>OX336390.1:611189803-612389803 GCA_946902985.2 Meconema thalassinum
GACGCGAGCGGCAAGCTTCGTCACTTAGCACATTCCGCGAGCGTATACCCCATTATAAGTGAATTTGTACACTTCAATACGGACCTTACAAAATGGAAAACCTTCCAGTTAATCTTGAGGGTATAATCTGGCGTGATCTTGTCAGGAGAAAGTAATCTCGTCTTTAGGCCTGTGGGCTATGAACTGTGACACAAGCGGCTAATCTGGCGTGATCTTGTCAGCAGAAAGTAATCTCGTCTTTATGCCTGTGGACTATGAACTGTGACGCGAGCGGCCAGCCTCATCACTTAGCACATTCCGTGAGCTTATAGGCCTAATCTGGCGTGATCTTGTCAGGAGAAAGTAATCACGTCTTTATGCCTGCAGGCTATGAACTGTGACTCTAGCGACCAGCGCACATTCCGCGAGCTTATGGGCCTAATCTGGCGAGATCTTTTCAGCAGAAAGTGATCTTGTCTTTATGCCTGCGGGCAATGGAAGATAGCTTGGTTCAGAGGTTCCAGCATCACTGAGCAGAAAACATTCCCATCACTGGTCCTTTGCTTTGTAAAAAAGCAACTGAACTGGCTCATCGGCTCAGTATCAAAGATTTCCATGCCTCATCAGGCTGGCTACACTTTGGTATGGGATATCCACAAGAGCATGTGTGGTGAAAGCAAAAGTATGAATATTAATACTGTACGGGAGTGGAAAGATTGCCCTTTAAAGGAGCTTGTATCCCAATATGACTTCAAAAGCATTTTTAATGCGGACCCAATATGCTTAATTTTATGCTGAGTGAAATGTGTGAGTGAGAATTTTCAATGATGACGACTTTACATTATGCTTAATGCCTTAATATTTTTTCAGTAATAACTACCGGTACCACACTTACCAAGTTCTCTGACTGGTTTTCTTGTATTTTGTTTTTAGAGGGCAGAGACTGTCTGAGGGTGTCACGGTAGGTTTGGTAGAGTTTTGTAGAGCTATTTGTCTTGCATCTTTGGATCTGTTGATGCTCGCTTGACGAGTGAAACACGTCATCCCTTAGTTTTCTTCTTCTTCTTCTTCGTCTTCTTAGTCCTTAACAATATATATATATTGTACAGCCTCCCAGGGGTATGCACCCCTTGGAGACCATCCCCCCATCATCTGCCTAAATCCCCTTGGAAAGCCGGGCCAACATCCATAAAACGTAGCAGGGACAGCTTGCCACTCTAAAAAGCAGCTCAGTCCTTGCACAATGGTTACACATAGCGACATACTATTAACTGGGCCAGCAATGCCAACACATTGCTGACAACATAACGCCGGAGAGTATAAGAAGGCATCTTAATGAGGTCAAAGGATCTCTCCATTATCAGTGCTTCATCGAGACGGCCCGAGGCTACGCTGGTGTCAACCGAGGTGAGTCAGTCAGTCGTGTTCAGAGTTCCTACTTTTGTAACCTCTAACCCACAACTTGTACTTTACATTGTGAACATAATTACATTCCCTACAAGGGACTCATACTCAGAATTACAGACCAATAAACACTTGGTCAACACATCACACTAGCATTACTGTTTATACGCCTCTTTACATCCCAACGCCCTTCCTTATTCCCGTCACGGTAAGACGTGACAGACGGTAGTCTAATAGCGCTAACTCAGGTACCTTTGTGTTTCTCGAGCCGGCCCGGCTGCCAGCAAGCAGCACGTGCCACTCGGCTGATACGAGCAGATTCAATTACATGATAAGCAGTCAGCTGAGCGACTAGCACGGTGACCCTTGCATTGGGTCCCATCCCTTCAAACACTACTACATTATTTATAGGAACGCCCCCTAGTTCCTAGCACACCACAACACTCTACACTGGTCAGCTTGCCCTGCCAAGGGAAGCTACCCTTTTTAGGCACAACCTTATAAATTAGTACAATAACTCTTCCCTTTTAGATCCACCCCCAAATAAGGGATCTAAAACACTGGTGGAGGCGGGGTACTACGCATAGAGAACGGGACTCAACCAACGAGCCCTCGTAGTTAAAACGACCCCTTCCGTACCGCAAAAAGCCAAGCAAATAGTGAAAAAAATTTTTTCCCAGACAAAAACACCAGTTTTGCTCCAAAAACTAGCTAAACAGGGGAAATTCTTATTAAACCAACCCCCCAGCCCCAGAAAGAATCAAACAGATACGTAAATACACTGTCAAACACGCACAGATTTTATTTTATTTTATTCACATACACTCCATTCAACATGGCCCCCCTATACCGCCTAGCTGTGCTAAGGAGCATTGGGGAGTACCAGGAATTAATTGCCTGGCACAGAGTTTTTGAAACTAGGCAGGACTACCTCAGAAGGTTTCAGCAGCTCCTGCACGCCCAGTACATGCGGATCATAAGAGCCCTTGTCCGGCCACTCCGCAGTGCTAAGAATCGCAAGGTTCGGGCGAAAATCCCCACCCTCCGCACACAAATCATAAAAGCACACTGGCAACTACACTGTCGACACGAGTTTATGTTCCAACAATGGGAAACTCTCATCACGGAACACAGACGGATAGGGACACAGGACACAAAAGTCGCTGAACAGGCCATATGCCTCAATAGGCAGTACACCCAAATTTGGGATGAATACCGTGAGCTCCAAGCCAACAAGGCCATTTTTGAGTTCATGGTAGGGCCACCAGCCCACCCGAGAGAGGACATAAGCGTGGATACGCTGACTCGACAATTTGCGAGGATGTCCCTCTCGCCATGTACTGCCACACATAGGAAGGAGGTCACCATGGCCACAGTCCAGGAGACGGCCAGGTTAGGCTCCAGTAGGCTACAAATACAAGGTGACATAAACACATGTCCTTCAGCTCCGGATCGGAAGGCAATTTTGCCAAACCGAGGGGCAGAGCCTAGAACAACCCCCTCGGAACAACGGAACGAGAGGGAGTTGAAGCCAGGACTCTCAAATACACATAGCATAACAGAGGGACGACGGGACGTAACCACGTCATGGGCAGACGACATAGAACCCGTCCCACTACACATAAAGCCTACATACACCCACACAGATAGGCTAGCGCAATGGCAGGAGTCTGCCGTGGCCACAGGCCGAAAAGCGGTCAGACTACACGCCACCACATTGCTAGGCCAGACACAAGCCATTAAGCGACCTTTACCGCCAGTTCAAAGGGCAAATTTGCCAGAACGAAGGCGAACACCGGTATTAGTCCCTCAGGATGCACGATACACGCACGCACATTTTGACCAGGCATTACCACACACTACACGGGGATTCGGAAAAGTGTTACTAACTACCCCACAAAACCAGGCAGTCAAATATATCCACACTCCCGTAAAATCTACTAGGGCAGCGTCAAGCACAATTAGGCCCTCGAATACAGGTACATTCAAACCTATAGACACGCGCTACGGTGGAAGTAGGCCAAAGCTTACTTTGCTAGAAATTCCGCCGGAAAGTAGCAAAGGAACACCCCAGTGGATCTCAGAGGCCTATAATCTAATAACAGGGCAAAACCCTTCACCTTTCTGAGCACTGAAGCTCGAAAGAGGATAACGACTTCCACCAGGGCCACAGAAATAAACTAACATCGCTAACACCGACATTATAGGCACATAAGTTCTTTTACACGGGGGCGATAAGAAAATAGTCCAACAAGTACATAATAAACATAAAATTGCATATTTTTCTTTCTTATTTTATGTATATACAGTGCAACATAGCCAAATTAGAAGGAATAATTCTAAATCCTTCTTGTTGTTTTTTTTTTCGGAACCATGGCATTTTTCTCTCAGGCCATCAATGGTTATTGGGCGAAGTGGTTAACACCATAACGTAAGGTCTCTAATATGCTAAGCCAAGTGGAAGCCAAGCAGGCTTCAGGCCGGAGAGAGATATTTCGAACACAGCTTAAGCATAAAATCACAGCATAAAGCTTAAGTGAGTCTTGCTAGGTAGAAATGACTAAAACGTTCTATGTTATGGTTCCACAGTTTGATAGATTCTCTTGTTGCGGGCGAAAGCCGTAAGCGTGGCAAGAATTAAGAATCTCAAACTAGTTTCCAAAATTTGGTGAGGTGTGCTTTAACCAACTGAAAAGCCCAATTGCACACCGGGACGAGACACTGTCATTTTGTTGAGTTACAATTACTTTGAAGGGCAGGTTTGACTCCCACAGTGCACTGGCTTTGCTCGTGACGTGGATACAAGTGTATCAATTACGTCTTGCAAGGGCCTTCCTAATGTGTACTAGACAGTGTCGGCAGATTCCCCTGAGACGTAACCAGATTACGGTAGCACTCACGTTACCAAAATGGTAAATACTACACTCAGGTCCCAAGCACATTTTTTTTTTATTTTTAACATTTTTTATAGTGTTCACGACATAATTTTTAGAGACTATCGCCACCTGCTATTATTTTCTTTCAAAGTGCTCTCTTAATCCAGAGCGGGGCATAGCTCATTTTTTTTTCTATGACGCAGGCATTAGGCCCGATGAAAGAAAGGTGGTCAAGTTAAACATATATATATACATTTAATACATAGGTACACGTAAAGGCGGAAACACTGCCAAAAGGAAAGGAAGTAATCCCACGGGCAGGCGTGAAAAGAGGGCCCAGAAATAGCCCACTGACCGCACCGGGATACGATCCTAATACCCCACAGAACTGTCCCGGAGACACGCGGGCATAATGACATTTCGTACCATTGTAGGGACATAATCGAACCACGGCACAGTTAACGCAAAATTTGGGGACACAAATGTAGTCAACAGAAGGTTCTTCTACAGTACGGCCAACGCATATGAGATTTCCGAAGTGAAATGCCATGGCCTGTGGTTTGGATTCCAAGTAAAACGGAAATCCCGTGGCTCATGATCTCCAGATACGGTCACGTTAAACCACAAATTCCCCTCTTTTCTTTTACAATGCGAAAAGCACTAATCACAGTCACAGAGAGTAAGCCGATTAAAAACACATGTGCCGGACACACGGCGTTATCAAGACAAGTAACAAGCGAGCGCGCAAGACATTGTAATCTGATACCACCATACTCAGCAGTAACACAGGCCTCAGGGATAACCTGCAAGCTTACAGACAACAGCTCTCGGAGCAGTACGCACGGCATCATTCAAGCCAAGTTTAGAGACCCTATATCTTCCAAAATTACACTACAAGGGGAAATCAAAAACATACAAACTCTACACAGGTATGCATGCTTTCATTTGCGCATTGCACATCCACGGGAACGTGCCATAATATATGCGGCACGGAAATGATCACACCAAGTCTTTACAGACAACCGGATTCGAACCCATGACCACACACCACACTCGTACCAAAAACTAACTATCCAATGGTATTTTTGGTACACGGAACACAAGCAAAAACCACACTGGGAAAGCCCCAAGCCCTGAAACACAACGCAAACATAAAACACAGAGAATGACATAAGGTCACGGGTCTGAGTCCCAGTAAAAATTAGACACAAGGGAAAGCAGTTATCCAGGCTCCCAACCACACCGAAATTGGCCCATACAAGTGCATGAACAGGGAATACTACATTTCCTCCCACCAAAAGCCAGACATAAAAGGTAGGAAAATTTCGCAAGACACAAGTCTTAGGAAACTATGGCCACACAACGTCATTACCTAACTAGGATGAATTGCTACATTAGGCCGCTAGGAATCTAAAACAATGACCACACTTGCATACGTGCAGAAAAGCACATGCCAGCGGATGACAAACAATAACGTCCCAGCCTGACATTACACATGCCAACTGCTGACTGCAGACTATTCACACTGCAATACTGCGGTGACGAGACACTATTGCGTAGCGCCAGTGACCATGAAATTACAAACACATAACAATTATAACACCATACATTTTTTTTCCACACTGCAAAAACATTTGGCAATGGACAAGACGTGACACAGCTGAACTTATCTTGGGCTTATAAGGGCACGTTCGCAAGGACGTTGGCAAGCCACGGGCGCCTTCTGCCCACACAGGCGATACATATTACGACTTGGCCTGCAACAGACCAACCGTCCGCGTGGTGTAGCGGAACATAGTCACACACACGCACACGCACTCAACAATTAGGAGCAAACACAGACAAGATCTCCCCCCTAATAACTTCTCTTATCGATAGTAAGGCATATGAGTCATTACAGATGACTAGCACATGACCAGTCGCACTACGACCACTGGCCACATCTACACTACAAATGGCAGACCAGATTAGGTCATGCAGCTCTACTATCCCAAGGCGCGGATAGACAGCCAACATGGACCAAGGGAGGATGACAGGAGAACAGGCTACCAGCGTACCACCTTACTCCCTTCCCATAACCCTCTCACGCCCAACATAAACCAACGCAGACACATCTACACGACCAAAAACAGCTACACTACATTACAAAGTACACACAAGGGGTTGATGGACTTCATGCGTCTAAAGAGCAGGCATGCTACGCCTTGCGTCACGATGCTACCACCTGAGTATTAGGGGTGGCTCAGCAAACATTAACGAAGCATAATGCGCCTCTCCAAATGAGAGAGGAGGCCATAGATATATATTAACCATTCTTTAGTACTTAAACACTCCCGCATGAAAGGAACATATTGGTATTATGCCCCACCCTACACCTATCCGTACATGAAGGCAGACACTTCATATCCAGACACATGCATGAGTATCCCATCCATTTACCAGGGATTTGATATCAAACCTGCATGAAATTTTCGTATCTTTGCAATCCCCGGAATTGCCTCCCCAGTCCACTCACTATAGGAACATCCCAGCGGCATCAGCGGTTCCAGGCCACCACTAACGTGGAACCCAAAGGTGCGCAACCCCTTCCTACCATACTTTAAGCCCACTCAACAAATAACTACCCCCAGATCCTAATAACAGGGTACCTGACATTACAGACCCTACTAACACCTCCATTAAGATAAAGAAAGCATTATTGCTGGAAAGCTGACCTAGCGATGGTAGACCAGAAGTAGCCTATGTACTTAGAAGATCTACAACCCCACAACACTGGAAAAATTTTACATTTTTACACAGAGATTAAACCATTTACACAGGTTACGCTACATTTTTTTTTTTACAAAGGAATCTGATACGATCTGATTGATGACAACGGTGTAAGCCGAAGGTCAGGAGCACCACACCGGAGCAGAGCTGGGGAAGGCGATGTGGACCCTTACCCCAGTTGGCTCGACAGAGCGGCTACCTCACTTAACTGACGACTAGACCAAACAGACGAACTACGTAAGGTCAAAGCATTCGGGACCGGACACGGGCAAACATCGAGATCTAGGGGTGCATATTAGCCCATCCCCCTTGTCGGAGAAGGTTACACCCACTATGTGTCCCGGTCATCGGAGCCGAGATCTGCAGGGATGACTTTCTGGGGACGGTGGGAGAAATAGCTCACTCCGCGCCGGACTCGGGAATTGTCCCTAGAGACGACCCCATTATGACTAGACTCCTAGTTAGAATTAGATAAGTACGGCTTCCATAGCGGGAAGCAAAACTCCTATGCGTTGGAGTGGAAGATAACTGCGAAATACATATTACTGCGGCCCATAGAGGCAAATTCATATATCAATGCGAAAAGCATACTACGGCGGCCCATAGAGGCAAAATCATATATCAATGCGAAAAGCATACTACGGCGGCCCATAGAGGCAAATATTACTGCGAAAAGCAGACTGCGACGGCCGATAAAGGCGAAGACAATATTATGCCATTGGACCACACTGTCCAATGCCCACATAAATGGCGACGCATCGGGCAACCAGAGGTCATTAAGAGAGGGGCATTGCGCGCCCCTCACAGGAGCCAAGTGGGCGGCTCAACTACGATAAATCGGAACGGCAAACGGTCATGAACAAGGAAGTTACAGCGGGCAAAACGGTTAGCTTAGTGGCACCGTAAGCCGCCTGTGACTAGGTTAGTACTAGTATTAAGACCTAGAATAGATGTCGACAATAGTATTAAAACGGAGGGGACTACGAGACATTGTCGGGTTCCGGTCCCGGCAATGTACTACAAGGGCACCCGCGAGAGAAATCGGACGGACGAGCCTCCATCTAAATTTTAGTACTTAAGTCATAGTGCCATGTTAAGGTCACTTAGATGTAAGCAAATTTACTAACAGCTGTTGCTAATAATAGCACAGCACATTTCGGCTTTAGAATAAGGTCCACTCGGCATGTAAATACAGAATAGTTTTACAGTTAAGTAATTTTATCAATAAGTAAAATAAGTAGTGTAACATAACGCCGTTCGGCGCCTGATAGCCCAGAAACCCGGCATCAGGGTAAGTCCGACGACTCATGATAAGGCATGACAATTCGTTGTAAGGTAACATAAACCTACATTCAAGGCATTTTTTTTTATATATATAGATCACAATAGAATATCTCGGCACTCGGTGACTAAAAATCCGTTACCGAGGTAAGCCCGACAATACTTAGGACAAAACTAGGTTAAAATAGGCTAACCTAGGTTAAGTTAGACTTCGGTGGCGCTACACTTAGTTTCTAAACCACGCGCTACCGAAGAAGGTTATATATATACCTGTAATGAATCGTAATGTATTGCACTGTAATATTCATAATTAACCCACTTTTACCCACACAGGAAGACCAAGGAGATACGAAGAGATAAACATCTTTATATGGATGCATTTTTGTTTTGTTTTGATTTACAGGTAACCAAGAACGTGAATATGTCTATGGTAAACATATTACCCAAATACACATACATGTCATACACAATTACACTCCTTATCAGTTTTAGTTGCACCCTTAAAGGTGACAACGCCAGCGGTCAGCGGTGGACAGCATACGTGGGATGATGACCATCGCTGAACGCAAACACATTTCAGAATACGCAAATGAAGCGTTACTTCAGGCTCAAAGGGCGACACAAGGTTTGTAAGTGCCGGACCTTCGACCCTAAGGTGGGATTCCGACCCACGACGGAAAACCACGAGGTTATGTAATAAATACAGGGAGAGGATAGTGGACTAGCCACTAAACCGCACCAGGGACGGCCGATTAGAGAACGGTCGGCGAGGCATAATAGTACGGTGCGCGCCAAGTATAAGAGGTATGCAGTAACTGGCCAGGTAACAGAGCTCTATAAGTTTATATATATATATGTTAGTGATAATTATAAAGTGTAAATTATTTTGTATTTTCAGCCATGTCATACAATTGCAAGGGTCCACAAGAGTGGCAAGAGTACTTATACGTACAGGGTACCCACATGGCGAACGTTATTTTTTCTATGTTCATCTTCATTACATGTTTACTATGTTCCATCATAACTTGTCAGGAATTTTACAAATGTAAGGATTACTATTGTTATTATTATCGGGTCATGTCTGTTACCATTATCAAGACCACCAATGTACATAATGGGTATGATTTGTTTTCTTTCATTTTTCCTTCTTCTAACTTCCCCATTTGTCAGGGTGTTCCGTTTTTTCCCAAACAAATAAATACTTTGAATATATCCCTTAAATTATACCCTGGAACACCCATTTTTTTTTCTATTCTCTCCTATCTTTCTATATGCAGGGAGCATTTTTTCCCCAAGGTAAAGCCAGACGACACAATTCCGCGTCTAGCTGGGTTTTTCCTCCCTGCACAACTATGTAACGAATCACCATCAAAAACCATGTTTTTTTTTGAAGCTAGCAATATGCCAGCAATAGCAAGGGCAATTTTTTTTTTACATGTCAAATTTCTTTTAATGACAAATTTTTTTCAAATGTCAATTTTTTCGCAATGTCAATTTTGTTTTTTTGTTTTGTTAATTGCCATTTTCACAATGTCAATATCAGTGTATACATATATCTGTACATCCCATAACCCTCCCCTCTGAACACGGGCTGACCTCAAACCCACACTTCGATACGACACCACCAGGAGATACGAGGAGGTTTCAAGAACCACTACGCCAACATCCCAACCTCCAGTTCCGTCCCCGTTCGCGAGGACGCGAACAAATGAAGGAAGACGCTTGTACAGCCTCCCAGGGGTATGCACCCCTTGGAGACCATCCCCCCATCATCTGCCTAAATCCCCTTGGAAAGCCGGGCCAACATCCATAAAACGTAGCAGGGACAGCTTGCCACTCTAAAAAGCAGCTCAGTCCTTGCACAATGGTTACACATAGCGACATACTATTAACTGGGCCAGCAATGCCAACACATTGCTGACAACATAACGCCGGAGAGTATAAGAAGGCATCTTAATGAGGTCAAAGGATCTCTCCATTATCAGTGCTTCATCGAGACGGCCCGAGGCTACGCTGGTGTCAACCGAGGTGAGTCAGTCAGTCGTGTTCAGAGTTCCTACTTTTGTAACCTCTAACCCACAACTTGTACTTTACATTGTGAACATAATTACATTCCCTACAAGGGACTCATACTCAGAATTACAGACCAATAAACACTTGGTCAACACATCACACTAGCATTACTGTTTATACGCCTCTTTACATCCCAACGCCCTTCCTTATTCCCGTCACGGTAAGACGTGACAGACGGTAGTCTAATAGCGCTAACTCAGGTACCTTTGTGTTTCTCGAGCCGGCCCGGCTGCCAGCAAGCAGCACGTGCCACTCGGCTGATACGAGCAGATTCAATTACATGATAAGCAGTCAGCTGAGCGACTAGCACGGTGACCCTTGCATTGGGTCCCATCCCTTCAAACACTACTACATTATTTATAGGAACGCCCCCTAGTTCCTAGCACACCACAACACTCTACACTGGTCAGCTTGCCCTGCCAAGGGAAGCTACCCTTTTTAGGCACAACCTTATAAATTAGTACAATAACTCTTCCCTTTTAGATCCACCCCCAAATAAGGGATCTAAAACAATATATATATAAATCTTAATCACGTGTAATTTATTTCAAGTTTTTTTTTTTCATATATTCCAGTAATTGGAATAATTTTTGTGTTGACCGACAGATAGCTACAAAATGAATTATTTTATTGAGTCCATTATTGCTCCTACCGTGTAGAATTTTGTGATAAGTTACTGTGTGTCTGATGAAGCTGTGGAAATGTTAACATGTCATAGGTGTGAACATAAACACACAATTTGCATCCAACAGACGCACGAATACGAATGTGCTATGCGACGATTATGCAATGAAATTTTATAAACCTTTTTTTTTTTTTTTTATTTGAAAAGGAGGGTGCGACGTTTATGTGAGGAAATACGATATTAGGGCAAAATACTCTTAAAGGGACCAGTAAAAACAAGTTTGTCTTTTTTAATTTAATTTCCTCAGAAAATTGTAATTTATGTGATTTAGACGGTTTCATGACGAATGCGTACAAAAATAATGGTTGGGAGGATCAACATAAGCTCCAGCATTTGCATCCATCAAGGACATGGCAATAATCATTTCAATGTTTTTTTCTTTTGTCAGATTAATGCCTGACAAAACTGAATTTAAGCTGTCCAATGTGTGGAGCTGAGAGGCAATATGTGCACATCCTGATACACCATTCATACGCCTGGTTATACCCGATGAAACCTATAACGAAGAACCTATACAGAACCAAGTGTACTATATTTTTAGTTAATAAACAGTTTAGGAACCATGTTTAATGGGTGACGACATATTGTGCTCGTTTGTTTCGAGACACCACGGGGTTGAAGGCTGAGATCAACCATCGTGAGATCCCATTGCAAGCACAAAAATACCCAACATGCATTTGAGCTAGTCCCAGTAGAAGACTGTTATCTCGGGTCGCAATGGGTGTGGTGGGGTTATGAACACACATATAGAAAAGGAAAGATTAGCAAATCTACTGACAAATAACACAGAATGTAAGATAAAATTGTCGTCTGATATCTATTTTGCCAAACATCCCTAGCCTATTCTTATATTGGGAATTAATGTGTGAAGCTTAACTACAACACACCTGAAAAAAATGAGACATCTTGCATTTACATCCTAGAAATTCCCTTAAGAGTTCTGTCATAGTGAAAATGAAAAAATCAAGCTATGATGATGGCACGAAAGAAATCCCCTAAGCAAATACAAAGGTAACTGAAAATATTATTAATCACATTAGCAGATGACTAATCTGTTGATATGCACAGCATTCAACAAGATGTGGAAAAATTGCACAACAAATAATACTGCTATGCTATGATGGTGTCATTTCCAACATTTATCTTTCATTTTATCAGCTAGCTGAAGTCCTACTCTAACCCTATAATTACCGAAACAACAAGAGACTAACCTACTCTAAATCACTGTACAAAAGCTGTAATATTTAAACAATATGTATACAGTACACAATTATGACAATGTCTTCATCGTAAGTTATGTCATTCTGGTATTGATCTTCTATGGATCATTCGTCATCAATAATGTTAAAGTCGTCTCACTATTAATAACTTCAAAGCTAAACATTGGTCAAATTATTTAGGTGTTTAATATTAGAGCTGATCTCTTATTTTCCAACCTGCTAATAATCCCTAATAACTGACGTAGGTTATCCTGTGACAGATCAAAATCACTGCTTTAGTCTCTTCTACAGTCGTCGTGTGCCTCCTCTCTGCATGTGTAATTTTTTTTTTTTTACACAAGACGAAGATCCAGTTGCCGCTACTCGGCTCTTAAAGAATGAAATAAATACTTTTCCTCTCCCTCACATCTGCTGCTTACATAAGAAAATGTCTTACTCCTTCCTAGCTTATTTCAAAACAACTGCTTCTTAACATAATTTTTTAAGTAGATTCATACTGTCACATGGATGCCATGTTCACCAACTAGGCGGTCTTGACCATCACATCTAAGGAATGAGGCAGAGTGCAATAGTGCCAGCCTGAACATGCACATATTGCATCTGCCGTTGCTTCTCAGCTACACATACGACACAGGTGAAGTGCAGTACATGCACTTTTCTTGTTAAGAAATAGTTTTCTAATATCAGATGAAGCCTCAAGGCTCTCTTTTGTAAAATCAATTAAACAAACTAAGGAAGTTTTACATGATTAAAAATTAGCTGTTCTATTTTCATTATCTAGGCAGAATATTGAAATGGTGATCCGTCTTTATTAGGGAAGGTGTAAAGCTCAAGTTCTTAATTTGTGATTGTTCGTCATGATTACAGTATTGTTACACCCAAATACAACACACTGTTGCATTTTGATCACTATTCTCTTAAACGGTAAAAGGCTATTGTAGAATACACTGACAATACTTTTGCAGTCCTGTAATTTAGCTGGAAACTGGGGGATGCCAAAGTAGCTATTCTGGATTACCGTAACAAGTTCTCGGTGAAAATCATGAAAGACACTGTGCTCTGAGTCCTAAGAGTTCTATGTGATCCTGGATTTTAAAATGGTGTTGCGTAGAACATAGGTGTTTATTGTTCAACCGTCAGCAAAACGATAAAAGTAGTTTCAGGAAAAATTGTCAAAAGATCGCATGTGGATAAAATTCCCAAAACTGAATGAAATTGATGAAGCAAAAGTGAAGTGCAGTGAAAAGTAAAATTTTCCGTGTGCAATTGCTGCCATAGACTGCACTCAAATTCCCATTGACAAATCAAGAAATCATGGTGATGAATATGTGAGTCACAAATGCTTTTGCAGCATAAAAGTGCAGTTGCCGTGCAATGCCAATGAAGAGTTCACTAGTGTTGAAGTCTATTGGCCAGGTTCTGTTCGTAACAAAGTACTAAAACGATCCTCTGTGTATAACATTATGAATAACTACCGAAGGCAAAGAAGTGAAGCTGTTATACCTTCGAACTATGTTTTGGTAAACTTAAATGAAGATTTCCAGTCCTCAAATATTTAAGAATTGCACTCTGTAAAGTTCCCTCTGTGATACTTAGCTGTATGGTATTGCCAAGCATTTAAATGGCCCATTAGATGAGGAACTGGGAATGGATGAAATTAACGGTGCTGAGGAGAATGAGGAACTAGAAGATACTGAAGATAAAGATGCGAGGAATGCGGAAGTGCGGCGTATTTGTCAGTTAAGAAAGGAGGAGATCAAAAACAGAATTCAACTTAAGGTCAACAAGGTATAAGTTATTACTTAATCCGTAGGATACTTAACATACTTCACTGAAATCTATTGATTATTGCACAAGTCCATAATTCCCATGTTACAAGAGAGTATAAGTGCATTCTTCTCCAGCTCATGTTGTGGTTCATGTGAAAGTAATATTTCTTCTCTCTTCTGTTCCATCCTGATTAACTTCCTTGTTCCAACAAAACTAGCCGCTGTAATTCAGAATTACTAAGAACTACTGTTTTGTCCGTTTCTTGTAGTGGCAATTTGTATCTTTTGTGGTGGTGGTGGTGGTGTTTTTGCTTTTGTATCATCAAGAGAATTAACTGGGATCAATGTCCAACAGTTGAGGCTCCTATAAGATTAATTAAAAGCATCAAAACCACTCGGCGTTTATTAAACTTAAATGGTAGAGACAAGTGAAGTCTTTGACTTACTTGTTGTGTAATGCGAAAAAAATAAAATAATAGTACAGTACGGTATTTTACAGAGCACAGGATTCTCTTCTTTTGACATTACTTTCAACAGCTGTATTTCCCAATCTTGAGCTTAATTTTTTTGTTTCCTGTAGCTGCTCTGTCTGCTGAAATACGGTAAGCAATGGCTTGATGTACAGTATACATGCAATTATTGATCAACAACTCAAACCTTTTCCTATTAACCCTAAGAATGTTCAGGCGACAATGCACTATTCTTGCAAACAATGTGGCCGATAGCGCTAACACGCTACCTCATGCCTCGCTGGCATCAGGAGAGCGTGGGCTCGAATCTCACCTCGGCTGTCCTGAAAATGGTTTTCGCGGTTTCCCATTTTCACCACCAGGCAAATACCGGGACGGTTCCTTTCAATAGGCACATGTCCATTGGCTGCATTAATAAAATTTCAAGCTTTTGCTGAAATTTCCCAGATTGTGCTTATTAGTTCTCACTTGGTTTTATTCACTAAACTGTTAGCAAATGCTAGTGCTTGTACTGAAGACTTGATAGCCAATGCTAGTATTAATACTTAAAGTTATTAGCAAATGCTTGATTTTTATTAAACTGGTTCAATGTCATAGCAAGATCCTGCATTCAGAAGACCAATATCTCTGGAACTAGACCATGCAGAGGGTTTGGATCTTTCTCTCATTCATTTATTTGATGCACTCTTTTCATTAGATCCCCTATTAAAATACAGTGGAAAGGGCACTTCAAATTAATTTTCTCCCTACAAAGTCTTCTTTCAGAAAAGTGTTAGTGCAAACCTTTCTGCCTGTGCAAATATTTTGTTATGGAACTCATAAGTGTATTTGTATATCCCCCCTCTTTTCAAGTTTCTCATAAGATTCGACACCAGCAAAGTACCAGTAAAGAAGCAAGAAAATGTGGAAAAAAGCAGAACTAGGCATTGGTAAAAAAAGAAAAAAAAACTTTCAATTTTTTGAAACAATTACATGTTTTCAGAGTAACAGGATGGCTGGTCATTTTAATTTAAATGTTTGTTCTCATGTCTAAAGGTCTTTTTTCTTTCCTTCTTCTTCAGAACAGAGAAAAAAGTTGGAGAAAAAGATGGAAGAAGGATTTAATTGCAGCATATGTTTCGAACTTTTTGTTTCCGTAAGTATTTTCTTCCTCATTTCTAAGGGATCTGGGATGACCTGAGATAAGTTTGTACATGCTAATGGTGATGCCTTTCCTGATGCCAACCTCATGAAGGAGTTGATGGGAAATGAAATAAATACAATAGATCTCCTGATAAATGGAATGATAAGTATTTGTATTGACTTACAAATACAGTGAAACCCCTCAAATCCAAACCCCGGAAATCCAAAATCCAGGGTAATCCGAACGAGTTTCTTTCGACAATTATAAGCTCGAAAAACACGCGCAAAAAAGAGAAACTTATTATTTAGTCCAGTGTTTTCCAACTGGTGGCCCCGTGAGGCAAGTTTTTGCGGCCTGAGAGAGCTTTTAGAAAAGAAAAAACTGTTTTTTTTTAATCGTGAAAGAATATATTTCTCTGTTCATTTTAAAAGTACTTTGTATTTCTATTCGGCAAAGTGAAGAAAGGAATTTGATAAAGAATTGATGGCGAACCGGTATACAACACGCCCTCCCCTTTACTCACGGAATAATGAACCCATTTTTTAAAATATTGATTCAAAGAATACTTATTACTACCAAATTGTCCTTTTGTAAGTATTATTTTGATAACATTATTAATTTTAGTGTATCTTAAGATTTCTTTGCTCTATTTGCCGTCTTATATTAATTCAAATGAACTTACATTTATCATCTAGGCTTACAGGATTGAGCCACGTCGTATATCGGTTATTATTTCCCGACGTTTCGGCTGACAATGCAGTAGCCTTAATCATGGGTAAGTACCTTCCGTGTGGCCCTATTTATCTGTCCTTTGCTGTATCCATTAGCTAGGACTGTGTTCCAAACTCGTTTCTTCTTTTCATTTAAGCTATCCTTATCGCAAATGTCGTGAGGAGTGTTCTAGCTACCATTTCTTTCTGCGATGGAGGATGACTTGAGTTGAGGTAGAACAAAGCCGAAGAACTGGCAAAAAGAACAAAGATAGGCCCTACCATAAAGCCTTTCTGCCGTACGTACAGGGGTTGACAGATCGAATTGCCAGGCTGCTAAAGAAACACGATGTGACAACGGTGATGCATCCAATAAACAAGCTGACGCAAGTGGTGCATAAATCAACCGAGATAAAGCAGCTAAACCAGGATGCAGGAGTTTACAAAGTGCCTTGCTCCTGTGGACAGGTTTACATAGGGCAAATAAAAAGACGCGTTTCCATTAGGATTTCAGAGCACATTCGAGACACGAAACAGATAAACTACAGATCTGCAATAGCTGAACATGCTGACATCACGAGACACGCCATCGAATTTGATAAGGCCGAAACTGTTGCTAAAATTCCCAGATATCAAAACAGGTTAATTAGAGAGGAAATAGAGGTCGTGAAGCATCCCAATAATTTCAATCGCAAAGATGGTTTCAAACTTAGCAACATTTGGAAAGTTCTCCTACCCCGCGACTGCCAGGGGGTGTGGACCAATCAGGGAGCAGCGTGACGACAATGCAGGCCAAGCAAGCACCTCTGATTGGCAATAACCGTTAGTTTGAGTACGGACACCAACTCGTACCTGCCCATGATTAAGGCTGCTGCAATGTCAGCCGAAACGTCGGGAAATATTGACCGATATACGACGCGGCTCAATCCTGTAAGCCTAGATGATAAACTAGACACCCGCCGCAAAAGCCTACGATCTAAATATGAACTTACATTGTTGAATTTTTCTTGGTATCTTTAATTTCACTCCTTTATGGACTGGAAGAATAGTTTTTGACCAATAAAATCGAATCCTGCTGATTCTTGGGGTAGGATTTTCACTTGAAAAATTCCGTGATATCAAGAAAGGCATCCAGCCTTAAGATTTATGAAAATTAGCCTATTATGAAAGTGCGGCCCGCAACCATACCTGAAGTTCCCATTTTGGCCCTCAAGCCCAACAAGTTGGGAATCACTAATTTAGTCCTAAAACAATTATATATTCTACATTATAACCTTATTTTTATATAATTAGTTGAAAAATTTCCGAGGCTTGTTCCTGTTTTGAAAGCATGGATATTATCCACTACTGGCTTGCTAGGCCTATTGTAGCTTCACCAGAGCCCCGTCAGTCGTCACTTTTCAGGGTTCCCATAGGGCCTTCACAGCTACCGTAGTGGTCCCAGGGCCCACGAAGTCCCCGCTGTAATTCACCCCTGCAGGCAATCCCCTACTTTATGCCGTTGCCCGTCTCACACCACATGGATCAGGGGTTGGACTTGTGGGAGCAAAAAAAGCAAGTAAGCAAAAAAGTGCTGTACGGAAGCTACTATGTCCCGATACTAACCTATGCATCAGAAACGTGGACAATGAGAAAAGAGACATAAGCAGAGTACAGGAAAGTGAAATGAAATTCCTACGAAGTAGGATAGGAGTAACAAGAAGAGACAGGGTGAGAAATGATCAGATCAGGGAAATAGTGAAAGAGGAGCCCTTGCAGGGTAGGATTGAGACATCAAGACTGAGATGGTATGGATACTTGAAGAGGATGGAAGAGAAGAGGATTTTTTAGTAGTAGATAGTTCCAATCGTTCACAATGTTCCTGCCCGACTCGCTGGAAGGATATCCTGATGATGAGTG
Organism: Meconema thalassinum; assembly: GCA_946902985.2. NCBI lineage: Eukaryota > Metazoa > Arthropoda > Insecta > Orthoptera > Tettigoniidae > Meconema > Meconema thalassinum. The sequence continues at coordinate 611,208,062 of OX336390.1, forward strand.
TAGATAGTGAGGAGGACAACTGTTCTCGCCAGGACAAGCAAGACTCAATCAGATAAGTAACCTGCACAATACAACCTGAATTGACCATTTAATTACAATCACATATTCACTGTAAACAAGCAAGTTTGGAGTTCAATCAACACTTTTAGTATTTTGACAAAACATCACATAGACTATGATTAAAGCCCTGCGCGGATGCGGATATTCACAACATTTTTCGCCATGCAGATATACCTAAGTTTGCATGGCTGTGCGGATAGTGGATAAGCTGCGGATAATGTTTGGAGAATATTTGCGAATGGTTTTTAGAATACAATCCGAACTTGTTTAATATCATTATTAGAACCCGGATGTTAATGACATATCATATGTTACCGTAATATTTTTTCATGACAAAATAATGTAAGATGATCATTTAGCCTTATTGCATTCAAATAATGTCATTAAGCATAATTAGCACTCTGAACAGGAAAGGGTTGCAATTCTAGCTGTATAACATTCATTTTAAACATAGCACATGACATAACCTACATTGCCTAGGGGAACGACTTTTTCCTCAATTGTCTAAATATGACACTTTAGTAATTCATGCTTTATCTAATTAAAACTATTATTGTAATGCCAGTAGATTCTGATAGCAAACATGCGAATGCGGGGCGGATAACGTTCTGTTTATCCGCGCAGGGCTCTGACTATAACTAACAAGTATTGACGAGTTGAACTATCTCATCTAATACCGCAACTAAAGAAGTGTACATATTGTAAATATTTTCTCCCATACTTTCAGACATAAAAACATTTTTGTAGCCTAAGTGTAATGGATCTGATGATGATTGCTTGACTTTCGAAACTGATCATCCAAGTGTTTTTATTAATCTCATGTAAATGTTTTTCAGGATTAGGGAATAACCCATCTCATTTGGGTACAATCGTGTTGACCAACTGAAAAGCATCAAACATTCGTTTACTAAGGCAACACTGAAAATGGCTTCAAACACCATTATGTATAGTATACAGTAGTACAGGGGCATAAAACTCCTCGCAAACTTGGGGGGGGGGGGGGGTCAAATTTATGAACTGCGGTTCCCTACCTACCAGGGAGAACCTTTTTTTAGTTTTAGGCTTTAAAGCTTGAAATAACACGGTACTATAGTCCTAACGCTACATTAAAAAAATACATTAATTGTATTCATTATTACTAATTAGCCCTTCAGATGCCAAGCTAACTTTAATGAAATCACTAGTTCTTGATAAACATTATGTCCTACCTATAATTTTTAGATGTTAATATTTGACTGTAGCAGGCAAATATAGTAGCCTATATGAGATGTTAAATAATTAAAACAATGTTTCATTTGTTTCATTAAAAGATTCTTTTTTTTATAATTTGAAATGGACATTTTTCAAAGTTGTCGTCATGAGTCGAAAACGTACTCTCGCACGCTTCACTGATCGTTAAAACCTCATTTATCAATTAATATGATAAAATTGGTCCGGCCAGATCAAACATAAAATGCCAGCGTTTCGCCCCAGTGTGCCATTGGGCTCGTCAGTTGGTACAGACACACCTCACCAATTTCTCCGTCATTCAAAGAGCTAGCGATATTTATCACCATGTATCGCAATTAGCTCCGAAGGGGCGTCGTGGCTCAGCGGTCTAGCTGTATGCCTCTCACCAAGGCAGTCCGGGTTCGATTCCCGGTCAATGCATGTGAGATTTTCGAAGTGAAATGCCATGTCCTGTGGTTCGGATTCCACGTAAAAAGGAGGTCCCGTGGCTCATAATCACAAGATTCACGGTCACGTAAAACTACAATCTTCCTTCCTTCCAATTAGCTCCGAGTAAGAATGTAATCATAGTTTCAAAAGATCACACGTCCGGGTAATCAGGTGACTACAGCATGAATATCTATGGCTTTAGTCATTATTCCAAGTTTTCCCATATTGATTATGATATGTTACACAAATATCCACTTTACAATACAAAATTATATTTTTATATATCACTTTATGCCTTTATTTCGAGATCGTGTTAAATAAAACGTTGTCGTTGAAAGTTAATTCGTTCAAGTTATTTATAGGGTCTGTTTTTTGGGCGATATGAATTTCTATGTTTTCTAACACGTTAAGTTTTTTACTTTTATTAACAATGTGTACAATTTCCAAATCCTTATCTATCGAACTGAAATTATGTTTTTTCTCGTCCATGTGGTTCGCCATGACCGAGAACTTGTTATATTTCAACGCGCTGGTGTGTTCCCTGTATCTTACGTTAAACGCTCTACCCGTTTGTCCAAAATAGGTGGCATCGCAATCCCTGCATTTTAGTTTGTACACTCCCGATTTGCTGAATTTATTGGTTTTATTTACAATATTGTGATTAAAAAAGATGTTGCTGTTATTATTTTGTGTTTTCTACGCAATGTTCATATTAAACTTTTTAATTGAGTTTGTTATAGTATGTGCTTTTGGGTTTACGTACGTGAAAGTAGCGACATTTTGGTTCTTTTTGTGTGTTTTCAATAACCTATCAGTAACTTAACTGATATAAAACTTTCAACTGATGAAGAAATGATTTTAAATAAAGGCCCCAAGTATAATTGGACCCAAACATATGAAAATCGCACAATCACTAACACCATTGCAGAAATAAAAGTTGCCATACAGGTTCTAAGCCAGGAGAATAAAGACGTAATAAGGCACGAGATTAACAAAAAGAAAAAAAAAAGATTTTTAAGAACACAGAACCCATAATGCAATCTGATAAGCAAAGCATCAAACAATTAAAACAAAAAATTAACAGTAACAATATAATAGTTACAAAATCAGACAAGAGTAATACAATAGTCCTTCTAAAAAAAAAGAACAATACATAGAAAAAAAAAGGTTTTTTTTCGAAAGCACAAAGTTTAAAGTGGTTAACGAAGATCCAACTGCGAATATCCAAAAAAAAGCTAAAATAAGTCATTAAAAATGTAGAAGTTCTGTTTGATAGAAAACAACCTCCTAACTTAGTGAACTTGAACACCGGACTCCCCACAGCCAGTGCATTACCCAAAACCCATAAAAAAGAAGTACCTATTAGACCCATAGTTAACTTTAAGAACAGCCCAACGTATAAATTAGCAAAGTACATACAGCAATTTCTAAATTAACATATACAATTTGAAGCTAATAAAGGCTTCATTAATTCCATCAATTTCAGCAAAAAAACAAAAGAACTTAACATAGAAGATAAACACACTATGCATTCGTTTGACGTACAAGACATGTACTCGAACATTCCAATAAAGAAAGTACAAAAATAATCCTAAATAACTTACGAAAGTATGGAAAAGTAAGCACATTAGAAATTAATAAGTTTATGTCACTACATAATTTTTGTTTAGAAAACAAGTTTTTCACCTTTAATAATAAAATATATCATCAAACCAATGGTTTGGCAATGGGATCTCCGGCATTATACCAGACGTTTATTTGGATTTCTTGGAAGAAAATAAAATAATAACCATTTACCAGGTATTGTGTTCTGGGGTAGATATGTGGACGATGTGTTCAATATAATAGACAAAAAAACGTAAAAGCAGACGAATTATTGGATAGGTTAAACAAGTTAGATAAGATAAAATTCACGCTAGAATCCCCCCCAAAAAAATTGCTTAAATTACTTAGATTTAAAAATAAATAAAATACAGAATAAGTTACATTTTGAAATATATCGCAAACCAACCCAAACAGACATAACAATCAAGAAGGATTCTAACCACCCAGAGAGCCATAAGAAATCCGCTTTTTACAGCTTAATCAATAGGGCGCTAAATATTCCACTCAGTGAAGAAAGTTTAAGCAAGGAACTAAAAATCATAGCCAACATCGCAGAGAAAAATGGATATTCACAAAATTACGTCAACAGAATCAAAAATAAGATTGTTAACAAATTTGAAACAACTTTAAAAACGATCGCAAAAAGAACCAAAATGTCGCTACTTTCACGTACGTAAACCCAAAAGCACATACTATAACAAACTCAATTAAAAAGTTTAATATGAACATTGAGTAGAAAACACAAAATAATAACAGCAACATCTTTTTTAATCACAATAGTGTAAATAAGACCAATATATTCAGCAAATCGGGAGTGTACAAACTAAAATGCAGGGATTGCGATGCCACCTATTTTGGACAAACGGGTAGAGCGTTTAACGTAAGATACGGAGAACACACCAGCGCGTTGAAATATAACAAGGTCTCGGCCATGGCGAACCACATGGACGAGAAAAAACATAATTTCAGTTCGATAGATAAGGATTTGGAAATTGTACACATTGTTAATAAAAGTAAAAAACTTAACGTGTTAGAAAACATAAAAATTCATATCGCCCAAAAAACAGACCCTATAAATAACTTGAACGAATTAACTTTCAACGACAACGTTTTATTTAACACGATCTCGAAATTAAGGCGAAGAGACCGACATAAACAGGAAGTGGCCCTCCCTCCTCCATAACATAAGGTTCTGACGTATGCTATGCTTCCCCCTCCCGCGACCCTCAGTACCAAGGCCGGTCAGTCAACCAGTGATCAAAGGCAGAACAACAAGACGGGCACATTTGTGGTATATCTTTCAAAGTTGTGAGGTGACAGTTCATGGTCGCCAAACTGCGGTATGTAAACATTGGTCATTTATACGTGGGTTATGTTATTGTTTACCTTTTCATATTTCAATTATTTTTCCGCTTTACAGGTTGTTGAAAACAATTTGCAAAAGCATTAAATAAACAACTTGCGTTTACCTGTTGCTACATGACTACTTATACACGATCCTATTTCAAGACGCTTGTACAATGGGGAAAGCTTTTGCCCAATCAGAGTCATCAGTTCAGGTTTCCAAGTAGGAATCATAGATTGTCAGGTGTTTTTTTATTGTTCCAGGTCCCCTGTTTGAAAATTGATCAACAACGATGGGCCCACGATTCGAATTTTTGTACATAGTTAAATTCTTTAAGCATTTTATATTCATTTGTTTTAATCATCTTGACGATGTAAATATTTTAACAAAAAATTTTTGAGAGACCAAACATTAGACTGTTTTAGGAGAATTTTTAGTGTGTTTGACTGAAGATGGCTCACAGAGCCGAAACATGTCTCAAAGTGTATATTGACATCGAGTGATATATAAAAAAATAATTTTGTATTGTAAAGTGGATATTTGTGTAACATGACTACAGCATGTTCAAAGAATACTTATTATGAACCCAGTTATTCACGGATACAAACATATCGATATCTAGAGAGAGAATAATTCCTACATTGTCTTGGTTACAACTGTGATAGCACTGCTTGGCTAGAAGTAGTAGCCTAATAATAACACATCTACCGGCCGTGGCATTTTTTAGCAGAAGCGCTCTTGGTTGATATATAGCCCCTGGCACTATCATCATCATCTTGAGCAGTTTCCGACCGCTGGTCGGGTCTGCTTGGAACATAAGCCTCTCCATCGTTTCCTGTCCATCCACCATCTGTCGTCTTTCACTGTGTCCCAGCACACTCCTCTTTCCTCCACACTCTTCTTAACTCCTTTTGTCCATCTGTCCCTTGGTCTTCCTCTTGGCCTCCTTCCCTTCATTTCCATTCCAAACATCTTCTTCGGTATCCTCTCCTCTCGCATCCTCCTCACATGTCATACCATAGTAGCCTAGATCGCTCTATTCTATTTTGCAATAGTTCCTCTCTTACCATCTCTCTGACTCTCTCATTCCTTACTCTGTCCATTCTTGTCACTCCTACCCTACTCTGGAATTTCATCTCCACTGCTCGTATTTTACTCTTGTCCCTTTCCTTCATCACCCATGTTTCTGAACCATACGTCAAAATTGGCACAAAGTAGGTCTTGTAGATGATTCCTTTACATTTTTGTGGTACATCTTTATTCCATATCATCCCCCTAACACTCTTGAAAAATCCATTTGCGCACCTTCCTCTGTCATTTATTTCCATCCTATTGCCTCCCTTTTCTTCAATTATGCTTCCCAAGTACTTGAAGCATTCTACTTTCTGCAACTGCTGTCCTCCAAGTGTTATGCCCATATCCAGTCTGTTCTTCCTCCTCGTTGTGATGACCACTTCACTCTTTTGTGCTGAGAACTTCATCCCATATGATAACACTACCTTCTCCCACTCATCTAATTGCTCTTGTACTTCTTCCTCATCCTCTCCCCATACCAGAAGGTCATCAGCGAACAACATTGCCTTCATTTTCCTTTCCCCAATGCTATTTTCCACTTTTCGTATGATTTCATCCATCACCACTATAAATAACAGGGGTGAGAGGGAACTTCCTGGCACTATAAGGGTTAAAATACAAATTACAATCAGAATATGAATATGAATACAAAACTTAAAACAATATTTGTCAACGTCGAGCTAAGGACCCGAACACTCACTGGGAGGGAGGGGGTCAACCGGGAGTTTGGTGCATGGAATAGTCCCTAAAGAAATGGGGTCCGGGATTCCTCCCCGGGAAACTTATGTATAATTTGGTGCAAAATGATGAGTTTTAAGACTATCTGGCATCACTTTTTCAACCAATTTGTTGTGATGTTTTATATTTGATTATTGTCAAACACAACTAAGAAAATTTCATGTTACTTATTTTTAATACAGTCATCTTGCTCACATGATTTATATGTCTCTAAGAATAGATAACTATGCTAGACCAATGAGTCTGTTTTCGGAAGTAGAATTTCTTTACGTATGTTTTCAACCTACTCAAACTCCATCTCTATTCTGTGGTAACTACAGAGACAGGAAAAATTGACCTAAGTTTGATAAGGGTATACAAGTTAGGGGAAAAAGACTCTTGTCATATGCTTCAAGGGCACTTATTGCTGTTCTTGGTCGGTTCTTAAGAGCGAAGGCACTGGAGAGTAATAAGAGGTAATGTTATGAGATCAGAGCAAACTGATTGTCACATTACACTACCGTCACCTCGCTTTGCTACATTGCCATATGTCGCTTAGTAACAATAGTACATTATAAGTATATTAGTTTTTAATGTTCTAATTCATAAACAAATATTATGTGTGACAATTTCGGGGGAGGCTGGGACGCCCCTGGACTGCCGCTAATCTTTGTTTACAAATTCTTGAGCAATACGCGTGTCATTGAGCTTGTCAACCATTTCCGAGTAGGTGGTTAGTAGACAGCAATGATTCCGTGTTCCGCCTATTTTGTCACATCGTAGATCGGAGGTGGTCTCTTCAACGATAAACTTCTCTCTGCAGAATAGCCTGAAGAAGGTACGCCGAGCAGATTTACGGTCATCACAGTGACAAAGTACAAACTTCACAAATTTAAACGAAGTAATCAACAAAGTTTAGACAGGCTCCACCGATTTGGATAAATACAGCGCAAGCGTAGCACCAAATGTCGAACCTTGTCGACGCAACGCAGGGCGCATGCGTAGGGTGTGCTTAAGAAGCCAGATGCACGATGGAAGAGTCATGTTATTTTACCTTGTTTATTTAAAAATGAAAATAAAAAACGATGCGCACGCTTTGTTGTTTCTGGGCAGAAGTAATGATTTTGTTTGTCCCAGCGCCTTACCTCAGTTTTAAACTAGTGCTAAGAAATAATAGTTCGAAAATGTACCTTTTTGGATTGTCGTGGCAAGTGGACAAAGCTCAAAGCGCTTCGGTTCTCGGCTCAGTTGGTGCCTCGGCGGGAAACGGCAGAGGGGGCAAAAATAGATTGTTTGTTCGGTAGAATAAAGAAATTACGACTAAGAAGGCAATTTCCCATTTAAAGCCTAATGTAGTATTAAATCGTTTATAGAATACTTCCTGGTTATTTTATTTTATTTTCTTTAGGGTAGGCTACTTAAAAATTTTGCCTTGCACCTAAAACTTGGGGAGGGGGGAACAATTCCCCCCCTTGCCCCCCCCCCCCCCCTGTGTTTTACGCCCCTGCAGTAGTATGTCCGGTATTGTTTTTTTTATGCACATTCTATTGGAACATTATATCGCATCGAAACCGCACTAGAATTTGGCATCTCGTTTAACTGTTGTATTTTTAACTTGAAGGAAGGAAGATATTCAGTTTAAATTATAAAATGCTCAATTTTTACTGAAATCTAAAAACTAATTACATGAACACTTAAGCTTCTCTCCTGAGATTTAAACAAGCCATAGATTTAACTAAAGCAAAGGAATGTTTTTTTTTAATCAATATTAGAAAGAAAAAGAAACATATACACAATTTGGAAAAAGCCATCCCCTGACTACAAAAGCAACTTTCTTTTCAAATTTTTAGACATATATTATCAATTTTGGACATAACACATCAGATACATATGGCCGTTTCCCAGGCGCAGAGAAAAGGTTAGAATTTGTTGACCAATATTATTTTAAATTACCTTATTTATTTCTCTTCCCAGGCTGTAACCCTGAACTGCTCTCATACTTTTTGTCAGTTCTGCATCAAAGAATGGAGAAAACATGAAAGGAACTGCCCTATCTGTCGGAACTACATCACATCTGAAACAAGAGCTTTGAACATTGATAACTACATAGAGGAGATGATTCCCGACCTCTCGGAGGAAATGAAACGGAAAAGAGAAGATGCTATTAAACTTAAGCAGCATCAGGCTAATCTGCCATTCTGATTTGGAAGGATAATGAAGATGGAATGCTGAAATTCACCCTGGTAAATCAATGATGAATTTCTGATGGGATTCAAATAATCCAGGATATGTGAACCAAACAGTGGAACTAATCATAATCATAATCATCATGCATAGTTTCCAGCCACTGGCCGGGTCTGTTTGGAACACAAACCTCTCCAACGTCTTCTGTCTTCCCACCATCTCTCAGCCTCCACCCTTGTCCAGTCTTCTCCTCTCTTCTTCATGCTTTCTTCCACCCCCTTCAGCCACCTGTCTCTCGGTCTCTTTCCTTTCCACTTCGTCTCGTGTATCCTCCTGGGTATCCTCCATTCGTTTTACATGTCCATACCATCTAAGTCTAGATTTCTCTATACCTTCCTGTAATGGTTCCTCCTTCATTAATTCTCTGGTCCTCTCATTTCTTATTCTGTCCATCTTTGTAGCTCCAATACTGCTTCTCAAGAACCTCATCTCGCTGGCCTGTATTTTGCTCTTCTCCATTCCTTTCATACCCAGGTCAGTGGAACTAATCATTAAGTCCTAATTTCTTTTTTAGATTCAAATTGAATCGCCTGTTGTTGAAAGGTACTATGTCCAATTTTTAAAGTTTTAAGATAAACACAAAAAACTGTTTTTCCGCTCTTGTTCTGAAATATGAGATGTAGTTTCTTGTGTGTGGAAAGTGCACACACACACGCCGATATACTAAAACCAAAGTAGCATTGTTCCGTATGTTACTCTTTTATTGACAAAATACGTAACTGGACTTAGTCCATTTTAACATGGAACGAGCAGAACCTTTGAGTGAGGAATATCATTCACATTGTTAGTTTATTTCCTTTATTTATAAATGAACTGATGTAAACGGAAGCCGGTAACATGAATGTATTAACTGTTATTTTGTTATGTTGAAACTCACTAACTGCTGGACTAAGTTCCTTTCAAGACGAAATAACTAACTTGATGGCTGTGGTAATAGCACAAGCACTGCCAGAACATGGTTCTATCAACACCAAAACATGCATCTTGATTCCTAGGATGCAAAATCCCGGTAAAAAGGATTTGTCAAAAATGTGGACTTAGTGTCTTTCAACAACGAGCTATTCAATTATGTATACATTTTTTTTTAAATTCTGGGCTTACTATGAGCTTTCAAGGCTTGTTAAATTTTAGTTGTTGCAACAAATGAATAGGCTTCTAGCATTTCAGAATTCATAAAAGCACTTCGTTTTTTAAATATTTACAGTTGTTGGTGTATGAAATTCACATAGCTCACTGACTGATGATGTTTAATTCTAAAACAATATTTTTGCCTGCAGTCTGTGTTCACTGCCATATGTTGTACTCAAGGTTGAGTTTTACTGTCAAGGTCACACATATAAAGAAGTGTTTAACATTATTATATGCATTAATTTCACTTTTACTCATGCCGTATGGTACTTTGGTACTGAATTCTCTTCCACCTGCTCAGTTTGCTCTTGGATGTGAATGTTCCTTATCTTGAATGATTCCCATTTGTGGTGACAATATTAGGTGTTGAATCTATTCTTGAGAGCTCTAGCATATGTTTTTAAAGATATCTCTTTAATTAAATGTACTTCGCTTTTTCATATTGAGATAACATTATTTCAATAATTCTCAGCTAAGAGCTACAGTGTGTTTGCCAGGAAATGTAGTTGGATGCTGCACATTCGACAGTCAGCAGAGATGTAGTTAACAAGAATTACTTGTTGTTATCTTGCATAATGAAAGCACTGCAGACTTTTCACATGTAGCAGGGGGGTTGCATTTCCCAAGGAACACTTTATATAAAGTGGATAAATTGGAAATTGACTTCCAATTTGTGAACTGACACGAAACTTGAATGACACATTACTAACATCCATGTATTTTATTATTTTTCTTTGTGAAAAGTATAGATTCCATTATTTGATATGGCATAATTTACATGAGCAAAAGAAGGAACTTGCAACATTTTCTGATACTGTTTCTTCAATTTGAATTCTTAGTCCTACTTAATACACAGTTTTGAGGTGAAATTGAAGAATACTCCAGGTATCTGGACCAGCAAATGATACAATTTTGTTGTAATGTAGACCTCAGATGTACATTGGAAAGATGTTGTGAGGTGAAGTTATTATACTTTTGTAATTAATCCAGGAACACTCTTCCCCATATCCTTATCTGCTCTGAGGATCTTTGGTTTTAATAGTGCCAGTTTTGTAACAGAACACTTTATAATATAGAAATGTGAGAGAGGCTTTTATACTTGTTTTTTGTTTGCAGCCAGTTTTCTCTTTTATTCTGTTCATTATCTGCTTATTCATCATCTAGATCCTACTGTTGGAAAATACATTTTAATTTTTTGAAATCTTAAAGCAATATGCATGTGTTCCTACACTACAATTTTTAAGATTTTTTCTTTCTTTTAGATAACGTCACATTTTTGTAAAGGGATTAACAAATAATCTTAATCATTTCAGTATAAAACAAAATTAGTCAATTATTGTTGAACTGAGATTATAACTAAACCAATAACATTTTAGTCTTCATTTCATTGAACTTGTTCCATGGCCTATGCTTTCACTACAGATTAATAATCCTATGGATTCCATTTCAAGAGATTGCTAGAGATTGGAGTCTTACCTCTTCTGCAAGATCTGTATATTTGAGTAGTAACATTCCAGCATTGAGGCATCACATTGTTTATTATTAATGGCCAGTTGAAGTGTTGTATTTTTTCCCAGTAAAAGTTGATTCTCTTACAGACTCTTGTATCAATATATTGCTTGTCTGCATTCTATTGTAAGTACCGGTATTGCATTAAGTCGAAGATTTTTTTAACCAGCTGTGTATGTGTTTTATCTGCACTGTGGATGTTGTGCTATCCATTGTTCCATTATCTGTGAAACTGGATACAGTGGTTGTCCGATGTGGTGGCCCAAATGCTGTTTAGTACCTTAAGTCCTTCCGTTATGGTGTGTTCAGACCACCATAGTAACCATAAATCTTTCTGCTACAGAAGTATGAACATCAGGTGTCAGTGTGGTTGTTGTCAGGAGAAGCCAGGTGACAGTAGAATAATATGTTCATGCTTGTGCAGAAGACTCTCTCTTCTTGTCTCGTCCCACTAAGGTACGGGCCAGCAAGCGAGACAACCATTAGCACTTTTTATTTTAAATTTTTAAAATAAAAATTCATACTTATGTTTAACTGTCGAAGTTGATTGCTTCGTATTGAAGAAAATTAAATTTGTGTGATCAGTGATTGTGATGTACTTTGAGGAAGGAAAGCATCAGTACTGTGAAAGATTGTATTATCAGGTGCAAAACTAGGCAGAAAGCTTGTATGCATCCGATATCAACTCCAGTAGCTGTTTATTCCAATGGTTGGCTCGAGATGAGCAATAAGTATGGCTATTTTTTATTGTCTTCAAAACAATTGAGGATAATGTGCCTCTATGTTGATAGCCATTTAGTTGTGAATTCATGTCTACATCTAAGCAGACTTGGGAAAGCCAAAAATGTTAGCTGATTCAAGTTGATGGTTGAAGCTAAATATTTAACCAAAAACTAACTAGTTTTAAGTTGCTAAATTAAAGTTAAAAGTTAAGGAGGAAAGGATTTAGTAAACATAATACAGTATATGAGAAAGGTGCAGTCTCCTTCATTTAAAATATAAATCAAATATGGCTGAATCGAGAAGTTACACTGACAAAATTAAAGACTACTGTATATGTTGATCTAAAGAACTAGAAAAACACCATGCCATTGTGACGATATTATGTTCATGAAACACTAATTTTACTGATAAAATTTCAAAGAAATTACCTGTAGTGCACACTTAGCTCACTATCCGAGATTCAAAGTTATGCTCAGTCCCATACCGTAGTTGGCCATTGGATTTGGCCTTCCTAGAAGTTTCCTGCTGCCATCAGTTACTGAACTGCATAATTGACTGCTATTAGTTTTTTAATGTAACACATTAAAACTTACCCATATTTTAATGATTCAACTTAATTTTAAAATGTTTAAGCCTAGGCCTATCTCAAGTCTGCATTAGTTTTAGGATTATATTATGTACTTTAGCGATGTAATCGGTATATATTGTCGGTTGCATAGCTTTATATAAGCATTTTAAGATTGTACAGGGCATTCTTCAATTAGATATACAAAACCCATGCATGAACTGGAATTCTTTTTGGTGGGAGGGGATTTACAAATTGATTGGTGAATTGGTTTGCAAACAGGGATGTACGGTAATTCTGGCTAGAAGTTTATGCAATAGACAGAATAAAATGAACGATACTTATCATTTTTTAAATGTGAGCAACAGTTTCTATTGTATTAGTAACTGCTGCTGATGGTTTGGGCACATGAAGTGACAGATCTTTGATTAAAGTTGGTTCAAATGTATGTTCGTTTGAGAGTTGTTAATTATGAATTTTGATAGTTTATGAAAAAAGAAAGGCAGATATAATTATTATTTTACGTAGTCTACGCCCTATTGAAGCACTTTAATCAATCCATCAAGTCTAATAACGGTATTTAGAGATAGCTTCTCAGCTTCTTCTTCTGCACCCTAAATTTCTTCATCCTGTCTGACCTGTTCATCTTTTATGGTATAGTTTTTCCATTCAAATGTTGTTAATGTGAATCATAAGTATTTATTCCTTAGAATTACTTTCCTCCTCTCTACCTTTAATTTGGAGCATTGTTAAATTTAATTCTTCTAAATCATGCTGGATCTCTTTGAATCAATTGTTCTTCATTTTAATCTTCCAGAAGTAAATAAATAGCTCTTTTATTAGTCTGGTTTTTGGTAGGCATGAGATATGGCATAAAAAAGAGAAGTTACATATATTTGAGAAAGACATTTGGTTGAGGGAAGAATGGAATTTTGTAGTTTAGCATGGAATCTGAGTCATTGGACATGACATTTCACCTTAAAAATCCCACATATAAATCAGTCCACATAAATTGAAGTCTTTGGAATATTGCAATATGAGCTAGAGATTTCAGCTTTCTTTTATGCTTCCAAAACTTTTTCATTCAAATGTTTTAGTGTCAAACCTTGTATTTTGCAGTTAATATTTTCTAATGTGAAATTTCAAATGTCTATTATTTTAAGTTGGTTTTGGGATACAAACAAACATATTCTGTACAGCACAGTTCGTTTTCAATTAGCATTTGATGGTGCTTAAATGTGTGAGATTTCAGTAGATTTGGTAGCACCCTAACAAATCCCTCACGCATGTCACTCCTCCAAAATCACAGCAGTTGCAAGGGGCATTGTGCTTTTATCATCATAATGGAAAGTATAAGTCCATAGGGTCCTCTCAATTATTTCCTCCCCAGAAGTGCCATGTTCACAGTAGTTCATTGGCTTCTCGATGTAGTGTGTTTTGTATAGCTAATTTAGGGGTACCCCGTACCAAGTGCATATTGTTGGCGTACAAGTGAAACACGCCAAGTCGAACACCCTATGAGGAAATAAGGTTTGTATACAGTTATTCAAGGCTCATTTCTTCATAGTGTGTTCTCCGACTTAGGCCTGCTTTCATATTTGGAGCTTAAGCTTTAGACTGAGCTTTAAGGTGAGGTCAGGTTTCACAGTTCACAAAATGACAGGTAAGCTGTGCCTATCAGTGTATTATAAACTACTGCATTTTGTTTGTAATATGCTGTATTATGCTTTAAAACAGAATTTTGCATGATTATGAGTCACTTAAATATTTATGTACCAGAATTTTCATATATGAAGGTTAAGATATGCTTAATAGGCAACTACTATCAAAAGAACTGGATGTTTTCATTGAAAAGTAACTCTCGTAAATCGAACACAATACTACTCTTTAATACAGTCAACAATACCCAGAAGTGATGAAAACAAGAGTTACGGTACTGCGTGTGTATATTTTGAGAGGTACTCGACTTCACAGAATGCTTTCCATCGCAGGTTTATAGTGAATACTCCATTAACCAGTATGTTAAATTTTAGACAACTTGCACATATTTAATAACCTTAACGATACACAACCAACATGCATGCATTTTTCCTGCCCGCATACCTTTTGCAATACATTGGCAATTTGCTAAAAAAAATATATCACTATATTGACATGATTAAGGATTCGTTTCAGTGGGGACATGAATTTAAACATAAATACGATATGGTATATATTTTCAGAAGTGAGGATAACAATGTATATCCCAAGGGGATACAATTATTGTAGTAGTAGTAGCAGTAGCAGTAGCAGTAGCAGTAGAGACTGGCTGCGTGACTCAGCAGTAACTTTCCCGCCTGCTGTGCTCAAGGTTGCAGGATGGAATCCTGGCACAGCCAGTTGGCATTTGAAGGTGCGCAAATGTGAGGGAGCCGTGTCAGTAGCACGTTAAGGATCCCCTTCGGGGGGAAATACCGGCAACCGCGTCTCGCAACAGCTGCAGTAGTTAAAAGGGAAGTAAAGCCAATAACATTAGGATACAGTAGTTTGCTGCACTCAACAATAAAAAAGAACTCAGATTATCAAGTTTAATTTAATTCTAGTACACATGCGCAATGCAATATTCCAGACTATGCTCATTGAAATAAAGCTCGTCTCTGTCAATTGTGCAACTGTGAAAAGCCCAGAACTTAAGCCAATGCCTAAACCCAATTGGTTAATAAAGCTTCGGCTTAAGCTGTGAGTGTGAAACCAAGCCAAGCCAAAGTGTGCTTCTCTTTTAAGCCGATGATATGAATGTGTGAAGAAATAAGCGCAGCAGGGGCCAAATGGTATATAATAAAAAAAACTTGTAGTGTACTCCTATTTTAGTTTTTCTCATATCTTAAATATATGTGCATTTCTTAAGGTTCCAGGATATAAACTGAATCTAATGTGACCCCATTTAGTATTTTTCTCAATTTAAGATACAAAAATGGTTGATTTTAAGGCAAATACTAAAAAAAAGGAGTACATATAACTGTTGGCTGCAGTATTTGCTTATTTGAATGCAATAGGTATGGATCTAATTGAACTAATTAATTTGACATACCTGTGCAGAAATACTAGGATTTACTGAGTGGTATTCTGTGTGCCATGTATATCCAGACTTTCTTTTATGCAACAAAGGGTTTGAACCTTTTTTTTTTTCGTGTAAAATAAAAGTGGTATCAATGATTAATTTGTGTGCTCTCCTATTGAGACCATGTACCTGCTCCAGGGTTATTGAGAAATTTGTAACTATTTCCTTTGAATTCACTGAACAGTCAAACCTCATTTATACACTTATTAAGATTTAACTTGCACAAATGCTTTTCAATCATATGTACTTCACTCGTACACGATGTTGTCTGGTCTTCATTCTTGAAATATCATTCATACACTGCTGTAAAATTATTTGTGTAGAAACCGGACTTCATATTCGCATATGTGTAGTTCAGTGGGAAGTCTTCATGGGACCAACCAATGAGAAAACTGCTCGTCTATCAGTGTCACCAGCTGAACCTATCTTCTGGAATATCAAAGTGATACACAGTAGATGTCTGTCAACAGTAGGAGAACCTGTCATTTACCAAATTTAACTACATCAGGTCGATGTGCATTTTGTTGTTTCATAGAGTCACTGGCCCCTTGACATACGAAGCAAATCTCTCACTGTAATGTCATTTGTTGTTCCCGTTGGCAAATGTATGCGCGAGGTTTGACTGTAATTTATTGCAGAAACTTTTCTATTTCAAAGAAAAGGATTTATCAAAGGTGTAGTATTGTGCTCTAGAGTTTTAGTGTTTTTCTTTTTTGTTTGATTCATTTATTAGGTATGATTATTTTGTTTAATAGGAAAGATAAAATATTTAGCAATTATTTTAATATTGATAAAGGGAATTTGGGAATTGGAGTACTATTTGCATATCAGGTTTACTTTTCTCCTCTGAGTTACAAAGGATAATGCCTGATGACATGTAGTTTTTTATGCAGAATACATTTTGTACTAAAATGCTTAATGTCACAATACCAAATTGTTTAATGTTTGTGTATGTTTCTTTTATTTTGTAAGTCGATCTTATGTTTATTAGCAGCTTATCCCCTTGATTTATCTTTCAGTTTAGTTCTTGTGTTATCCAGGGTACCTAATGTATGGTGTTTATTCATTATAAAGTTACTGATGGTGCTCTTTTTTATTATCTGATTATAATGCTGGGATTGTAATAAAAGAAGTTGCACATACAGTATTTATGTAGTGTTCATTTCAGTTGTATTCTCTTTCAGGTAGAATAGACCAGACTCCCTTTCTTTATTTAAAGACTTCCCATAGTTATGACTGCCACATTGGGCAAAGTGGAGTACATGCATATACATCCAAACCCCTGAAATCGGAACTAATTGGGACTACTGCCTGTGTTCTGATTTCCAAAAGTATGGTATTGCTGAAAAATCCATAGTATGTACGTGGTATGACCTGTAAGCTAAACACAACATCAGTTACGTGGTACATGTCGTTAATTGTTTAATAGTGGCAGAAAAAAGGCTTCACATGTTACTTACGTAGGGTGCACATGACTCACTGTTGTGGAAACGTGCGCTAAAAATAACTACAGTACTACAACAGGCCTATTAGTCTTCGCATTCCAATCAGTTACCTTGCGTTTGTTGTGTTCATCTGCTCTGTTACGGTTTCCATCAGCTGATTGCATGCTGAATACTGTTCTGTTTAAAGTTATGTCAAGTTTCAGTTGAAAGTTTATTGTTATTGTACTTAAAATTAGCAGTGAATGATGGATTTCCAGTTTTCTAAAAATCATGGCAAGCAAATTGAAACTCAGTTAAAAGGTAAACTTGAAGTGTTAATGCGACTAGACAAAGGGGAAAATTCAATGAAGTTGTCTGCTGAATTGGGTGTTGGTCAATCAGTGACTGGAAAAAGAATCGAGGGAAAACTGAAAAGTTTTGCAACGCAACAAGTGAAATATTTTGGGTGGTCACCATGTTGGATTTTTCTATATGCAGGCTATATGTACTATTAAATGTAGATTATTGCTTACGTGTATTATTCAAACTTCAATCGCATGATTAGGACAAGAAATAAAAATGAGATTTTAAAATTTTGCCATCTTGAGGTTATGTAAACAATTGAACTAAATTAAATGTCAGTGCTTTACAATGTGTATAAACAGTTGCTGCACCATGTTTTACTGCGCTCGGATGGTTAATTGCGAGAAAAGTCAATTGAAATATTTCAACTTGGCTTGGCCGCCATCCTCGTTGTGTACTTAACATGTCTTTGAAAGTCACATAGGTGTACTTCTAGTAGTGCCCTTTATCACCGTACAAAATTTCAGGTTGATATCAGTAATAGTTTCGGAGATATAGAATGCTGGTGAAATATTTCGCACAGACGACGTAATAAAATTTGAAGGGCAGGGGTCGGACAAAATAGTAGTCTACTATGTCCTTACCGAGTTTCATTGAATCGCTCCAGCCGTTGAGATTTTATTGGGGACACACATACACACTCTTGGACAAAAGGTGATCTCATAAGCCTATTTTTTTCATAAATGAAAATACAGTAGGTTAAAAATAACAGGAGCTATAAGCGTGGCCTGGTATGCCTACATAACACATTTCAAGATATGAATTAGAATTAAATAGTTATATTACACCAATATCCACTTTACAATACAACATTTTATACGATGTTTTTACAGTTTGCCTGTGATCAAAGGCAGACCAACAACAACACATCTGTTGTATTGTACCCGGATCGTTTACACGTCCTTGACATAGTGATGTCATTATTTTTGCCAATGAAGCGGCTGACTTTTGAATAGAGTGCTTAGAGGCTCAGTGTGTTGAGGGAGGTATAAGACGCAGGGGCTTGTGACGTGCACACTGGCCTACGTAACAGAATGAAGTTTTCTGGAATTTCCTCTAGACGATGGATTTGAACTTTGAAACATAGCACAGTTTTCTGGCTATTCAATTTGAAGAAATTGGAGCTACCAAGCAAGGAAATCCATTCAGTAGGAGCTGAGATATGGAATGGAAGGTTCTAGAAGTTTCACCACTGTGAGTATAAAAGGAGCAAGGGAATCAAGGAGGAGAGGTACTTCAATCGAGCAACTGCTCTTGTGAACATCGCCGCTATACCGTGAAGGAGTTGTTACGCTGTCATTTTGATCGTCGAAGGAACTTAGTCACTGGACGAGCTGCCCACGGACTAGGTCTCTGTTCAGTGAATGAACACTTGTGTTTTTCGCATGTGTTAGAATATTAGACGACATTCTGGTCAAGTTATTCTACTGGTAAGTGATGGTGAATTTTCGAAATACCATTCACATACCTACCAGCCTACAAGCACATTGTTTCTTGTGGTGAAACCGAATATTAGGCATTCTACAAATACCAGATGGACATTGCATTAATAGTTCATTTCACACTGCTAAAAGGTGTTCCTGGTAGCAAGGCGAATGAAACCGCAATATTCGAATGTGGAACTTGTTATTATGTCGAACTTGAGGAGAGTAAACGAACTGTACCAGTCTTTAAAACATTTCAACATGTCAAATTTTACTAAGTACAACGGGAGTGTTTGTGAACGCGTTGTGATAATCACCGACATGCGCTGTTAAAACTATACGAGGATAGGTGTGATATGGAAGGGAACGAGTCTTATATGGAATCGCAGATGACCATGGGTGGACGCAATGGCAATAGTGAACGCCGAAGGACACGGATTACCATCACATAAAGCTTGAAGTAAGCTAACTCTACATGTATTATTCACTAGCCTAATGTAGTATTTGAGAATTCCTTTTTAAACTTTCACAATAAGAAATCAACACCATCATCGTTATGTGAACGTCATTTATATTTGTCCAGGATGACAAATGGAGCAATATTGTAGTCCGACAATTTATTATACCATTTTGCTACACTGTCAGGACAACAGTCATATTCATGTCTTTCGACATGGAATATCCTAATTTATTTTCAAGGAATAGGAATATATTTTTTCTATAGCTCTTATTAGAGGCTCGACACAACTTGGATTATTTAAATAATTTCTTTTATTATTTAATAATAATAAATCACTGTGGAATAAATAAAATTATAATAATCAAAGAAGGAATACACCATTAAATTATAAATAATTTATTTTGGAAGGTGATAGCACCAATTTGTAAATTTAATTTAATTTGTTAATGGTGATTAAAAGTGACTGAATTAATAATCAGGAAGTGAGAGTGTTATAAATAATTTGTGATGAGAATTTAAACAATTATTTATGGTTAAAATAGGGCAATAATAATAATTCTAATGTAGAAAAGCAACAATGCCTAAATAATATTTTGCCAGGGATAATAATAATTTCATGGAAGGGTTTAAATAAATAGAACAGTAATAAATTTAATATAATAACTTTTGTTTATTTTTGGAATGGAAGTTTGTATTTATTAACAGGTTTAAATTAGTTTGTGAATGAAGTGGAATAGCAAGGATTTAAGTTTAGAAGATTTTCCAAAAGCACTAAAAATATTTAATGAAGGAAAAATAAGGCGGCAGGTATTAAAATGTATAAACTAGGGTGAGATTATGTAAAATGGAGGCAAGGAAAAGTTGACCAGGAATAACTACATCTTTTCTTTGGAAAAATTAAATTTGAGAACACAGTAAATTGGTAAGATAGAATATTACAACACATTAAAAATAAAAGTATTGTGAAAAAAAAATATTTTGAGTCAAATATGGTGATTTTAGTGTGCGATTAGGATTGTTGACACTTGAGTTTATGTAGAGGCCAAGGGGTCATCCAAGAGGACATAGGTTCCTGTAGTTATGTGCACATGTAGATGTGTGTGTGTTATTTAAAGTGGTTAATAAGAGCATGTGTGCTCTCAGTTGTAAAAGAGAAGGGTAAGGCAAGTGGACCGCCCCATATTCTAGTCAAATTCCAGAATCTGTAGATCAGAATATTTTATTTTCACCTGGATCAATCTGGATTTCCAATATTATGCCTAAATAACTGAATAACATATGAGTTTAGACTTGATGAACCTGACCAAGAAAAATATTAAGAAAATAAATAGTTGCTAATGCAATAATGGAGTAAATAACTGAAAATATTCATGTTTTGTGCTTGGAATAATAATAATAATAACATTTGAGATGAGCATTAAATATTCGGAGTGTGAGAGAACACCTGTTATAAATAAATTTATAGAAATTTTGAAAATAATAATAATAAATTCTGTGATTAACATTTTGATTTTGAGATATCATAAAGATTATTTGAGTGTGAGAAAAGTATTTGTTGGAAGTGAAAGTGGTTTAATCAACTGATAGTAGATCACAATAATTTCTATTGTTAATAACAATCCATGCTAATTTATATAGCAAATTTTGAGATGAGTAAATTTAAAATTTTGTTTATGTGAGACAAATGGAAATGAGAAAATAGAAAAGATTTATTTTTCATATCATTATAAAAAATGAAATTTTATTAACATTTTTGTTCTTTGAAACAAATTTCACAAGACACAACAATATTAACATTCGACTTTATGGTTGCCAAATGTTGATATTATGTTGATGCAAAACTTCAATGAATTCAATGAAATAATTTTTCCATTTTTTGAAAAAATCATCGACTAATCGAATTGACAATTTTCAAAATAACATTCAACTTTTACTTGAACAATCTTAAACAAATCTTCATGAAAGTGAAACTACAAATGTAAACAGAAAGGATCACTGGGACTCTTAATCGAATCATGGTCACCTGAGTGTAAATATTAGTTTTTTTGTTTTGTTGATACCAGAATGGACTATCAATTTTCTGGGTATCAATTCAGCGAAGTTTAGGGGTGTTTATTTATTTATAGGAGATGTTGATTTTTATATGTGATTGTGTTTGTGTTTTTGAGGGTTTTTGCCAATAATTTTCAAATTTTAATTATAAATAAATTGAGATTTTTAAGAAGTGTGCTATTTTTAAATAATGTCTCTCCCTACCTTACTTGTGAATTACCGATATCAGGGATGCCAGTTTTAGACCTAGTATTCGCCCAAATAGACCCTGAGATAGATTTTCTCGTGCTGAACTGATTTCGGTAATTTGCAAAATGTGGTCTTTGGATCTCGGTCCAAATGGGCACAGTATATCCTTCAAAGAGTGAGGTGTTATCTCCAGCGTCTTTAAATCTACGGTTGTTGAACCAAAATGACAGTTTTAAGCAAGTAACTTCCATTCACCCGTAGCCACAAGGATTTCTCATACACGATTTTTTACAAGTTACTTGTACAATGGGTCCTGTGTTTGATTTGGGATTTCAACGACGAAGGGCCTATGACCTGAACTTCTGCACATAGTCAAATTCTTTAAGCATTTTATGTCCATTTTTAAATAATTTTGACTATTGTAAAAAGATTTGTTTAAAAGTTCCTTAACAAGATCAACACATAGACTGTCTTATGAGAATCATTAATGTGTTTTGAATGAAGAAGGCTCACAGAGCCGAAACATGTATCAAAAAGTGTAAAGACATCGTATAAAATGTTGTATTATAAAGTGGATATTGGTGTAATATATCATAATCAATACGTGAAAATCTAGAATGACTAAAGTCATAGATATTCATTAAATAGTTAATTAGGAAGAAAAAAGGCGTGAACGGTAGTGTATATTACCGGTATGTTATAATATTTGTATTAGAATTCGTCGAGTTCACTTATTACAGAGAGTGTAAATAAGTACTTTATCTTAACCCGTAGGTAAAATATGTAACCAAATATAGTAGGCTAAACAAGAGTCTATCTGGCGGAATGTGTAAAGTGCTCGAATGTTTTACGAGAGGACCAAGTATCGAACGCCACGTATTGCTCACTCTTTTACTTCGTGTTTTCAATTTTCTTTGCTCGGGCAGTGGTTGTTTGGAACGTCATCATTCATTTCATCATAATTATTAATAATTAAATATTAATTTAATTTTTCTAGCCCTCGTACTGCAACTCGTTCACCAAGAATTTACTCGTATAAATAGCTTTCTTGTCACGTGAGCTAGCCATGGATTAACTCATAGACTTTCACTTTATCGTTCCGTTTCTTTTATACAGTATATTGCCATTTCAGAATGTCAACTACTGTAATATACTTAAGTGAACAAGGAACTGTCCTTCATCCATTTTGCTGAACTATGATAAAATATTTTATGTAGTGTAATGGTGTGATGATTGTTTTGTATAACTTTTATAAAAGTTTTCATAAAATGTATTTGACAATTTCTTGGATAGTGTAATACCGGCCTGTGAAAACAGAGCAATCAAGCTAATGTTTTGATGACAAGAAATTATTATAATTATAATGAAAGCAAGCAGACCAAAGTTTTATTGAACAAGAGAATCGTCTGTACTTGACCTCGCACACTCTTGGGTATGCCCTCATCGTTGCGCAATGGCTAGCATTCTCAGCTTACCAAGGAACTTAATTCTGGTCTGATGAGTGGAACGTGGTATACTCAGTCACTTGAGGCAAAACTAAGAAGAGGCGGTTTCGATTCCTACCTCAGCCAACCTGGAAACTTCAATATGAATAGATCGAAAATTAATAAATCGAAAAAATCTAAAAATAATAATATACAAAACCGTGCCCAGTCAGGTTTCGTGTGGGTATGGCACCGAATTGAGTAGGTGCTGGACATAACTCCGAGGGAAGACACTGGGGTGGGGGCCTTCAACCCGGACACGGCGCGTCCCATATGGCTGATAGGGGATGTTCCTGTAGATATGCAGGACAGGTATGAATAAGGCCAAGCCAAATAAGCACCCGCGGATCAACTGAGGCAAAAAAGACTGCAGTCAACGGCTTCGACGACGGAAGAGGATATTTCCCAACGGCTGAGTGGGCGGAAGAACTGGCTCTACGGCTTACAACCGTAGTTCTAACCACGGATTCCTAATTAAGCCGGAAAATACCAAGAGGCACCTCTCGATCTTAACAATCGAGTTATAACCTTGTGATCATACCAGTATGATCACCGCCTGCATGAATCTTCAACTTGCAACATTGGCATGATGGATAACACGTTACCGTATCACAGCAACTACCCCCAGGCTCTGGACATACCTAATCCGTTTTCTCCCGATCATCGGATTCTGGGGGATCGGGATTATCATGCAGAGAAGAGTCGGAGCTTCTCAAAATCTCTTTCTTCCAAGAAAAATACCTTCTTAGGTACAATTAATGCCAACACCCTACAGAAAACGGGCAAGCTTTAAACAGCTCACGAACGCCCTGGACAAGTTTGACATCCAAATCATAGCACTCCAGGAAACGCGCTACCAAGATGAAAACGATTTTGTCTCTGAAGAGTACCGGTACAGGATATTTAAGGGTAAACCTGCCATAAGAATCCACGGGAATTTAACACAACTTGGAACAGCCTTTGTGGTACGAAAAACTAGCATCGATTCAGTACCGTACTTGACTTTACATCCCCATCTGAAAGAATCTCAGTACTTACTGTGAAATCTGGCAACAAAGCTTACTCCTTGGCTAACGCCCACGCTCCCACAAATATTGACAATAACAAAAACCCAGAGAAAGTTGAAGTCTTCTGCGAACTCTTAGAAGAAACCACTAGCAAGATTCCAAAGCATCATGTGAAACTCTTAGTAGGTGATTTTAACGCACAGGTTGGCAGAGAGAGGAAACACAAATGGATTGTAGGACATTACTCGGCACATTGGAGGACGAATAAAAACGGAGAACGTCTTATAGACTTTTGAAAAACTTTCGCCTTAAGACTCATGTCGACGCATTTTGAGAGACCCCCACACAAAAAGAAAACGTAGAAATCAGCAAACCCGTTATTGAGGGAATTCCAGATCGATCACGTCGCAATCTCTAGACAGAATATGTGTGAGATCCAAAATGTTAAAGAGTACTGAAGGGAGTTGTCGACTCGGACCACCACCTAACGCAAATTAAAGTGAGATTCCATCCCAACAGATGCAGACCTAAACACAAAGGATTCTAAGAGTTGATCCAGAATGTCTTCGTCAGAACGCCACGACCTACTCGACATACGAGAGCAAGGACTGGCCAGGTCTTCGTAAAACACTTCAGACAAGCCATGAAATTATGACAGCCTCCAAGGAAACGCAAGCTTAGGTGGTAGAACACGACTTGTGATAGAGCCATTGATGACCGGACAAAAGCATGGAATAAGTGGAATGGACATCAAACAACTGAGAAATGGGAAATCTTCCTAAAGGTGCAGAAAAGTTCCTCAAAAATAATCCGCCGGGAGAAACAAGTCTATGATAAAAATAGACTCATAGAAATCGAACAAGATTTCCTCAGAAACAACACCAGGAATTTCTACAAGACCTTCCGTGAGAATTGATCAACCACCATGTTTATGCTTCCGTCGAGCAAATGGAACAATAGAAACGAACACCAAAGAGAACTGCACAATTTTAGTTAACTACTTCCGAGACCACCTCAATTATGATCCTCCAAAGGCAAGACTGAATTTTGAAAATCCCATGCCCAACCCTGATTCACAAACACCGACAATACAGGAAACAGCAGAGATCATACGATCGCCTAAAAATAATAAAGCCCCTGGAGAGGACGGCATCACTGCGGAGATGACCTTGTTAACAAAATTCATGCAATCCTAGTAGAAATATGGGAAACGGAAATAATCCCGCAGAATTGGAAGTGTGCATTAATACACCCATTAAACAAGAAAGATGACAAGGCGGAACCAAACAACTACAGATATCTCTACTGCCAATCACATACAAAATTCTTTCCAAAGCTTGGCGAGTACCAAGCGGGTTTCAGGAAAGGTCGATCATGTGCAGAACAAATATGGAACTTGAAGACGATATTAAGGATTCGCTGAAGTGCCAACACGTTCGTCACTTATGTGGACTTGAAGAAGGCGTATGACTCTGCGGTCAGACAGTTTTTGATACTCGAGAAGAACTCGGAATGGACAAGAAGACCAGAGCACTTATCCGGCAGACTCTTACGAATACGACCTCTACAGTGAAATTCCTTGGAGAAATCTCTGAGCCCTTTGAAATTTGTACGGGCGTTCGTCAAGGAGACGGCATCTCCCCTATTCTGTTTAACTTAGTTCTAGACAAAGTTATTAGAGAATGGGAAAGGGATATCAAGGGTGTGAACATCGGAAATTTGGGAAGCAAGGTCAATGTGAAATGTTCCGTATTTGCTGATGATCTAGCAATCATTCTAAGACCAAGGATGAAACAAGATATGCAACACAGAGACTACACAATATACTCGTAGCATCAAAGGCAGGCCTCCAGATATCGTACGAGAAAACCAAGTAAATGGAAAATCTACATCAAAGTAGCAAAATAACTACGGTACGCTAGAGTTGGAACACGACACAATTTCACAGGTTTCCTCCATCAAATGTCTTGGAGAAATCATACTACCATCAGGACTAGACAGCAGTGCCAATGTACAAAGCACCACCAAACTCCATAAGGCGTACAGACTGACGTGGAATTACTACAACAAAAGAGTCATATCGCGTAATGTAAAATTACGACACTACAAGACAGTTGCATGGCCTGAAGCTTTATATGCCTCAGAAACTGTATGCTTGAGTGGCCACTCAAAAATTGCAGACATTGAAAAACATGAACGGAAAATTCTTCGGAAAATGTATGGTCCCACGAGAGAAAATGGAATGCGGATTAAGAGGAGAACAGTGGACCTCTATTCCTTCACTGTCGGTTCACTGATTCCGTACGGAAGCGACTCCTGAATTTCTATGGCCATATCTACAGAATAAACAGCGACAGACTAAGAAATTATATAAAGTAATCAACTCAAAGAAGGTCAAGATAAAATGGCTAGAAGAAACTACGGCGGACCTCCAAGAAATAAATATTACAGACATCATAGACGATCCTGGAGCTTTTAGGACAAAAGTAGCCAACCATAAATTGAGGGAGAAACCCATAAAGAAAACTGGCAGGAAGTGGTCGACAGAACGCAAGATGCAACACAGTGCATTCATGAAGAGTTTTTGGGAGAAAAAGAATGCGAAAACCATCACAAGTTCAAACGCACTCTTTGAATGGGCATAACGACGAAAGAAAAATAATAAACACAAATTACGGAAAAACAAATATTCAGAATTCAAAAAAGAACAAGTCTTTGAGTCAATGTACACTGGAAAATTTAGCCTGCTGGCCCTAATCCACTCTCACTTATAACAAACTAGTAGTTCCGTGAAGAACTATATAGCCTATTTTCATGTATCCTATTTATGTTAATTGCCTTTATCAACATACTACATTTCAGTTTGATTGCTGTAATAGATTCCTGGAAATGGTTTTCCGCGATTTCTCACTTCTACTTCAGGCAAATGCCGGGAGGGTAACTAACTTAAGGCCACGATCGCTTCTTACTCAAATCCTACTTCGATTAAAAGTACACACACCAGTACAGACTTCACAGTGGCACAGGTTATCACACAGCGTCTCCACACACCCAAGTACACGAGGCTACATGAACACGATGTCACAAAGACCCAAAATAATCAACAACAACTCTAGTCTGGCTGAAATTCATCATTCACAAAGAAATTTTGATCAACCGATAATAGCGAGAGGACGGAATTCGCCTACCTACTGTATATTTGAGTGTACAGGATCTCTATCGTAGCTGAAACAGATGGCCGGTGTCTCTGCTGAACCGGTACAGGCTCTGTCTCCGTACCACCGTTCCATTTACCGGGTAAATGGAACAGACAGCGGTGACGCTACAACTTGGAAATAACCTTGGAGATAACGGAATTTCTCCGTTCCACGTTACGTTCTGTTCCGGGTCCCTGCCTTATTCTAATAATAACAAACAAGTAGTTCTGTGGAGAACTATATAGCCTATTTTCATATATCCTATTTATGTTAATTGTCTCTATCAACATACTAAATTTCAGTTTGATTGCTGTAATAGATTCCTAGATAGTGAGAACCATCTAAATATTTCGGATGGTCGCCATGTTGGATTACATGAAGATAATTGTGTAGGTGTAGTACTCAAACTTCAATCGCATGATTAGGACACAAGATATGAAAATCAGATTTTAAAATTTCGCACAGCTGCCATCTTGTGCTTATGAAAGAAATTGAAATAAATTAGATGCCAGATAATTAAAATTTGTGTAAGCATTTACCGTACCAAGTTTTACTGCGCTCGGATGGTTAAATCGCGAGAAACGTCCATTTCAATATTTATATTTCGCGTCGCCGCCATGTTAGATTTGTGCTCACTAGGTTATTGAAAGTCCCATAGGTGAACTTATGTTCATAGCCTCTATCAACATACAAAATTTCAGTTTGATTGCTATCATAGATTATAATATGTAGACCATAGAGTTATGTACTATTAGATGACGATTTTTGCGTAGGTTCATTGTTCAAACGTTCACTTCGCATGATTAATACACAAGTAATAAAAACTTAATTCTGAAATTGCGCACAGCCGCCATCTTGAGGTTATGTGAACAATTGAAATAAATTAGATGGCAGTGCATTACAATGTGTATAAACATTTACTGTACCATGTTTCACTACGCTCAAATGGTTAAATCGCGAGAAAAGTCTATTAAAGTGTTTCACCTTCGCTTGGCCACCATGTTCGTTTTGTATTTTACAGGTTTTTAGAAGCCTTATAGCTGAACTTCTAGTAGTACTCTTTATCACCGTGCAACATTTCAGGGTGATATCAGTAATAGTTTCGGAGATATAGAATGCTGTGAAATCTTGAGGTTATGTAGACAATTGAACTAAATTAGATACCAGTGCATTACAATGTGTGTATTATACATTTGCTGTACCAAGTTTCATTGCGTTAGGATGGTTAAATCGCGAGAAATGTCTATTTAAAAGTATAAATTTCACTTGGCCGCCATATTTGTTTTGTAGTTAACCTTTTTTTTGAAAGTCTCGTAGGTGATAGTTTAGTAGTGCCCTTTATCACGGTACAAAAGTTCAGGGTGATATCAGTAATAGTTTCGAAGATACAGAATGCCGGTGAAATAATTCGCACAGCCACCATATTGAGATTATGAAAACAATTGGACAAAATTCGATGCCAATGGATTACAATGTGCATAAACATTTGCTGTACCAAGTTTCATTGCGTTTGGATGTTTAAATCGCGAGAAAAGTCTATTTTAAAAGTTTTAACGTCGTTTAACCGCCATGTTCGTTTTGTAGTCAACAGGTTTTTTAAAGTCTCATAGGTGAATTTCTAGTAGTGCCCTTTATCACCGTACAAAATTTCAGGGTGATATCAGTAATAGATTCGGTGTTACAGAATGCCGGTGAAATATTTCGCACCGCTGCCATATTGGATTGGTGAGACGTAATAAAATTTGAAGGGCACGGGGTCGGCCAAAATAGTACTATGACCGTCCAGAGTTTCATTGAGATCGCTCCATCCGTTTAGAAAAGGGAAAACGGACAAAGGGGATCTCATACGCCTAAAATGAAAATAGGCTAAAAAAATGTCGCCTAATGATAATTGTACAGACGTTGTACTGACATAAGAAGAACTGACGATCGAGTGTGGAAGAATGTGTGCAGGACTAAAACGTTACCATAACCCAGGATTATTTATTTATTTATTTAAGGTATGGCTTTACAGATACAATTTGTACAGAGATGATAATTAATTTGGGAAAGGAAGACAAACTATATATTTATATCTAAATCGTTTATATAAGTCATTGCCTCTGGTGATCCATGAGCGAAATCAGTGACGTTGCCACTGTACTTTCTTATGGGACACTTGGTGATGATTATGCTGGATGGTTTGCTTAGAGGCACCTCAATCACAGTTAGGTGAAGGAATTATTTTCCATTTATAATGGAAGTCTGCACAGTTGCCATGACCTGTACGAATCCTGTTGAGAGTTGACCATGTTTTCCGAGGATACTCAAATCCAGGTGGCAGCGATGATCCAATGCGTGGCAAGATTGATCCAGGCCTAGTATCCTGCCTTCCCTGCCATTCTTTAGTTATGCTGAAGTTGGTTTTCCGTAAGTCCATTGCAGTCCTTGTTGATGGATTTCGAGATCGTGGACGATTCAGGCAAACATCAGCAATGTCACAGTGTGTTGGTAGTTGTGGGTTATCCATTATTTTCTTAAACTCCCTGAGGAGAGTGCTTTATCGTCGAAGATCTGGTGGAGAGATGTGGCTGAGGATAGGTAGACAATGTGTGGGTGTAGACCTTATTGTGCCAGTGATTAGGCGCATGGTGGTGTTGAGCTGGGTATCTATGAGGTTAGTGTAAGGGCTATTCAACCAAACTGGGGCACAGTACTCGGCAGCTGAAAACACAAGTTCCAAAGCTGTACATCGAAGTGAAGTTGCCGATGAACCCCAAGTTGTTCCACATAGTTTTTGGACTAAATTGTTGCGGGTTCTTACTTTGGATTGACTATTGCGGAGGTGTTGTCTAAAGGAGTGTGTACTATCTAATGTAACCCCTAGGTATTTAGGGAATTTATTATGTCTCAATAATTAATTTCCAATGAACACATGTAATTCTTTATTGGCCATCTTGTTGTTTAGATGGAGGCAGCATACTTCTGTTTTTGTAGTATTAAGTGTAAGTCTCCACATCTTAAAGTATTGTGTCAGTTCTTTAAGGTCGTCCGTTAGGTTCATCTCTGTTTCTTCAAATGTTGTGTCTCTAGTAGCAAATCTGCATAACCAAATTTCCTTGAAATTGTGGCAGGTATATCTGCGATATATAAGCTAAATAAGATTGGAGCAAGAACGGAATCCTGAGGAAGTCCATTATTTAGTGATCTTTTGGTGCTCACATTATTCCCCATATGTACTTGGAAAATTCTTTGCCTTAGCATGTTATTCAAGAGTCGGGCAGTCGTCTTACATGGTATCACTTTCAGGTACTTGAAGAGTAGGCCATCCTTCCAGACTGTGTCGTATGCTGCTGTCAGATCGATAAACGCCTCCGATGTCTTAAGTTTTCTCTGGTAGCCTGCTTCTATGAAAGTTGTAACATACAATACTTGATCTGTAGTGCTTCTGTGCGTTCTGAATCCTGCCTGCTCCACTGGGATTTTCTTGATTATCTCTGGGCCAGTCCTATTGAGAAGGAGCCTTTCTAGTAATTTATATGCCACACTACCGGGTGAGTTAGCCGTGGTCGTTACGGCATGACTGCTGGCAGTCGCTCACATCCGGGAGGCGAGGAGGTTCGAATCCCCCCGCCGGCAACCTTGAAGATGGTCTTCTGTGGTTTCCCATCTTCCTTCCAGGCAAATGCCGGGGTTGGTCCCTCACTATAGGCCACAGCCGCTACCTTCCAATTCCTCGTCCTTCCATTCCAAGTTTCCTCCCAACGGTACTTGTAGCTCACCCATTGGGTGTCCGTCTCGAAGCAGCTACAAAACTGGCGAGCCGAACATGTCCTCGGACACTCCCGGCACTAAGAGCCATACGCTAAAAATAAAAAATGCCACACTAAGCAGGGCAATGGGGCGATAGCTATCTGGTTTATCACTTGCTTTGCCTTTCTTCAGGATGGCTATGATCTTCGTTTTTTTAAA
Organism: Meconema thalassinum; assembly: GCA_946902985.2. Taxonomy (NCBI): domain Eukaryota; kingdom Metazoa; phylum Arthropoda; class Insecta; order Orthoptera; family Tettigoniidae; genus Meconema; species Meconema thalassinum. The sequence continues at coordinate 611,239,342 of OX336390.1, forward strand.
TAACTTTGGCAATTGTCCACTCTGTAATATATTCGTGAAGAAGTTGAACAACCATATTCTAGCTCTGTCTCCACAATGGATGATAAATTCCGGGTGGATGCCATCCAAACCTGGTGCTTTGCCTGGCTTAATGTATTTAATAGCAGCAGTTAACTCATCCTTAGTAAAAGGTCTGGAGTATTCCAAGATATCTGAGGCATCATCTTTCAAAATGTTCAGTTCCTTCTTTATGTGTTTTGTAAAAACTTTATCCCTGCTACTTTTAGAAGTCATGGCTATGTGAGAAGCAATTTTGCTTGGGTAATTGGTTTACCATCCCCCAGTTTCCTGAGGAGCAGCCAAGCTTCACGACTGGATTTTGTAAAGTCAAGAGATTCCACTTTCGAAATCCACTTTTGTTTTCTTGCAGCATCTAGGCTATGTAAAAGTTGATCTGCAATTTCGTGATCACCACTGTCAATGTATTGTTGGTAAAGATCATCAGTTTCGTCACTCCGTCCAGGAATATACTCTTTACGGAAGCCCCCAGGGATGTGCTTTTTGCTGTAGATTTCACAGCTCCCACAAATCTCTCGTATCCTTTTCTTGTTGGTGGTACCCTTCGTAAACATTTATCAAGGTCCTCTGTAAAGGCAGACCAGTTAGCTTGATTGAAATTCCAGCGTGGGCGTGGGGTAGATGAAACCAAGGGGATCTGGATTCCAAGCTCGTAAAGGACTGGCCGGTGTTGGCTGTGAGTAAAATCGGCGAGCACTTTTCGGATGATTGATAAGGATTGATCATCTTGGTTTCTACCGACAGCAGTGGCTACGCTGGCTAAAGCGCAGCGTTAGGTCATGGGGACAAGCTCTCTGCTGACTCGGTAGACGCGTGGGTTCGAGCCCCACCGTCGGCCGTCCTTGAAATGGTTTTCCGTGGTTTCCCATTTTCAACACCAGGCAAATGCTGGGACGGTACCTTCTGTCAGGCCACGGCCGCTTCCTTCCACGTCCTTGCCCAGTTTCATTCATCTACATCCATTCCATCTCTACCCCGACGCGCAGGTCACCCACGGGCGTCGACTAGAAAGACCTGCACTCGGTCTCTCAGGAGGCCACACGACAAAAAAAACAAGTAGTTCTGTGAAGAACTATACAGCCTATTTTCATATATCCTACTCATGTTAATTGCCTCTATCATCATACAAAATTTCAGTTTGATTGTTGTGATAGATTCGTAGATATTGAGAACCGTCTAAATATTTCAGATGGTCGCCAGGTTGGATTTTTATTTATGTACTATTACATGAAGATTATTGTGTACGTGTGGTATTCAAACTTCAATCGCATGATTAGGACACAAGAAGTAAAAACGAGATTTTAAAATTTCGCACAGCTGCCATCTTGTGGTTATGAAAACAATTCAAATAAATTAGATGCCAGTGGATTAACATTTGTATAAGCATTTAACTTGCAAAGTTTCACTGCCCTCGGATGGTTAAATCGCTTTATGTCATGATGTATTGCTCAACAAGAGGCTTGTTGGCTGAATGTAATCTCCTACTAGAAAGGGCGGATTTGATTGGATCATCCATTCGAGATAGACCATAGCCGGTTCTTGAAGAAAAAGGAATGGGATTGGAAGATCCGGTGAGCGAAGTTAGAAATGGAATGTTTTATTTTGTCTAGTAGGCTATTTATTGTATTTGGAAGCATTGACCTTGGGAAATAAATTGAAGAGATTAATTAAGTTATAATCAGGAAATGTCTTCGGTGGATATTAATGCCCGAGGTATGTATGAGGATATTCATGTCCGAGTTTGGGTAAACAGCATTGAGTAAGGAACAGGTGCTTCGAGAAGGCGAGAGAAGGATGACGTCAGAGTGTGTCAGGTGACGTGAGGGAGAGTCTACTTGGTCAGAGAGAGGGGAGCAGTGTGCTGCGGAAAGGCATTACGACAGTGGTTGTTCGTGTGGGATGTTTAAGGAAGTGATATGAACGTGTGAAACATCGTGTCTAAATGTGCTAGTGTATTGTGAAGCACGGAAATCTGTGTGATTTTGAATGAATTTTGGAATATTCCACGAAAAAGACCGGTGGCATGGGGAGACAATGAATTGTCAGTCAGTACTGTGTAACGTATTCGTGGAGAATAGGGAAATGTGAATGTACTTTTTGAAAAGTAATGAACGTGTATGTTTGTAAGGAAACGCTTTGAGACACGTTACTTCGGAACGATATGTACGAGAAGGTTGTGGTGAACAATAAAATGGAGAACATTATGGGCACGTGGCCGGAAAGAGAATGTGATTTATCAGAGGAAGTCATGGTATTTTGTTAAATTATGCTGAGGGAAATGTGGTCTACATCATGAAAGTGAGAATTCCTTCGAGTGGAGTCACTTAGAACGATATGCGGAAAAGCAAAGTTCACGCAGCCACTTCAAAAATGCACAGTCTACTAGAGAACATTATGAATTATGGCCAACGCAATTATGGAAGGAGACTACACGATTTTCTGGAGGGACGAGAAGAAGAAAACGCCAGGACGGAGACCAGGGATCGAACGAGGTGTCTGTCAGGGGGCGAACCGATTGCCGTGGCAATCAGCCCTTCTCAAGAACTCGGATGGCCGATGGCAGGGAACGAGCAGTTTCTAGGCGGACCAGGGAAGAAGGATCGTGGTTTGAAGCGAGGCTACCCAGATGTCAGCCGAGTGAAATGGAAACCAGCGCCTGTTCTGAACGTGAATGGATCTTCACATTGTTCGTCTCCGATTCAGCTGAATTTAAGACAAGTCTTTCAATATTTGTAGCCCCAGTTCGTAGTTCTATGCTCTCGTAGATGCTTTGTGTGATCATTTTATTTCAGTAGAAATTTTGTTAAGTAGTTGCTTTAGATCATGTGGCCAGTAATTTTTATTTCATCGAAGCAAGTTACGGTATGCTTTTAGTGGGCTTGTGAGCCTTAGTTCGAGCATGTCTGGGGATCTTTGCAGACGAGTTATCTGCTTGCTGACCGTGCTTGGGTTAGTGGAGTTCTCGTTTCGATGTTTACCGCTGGTTCTTTTTTCAATTGTAAGATTTTCTTTCTCAGTTTTGAAATTTTTCGACCTCTTGGGTTGCGCTTTGATTTATTTTAGGATTTAAGAGTGCTCCGGGATGAACAGTTTCTTGCGCTTTTTGCTTCTTTGCTTTTTCTTATTTCTGCGCTGTTGCCACTTCGCAGCTTCAGAGGAGTTAGTTTTTGAAAATTGCTTTAGAAAATTAGATTTTCTTAGATGTTCAATTTTGAATTTTGAGATTTAGCTATTTGATCTTCGATGATTCTTTTCACATTGTGCTGTTGCACAATTATCTGACTTTTCCATTTGAATTATTTTCGGAATTTTCAATTTTGAATTATTTTGGATTTTGAAATTTTCACTCTGAAAATTTATTTCATTTAGATATTGAAATTTGAATCAAATCTTTCCTCGGATTTTCAGAAAATCCTGATCAATTTTGATTTTGAGAATTTTGGGAATTTAATCCTGACTTGAGATTTTCCAACAAGAATTTCTTTCTTTATTTCCTTGAAAGTATAATTAATTTTCAGTCATGACTTTTAGAAAATGTCTTGTTGATTTAAAGTTGGTTGTTATTCTGATCGTTTAGATGAAGAGTTCTTTCGAAAACAATTTTGAATTATAAAATGTAATGTTGATTCGAGTATTATTCTCGACTGTTGTTATTGTGTGACACAGTGCATATACATAATTATTTATTTAAAGGTTTACTGAATATAGTGCACACATAAGTGGAAAATGTTTTTGAGTTGACACTCACTATAAATGTAACTTGAAACGGATTATAGTAAGAATTATATCGTGCTTAGTTAACACGCACTGGGAGATTGTCATTCGATCTGTAAATGCTATCGCTTTTAAAGCATATTTAAAATTGGTATCAACGTCTTTGAATTACATAACTTGAGGGAGAGATGGTCATTTTCTTTTGATAGCATAGTGCGGGATGGTGGTGTTTGCATTGAAGAGGTGTGCGGCAATACCAATTGTTTTGTTGTTGTTATTGGTATTTCGAAGGTCGACCCCTGTAAGGGACGTTATGTCCTGGGAACCTTTCCTCGGTCAATGGTTGTTGTTGTTATTTGGGCTGCGTGGTGTAGATGATTAGGATTGCAGTTTTGTGGGTCAGCTGTTAGCTGCGATTGCCGTTCGTTGGAACGCCGTATTATTAGGGTTTGTGGAGTTTATTTCGACTGCTGTTAGATTTCTTTTACTGGGTTTGATAACAGTATTTCTTTATATTCGTGTTGTAGGACCATTTTGGTTGTGTTTGTTGTTTGTCTGGTTGACTGTCGCGTTCTTGTAGATCAGCTGGGTTGGCGATACCGGGGGCTCCACAAGTATGGTGTTCAAGACGTTGATGCTAATTCAGTTAGATGATTATTGTTATTGTTTTGAAGACTGGATAGAACAGGGGCTCAGTGGATAGCATTCTCACCTTTATTGGTCGGAATGCTAAACCATTGTTTGCTCGTTAACCTCGATGTTGATCACCGTCAGTAAATATTGATGAATAATAGGTCTATGTAGATTAGTGGAGGAACATTGGTGTAGATACTGTCCTAGAACGACACATATATGATTATAATTAGGTATTTCTTAAATTTTTATAATTAGAATTAAAAGATATTTCGGTAATCCAATGAAGAATAAAAATCAGGATCTATGTATAGAGTAATATTTTGATATTGTAAATAGTGAGAGGCCGTCACTATTTAATTCTATTAAGGGTTTTTTTTTCTCTCGCTCTTCATTTTTTTTTAAATCATTAATCCTGATAGAAAAGGCATTGCGATAAGTTGCCAGTTTATTGTTGATCTTTAAGTCGTTATTTTTTTTTGTGTACTTTAGCTGACGTTATGCCAGAGTGTGTGCCATAAGACATCAATTGTAATTACATTCGGCTATGGATTTTCGATTTAATTATATCCATTTTTGAGGTGTCTTCTCTTTTCTGAATAAAATTTGGGCACGCATTTGCGTATGCTTATACCATTTTCAATTTACTCTTGCGTTGTGTTTTTATAGATAGTGGGGAGGATAGGAACATGCCATGGTTATTATAGCGGCTTGAACCATTTTTATCCATTCCTTTGTCCCTGTTACGCCCGTGTGAATGAGAGTCTTGCGCTCGTGTGTGTGTGTGTGTTGTCGCTGATCCTGTGGAGGATTTTCCATTGCATGTTGAATATATATCACCTGATATGTGTCCACGATTTCAGAGTGTGTGATGCCGGATATTACGGTATGTATTTTTAGCCGGGGTACTGCCGTTGATATTTGATCCGCTGTTTTCTTGGATTGTGGCATTCACGACACTGCTGAAATCGAGTACAGTACCATTAACGGAAAATTATTGCGTAGCTTCATTATTCAAACTTTCACTTCGATCGCATTATTACGACACAAGAAACAAAAACTTAATTTTAAAATTTCGCACAGCCTCCATCTTGAGGTTATGTAAACAATTGAACTAAATTAGATGCCAGTGCATTACAATATGTATAATCATTTACTGTACCACATTTCACTGCGTTCAGAAAGTTAAATCTCGCGAAAAGTCTATTAAAATCTTTCAACTTCGCTTGGCCGCCATGTTCGTTTTGTACTTTACAGGTGTTTAAAAATTATATACAGGGTCTTTATATTTGCTTGGCAAGGACATTCTAGCTCACGCGCTCCGCCAGTGACTGCTCAGTTCCCGGCTGCCGCGCGCGCACATATACGGCAGAACACGGTGCTGAAAATCAGTATCATGCATTTTTACTCACCATGTTTACAGCAGATACTGAAAATGTTCTCCATCCGTTGCCAAACATAATCGTCATCTCCATATGAAGCTTCCGGTTACTCCTGTTAAATTAGCTTCAGTAAGGAAATCTTCAGGTCTATTTTTATTGTTTACTGAACCTGTACGTTTGAATCTCTTAGCCAGTTGATTTATGTCCGATTTGTAGGAATGGGCCCCCCTGGAAAACTCACTCGAAACTTTTGTCTTGTTCTAGCGCACGATTCCCTGCACTTTATGTACGTATTGTGCAGATATGCACGTTCACGTAACGAATGTTTTACACAAGGCATTACAGCACTACACAATACGATATACAGTACTGGTACACAGTAGCTTTATAAAACACAAGACTGAAACACCCAATTAGCTCAGAGCTCACACGTCTACAGAAGAGCGAGGGAATACCCGGGCAATACGGCTAGAGTCCACACGCCAACCTGGCCGGGGACAGGCGGCCAAGGTCGAGCGAAGGTCTGCACAATAAGTGCCGTTCATAACGTGCGCTAGAACAAGACAAAAGTTTCGAATGACATTTACAGGGAGACCTATTCCTATAAATCGGACAATAAATCAACTGGCTAAGAGATTCAAACGTACAGGTTCAGTAAACAATAAAAATAGACGTAAATGTCATTATTTCCTTACTGAAGCTAAATTAACCGCAGTAATCGGAAACTACATAAGGAGATGCCGGTTATGTTTGGCAGCGGATGGGGAACATTTTCAGCAATTACAGTACTGTAAGCATGGTGAGTAAAAATGCATGATACTGATTTTAATCACCGTATTCTGCCGTATATACGCGCGCGCGCAGCCGGGAACTGAGCTGTCACTGGCGGAGCGCGTGAGCGAGAACGTCCTTGCCAACCAAAAATAAAGACCATGTAGATAAACTTGTAGCAGTGCCCTTTATCACCGTACAAAATTTCAGGGTGATATCTGTAATAGTTTCGGAGATACTGAATGCTGGTGAAATATTTCGCACAGCCGCCATGTTGGATTTTTGAGACAATACAATTTGAAGGGCACGGTCGGGGTTGGCCAGAATGGTTCTATGATCTTACAGAGTTTCATTGAAATCGCTCCAGCCGTTTATAAGTTATTAGGGGGGGGGGCTTACACACGAATCACACACAGACAAAAGGTGATCTCATAAGCCTTTTTTTTTTCATAAAATGAAAATAAGCTAAAACAAATCTGGGTTTCTGGACACAAAGCATAAGTCAGGACAATATTCTAGCCTCCATGCCGCATATCTAAAAGTTAACCCAGGATAAGTAAGAGACTTAAAATACATTATCTACTGAGGAATGAGAAAACAAGAAATAATCTTAGGGGAACATCTGAAAACACATTTTACAAGTGATATGTAATGACAGCAATTACATTAACAACTACAATTTAAAAAATACCTAAGTGAAGAATCAAAGTTAACGGGCGGTATTAAACCCCAAAAAATAAATAAATTAAAGGAAAGGAACTGGTTACTGAGCCAGACAAACGTACGCAATTCCACGAAGTAAGAGAAAATCAAAAATATTTAAGTGACCTGATGAAAATAATAAATTATCTTAAAAGGGTTGAAAACCCCAAACGTCAAAAGAACAAAGTCCAAATTAGGACAAATTCGAGAAGAGAAATAATTAAGAAATCAAAATATTGGGGAGCGGCTTCGGTGGCGTAGTCGGTAGCATGCTGAGCTTCTATGCCCAAGATAGCGGGTTCAAACCCGGCCGAAGCCGTCGGATTTTTTAAGAGCGTTAAAAATCCCTCAGTATGCCTTCCTTCGGAGGGGAAGTAAAGCCGGCGGTCCCATGTCATAGATTTATGGCATGTTAAAGAACCTTCAACTAATTGCACCTGTGTGAAGCTAAATTGGATAGGTTATTGTAAACAACGCTCTTAGGTTTCTAAGTTCGTTGCCAAGAGCCGACTGCGGTGGCGTCTAGCAGCTGAGTTGTGAACTTAGCCTAGTAGTCCACGGCCGACTGAATACGAGCTGCGCTCTATACCGGCCTTGACATTCCCAGTCAGAACCCATGTATAACATGTAATTGGAAAGTTTGAACTCGTTGCCGGTAGAGCACACTCCTCTCCCATTATAGGCGCGATAAGGAATCAGCTGTACAGTACGTATATTAAATGTGTAATCTCAAGAACCACTGGATGGATTTTGATGCTGCTTTCACCATTCTGTAAAGGTGATCTCGAGGAAGATTTGTGTAGAAAATAATTTATTTATGACCAAAGGGAGCCAAGCAGTAACGATTTTAGTGAAAAGGTCGAAAAAATAGCCTGGCGTCCGTGCGCTTTTTAAGCTTACGCTGGGCGAACCATTAAAAATATCATTATATTATGAGTGTAAGAATTGTTCAGCGTGAGAAATTCTACAAAAAAGTCCGCGAGAGCATATCTCTATCTTCGATACATCGCCCACTATAAGTGTTTTTAGTTTGGACGGGAGGGGCATTTGGCTTGCACCTCGCCATTCTTAAATTACGTCTGACAGGAATTCCTTGCACATTCATAACTGTTCCCGGGCGAAGCCGGGGCGGGTTGCTAGTGACACTATATAATTATTATCATTATAATTTCTGCATTATCAAAATTAAAATTATATCACAAAATAAAATAGCGTGCTAATAAATCTAAGAGAAATTAGACATACCTTGCACCTTCTTCGGGTACAAGGACACTACTCCAGCACCGTCTCATTAAAAGGAAAGAGAGGATCAAAATTACAGCCGGGAACAAGTAGCAGCTAATCGTGTGTTGTGTTTTGTGCTAAGAGATCTTTCGACAAATTATCAGATACCGTGTGCCTTCTTTTTCACGAAGCAGCTGTCGGGACGGGACTTACATAAACTCCTGCTGGACGTTATTCTCGAGGTTGAACAATGCGGTTTCATAATTATAATAACTGTCTCTGATAATCACAAAACTAACACTACAATGATGAGGCATTTAGGGGGAGGGAATTTGCAACCAATGGTCAATCACCCATACGACGAATCTAGGAATGTATTCCCTAGATTTGATCATTGTCACATTCTAAAAACAACAACATTAGAACGCAGTTTCTGTAACGAGAGATGACTGATGGTACTGGAATAATTTCAGGGAAATACTTGTCATTACTATACACAATGCAAAAGGGTGAGATCGTCAAACCGGTCAGGCACCTCACTAAAAAACACATCGAACCCACTAAATTTGAAAAAATGAATGTTCGACGTGCCAAGGAAGTGTTCTCGTCAGAAGTTATTGGTGCCATTAGTACACTGAAAGAAAATATAGGCATGCACCCGGAAGCGTACACATTCATGGACGCAGAAGCAACCATTTCTTTTTGAAAAACGTTAATAAATGGTTCGCTATGCATGACGTAAGCATCACATATCATCATATTCAGTCTAGAAATCCAGATAAAGGGCATTTTTTCTCATTAAATGTCAGTCGCCTAAACTGGCTAGAGGAATATTTTCATTCTTACCTTGAAACTTTGAAAGCTGCTAGTAACGCTGCTAGAAAGGACTTCCTGAGTTCTGAGACTTACGAAGCTACCTATACAATTAATCACTGATTCAGCTGTCCATTGCATAAGGTATCTTCTAAAAATGGGCAGAGGAAAGTCGCCAAATATGGGGAGTTTTTTTTATAGGGCTCACATTAGACATAAGAAGGAACAGAATAATTTTGGTTTTCTCACCAATGTAAACCTCAGGCGATATACTATGCATATTACAAATATGGGCACGTTTGATGTTGTAATACCCTCTGATATTATTGTTAACTTTAAAAGTGCACTTTCCCCGTATTAGGCAACCGGGTTTCGTAATATGGGGAGGTGAGAAACCTCACGGATTTTATTTATAATAGGTACACTGAATAGTATACCCTACTAATTAAAGCATTAATTCTGACATTTTTTCGTGTGGCCTCCTGAGAGGCCGAGTGCAGGTCTTTCTAGTCGACGCCCGTGGGCGACCTGCGCGTCAGGATGAGAGATGGAATGGATGAAGATGAATGAAACTGGGCAAGGATGTGGAAGGAAGCGACCGTGGCCTGTTAGAAGGTACCGTCCCAGCATTTGCCTGGTGTTGAAAAATGGGAAACCACGGAAAATCATTTCAAGGACGACCGACGGTGGGGCTCGAACACACGCGTCTACAGAGTCAGCAGAGAGCTTGGCCCCATGGCCTAACGCTGCGCTTTAGCCAGCGTAGCCACTACTGTCGGTAATTCTGACAATGTAATGAAATCATGAACACAAATAGTACAAAAATACAAAAATGAATATTTTAAGTAAATAACAGTCCTAGTTTCCTGTTGCCGAACTTCCAAACCGTTCAGCAGAAAAATGCATAAACTTTAATGAAAACCGAGTGATTCTGATCGAATTCAACTGTGTGCAAGGTATGTCTAATTTCTCTTAGATTTATTAGCACGCTATTTTATTTTGTGATATAATTTGCATTTTGATATTGTGGGAATTATAATGATAATATAATAGTGTCACTAGCAACCCGCCCCGGCTTCGCCCGGGAACAGTTATGAATGTGCAAGGAATTCCTGTCAGACGTAATTTAAGAATGGCGAGGTGCAAGCCAAATGCCCCTCCCGTCCAAACTAAAAACACTTATAGTGGGCGATGTATCGAAGATAGAGATATGCTCACGCGGACTTTTTTGTACAATTTTTCATGCTGAACAATTCTTACACTCATAGTATATTGATATTTTTAACGGTTTGTCCAGCGTAAGCTTAAAAAGCGCACGGACGTCAAGTTCTTTCTTCGACCTATTCACTGAAATCTATAATCGTTACTGCTTGGCTCCCTTTGATCATAAATAAATTATTTTCTACAGAAATCTTCCTCGATATTACCTGTACAGAATGGTGAATGCCGCATCAAAATCCATCCAGTGGTTCTCGAGATTACCCGTGATATCCAAGAATCGGGGACTTTGTTATACACTAAGTAGAAAGAAGTCTTAGTCGTGCAATGCTTGGTGAACAGCGCTGTGTGAGCAGTTGAGTAACTAACAAGATTTCATGAAAAAGGTATCATTGTCTAGGCCGGTATGAGCGCATTCAGTCGGCCGTGAGTAGTCGTTGACGGTGGCGCTTGGCGGCAAAAGTAGGAACTATTTGAAAAATTCTAAGTTGCAGTACTTAAATTAAAATAACAGATAACACACACTAATACAGTCATCACAATTAACACCGGTTATCAGACAGATTCTACACACACCCAAAGTACACGGGGCTACATGACCGCGTTGTCGCAGCCCCTAAACTTAAGAACCAACCAACCAAAATATTGGGGAGTAGATGATAGACCTGACTGGTTCGTATTTAATTCAATATGTCGACTAAATTCTGACAATAAACAAAAGTCTAATTATTTTCAATAATAAAATATGTGAACAATCGGTATCGTTTACATGGAAACGAGAACAGCAAAAAGATGAAAGATCCTCTCTAAGATGGCAACTAAAACAGAATTCAATAAAGAATATAATACGTGTCCAATCCCAGAATAGGTTACATAATTTAAAATGACGGAAATTAATTAAGTATATTTTTAAGGTTAAACAAGTAGTTCCGTGAAGAACTATACAGCCTATTTTGATATATCCTACTCATGTTAATTGCCTCTATCAACATACAAAATTTCATTTCATTGTTGTAATAGATTCGCAGATATTGAGAACCGTCTAAATATTTCAGATGGTCAAATGGTCGCCAGGTTGGATTTTTATTTATGTACTATTATGAAGATTATTGTGTACGTGTGGTATTCAAACTTCAATCGCATGATTAGGACACAAGAAGTAAAAACGAGATTTTAAAATGTCGCACAGCTGCCATCTTGTGATTATGAAAACAATTGAAATAAATTAGATGCCAGTGCATTAGAATATGTGTAATCATTTACTGTACCGCATTTCACTGCGTTCAGATGGTTAAATCACGAGTAAGTTATATTAAAATGCTACAACTTCGCTTGGCCGCCATGTTCTTTTTGTACCTTACAGGTGTTTGAAAGTTACATAGATAAACTTGTAGCAGTGCCGTTTTTCACCGTACAAAATTTCACGGTGATATCTGTAATAGTTTCGGAGATATAGAATGCCAGTGAAATATTTCGTACAGCCGCCATTTTGAGGTTACGTAAAAATTGAACCAAATTAGACGCCAGTGCATTACAATGTGTATAAACATTTGCTGTACCAAGTTTCATTATGTTTGGTTTGTTAAATCACGAGAAAAGTCTATTTAAAAGTCTCAACTTCGCTTGGCCACCATGTTGGTTTTGTAGTTACCAGGTTTTTGAAAGTCTCATAGGTGAACTTCTAGTAGTGCCCTTTATCACCGTACAAAATTTCAGGGTGATTCTGTAATAGTTTCGGAGATACTGAATGCTGGTGAAATATTTCGCACAGCCGCCATGTTGGATTGGTGATACACAATAAAATTTTAAGGGCACGGTTGGGGTTGGCCAGGATGGTGCTATGATCTTACCGAGTTTCAATGAATTCGCTCCAGCCGTTTAGACGTTATTAGAGGGACACACACACACACGAATCATACATGCGCACACACAGACACACGGACAAAAGGTGATCCCAATCCCATAAGCCTATTTTTTTCTTTCATAAAATGAAAATAGGCTAAAAATGGACTTTGACACTCGCAAAGATGATTGTCAGTGACACAAGACTGCTTGTCTTGGTATGACTTAGAAAAAAAACCTTCAAAATAAATTACATGCAATTAAAATATAGGCATGTGAACTATTATTCTCATAACTTGGCACGTTTCATATTCATTAAGTCCGTTATTATCAGGAACCATTTTCGGCCAACAGGTGCTTACTGCATATGGCAAGGCTTTACACTGCTGGGTTAGTCAGTCTTTCTTGCTAAGGATCCTCTATATACCCTAGACAAGGCTACACATGTTAGTTCTGAACACTTAGTGTTAATCTTATATATTAAAATAGTTTTCAAAAAATTTCACCCTTTACTAAAACAGAAATATCTCGGGAAGTATATGAACTACGACGACGTTTGTTGTCTTAAAATGTAATGCCCGTCAAGCACCGTCGATTGATACCCACTTTACTTGATCATATCATTCGAGTATTAAAATAATTGAGAATATTACTTCCTTCAAGGTCTCACGAAAATAGAATATCGAATGACTTTTGGGGCAGATGACCTCGCAGTTCCGCCCCTTAAAACAACAATAACTAACTATAACTCGAATGACTTGACGGACATATTGTCGCTTGGCGACAACGACTAACACTGTTATTCAACGCTGCCCCAATAATAAATCTAACTTGATATTAACAGAGTTTATTTATTTGTTTATTTGTCTAGAAAAAGATTCCCGAGAGCAGAGCTCTGTCGTGGGGAACAGTACATAGTTCATTACATAGATGACGGACTAACTATACATATGCTAAATTATAATACATTTAGAGTACAGTATACAAATAAGCAATAGAAGTGTATTCAAAGCGACGCTTTTGACACAATACATGACCAAGGAAAAAGCGGTATAATATAAATGGAGAAATGAGACTATAAGCTAATGAGCATGCTTTGAAGTTATGAGTCAATTAGTGTTGATAAACATAAAAGATAAAGATTGGAAGAATGTGGTATCACAAGAGTAAGTTATTATACATTTAGAGTAAATTATTATACATAAATTATTATACATTCAGAGTCAGCAAATAGTACTTTTTCAACTTTACACGAAATGGCCCAATTTGAGAGATTCTTGCTAGATCAAGTGGTACCAGGTTATACACTGAGATGAGCGAGTGCTGCAATGCATTGACTCCAAATTTAGTCGTTCTATTGCTGACTACATGTAACTTATTTTTTTGTCTTGTGCAGTGCATGTGAATTTCATTAACGAAAGAGAATGTAGTGTTTGTGGTCATGAGACTATGCAATATTTTATAAATAATTAAAGTAGAGTTGAAAGATACAAGCAGTTTCAACGGCAATATATTAGTTTCAGTGTACATTCTACAGCGAGGGTATAAACGATGGAATCCATACATTGATCTTAGAGCCCTGTTTTGTAGAACCTCCAGATTATTCAAATTAGTTTGTGAGGCTCTTCCCCAGATGAAACATAAATATGAGAGCCGAGACTGAATCATTGCGAAGTATATTACACGTAGTGTCTGAGTTGTTACATAAAACTTGATTTTAGCAAAGATTCCAACTAAAGCCGAGATTTTATTTTTTAGATTCGTTATATGTGATGCCCAAGAAAGAGTATTGTCTATTGTCAAGCCAAGGTATTTAACCTCCTTCACCCACTTAAGTCTGGTAGTACCAAAAGAGATATTTGTTGTTGCATTTAAATCATATTCACATTTATGGAACATCATGCAGACAGTTTTTGAGTAATTAGGTGTTACTAGATTCATTCTTAGCCATTCCTCCAAGACATAACAGTCATGCTGGATATCAGATATAATCTCCTTGTCAGATTTAGAGAGGTAAAACAACGAAATATCGTCAGCTAAGAGAGATAATCTACCCTTAAAAGGGCATAAGGTTATGTCATTTATGTATATGAGGAATAGAATCGGCCCTAGAATAGATCCCTGGGGCACACCATAGGATACCCTTTGCAAGTTACTTCTATTAGTGCCTATTTTTACAAATTGTTGCCTGTTTGTCAAGTAATGTTTAAACCACAACAATGCAACACCTCTCACACCCGCCTTCTCCAGTTTATATACAAGCAGTGGATGACTCACAGTATCAAAGGCCTTTTTTAAATCAATAAAGAATCCAGCAGATTTATTCCCTTTATCTATATTGTTTTGTAATTCGATTATGATATCGACAATAGCAGAATTAACCCCAGCCTTCTCGCGAAATCCATACTGAAATTCAGAAAAATAATGGCATTTCTCTAGATACTCTAGATAATTACGTCATGATATCGTTAACTTCTACCTACTCCACTCGGGCGCTAATGTCGCATGTATCCACACATGATATCGTTAACTTCTACCTGTTCCACTCGGGCGCTAATGTCGCATGTATCCATACAATAAGTAGAAGGGGATTCTGTGCACATAATTTTTTTTAAACTTCTCAAAAAATGAATTACTTTGAGACTGAAATGCTCATACACAATCAGCAGTCATTTTGCTAATGACACTGTCATGTCAACATCTGTTTGAATGACAACGAATACTGTATACGAAAGACAACTAATTTCACGAAGATGCCGCTACAGTCGAATGTTGGAACTGCCATTGTGTATTGTGTATCCGATCTTTCTGTTATATAGTCTTTGGTCTCACCAGCTACAAACTGTCTTCTTTTCGTTTCATCATTCGTCCTTATAGGTTGTGTGCTCAATCAATACAATGAATCATCATATGATGAATGAGAGGCGACACTCAATTACAAATGTTATAAAGATTAAAGGTGACGGTAATTGTCTGTTCAGGTCATTGGCATATTGTGACTACAACAATCAGAGTTTATTTACACATGTTATAAAGCGAATTGTAAAACATGTTACAGACAAATGGAATAATTATTCTTCCTTTATTTTTGGCAACAGCGATATGTACGAAACTGCTATCAATACGAGCGATGATTACAAAATGTATATGTCTATGAATGGTGTTCATGGAGGTCATGTTGAGTTAGTTGTCGCTGCTCAAGTTTGCAAAATGGATATTTATTCGTGGATTACTACTGTCGTATGGAAGGTGACCGGTTAAAATATATACGTCATCAACAAACGAAGTTACGAGTTGATACATATGCCGGTTTAGCAGACAAGGCGTACGAGCAGTAAATGAAAATCTCAGAGTCGGTCGTATTGTAGTTTTGCCAACTTCTTTTACAGGTAGCCCAAGGAAAATATTGCAAAATTATAAGGATACGATGGCGATAGTGAGGTAGTTTGGAAAGCAGATTTATTCATTACGTTCACCTATAATGCGGGCTGGCCAGAAATACTTAACAGAATTCATCTCTGGGAAACGGCTAGGCCTGATATTGAAGTGAGAGTTTTCCATTGCAAAGTCCTGGAATTGCTACGATTGATTAATGTTAAGGAAATTTTCGGTAAAAGCATATCTATATACAGTGGAATTTCAAAAACGAGGTCTCCCGCACATCCATTTACTCTTAACAATAACGGAAGATTGTAAGTTTCGAGAAATTTATGACATTGACAGTGTGGTGTCAGTCGATATACCAGATCTCGAGGATGAAGCGCTATACGAGTTGGTCTGTTTGAAAGATGGCGTATGTATGAAAGATTTCCCTAGACAGTTTCAGAAAGAGACCAAAGATAATGCCAATGGTTATCTTTCGTGTAGGAGAAGAAATAATGGACGGATTATTATAAAAATAATTCGAGGCATTGACATTGAAGTCGCCAGTCGATTCATTGTTCCCTACAATCCATTTCTTTTACTTCACGTGCAAGCTCATATTAATGTTGAAATATGCTCAAGTGTTCGGAGTGTTAAATACATCCACAAATATCGTATATATTAAAATCCACAAGTATGTGTATAAAGTTCATGACTGCTGCATTGTTAAAATATGTCCTGGAGGCGAAACGGTGAACTACGATGAAATTACTTCTTTCCTAAATGCTAGATATGTTGGTCCAACAGAAGCCGCATTCAGGATATTTTCACTTCACATGCATGAACAGTCACATTCTATCGTGCGATTACCAGTTCACTTGCCAAACTTGCAAAATATCTATTTTAAAAATGATAACGCTCCTGATACTTTATTTCAAGCACAGTTGCGCAACACGGAATTACAAGCGTGGTTCATGTTAAATCAAGATTCGCAAGCCAGAAGTCCGTATTCATATCCTGAAACACCAGTACATTACGTCTGGAATACGAGCAACTGCCAGTGGCAAAAAAGAAAAAATGTTTCAAAAACTATAGGCAGAATGTATAATGTTTCGCCTACAGAAACAGAAAGGTATTATTTACGCCTGTTATTGCTTCACGTCATAGGTGCTACCAGCTTCCAGGATCTACGAACATACAAGGCAGTTGTCTATTCTACTTTTAAAGAAACAGCTAAGGAGCGAGGTTTGCTGATTGACGATTCTGAAAGGCAGCGTTGTTTGGCAGAAGCGTCACAATTTCAGATGCCTTCTCAGTTACGACAACTGTTTTCTTACATATGTATCTTTCAGACCCCTTCAAATGTAAGATAGTTATGGGACATTTTCAAGAATTCATTATCAGAAGATTATCTGCAGTTTCACGAACCTAACATTGCATATCAGTTCACTCTTATACATATTTATAATACATTAAAACTCCATGGTCTTCCCATTACTTCTCTCGAATTGCCAGCTATTATTGATAATTTCCCTCAGACAAATTAAGCCGGATGATAAACCAAGCAAATGGAAACCAAACGGCTATAATTACAGAAATTTTGGGGTTAGTACAAAACAGCAATGAAAGGATGAGCAATGCATATTTCATTGACGGTCAAGGGGGCACCGGGAAAACATTTCTTTACCAATGCCTGATTCACAGTTGCACAAATTTGGGGTTAAATGTAGTTTCTGTTGCATGAACTGGTATTGCAGCAATGTTACTACCTCGGGGGCGCACTGTACACAGCCAGTTCAAGTTACCTCTACATTTACATGAAAGTTCTGTGTCAGGAATAAAAGTTAACAGCAAGGAAGCTTTTTATATTCGTTCAGCAAAACTTATCATCTGGGATGAAGCCTCTATGGCTAATAAGCAAGCGTTGATGTGACAAATCGGTTGCTCAAGGACATCATGAATAACGACGTGCCTTTCGGCGGAAAAATTATTATATTAGGTGGAGATTTTAGGCAGGTATTGCCTGTTGTGCCTCACGCATCTAAAGCAGCATCAGTCCAAATGTCAGTAAGGTTCTCTCCTTAGTGGCCATTATTCAAAATTTTTAAACTCAACAAAAATATGCGAGCGGATACAGATCACCGTGACTTTGCAAACTTCTTGATACAAATTGGTAACGGTGAATACCCTCACGTCGATGGAGAAAATTCAGAATTAGTCCCACGCTGAAAAATATTTCACGCTTTTCAAAAATAGCGATTTTAGCACCTAAAAATAAACATTGTAAAGAAATCAGTTACAAAGTTTTAGACCTAATCCCAAGGTCATCGAGAACTTACATCAGTGTGAATAATTTGACTACTGAAGATAAGAGTGAACTTCTACAATTCCCAATATAATTTTTAGGCAACATGGGCATAAGTGGATTGCCACCTCATATTCTTCGACTAAAAGAAGGCTCAATTGTGATTTTGTTGAGAAATATTAATGTTACCCAAGGTCTGTTGAACGGTACTAGACTGTTGGTTTGGAAGATGTATGACAATTGCTTACACCTGGATATTATTACTGGCGTAAATGTTGGAAACAATGTCCTACTCCCTCGCCTTGACCTTACGCCATCAGATACTTCTATGCCATTCCTTAAAAAGGAGGCAGTTTCCAGTACGTTTGGCTTTTTGTATAACTATCAATAAAGCTCAAGGTCAAACACTAGATCAAGTAGGCATTTATTTACCTCAACCGGTGTTTAACCTCGGACAACTTGACTGTATGCCGCACTATCGCGAGCAAAATCCTTTCATAACGTCAAAGTTCAAATAGAACCAAAAGGCAAGCGAACAGCAAATATCGAATGGAAGGAAGTACTATTAGAATTTTGAAACGAATGCTGCGGAGGAGCACAGACCTCAGCAAACGGGGCACAGATTAAATAACAATTATACAAGGACGTCCGCATCCCTAATACGATACCTGTCCTGTGGTAATGGTAACAAAATTACTATTGTCCTACATCGGTGATTACTATCCTACATCCTGTTATTTCATTCCCTCAGTTCTATAACAAAGATATACTCAATCAAATTTACAGCTTAATAATTATTAATTCCTTCTGTGTGAGTTATCTTTTCATTTCTCATCAATCGCCTTTACTTACTATTCTATTGTAGGGGTAGAGGCGATAGCTGTCTTTACAGAGATGTGCAAATTATTAGATTCGATGTCAGTTTTCCAAAATTGCATTTTTACTTTTCACGGTTTAATGCACCAAGTATATTTACAAGGCGATGAAATTACTTCAAATGTTTAACCAAGACTCCTAATTATATTTTCATTTAAGAATCTCAAATTAAAATGATTTTTTAGAATTTCCACTAACAGAGGAGCCTTGCAAATGCAAAATGCCACACCATTCGTTTTTATCACTTCACTCTAATTTACGTGTGAATTTAGAGCGGAGGGATTTGGGGTATTTTAACCGGTGAACGCTATTGGACTATTCAAAGATTCATGAACTATGCATTGAAATCACCTGACTTGAATTCTAAAGTCAATGAAAAATTGAAAATGGACCCAGCTCAGATATCCCTCGGAATCCAATAATCTGAAAGTTTCCAGACGCAATTCCTTATGGGAAAAGGTGTAATGCCACGGGTGAGGAAACATTACTAACTAGGACAACAAAAGAAGTTGGTCAATAAAATGATTTTGAATAAAAGTAATTACGACTAATTAAAATTATTTATTTAATTCTATTAATTTGCACACCTCTATATGTTAACCAAGAGTTACATCTCTAAATTCAAATATAAGAGACCCATCTTTTATTTTAAATCTATACCATTGTTCATAAGTAGACAAATCACCAAATTGTACCGCTGTAGCCTGAAATTGTGTGGATATCTCTATCTACTTAGTATAAAACAAAGTTCCCAATTCTTGGATGTAACGGGTAATCTCGAGAGCAACTTGATGGATTTTGATGCGCTTTTCACCATTCTGTAAAGGATTTCTCGATGAAGGATTAGGTAGAAAAACATTTATTTATGACCGAAAGAACCCGAGCATTTACGATTTCAGTGTATTGAGTTGAAGAAAAACCTAACGTCCATTTGTCTTTTAAAAAATCGATATTCTCTGAGAATTGTTCAGCATGAAAAGTTCTGCAAGAAAGTCCGCGACAGCTCCCACATCGACCACTGTAAGTGTTTTTACATTTTCATTTCTTCCAGCAATCTCCATTCAGTGGAAATTTAAATTACTAGCTTCAGAGTGAGTTTACGAGCTTGCGAGTGACCTATCACCCTAGCTTCAGCCAGCATCAAACTGCCGAGTCGTGTCGAGTTAATTCTTCAGAGAAGAGTATAGCTTATGTGTTTGGAGTTAGCTGTTCACCTCGGCCTGACAAAAAAATTCTATAAACATTTATCATGCCCAACCATGACCTCAGATCTTACGTCCGTGCCCCTTTTAAGCTTACGCAGGGTAAATAGTGGGACACACACACAGAGGACAGGCAGACACCCACATCTTAGATCTCATAAGCCTACTTCATCATTTACCCAAAAGCGACGGTACCATAAATGTCTGTTCAGGTCACTAGCATGAAGACATGCAAATGTCATATGGACAGAAGTGCAGTAGGATTGTTGAACTGAATGCTGCGGAGCAGCACGGGTCTTCTAGTTGTATATTAAAATTATATGCACAGCTTATACAAGCACGTTTTGCATGCAGTCAAACTTTGTAAGATAGTTACATACAACACGCAAAGTATGTTTCCGCTACCTAGCGCTGGATATGAGCCCTCACTGGTGATATTCGAGGTGAGCTGATTTGCTCACACATTTGCCCCCATTTTTGCTCCCACTTTTGCTCCCATATTGGTTCCCACATTTGCTCCCATATTTGCTCCCATATTTTATACCACTTTTGCTCCCATATTGGCTCCCATATTTGCTCCCGCTTTTTGCTTGCATATTAATGCCAACTCTTATAACTAAAAGCAGCAGCAAAATGTAAATGGAATAATATTTCTCATAATGTTCAAAACAAAAGTCCTGAGGTCTTGGGTTTGAATTCCCAACTATGGTTGTCAGCCAATGAGTTACACTACTGGAAACTTTTATTTTTTTTGTGTTGTGTTGCATGATAATTTGCCCATCTGGTGGTGTAGTGGCTAGTATACTTGTGTGTTATCCCTGAGGTCTTGGGTTCCAACTCAACTATGTCCAGAATTTAATTTTGATCTGAGAGTTGAAAGGTTAGGTTAGGTGAAGTTAGGTTAGGTAAAGTTAGGTTAGGTGAAGTTATGATAGGTTAGGTAAAGTTGGGCTAAGTTAGGTTAGGTGAAGTTAGGTTAGGTTAGGTTAGGTGATGATGATGATGATTGTTTTTTAAGGGGCCTAACATCTAGGTTATCGGCCTAGGTTAGGTGAAGTTGGGTTAGGTTAGGTTAGGTGAAGTTAGGTTAGGTGAGGTTAGGTTAGGTGAAGTTAGGTTATGACTAAGTTTGTTATGTCTAGTTGTTTTAGAAAAAAAAACACCACTTTTGCTCTCATATTTGCTTCCATATTTTGTTTGAACTTTAAACTATCTTGACATGTGTATTTACTTTTGCTGGCATATTTGTTGACATATTTGTTAGCATATTTGCTCCCACTTTTTATATTTGCTTTGCTCCCACTTTTGATCCCATATTTGCTCCCACTTTTTGCTTACAGTTATTGCTCCCACTTTTTACCCCCACCTTTGCTCCCACTTTTTGCATCTATATATGCTCCCACATTAAACTATTGTTGTTATTACCAAGTTGTCTTTACTAGAGATTAGTTTATGATTGACAGTTGATATGGAAGTATCAGTGACTAGGTATGGTAAGCATTATGCATACTATAAAGGATATTCATATATTGTGAAACGAAGTAATAAAAATGGAACTGTTATTTGGCGCTGTTCAAAGCAACGATCGAAACAGTGTCGAGGAATGCTTAAAACAAAAGAATTGGACATACTTTCTTCAAATAATCATGATTGTAAACGTAATCATGCTAGTCTAAATGTAAGGAAAACCCAAACCAAAGCAAAAAACCAAGTCCAAGAAAAAGATAGTGCTGCTCAAGATATTATTAACCTAAAGTTTAATACACTACAACGCACTAATGCTGTTAGCGAGTTGTTTAATGAGAAACCTTTAACACCTCCTGTATAACCCATGTTCAGACACACAGCCACATCTCAAAAGCCCTCAACTCTATCAGAGACAACATACCTCATCAAGAAGTTGGTGGGGGAAGGTGAAAAGAATGGTAATAGTGATAATAATATCACAATGTTAAAGCCCTCTAGAACATCTAAAAAGAAGCTTTCAACACTATCAAAGGCAACTCAACCCATTGAACAGACTGTGGACACGGGTGGAAATTATGATGCTAATGATCACATTGATGATGATGATGGTGATGATGATGACGATGGAGATGATTGTAATAATGAGGATGATAATGGTCATAATGATGAACTGCTCCCCGAGTTTTTGAATCCATTCATAAAAATTAGCAAATGGAACGATCCTAATATATTAGTCGAACGTCTACAGCTCTTATATGCCTGTAAACATGCTGGTCATATTGGTTATCAGGAAGAGCTATTAATAATAGAAGATGAACTTCGTAAATCTGGTATTATTGTGTAATGGGTCAACGTCGCAACACCCCATCCCCTAAAAATAATTTTCAACAAGTGTTATATTTAAAAACTATAACAAGCAAACATAAACAAAAATAGTTTTATTCTGTGTGTGTTACCTATTGTAAATATATATATATGAATTAAATTAATTAACATACAGTAGTTTGTATGTATATTTCTTGTTTTTTTTTTGCATGTTAAGTGTATATTTGCTCAACCACTTTTGTTTTTTTCCGTAACATTACAGTTATGAGTCTTGTAAACTGGGTGATTAATATAGGGATAAAGGCATCTTAAAATCACTAGCCTTACAGTTGTCACATATCATGTATAACATGTTACATGTTATCCTACATTCCACATAGGGCTCTACCTTCTTAACAGTCAACTCTGTTGGTCATTAAAATAACTACTTGTAAATTAATTTCAGTGGTAAATCCTGTCAGCAAATATCATATATTAAATATTTTACGCCACAAAACGACAACTTAAAAATCATTTAATGTAGGAATACCTTTAATGGGATCACCAAACCTTCAAGTATGCAATATACATTCTAGATAGTGCTGTATTTTGGTCGATAGTGCCTCGAGTGCTTACATTAAATAAGAATACAGTAAACGTATAAACATTTAATAAATCATAATTGTTTTCATTAAATATCATATAATACATATTTTCACACCAAACAATGACCTTTTGAAGAACATTTATTGTAGGAATATCTTTAATGGGATCTCCAAACCTTAAAGTAAACCATATGTCATATACATTCCACATAGCAAAATAACCGACAGTACGTATCAATCTCAGCCACCGCGCGCGCTCATTGTTTGTGTTGAATTTCTGTCTTACTACTAGAACTGTACTGACTGGTCAATAACCAACATAGTGGCCAAAATGTTTCCCTGATAGGTAACCCATGTTTGGTTAGTCAATTTTTATTGCAAGGCCAGTCAAGACCTAAAAAATTAGTCTTAACGTATATATCAATCATCATCACCATATCATTAATCAAATCAAACCATCCTAAGGTATTTATTAAATTTAATTGCATTTTAGCAACCTTGAAGAGGAAAGTATAGACAGGAATTGTGAAAAGAATACCGTTCAATCATTCATTGTCGTTAGTGTTAGGAACCTCAACGTAAGAGGTTATTAAAGTCTATGTCAAGGTGTGGTTTTTACAGCTGGACGCCTTTTCTGACACCCACCTCAGAGACGGGTTTATGGATGATGAAACTCAACTATCACGTCCAATGTGGAGGTCCTAGCCTAAGAGAAAGTCATGTTCAGGTATTTGTCTGCAGGGAGTGTGGTAAACGAAACAACAACAATTAAAGCATACATGTAAAGGCAATATTATGGAATTTTCGGGTACATCTAGTGAATTTAAAAAAATGGATAAATTTCATGGTTTGTAGCCCACTTTGGGTAAGTTTGGTAAATATTAGTGAATTTTCACATATATTCAGGTAAATTTATATCAATTTCAGGTAGTTTAAACCATTCTTAGGTAAATCAATGGAATTTCAATAAATCTGGTAGTCATTTGTTGGATTTTGCTAGAATTTTGTGTCATTTGGTCAATTTGCGGAAAATTTAGTGGATTTTACAAAAAAAAACAAGGTAAATCTGGAGATAGTTAGGTATTTAACAGATAACCTGTCACTATTATGGTTGTATTAGAGTGTGCCTTTCACCACCAAGGGATAGGATTGGACAGAAGACCGTCATGACCTGAAGTGCATAGCCATTTATATTGACTTTAATGAACACTCCTTTTGTTAGTTTTGGGGGAAGTTACTCCATTCCATTGCATTTTTAAAAGCCGCTAATCAGGTCCTAGCATTGGACAGTTGCAAACCATTTCACTATTCTTAACATAAAATGTACATTTGCCTGGAGTAGAAGTGGGAAACCACATCAGTTTGGTGTATAGAAAACTCACCTCACCTCATCCCAACTCATTGGAAAATGAAAATAATTGTTTTTTTTGTCTGACTTAGGGGCTTGGAAATCATGGTCATCAGTCCCATGCACTGTACTTAGGAAAAATAATAATGGCCATGCACACTATTATTAGCTGAGTATCTAATACAATTTTGCATACCCTAGGACCAGTATCGCATTATAAAGGTATGCCATGTGTTACCGTCCTTAAAGCCAGTGATATAAAACAAAAGAGGTCTTTAATTCCACCCCTGGGAGTCATATCTAGTGTCATGTAGGTTGACGACCACGGAGTCCCAGCTGAGTCCATCATTGCTTCTACTGACTTGTGCTAGGCTCCTCTCTATCTTCTTTCCTGTCGACCACACTTGCTCAACTCTTGTTCTCTACCGACTCCGACATTATTAGGGTATCCAGGCTTAGGGCGTCTCTTCCTTTTCCGACTTAATTGATCCTTGTCTCATTTATTTTCTGATAACCTGTTTCTGCGAGGGGTCAGCCTTGTTTTTTATTTTGAGGTTATTTACTGCCATTTGCTCAACCCCCCCTCAAGAAGGTAGGGTGTATGTAGTCCCACCACTTGTGGTGCACCCTGGATATGGCTACACCCTCAGGGGCTTACGGCTGATCAGTTTGGAAGATTGCGACCCCAAGGGATTCCTGAGCTGGGTCCAGTTTTCCTCCTTTTATCCATTACCTCTTTGGTAAACCCTCTCCTCTGTCACTTTCATATCTACCGTTTATGGCACTCTTTCCTTTCAAGTCCCTATTCTTGAGGGCATTTTTTATTCCTTTATTTGCCTTATTGTCCTTTTGTCATCGATTTCATTTCCTAGTCTATTAGTGTGTAGTTAGTTTTAGTTATAGTTTACATTTTATTTTCATCTTAACCATCACCCAAACAATTAGGAGCCGATAACCTACATGTTAAACCCCCTTAAAACAACAATCGTTATCATCATCATCATCATCATTATCATCATCATCATCATGATCTTTATTTCAATTGCAGTTATGCTGCGTGGAGCCAGGTAATAAAAGAGGCTAAGTAATGTAGCTAAGCATTGGCATGTGCGGCTCCGTTTAAACTCCGGTTGCAGAATCAGCCAAACAAGAAATCTGACAACACTGCTCTGCTCTTATCTGCAACTCTTACTATTGTCCGTCCAGAGTTTAGAGTGTACTGTGGGCTCTTATGGGCTTTTATATTTAGCGGACTCCCCCAGAATTGATGACTTCGAAGTCTTTAAAACTGGATTTTCGCTATGTTATTTAATAGGTTAATGGTCATGGGTGGAGAGTACATGATCCTCAGCAATCATTTAATGATATGTAATTCTTACATTCTTGATATGCAACATAATTTTGTAATGTATCTGACAGCAGTGTCTGCGCACTGGATGGAACAGTGTTGAAGTGTAAGGATCGTTTTGTGTAATAAAAATAATTGTGATTTAGGTATAAGTAAGTGGCATTAAAGATATGGCTGATGTTCCGTTTGCGAAACGTAAACCTGGGGAAATTTTAAGGCGTAGAGAACGACAGATAGTTTGTAACGTCTACAATTATATAAAGACCAAGAATCAGGAGAAAAGTGTGGACTGCGAGAGAAACTGCTGAAGCATGCGGCGTTTCAAGAACCACGGTGTTTAAAGTTCTATCCGAGGCTACCAAGGGCCCTTTCGTGTCTCCAGGTAAGAAGAGAACGCCGAAAACAACGAGGCGAAACAGCAGGGTTTTAAAATACAATGACTTTGTACGGAGTGCAGTTAGACGGAAAGTGCACGAGTTTTTCGTTAATAATCGACCACCCACACTAAATTCTGTTCTGTCGGCTGTCAACAAAGATCCAGATCTCCCAGATTTTAAAAGATCAACACTCCATGTCCTACTTAAAGAAATGGATTTTATTTACGAACGGAGGGGAAACAAAGCAATGTTGATTGAAAGAGACGATGTTGTGTCTTGGCGCCATAAGTATTTATCACAAGTGAAGAAATTCCGAAATGAAAATAGAAACATTGTTTATACAGACGAATCATTTGTTAATACCGGCATAACAGTGCTAAAGGCATGGGTTGACAAGTCCATAAACAGTCCGCGGCAGGCATTTTTAGCGGGACTTTCCAGTGATTTGAGGGCGCCTACAGGTCGAGGGCCACGATTTGCGTTAGTTCATGCAGGTAACGAGCGCGGATTTGTGCCTAATGCGAAACTTGTATTTTTATGCAAGAAAACACTGCTGACGCTCATGATGAAATGGATGGTGATTGTTTTGAAAAGTATTTTAAAGAACAGATTCTCTCAAATCTCCCACCTCAGTCAGTAGTAGTCATTGACAATGCTTCCTACCACAGCCGAAAGAAAGAGAAATTACCAACTATAGTCCCCGCGCCAGCTCTGAGGACGCGGGGTATGAGGTAAGGGGAGCGGGAACGATGAGTGATCGAGGGAATTCCTGCCCATGATTATACTACCTCAGTGGAGACATAGACTTCAACTGTATGGTTCTCATAGTGTTATGTCGGTGCGAAAGAAAAATAAAGTTGTGCATTCTGAGGGTCGTGGTATCATAAGTAACATTATTGTAAAATGTGATGAAGAGGCTGAAAACAAACGTTTTGCTTTCACAGTAAACCAGGCGACACGAAGAGCTGCTCACTATGCTGGAGTGTCCGAATCTTTTATTAAAAAGATACGGAAGGAAACGAGGGAATTGGCTGAAAGTGGCGAGGGTAGGGTGCTGTCCACTCCGGGTAAGAAACGAAATACTAGGCCATCATACACTGTAGTGAACATTGATGATTTTGATAAATGTGTAATTCGTCGTGCTATTCAAGCGTTTTATGTGGAGGAAAAACTTGTTCCTACCATTCCAAAACTACTGCCTGTGATACAAGGCAAAATAACTTTTCCTTGGTCACACACTTCATTACGAAAAGTAGTAAAACAAATCGGTTTCCGGTGGAAAAAATCTCAAAATCGGAGGAAGATTTTAATTGAAAGGCCTCACATCGTATCGTTGCGTCACGACTATCTAGTGAGAATAAAACAACTCAGGCAAAGTGGGCAACAGATAATTTATCTTGACGAAACTTGGATAAATAGTAATTTAACTTTAGGAAAGTGTTGGCAAAGTGAGGAAGTATTTGGAGTACAAGCTAACGTGAATTCAGGTAATAGGTTAATAGTAGTTCACGCTGGGGATATAAACGGCTTCATAGAAAATGCTCTCTTCATCTATAAAGCCGGTACGGCAAGTGGAGATTATCACGGGCAGATGAACAGTGTGAATTTCATCAAGTGGGCCACCGAGAAGCTTGCACCCAATCTACCACCTTCATCTGTAGTTGTGTTAGATAACGCACCCTATCACTGCACACAGGTAGGAAAACCACCCACAAAGTACTCTGTGAAATCAGATATGATATCGTGGTTACGCAACAAAGGAGTTACTTGCGACGAGTCTATGAGAAAAGAGGCACTATATAAATTAGTAGAAGTGTTTAAACCAAAAGAGAAATTGTTTAAAATTGACTCTCATTTGCAATCCTTGGGACATACTGTGGTCCGCCTTCCCCCATACAAGTGTGATCTGAATGCCATCGAACTAGCTTGGAATAAGGTGAAACGTGAGGTGCGCGAAGGAAATGTTACCGGGGATTTATCCCTTCAGAAACTAAGAGATATTACTCTTAAAGCGATAACATCTGTAACCAATATTGACTGGGAAGGGTACTGTAGGAGTGTTCAGAAAGTAGAGGATGAATATTGGGAGAAGGACGGCATTGTCGCTGATGTCATTGATAGCATAGTGATACACCTGGATGATGACAGTGATGATAGTGATTCCTCCAGTGGATGTGAAGAGTGGAGTTCCGAAAGTGAGGCAGAAGAAGAAGACCAGGATTCTCCATTAGCAACACCGCTACTCTAAGGTGAGTACATGTTTTTGCGTAGTATAGTATAGTGCTACGTCATCACTGGCTTACTCACTCCACTCCACATGCCTACGAGGTCCTCAGAGCTGGCAAGGGGACAGTAAGTCATGGAAGAAAGAACGTATGCGGGAGTGGCTTCAAATACGTGGTATTGCGTACAGTGAGGACATGCTGAAGATAGATCTGATGAACATTATCAGTAAAGAAAAATGCAAATATGATGCATACGTCATTGACGAAATGGCTAAGGAAATGGGACATACAGTTCTTCGACTGCCACCTTATCACTGCGAGTTAAATCCGATCGAACTTGTGTGGGCTCAGGTGAAACATCACATTAGTATGAACAATACTACTTTCAAAACAAAGGACATGGAGAAGCTCATTCAAGAAGGGTTTGAAAGTGTAAGTGTAGAAAATTGGAGTGCTTATGTTCAGCATGTGAAGACTGTTGAGGCAGATATGTGGACTGCAGATAATCTCCAAGATGACCCAGAGGCTCTCATAATTAGGTTAGGAGACAGCTCTTCGGAAGAAGAAATGTTCAGTGAACAAGAAGATGAGCAGCTTGACGATGACTTGCAGGGAATTGGACCGCTGGAATAACGTTGTCTGGAGGTAAGATTGCAGTCTTATACATAATTGTGTTGTGTTTTAACTTATGAATTTCCCAGTCTCTGGTATGACAACTTCCCATTCACGTTGCTGTACGTTTTTGAGAAACCCGTGATGATATTATTATTATTATTATTATCTACTCACCTGCAATAATGTGCGTAACAGAACTTTCATGCAGTTAAATTACGCGATTTGTGCCGAATGACAAGCTTGTAGTTTTGTATAAAATAAACCGCTAAGGCTCAGTATGAAATGGATAATGATTGTTTTGAGAAATATTTTAAAGAACAGATTATCGCAAATTTCCCACATCAGTCTTTAGTATTTGCCTTTCATTGTCCAATGTACGTTGTACCACTGAATTTTTTGTTTTCTTTCTTTCTTTCTTTCTTTCTTTCTTTCTTTCTTTCTTTCTTTCTTTCTTTCATCTATCGTACTGAGCTCGATAGCTGCAGTCACTTAAGTGCGATCAGTATCCAGTATTCGGGAGATAGTGAGTTTGAACCCCACTGTCGGCAGCCGTGAAGTTGGTTTTCCGTGGTTTTCCTTTTTCACACCAGGCAAATGCTGGGGCTGTACCTTAATTAAGGTCACGGCCACTTCCTTCCCACCCCTAGCCCTTTCCTGTCCCATCGCCGCCATAAGACGTATCTGTGTTGGTGCGACGCGACGTAAAGCTACTTGTAAAAAAATCTTTCATCTACGCGTGTAATAATATGTGAAGTATCATTTCCGGGTACTCTCCTCGCCTCTACAGATAAAAGTGATCACTGGGAACTGTGTAGGTGTCGCTGCGACAAATGATTTGTATCCTGTCACTGACCTAGGCTGCCTTGGAGTATATATTGCCATATTACGTATTAAACTTGATCCGTATCTAACGGATGACTCAGGTTAGCTTTCATGTCATTTGTTTTGTCATAGCCAGACCGTACGTAACTAAAATTCCAATGTAAATAAATAGTACATTGTAGCAGTATATATAATCCGTTCTAAGCATTGTTATGTATATCAGTTACTATCCTCGGATCCCCCACTCATTAGGGGAATAACTCAGTCTCTATCTTTATTAAAAACTGTTCATCCAAATTCTGTTGTTCTTACGGGAATTATAGTAAAAGGTTGCAGATTATAATGGCGCGAAGGATCGACATTCCGCCCGGATAAGGAGCTTGCTGATAATCAGTCTGGCAGCGGGCTGTACTACTCGTGTGGAGTGCTGTACAATAGCTGCCCTTCTACACTCGCTAAGCGTGGCAACGCTTGTGCCATAAGAGCTACAGTACACTCTTAACTCTGGACGGACAATAGTTCAGCAAGCTAGTGTATGTTTGCAGACTGGAGTTAGCGAAAGCATTAAAGCGTGTCTCTCTCTTTTATAAAATCCATTAAGTTATTTATTATAATATTATTATAACTTAGCAGTCATGACAGAGGTCCAGGTTCGATTTCAACGCTCTACCAAGACATTTTATCTCCGGTCTAAGGGCTGGAACAGGGTACACTGAGTCTTGACAAGTAAAACTTTTGGGTCAATTCATGGGCCATGCCAAAGGGTTGGCCTTCACGACTTCTTCAACAACTCATACAAATGTTTACTATTAGCCTACTGGTTAGTTACCTATACACACATTAATCCATAATTACCTAATAATAATAATAAAATAATAATAACTAACTAATAATAATAATATAATAATAATTAGCAAGCCGTCATCATCATCCATTAGTTACACACGCCCATTAAAGCATGGTTTCACAAAACGCATATGTTTTGAGGTGTTTAATACCTTTTCCCCTGTAACATTACTATTTCCTGTTTTATACGTCAAAATAATGTCATCATCCATTTTTTTCAACTATCTCACCTAATTTTAGGGTTCTTCGTTTGCAAGATATCGATCTTTTTCAATTTGGGGAAGTTTTCATCCCCCTACTATTTTTTTCATGAAAATAATTCTAATTGTTGTTTTTAAGGGGCCTAAAATCGAGGTTATTGGCCCTTTCATGAAAATAAAAGATCTTAGGTTCAATTATCATTTTTACACGTTTAACACCTTTTCCCCCCTTTAAAATCATTATTTACTGTTTTAGGGGTGA
This sequence comes from Meconema thalassinum, assembly GCA_946902985.2. Lineage (NCBI taxonomy): Eukaryota > Metazoa > Arthropoda > Insecta > Orthoptera > Tettigoniidae > Meconema > Meconema thalassinum. Next base: position 611,270,363 of record OX336390.1, read on the forward strand.
AATGATCTATCCAGGTAAAAGCCTATGTCATGACCAATTTTTTGAGCCATCGCACCTAATTTTACGGTTCTTAGTTTCCAAGGTATCGAGTTTTTCAATTTGGGGGTAGTTTTCACCCTCCCCCTGCTATTTTCATAAAAAACAAAAAGATCTTAGCTTCATTTATCATTTTAGGTGTTTAACTGGTTTATTTCCCATAACATGACTATTTACTGTTTTAGGGGTGAAATGACCAATCGAGGTAAAAGTCTATATCATCACCTATTTTTAAAGCTATCACGCCTAATTTTAGGGTTCTTAGTTTCCAAGATATTGATTTTTAAATTTGGGCGTAGTTTTCACCCCCCCCTGCTATTTTCATAAAAAAAAAAAAGAACTTAGGTTCACTTATCATTTTTAGGTGTTTAACACGTATTTTCCCCATAACATAACTATTTACTGTTTTAGGGGTGAAATGACCAATCGAGGTAAAAGCCTATATCATCACCTATTTTTAAAGCTATCACGCCTAATTTTAGGGTTCTTAGTTTCCAAGATATTGATTTTTCAATTTTCGGGGGTAGTTTCACCCCCCAAAGGGGGACGTCGCCCCAAGTGCTAGGACCCCTCATACAAGACCCTAACATGATTGGTTTGCGAGATATTAACAAAAGTGTAGTTAGGCCCTTTTGACAAAAATAAATCATACATTCAAAAACGGAGCGTCACCCCAAGTGCTAGGATACTGCCTATGGCAAAAATCCCATCAGGGGTTCAGAAAATGTTAGCAAAAGTGTAGTTAGGCCCTTTTGACAAAAGCCGTCAGTGCGCACACATACAAAAAAAATACTATTTCACCCCCCGGGTAAGGGTAGTTTTTATTTTGTGGTGGACATACCTCGTCCATACATAAGGGGAGTTCACCACGAGTCCTACGACAGCCCATATGTTTAAATCCCATTATTGGTTAGCGAGATACTAAAAAGTGGATGACCTATTAGTTTTTTTGGTTCTTAATAAATATTTTAAAAAACTCATCTATAAATAATCATTTTAAAAGCCCGCTGTCTTACAAAAGCCCCCCCCCCCCCCTCCAAGTGTGCATGCATACAAAAAATAATCACTACTTCACCCCCGGGTAAGGGTATTTGTTATTTTGGGTAGACATACCTTGTCCATAGAAAAGGGGGGTTCACCACGAGTCCTACGACACCTCATATGTCCGATTATTGGTTAGCGAGATACTAAAAAAAGCGGATGACCTATTAGTTTTTTTGGTTCTTAATAAATATTTAAAAAAATGACGAGCCTTACAGTAGTCGCATATGATGTGTAACGTCTGACATATTATTCGAATAATTCCATATTACTTACTCGCATTTTTTAAAGAATGAACTCATAGTGCTACCTAGTGCCAGCAAAAATGAAAGGATTCTCTAATGCATCTACAGTAGTAACATATACCTGCAACTGTATGCGGGAGCAATCCACTGCCGGAAACTCCCACGAGAAACTGGCGACACCGATTATGCGTGCCATCTAGCGGTTCGCGCAGACAACTACGAACTCTATTTCAATCAGCTGGCAAGTTTATCTGCACATGTTAGAAGTGTAACTTTTGGGCTATATATGGGTGTTTTCTTTACAAAATACAAAGTGATTAAGTGATTAAGCTATTTGGACCAACAAAGTTTCAATAATTGTTAGTAGTCGGTGTTAATATACAGAATTCCTACGTTGTTTGGAGTGTTGGTTGATGCGATATAGCACTCGAGGTATCGAGTACTTACATTAAATAAGAATACAGCAAAAGTATGAAGATTTAATAAATCGTAATTGTTTTCAGCAAATATGATATAATGAATATTTTCACATCAAAGAACGACAATTTAAAGATGATTTATTGAAGCAATTTCTTTAATGGGGCCTCCAAACTTTGAGGTAAACCGTATGCGATTTACATTCCACATAGTCACATGGCTTACAGTACGTCGTTTTACCGATCTCCGCCACCGCGCGCGCTCATTGTTTCCGTCCCATGCACTTCCGTCCCATCCACTTCCGTCTCTTTTCCAAAATCTCTCCCACAAAAATGTCCAGCTACCGAGTGCCACAAAAATATCCAGATACCGAGTGGAAAGTTGTTACACATCAAAAACCTCATCTATAATGATTTAAAAAGCCCGCTCTCGTACAAAAGCCCCCTCCAAGTGTGCATGCATACAAGAAAATAATCAGTACTTCACCCCCGGTTAAGGGTAGTTTTTATGTTGGGGTGGCCATACCTCGTCCATAGGAAAGGGGGGTACACCACGAGTCCTACGACACCCCATATGTTTAAATACCATTATTGGTTAGCGAGATACTAAAAAGCGAATGACCTATTAGTTTTTGGGTTCTTTAATTATTTTTAATAACTAATCTATAAATAATGATTTAAAAAAGCCCCACTACTTACAAACGACGATACAAAAAATAACATGATACACGGCATTATCACTTTTATTAAATATCGCCAAAATGTCAAAACAACATGTTTACCCCAAATTGCGTTTCCAAATTCCGCCCATTTTGAAAAATAACCTCACCATCAAATAGAGCGGGAAAAATACCATCTAAACGATCCCTCACTCAACCCTACTCCTTCTAACCTTTTCTCAACATAGCCATGCGTATTCAAGCACACACGCGACTTGCAAGAAAACTGTAAAAACTTGCGTAGGTTTTTCACCTAGCGACTTCAAATTTATGGTGCGGGTAGAGGGAGTAAATACCAACCATTCATCACAAACAAACTTTTTTTGTCAAGTTCACCGTTTCCAAAATAGACACCATTTTTTTTTTCAAAATTCATTTTCTTTTGGCCTACACACTTGAAACTTGCTGTCCACCTAGAGGGCATAGGCACCTTTCATTAACGTCAAACAAGCGTTTTTCTTATCTTCACCGTTTCCAAAATAATCAAAAATTCCAAAACAAGAATTTTCAACAAAAAAAAAAATTAAATACCAACACACATTCTTAGCAAAGAGGACGTCACCCCAACGCCAACAATACCTCGTTCGTTAAAATCCGACCATCCGTTCGCCAATTTTCGCCAATGTTCGTGAGAAAGTAGGCTATCATTTTTTCTCCTCCTACACACTTGAAACTTGCTGTCCACCTAGAGGGCATAGCCACCTTTCATTAACGTCAAACAAACTTTTTCCAAAATTCACCGTTTCCAAAATAGCTCCAATGTCAAAAACAAAAATTTTCATTTCTTTTTAAATACCAACACACATTCTTAGCAAAGAGGACGTCACCCCAACGCCAACAACACCTCGTTCGTTAAAATCCGATCATGCGTTCGGGAGATATCGGCAAAGTTTATATGAAAGTAGGGGGTGAGGCAGAACCCCCCGCACCACACTACTATTATTATTATTATTATTTACATCGTTATGCCCTAGTCAGGAGCACAATTGAACCTGCTTAGCTGATGTGTTGGCCTTCTTTTCCTCCCAAAATCTCTTCATCCACTCACTGTGCTTCTTCCTTCCTTCTTTCTTCATTATCTTATTATATAATACGCTAAGACTATGGTGTAGGTATCACAAAACTCAAGCTCCTAAACCAGAAGGAGTTAGAAGGTGTGGTTTGTACCAAAATCTTCCAAATAGTCTCAATAGTACAGGAAAAATCTTGTATTTCTTGAAAAGTCAACGGAAATAATTTATTTGTTTATAAAGTGCTTTTAAACAAATAAACGAAGCGGCTTCGGTGGCGTAGTCGGTAGCATGCTGAGCTTCTATGCCCAAGATAGCGGGTTCAAACCCGGCCGAAGCCGTCGGATTTTTAAGAGCGTTAAAAATCCCTCAGTATGCCTTCCTTCGGAGGGGAAGTAAACCCGGCGGTCCCATGTCATAGATTTATGGCATGTTAAAGAACCTTCCACTAATTGCACCTGTGTGAAGCTAAATTGGATAGGTTATTGTAAACAACGCTCTTAGGTTTCTAAGTTCGTTGCCAACTGCGGTGGCGTCTAGCAGCTGAGTTGTGAACTTAGCCTAGTAGTCGTTGACGGTGGTGCTTGGCGGCAAAAGTAGGAACTATTTGAAAAATTCTAAGTTGCAGTACTTAAATTTAAAAAAAAAAACAGATAACACACACTAATACAGTCATCACAACTAACACCAGTTATCAGACAGATTCTACACACACCCAAAGTACACGGGGCTACATGACCGCGTTGTCGCAGCCCCTAAACTTAAGAACCAAACAAACAAATAAACAAGACGATAGCCCCTGCGAGAAATCTGTCGCCTACAGCCCGCAGAGCACTAAACTGGGCGGGTAGTCTGTACACATGGGGACGCACACAATCCATTATGCGAGAGTTCTCGCACGGGTCCGCTAGTTATTATTATTATTATACAAGTTGTAGTTATAATTAAGCTTATGGCAATAGCACACAAAATATATAACATACTAGCCGAAGTACCCGTTCTTCGAACGGTCTTCGGTATTAATAGCCAGACGTTATCAATTGAGCTACTGTTGAAATGGTTAGGGGCTTGTAGCCTAATTCCTTCATCAGTTTACCACAGCGAATTTAGTTTCGTGGGAATTTCACAGACACTGTTATATTCAGGGCCTTAAAATGTGGTTTTTGGAGACCCATTTTAGACTCCTGAGCTTTGTGTCTCCCATTCAGAGGCTAGAATTGAGCTTTCTCTTGTCCTTTTACGCCTATTTCAGCATGTATTTTAAGGGGGGTAGCTCCTCTTTTATGAGAGATATGGAGAAGAGTTACATCAATGATTAGTGTTGTGCCTCAGATGAGTATCTGTACGAAATTGTACGTCGATCCACTCAGCCGTTCTCGAGTTAATGGCGCACGAAGTTGTACACAGACAGACATACAAAAAATTGTTTTTGCGCGCAACGGCCATAGCGGTGGTTGTTATGAAAGTAAAATGCAAGAATATAAAGAAATATATTGAGCCTTTGGTTGTACATGTTGCAGATTGTAAAGGGTATATTGTACAATTCAATAACATAAATCAGTCGTTAATTAGGTTCAGAATAACGACCAATGAAAAGAACCGTATTGGATGGTTTATGCAATATGAAGAAGAGGAAAGGATGATCCGCAACGAAGTTTGGTCTGATCTTCTTTGATTTGTAAATCAGTTGATGAACATCTGAAAGAGAAAGAAAAATTACTTGTCATGCGTAGCCTATGTCACTGTAAATATTTTAATTATGAGTAGGCTTGTTCCATTCTTTCTTCAGTTTTTAGGGTCTTTGTGACATATAAACCCATTACTTGTGTGTGTGTAATTTTGTCCGATAACCTGTGATATTGTGATGGCTGTTTTAATGTGAGTGTTTGTAATTGGAGCTAGGATTGGGAATGAGGCGGCCATGACCCTAAGTTAGGTACCATCCCGGCATTTGCCTGGAGTAGAAGTGGGGAAACCACGGAAAATCAATTCCAGGATGGCTGAGGTGAGAAATAAACCCACTACTTTTTAGTTCTGCCTTACAAGACATGCCTTGAACAGGCATTAAATTTGAATGCACCAAATGAATTTAACACAGTATGTTAACAGAGCATCAAACAACTAGTTTAAGCACAATTGGGCAAAATCATTCTCAGTAACGCACAGCTCGACCGGATGCAGCCATGTTGATCTGTCGAGCGATTGAGTCCCTAAAGCTGAAGACATCCGCTTGGAAACATTTACTTTCTAGTGATCCCCGTGATGATAAACTCAATATAATGACTTCAGAAAATAGGCAACAGATGTCAGGTGCTACCCTTGTTTCAATCGTTGTCCAGAGATATACAGAAACAAAGCTATGTCACTTTAAATTCCGACACACAATACATTGCGCCGTAACCACAGCGGCACTTACCGTTAGTTATAATAGTTATTGTTTTAAGGGGAGGAACTACGAGGTCATCTGCCCCTAAGCATTTACCGCTACACGCAATATATTGCACCGTGACCTTCACGTATGGTAACTATTACGCACCCGAAAAAAGAACTTTTGTCAATAAGACAGCACTGAAAATTGGCTTCAAAGCTATCTTTACTGATGTAGTCTATGGTTCTCTCACTTTTCTCATTAACGACCGGCTCGCTGGGTGACCATGTTTACTTTTCATATCAGCTCGAGGCACACCGTTGTCAAATCTCTACAGTAGCCACTGAGAGCAAGCAGCGAGACTGGACAGAACTTTTTCTTTTTCTGACAGTAATGACAACTGGCGACAATGTTTCCGACCACCTTACGGCTCGGTCACACAGAAAGCGGTCTGTCGCGGTGGGAAGCGATATCTAACCGAGGCGGTTAGGCGGTCCACTTGTATTACCCAAAGTTGCATCAACCCTGGCACACAGAACGCGGTCTACCGTCACCCGCTAGTCTTTGTCGCGACGACGAGCGATCCGGTTGTACAAATTTACAGATTGCCCTCCTGACCGCCTTCGATTGTGATGAGTGACCAAACTGAAGTAGGCTATTTATTGAAACTGTGCGTTAATACACATATTATATGTTCAACAGTTCACACGAACATTATAAAAATGTTTTAAAGGAGGCTGAAGCATGGAATCGTGCAATTCCTCGAAACTTTCTCGTGACATACGAAAATACTTGAAAAACCTATCTTTATGTGACTCCAGTTCGATACATAAGCGGTGGTATTCCCTTCTTATCGATGTCATGCACCCAAAATTGTATTTTCTTCTTTGTGTTTTGCAAAGCAAATAGGAGAAGGAGTTGTTCATCGTCCGAGCTCATAACTTACTCAATAATAATATCAAACAATACTTAATATGAAAACACACTACATATTCTCTAGAAGGTCTTGCCTTCGGCTGCTCAGTGGGCCTACAAGCCTGACTCTCAAAGGGCTAAGTTGTTTGACGGTTTTGTTTTTGCTTTTGTTTTTGAAGGACAGCGACTATTTATAGGTGTGACTGTAGGTTTGGTAGTATTTTGTAGATGTAGTTGCCTTGGTGATATGGATGAGATGATGCCCGCTTGACGAGCGAAACATGTTATCCCCTAATTTTCTCCTTCATCAATAGTCCATAACAGTAGGCTATATCTTAATAACATGTAATTTATTTCAGGTTATTGTTTCACATATTCCAGTAATTGGAATTATGTTGGGTTCACCGACTGAAAGGCTATACATCAGTGGCGACAATCCCAGCATGACTTAAATCTGGACGATACTCACGAGTTTCCGCCGCTGCCACAGTGCCTTTCTCCTCCAACTCAATGAAGGACTTCTGGACCACGTCATTTATGTGTGTACGTACTTCAGCCATTTCAGGAAACTCCGCCAAATGCTCATCGAATGCTTTGGACATTCCAATCTGAAAAGAAGAGATTGATTTTCGCTAAAACACACACCTTTTATTTAAACGTTTTCCCGCGCCTTTTGCCTTGCCGAAGTGACCAAGCAACCGCCAGCCTTCCAATTCCACGCGCTGACTCCCTGTTCCGCGTCATTTCAATCGCTTTTAAATAGGAGCTGATATTTTACCCTCATCGTATAGAGCAGGGATCTCCAAACTACGGCCGGCGGGCCAACACTGGTCCCCGAGAACCACCAATCCGGCCCGCCATAGCTTATTTGGACAATGTAAGTAAATCAAACAAAATAATAATTAGATGTTTATATTTTTACGTAACAGCCAATTAAGAAACACAATAACTGGACACTTAAACTGTAATTAATGACATGAGATTTATCCTAAAACCTTACAGCAAGTTGTAACGGTTCATTTGTATTATTTTTAAGTAGGCTATACAGTATAGTTTGAAGCATTTCCACCTCTTGCTGGTGGGTCATTGCAAGGAGTCGAGCACTTGTGCATTTTGGATTCTTTGTGGTGTCCCAGTAATGGGTTGCAGGGGGCTTTGCTCTTTGATGAAGTTTCATTATTCAATGTTCCTTTTATGATAGTCGGTTGTTCAGATTCTGCTTGTTGGAATAATGAGAGAGGTTATCTACTTGTTGAGAATGTTGATGTGAATGCTGTTTAGATTTTCTGTGGAGATGGTAGAAAATAAGAGGAGTGAAGGGATGTTGTTTGGAAGATTGTGTTATGTTTAATGATGGTCTGGCGTTGTCTTGAGGATATGATATGGTTTCTTTTTATGATAATAAATGGAGAAAGGCTTTATAGAAAGTGTTTTGATGAAGTGTTTGGAATGGTGCTAGTAAGAATTGCATTGGAGGCAAGTAAGATAAGGTGGAAGATATGAATTGCTTGGGTAGCAAATCTGAAGGAGGCGTGTCCAAGCCAGAGTCATGTATTACCAGGAATTGATTGTGTTTTCCCTTGTGTGCATAACACGAATCGACCCCAAATTAAACTCCACCACTTAGTTGAAACGTTACAAAGTGACATACTGTACATAGGTAATTCACATAATGAAATTTAACATTATAATTATGATTAATGGGATTTATATTGCTACTATCCACTATTGTTTGCAGTTGTGGATCCAGGTCACTAGTAGAAATTGGTTGGTTCCTCAGTTTAGGGGCTGCGACAACGCGATCATGTAGCCCCGTGTAGCCTACTTTGGGTCTGTGTAGAATCTGTCTGATGACCGGTGTTAATTGTGATGGCTGTATTAGTGTGTGTTGTCTGTTTTTAATTCAAGTAAGGACTGCAGGCATTCAATTTTCAAGTAGTTCCTACTATTGCTACCAAACGCCACCGTCAACGACAACTAGTCTGAACTTGGTTACTAGATGCCACCGCAGTCAGCTCCTGGTGACGAACATTGGAACCTAAGAGCGTTAGTCAAATCTAACCTATAATTTAGCTTCGCACAAGTGTAATTAGTGGAAGGTTCTATTACATGCCATAAATCTATGACATAGGACCACCGGCTTTACTTCCCCTCCGAAGGAAGGCATATTGAGGGATTTTAATGCTCTTAAAAAATCCGACGACTTCGGCCGGGTGTGAACCCACGACATTGGGCATAGAAGCTCAGCATGCTACCAACTACGCCACCGAAGCCGCTCTAGTAGAAATTACCAGCAACGATTTCAAATACCCATCAGTTAATTTGGATCTGTAAAGGTTTTTTGTGTATTTCATTTTGGAGAATGTTTTTTTCATACAGATTGGTGTCTAAAGCGGGGGGGGGGGGGGGAGCCACGAGCAAATGGAGCTGAGAACCCCCGCGCCCTGCGCCAAATATATCTCACTCGCCGGCCGGTCCCGAATCCTAAATTTGTGCGTAACTACAGTATGTTGGTATGATGAGCCTGCTGGGCCTTAGTGGAGGAGTCAATGTGGCCCTTAGGCTAAAATGTTTGGAGACACCTGGTATAGAGCAACCATGTGCAACAGCTGGCCCGCTGAAACCTTTCATCCAACCCGCCTGATTAGTGTTATTGACGATGTACGGTATTTCTCACGTAATCTGTTAACCTGAAGTAAGTATTTTCCTACCCGCGACAATGCAATGCAAACATTTTCTCTTTGGGCTTGGCAACTCGGTTAAGGCAAGCCCACCTTGCATTCCTTGTGGATATTACCTGTCCTTTGAATGAGTTGAATTCAAAGCTTCTTTCACTTTCAATCCCTGGCTTTTAAAGGAGTATTTAAGAACACCAGCTTAAGATACTTCTTTGTGAAATACTTTCCATGCAAGAAGTGCCCTAACCTATTTAAAGAGGATGGCATTGTTTGGTAGCAGGTATCTATGTGAGCAACTCTTCTCGCGTATGAAGCGGATTAAATCCAAAGAGAGGGGAAGGATAACAGCTGATCTCCGCATTGAAAACAGTCTTTCGTTGGAACATCCAGTGTACAATCAAACATTGAGAGACTGGTTAGAACACGAAGGGCCTTAAACGTACAAGCACTACATTTCCTACGTCACAGAAGGATTCAATAACCTGGTGAGCACAAATCAGCGACGCGAAATTTAAGTATTGAAATAGAAGTGTCTCGCGATTTAACCACCCGAGCGCAGTGAAACTTAGTGCGGTAAATGCTTATACGAATTTCAATCCACTGACATCTAATTTATTTCAATTGTTTTCATAACCACATGATGGCGGCTGTGCGAAATTTTAAAATCTCGTTTTTATTTTTATCTCTTGTGTCCTAATCATGCAATTACAGTTTGAATAATAAACCTACGAAATAATCTTCATCTAATAGTGCATAACTCTATGGCCTACATATATAAAAATCCAACATGGTGACAATCTGAAATATTTAGACGGTTCTCAATATCAACGAATCTATTGCAGCAATCAAACTGAAATTTTGTGTGTTGATAGAGACAATTAACATAAGTAGTATATATGCAAATAGGCTGTATAGTTCCTCACGGAACTACTTGTTACATATATTGCAGTATTGGAATTATTTTGTGTTGACCGACTGAAAGTTGCAGTATCAAGCGTCTCTAAGTGGTATGTAAACACGGTGACTTGGAAACATAAATCAATCCAACAGTTAGAAATTATACTACAGCAGTCTATATTATCAGTAGGGTTCGGAAGTTTAAGATCTAAAGGAGTACGAAATATGCAAGCAAATATGATCTAAAAACCAGCTAAATATGACCTAAAAACTACAAGATATGACCTAAAAAAAACTACGAAATATGACATGAATTTTTGGGATAGGTAGAGTATCACTAACATACAGTAAACGTCTTAAGTGCCAAAATGTGATCAGCGATAATACACCAGACACATTTAATCATACAAACTGACAGAGAGCTAAAGTACATTAACATTTTCAACATTCACTCAGTATCATAGCCTTAAGATGCAGTTCTTGCTCGGTTTTCCTGAAAGAAAACAAAAAAATCAAAAAACGAAGTATTAGTATGCTTTATGATATATGTCGGCGTAAGTTAGAAGACACTGCCTAACAGGAAGTTTATTGCGCCTTCTTGGAATCATTTCTTCTAAAAGCCTGCTATCTGCCTGTTCCGCGAAAAGAAAGAAAAATACATCTACTACACTATTCGGAGATCCTGTGTTTGAAACTCGACGCAGGTAACACGTACCTTGATAACGACGGCTCAATTTAAAACAAAAATGCTGAAATTATAACCAAATATGACCTCATATCACTAAAATATGACCAAAACAATAAAAATGGCCGAAATATGCATTTATAGGCAACATCAAATTGCTTTAAACATGGTCAGGGACCCGTCATTCAAACTTATTTTTCAGATTTCGGTCAAAATGAGCTCAGGAAAAAAATGTGACTTTTCCTTAACATCCGAACCTTAATTATCACCATATTTGTAGTGATAGGGAACACATTCTAAGGTTACATTGTTACTAACTTATTTAAGGTGGCGCGGACTAAATTCAATATTTCTTACCTTTTTGAGGTGCGGAACAAGACTCATATCCTGTTCCAGTTTAAATTTGGGTATCGTCACGCTCAATTCTATTTTGTTCTTCATTTTATCTTCAATGGAGTTCCAATCCAAACTTGGCAGCTCAGATTCCACCCTGGAGATCCCATCCACTTCCTTAGGCAGCATGATGACCATACACATGTCATTTCCCTAGAAACACAAGAATATACTATTTTTAATACCTAGGTCTAGATATAGGTTTGCCCCGTAGTGTAAAAGTAACAAATTTGCCTTTTACATAGAAATCACCGAATTTGATTCCCAGCTTCGTCAGAAATCTGAACTCCGTCGTGGGGACCTTTGGGTAGCTGCTTGATAAGAGAAGTAGCACCCCATGGCTTAGAAATGTTTCGTTAAATCGTGCACCATGGCCATGAGGGCATCTGAAGCAAGTCGCAGGACTCGGGTTCGATTGCCGGCTCCGTTAGGGATTTTAGAAACTGACATGATGACTGAAACGGGTTTAACTCAGCCTTGTGAAGACAATTGCGAAGCTGTCTGTTCAGAGAGGCAGCGGCCCGGTGAACAGAGCCAAGATGAAAGGCGAGGGGACCTATCAACGTTGACCACCATGGTCTTTTTATAAGTAAGTTACTGTTAGCTATGTTGTTAAGACATGCATTAAACAGTTAATAGAATGTTGCATGCATGGAATATGAAACACTTATCTGGTCGCTGCCCGCATACACTGTTCAACACTGTACACCGCGAACTGACTTGAGCTCCCCCGCGTATGTGGCCATCCCCTATTGGTGCAATTGGCACTACCTGTTGATGCTCCGTGGAAACTGGACGACTGCGTTTGTCTAATGTAGCTGTATACCTGAGAAGGCAATAAAACACCTAGCTTTAAATGAGTGTATGTTAATGGTTCCAGTAGAGACCAATCTCTATCGTCCGCCAAGGCCTAGACTGACGTCCCCTTGTGCCACCCCCAGCTTTTGAACGTGATTTGGGACTCTATAATACTACCTTGCTTAGGTCTTGGCTTATTGAGAATTTGGTACATTGTATATCTTCCCAATTTATCATTTATCACTCTGACAATATACACATGCTTTACAGCAAAGTAGCATAGAGGGTCAAGAGCAGTTTTTGGCCAGCGGTTATTCCTAACTGCCACACACGCTTTGCAGAAGAGCGGCATTCTCTCTATGAGTTGCTTCAAAAGAGCTCTATTGCGGCTGTGAATGAGATATAATATTTTTTAATATATTGTATTTTTGCTGTTTTGGTTACTACCAACTATATTGCGGTTCACTTCTACTTTGTTCTATTACCATTCGCATGTCCTGTTAAGGATCTTTTGTACTCAAATTCAAACACTTGTGTAGCTGAACAGTATCATTACATGACATGGAACGCAATGGTTTAGCATGGATGCCCGGGTCCCACTGTTACATTCCCGTTTGTATTTAAAGCACTAGGTTAATTCTAACATCAAAACATTAACTTCGATAGAAATTGTACGCATTACACTTAGATACCAGTATAACCAATATGTATATGCAGGGGCGCACCCAGGGGGGGGGCTTTGGGGGCTTAAGCCCCCCCTAAAAACCTGGGAACACTTTACAAACATTGCATCACATAAACATAAAGAAACCTTCCAAACCGTCCGTCTGCAGGTGTCCGTCCGTCGTATCTGTGATACGGGCAATCCAGGTAACAGGCTCACAGACTCCTAGGTTGGTGTCCCGGTGAACCGTAATGTCGTAGTCGTTCAGGTTGGACAGGCGGACGTACGGCCGAGACGTCGTGTTGATGAGGGTCTTGGCAACTAACAATCCTTTTGTCTGGATGTCCTCATATTTTGGCTCGATGACAGCCGCCACTCCCTCAGCAGTTCCGTCGACAATTACGGCAGCGCTGATCTCCGTCCTGGTGGGAACGATGACGTTCTCCCTCAGCCTTACTCGTCGTGGGGTGACGGCCTCGTGTGCTGGTTGCAAATCAAGTTCCTCACCTCCGAAGTGCAGAGTGTTGATACTCAGATCCAAGATGATGTTGTTCTGGTCCATGAAGTCCAGTCCGATGATCACTTCATTTGATACGTCAGCCACAAGCACTGGATGCTTTATCGCCCGTCGACCAATGACGAACTCCAGTGATGCTTCGCTATGTACCGGTGCGGTCTCTCCGGTCGCGGTTATTAGTTGGAGGTTCCTTTGTGTGGGTTGCACTCTCCACTTCGGGATCACGGTGGGACTGACGATGGTCCTCGATGCTCCCGTGTCGATTAGCATGGGCCAGCTCTCTCTCCGTTGACGACTCCGTCGACCATCAGACTGCTATTATCCCTCCTTAACTCAGTCACACGAACTTGGACTGCCGGGGCTTGACGACTGTCACAAGCAAACCTTTGCCCCCCAAGGCTGGCTGATACTTGCTTTCCTGGGCCGCGTGGTTTCCCTACGACTGACTGTCCCGACGGAAACCCTTGGCGGCGCTGATCACCGCAGTCCTTGCTCAGGTGGCCTCTCTTACGGCAGGTCCAGCAGGTCGGTAGTCCTCTTCCGGGCCGCCTCTCCGGATGTCCTTCGGCTACGTTTTTGTTGGTGGTACTGCGACCCTTGAAGAACCGGCCTAGCGCGTCCATCAGTTCATCGACCTGGGGCTTGGTCTTGTCGGCTTTGGATGGTTCGTCGATGTCCACCTGACGCACCCGCGCGCGCATTCTAGATGCCTGTTTTGCCGTCTCGAACTCAAGTGCGTGGCTCATCGCATCTGCCACAGACTTGTTGCGCGCGAGTCGCAGCGCCTGTTGAGTGTCCGAGTCCCGTAGTCCGTCGGTGAAGGTCTGCATCGCAATCTGTTCCAGAAAGTCGGCCGGCGCTGTTGGATAGGCGAGCCTTACGTGGCGTGCGATGTCCATCCCGAACTCCTGCAGGGTTTCCGCGTTCTTCTGTACCCGGGTCCGGAGCTGCATCTGGTAGGCCTGCTGAAGATGGCTATCTCCATATCGGGACTCCATATGGGCGATCAGTGATGCGTAGTCCTGGGATCCAGTCGGGATGGCCTGAAGGACGTTAAGGGCGTCACCTCTCAGCGCTACAATGAGAGCTGTAGCCTTTTCTGTGTTGTTCTAGTTATTTATGGAACAGGCCGCCTCGAACTGACGTAAGTAGGTGCTCCACGGGACCTTTCCGTCGAAGGTAGGGGGCGTCACTCTGCTATATCCCGTTCCTGATATTCCTGGTGTAACGGTGGGCGGGCGTTGGCGCAGCTTGGCAACTTCCTCTTGTAGAGCGTTGAATTTCTCTTCCACCCCCGTCATTGGGCGTTGGCGCAGCTTGGCAACTTCCTTTTGTAAGGCGTTGAATTTCTCCTCCACCCCCATCAGCGGGCGTTGGCGCAGCTCGGCAACTTCCACTTGTAAGGCATCGAACTTCTTTTCTACTGCCGTGACTTCCTCACGCAGACCCAGTTCTAATTTCTTCAGGTCCTGTGTCAACTTATTCTGACCGTCTTCCATCTTTTTCTGGCCGTCCTCTATCCTCTTCAGATCCTCCGCTAGCTTATTTTGACCGTCTTCCATCTTCTTCTGGCCGTTTTCTAGTTTGGCAGTTAGGTCCTCGGCTAACTTCTTCTGGCCGTCCTCCATCTTCTTCTGGCCGTCTTCCAGCTTCTTCAGGTCATCCTTCAGGTCCTTGGCAAATTTCTTCTGGCCGTCCTCCATCTTCTTCTGGCCGTCCTCCATCTTCTTCTGGCCGTCTTCCATCTTGGCTTCCATGCCACTTAACTTTTCTAGCAATGCTGCAAATTGCGCTTCCATTTTAGATGTTTGTCTTGTAAAGGGCATGCACTCACAGGAAAATTAAAATAAAAAAATGACCTGCTCGGGTTTTGAAACCAGGACCGTCAGGTGTTGTGCTTGTGTTTGAGTTCGTAATCCCGCTTCTGACACCAGTTGTTACGTGCCCCCCCCCTCCAGTGGCACTTTTGTTAACTGGACTACGGTGGGTTGAAGCACAACACAGATTGTTCCTTTAAATGAAATAATTAAATTTATTGCGGCCAGAAAGATAGACCACTCAACAGCAAATACAAGCAATTAGAGCCTTACTCCAGTTTCCTCAAGTCTCTTCCTTATGGAGAGCTCTTGCCCCCTTTCACTTGTCAATAAACCACAGAAGTTAATTCGTCCTAATGAGTCAGGTGGCCTTGACAGAAACTACCTGCACCTCTTCCTCATGTACACAAACTACAGTTACTTGCTACACGCTGCTTCGCTGTTCACAAGCTGGGAAACAATGTCACTGGATTTCGTAACTCGCACGGCACTTCGCCACAATACGTCTGTCGCTCAGTGAAATCACACTCGCTCAAAACACAGGCAGTCCCCTGTATGCTTCTCACTCCCTCGCTGTCAAGAGAATCGGCTTCACTAGGGGTTTCGCAAGTCACCACACTTCTGTCGCTCAGGATAAACTCTCGCACTAGCTCGAAAAACACAACCACAACTGCTTGACAGGTCGCTCTTATATAGCAGGCCGGTGACTCAATAAATGCTTCTAGACCCATCCAGGGTTCACGGCTTCTCGAGGTTTCCTTCACTGGCTGAGTCACGAATATTCTGGACCATCCCTTTGTCCTAGTAGTCCTGTTGCATAAGGCGCACGCAATACACTGAGGCAGAGCAGCCCAGCCCTGGGGCAGTTGTGACTCATGCGGCGAGCGATGAAACAAACTCACAGCCGTAACAATATTTACATACAAGAATAATAATGGACACATTCTCTTTCCATAGCTGAAATCATGTTATTGAGGAAAGCCCCCTCCAAACCAAAATTCTGGGTGCGCCCCTGTGTATATGTCAGTTTGATACACGTCATTAGATACACGTGGAACTGAAAGTGATGAATGAACTTGATGAAATAGCACTATAATACCAAACAAGTCGAACCCCTGCAAGTATACTGTCACAAGTCAAAAATGTCTGATATTGAGTTCTACCACTCAAGTGGTTCGCAGTGTGTTTCTGCGCCTAAATCGTCACATTTTGTACATTTTTTAAATCATGGTAACAAATTATTAAATCTGCAGAAAATTTTCCACTTCAAAGGTGAAAACGTCGTTGAGAAGAGTTGGCGTTGTAGTATTTTATATTTACATGCTATTATACGGCTAGCATAATATCTTTAAAGTGCATTTTCTGACTTATGGCTGTATTCTGGCAGAAATTTACTTACCTCATAATTCAAGGAAATTATTTCGAAACTAGGCAATTCGGCATAGTTGAAATAATCAATCACATGCATCATTTTCACTTCTTTAGTAACATTTGAATTCAATTTAAATGAAGCCGACTGCGTGTTCTCTTCAAATCCTATACTCCAATTGCCTTTGAAGTGCAGAGCGTTCACCAGAACAGCAACTGTATCCTTTGACAGGACATCTAGAACAGAGAACTCTAATGTTTTAATAAATTAAAAAAATTAAATGTGAATAAAAATAATTACATAAGAAATAAAAAATAAGTACAAAATATAAATAAGTAAATAAATAAATAAATAAATAAACAAACATATATACAATTAAGTAAGTAAATCAATCAAATCAACTGGTTCCGTGAAGACAAGCGCGATCCTTCACCTTGCACTAGTGTCTTTACAGAGAGCACCTAAAGACATGCCCAACTTGAAGACAGTTTCTAATCTTAGCTTCCGCATCGATCGTTGAATAACACTCAAAAAATAAAAACGTGATTTAAAAAATGTTTCACAACCGCCATCTTACTGTATTTTTTTCATAATTAAATTATACACCAGTATATTAAGCTTTGTATAAATATTTACCCTGCCAAGGTTCACTGCGCTCGGATGATTAAATATCGAAAAATATCCGTTTAAATACGGTACTTAAAATTCGCGTGGCAGCCATGTTAGTTTTGTGTGGATCAAGTTATTGAAAGTCACATAGGTGGTCTTATTATAATAGCCTCTATTGCCGTGCAGAATTTCAGTATGATTCATAGATATTGAGAACAGGCGAAATATATCTTATGGCCGCCATGTTGGATTGTTTTATATGTAGGCCATTGCGTTATGTACGAGTATAATGAAGATTATTACGGTGGTTCATTATACAAACTTTCAATCCGATCACTTGATTAGGACACAACAAATAAAAACATCATTTTAAAACTTTGCACAGACGCCTTGTTGAATTTCTCGTCACAATTGAATTAAATTAGATGCCAGTATATTAACCCTTACACAAAGATTTATCATACCAGGTTACGTTGTGTTCGGGTGATTAAATCGCGTGTAAAGCCCATTATATTATTTGAACATCGAATGGTATTAGATTTTTGAAAGTTACACAGGTGAACTTACTATAGTATAGAGACAGATGACCTTGCTGTTCTTCCCCTTAAAACAACAATAACTAACTTACAGTACTATAGTATATCGTCTATTGCCATACAAAAGTTGAAGTTGATAGCGGTAATCATTTTGGAGATATTGAATACCGGTAAAATACTTCACGCGGCCGCCATGGTGGAGTTCGGACGAGGTTGTAGTAAGTCCTTACTAAGTTTCATTGAAATCGGTCTATATTTCATAAATGAAAAGGATAAAATTAGTGCGCATTAATTCATTTTACACAACTTGACATGTTTGCCATGACGTATCCTTATTGCGATAATTAATATACAGGCTTACAATGGTTGTCAATGTAGTATTTTACCTCTCCATATAAAACGTTTGCATTCCTTTCCTGCACATCATGGAACGGAGGTCTCGAAATGCTGCATTTATTCCCGAAATTCAAGCTGCTCTTACCTTTTCCTACAAGATCCTTGATCTTGTTATTTGTCTCTTGTTCAACCCATTTGTTGATATGCTTCCGAGCCTTATCAGGATCCTTCCCAAAGTCCAACCCCTCAGCATCAGACAGGAATGACTGCTTCATGGACTTCTTGAAATTTGATTTCAGTTTGTTAGTCTTGTCAATATATATTTTGTTGGCCAGATGCAGGGTGACGTCATCATTAGTAGATTTCTGAAAATCACAGGCCAGGTGAAATTTGTAATGGGTAGCCTATTATATTTTAGCTTATTTCATTATATGAAAAGTAGGTTCATGAGATCACCTTTTCTCGGAGTGTTTTGGCCGTAACGTTATGAACATTTATTTATTTGTTTATTTATTTAGTTATTTTTTGTTTGCTTATTTATTTATTGTTGATTTATATTTTATTTATTTATTTATTTATTTATTTATTTAAGTATGGAATGCCTAGTGATATATATACTGCACTAACAGTGCTCAGGAAGCGTTGCAATGCCAACCAAATAAATGAAGTGTTTGTGTTTTAATTTTGTTTACTGAGGAGAAGTTAGATACACAATATTTTTTTTGTTTTCCCGTCTGGTGCGTTAGTGGCAGATGCCCTCGTAGTTCCACCCCTTAAAACAACAATAACTAACTAACTAACTAAACGTCTGGTGCATACAAGAATAAATCAGAAAGAACTTCCGACGCTGTCCATGTGAGAAGGATGGATTTTCCAAATGTAGTCCACACACTTTCCATTCAAACAGATCATTATTAGTATTTGTTTTGATTCAATTCTGTCAAGCATGCGCACTCATAAAACGGAAACACATAAACTGCCACTAAACTGTATGAAATACACTTATTTGTTGAAACTACTCATGGGCCACCTATTGCATAATGGATTTACTAGGACAATAATTATCATCATTATTTATTATGGATTTACTAATTCAGAATCCTTCGTGGGCGTGCGTACAACAGACTAAAGTTCATTTGTTGAAACGACTCGTGCACCATCTATTGAAAAATGTATTTTCAATTCTAACTCGTGGCTCGCTGATGCAATCACTGTCAAGTCTGGTATAAACCTACAAGTAAATAAATCTATGCCCTCGTAGTTCCACCCCTTAAAACAACAATAACTAACTAACTAACTAACTAAACGTCTGGTGCATACAAGAATAAAGGGAGGTATCGCGCAGTTCGATACTCCTGTGGGGGTCCGGGCGGGGACACCAAGAGCCCGCCGATGAGCCAGCTTGGTGTCCTAGGCGAAACCCCACACAAGACACGGCACAAACCTAGAAGAATTGCTGAGTTTTAATTCACCGGCCGTGAAAGCCAATATACCATCTTTTTGGAAGCCTTCATAGGGAGGATGAGGCTGCTTGAGCTTTTGGTTCTCGCAGTCAAGGAGTGCAGTTGCACTCTATATAAAGGGAGGTATCGCTTAGTTCGATACTCCTGTGGTGGTCCGGGCGGGGACACCAAGAGCCCGCCGATGAGCCAGCTTGGTGTCTTAGGCGAAACCCCACACAAGACACGGCACACACCTAGAAGAATTGCTGAGTTTTAATTCACCGGCCGTGAAAGCCAATATACCATCCTTTTGGAAGCCTTCATAGGGAGGATGAGGCTGCTTGAGCTTTTGGTTCTCGCAGTCAAGGAGTGCAGTTGCACTCTATATAAAGGGAGGTATCGCCCAGTTCGATACTCCTGTGGGGGTCCGGGCGGGGACACCAAGAGCCCGCCGATGAGCCAGCTTGGTGTCCTAGGCGAAACCCCACCCAAGACACGGCACAAACCTAGAAGAATTGCTGAGTTTTAATTCACCGGCCGTGAAAGCCAATATACCATCTTTTTGGAAGCCTTCATAGGCAGGATGAGGCTGCTTGAGCTTCTGGTTCTCGCAGTCAAGGAGTGCAGTTGCACTCTATATAAAGGGAGGTATCGCGCAGTTCGATACTCCTGTGGGGGTCCGGGCGGAGACACCGAGAGCCCGCCGATGAGCCAGCTTGGTGTCCTAGGCGAAACCCCAAACAAAACACGGCACAAACCTAGAAGAATTGCTGAGTTTTAATTCACCGGCCGTTAAAGCCAATATACCATCTTTTTGGAAGCCTTCATAGGGAGGATAAGGCTGCTTGAGCTTTTGGTTCTCGCTGTCAAGGAGTGCAGTTGCACTCTATATAAAGGGAGGTATCGCGCAGTTCGATACTCCTGTGGGGGTCCGGGCGGGGACACCAAGAGCCCGCCGATGAGCCAGCTTGGTGTCCTAGGCGAAACCCCACACAAGACACGGCACAAACCTAGAAGAATTGCTGAGTTTTAATTCACCGGCCGTGAAAGCCAATATACCACCTTTTTGGAAGCCTTCATAGGGAGGATGAGGCTGCTTGAGCTTTTGGTTCTCGCAGTCAAGGAGTGCAGTTGCACTCTATATAAAGGGAGGTATCGCTTAGTTCGATACTCCTGTGGGGGTCCGGGCGGGGACACCAAGAGCCCGCCGATGAGCCAGCTTGGTGTCCTAGGCGAAACCCCACACAAGACACGGCACAAACCTAGAAGAATTGCTGAGTTTTAATTCACCGGCTGTGAAAGCCAATATACCATCTTTTTGGAAACCTTCATAGGGAGGATGAGGCTGCTTGAGCTTTTGGTTCTCGCAGTCAAGGAGTGCAGTTGCACTCTATATAAAGGGAGGTATCGCGCAGTTCGATACTCCTGTGGGGGTCTGGGCGGGGACACCAAGAGCCCGCCGATGAGCCAGCTTGGTGTCCTAGGCGAAACCCCACACAAGACACGGCACAAACCTAGAAGAATTGCTGAGTTTTAATTCACCGGCCGTGAAAGCCAATATACCATCTTTTTGGAAGCCTTCATAGGGAGGATGAGGCTGCTTGAGCTTTTGGTTCTCGCAGTCAAGGAGTGCAGTTGCACTCTATATAAAGGGAGGTATCGCGCAGTTCGATACTCCTGTGGGGGTCCGGGCGGGGACACCAAGAGCCCGTCGATGAGCCAGCTTGGTGTCCTAGGCGAAACCCCACACAAAACACGGCACAAACCTAGAAGAATTGCGGAGTTTTAATTCACCGGCCGTGAAAGCCAATATACCATCTTTTTGGAAGCCTTCATAGGGAGGATGAGGCTGCTTGAGCTTTTGGTTCTCGCAGTCAAGGAGTGCAGTTGCTCTCTATATAAAGGGAGGTATCGCGCAGTTCGATACTCCTGTGGGGGTCCGGGCGGGCACACCAAGAGCCCGCCGATGAGCCAGCTTGGTGTCCTAGGCGAAGCCCCCACACAAGACCCGGCACAAACCTAGAAGAATTGCTGAGTTTTAATTCACCGGCCGTGAAAGCCAATATACCATCTTTTTGGAAGCCTTCATAGGGAGGATGAGGGTGCTTGAGCTTTTGGTTCTCGCAGTCAAGGAGTGCAGTTGCACTCTATATAAAGGGAGGTATCGCGCAGTTCGATACTCCTGTGGGGGTCCGGGCGGGGACACCAAGAGCCCGCCGATGAGCCAGCTTGGTGTCCTAGGCGAAACCCCACACAAGACACGGCACAAACCTAGAAGAATTGCTGAGTTTTAATTCACCGGCCGTGAAAGCCAATATACCATCTTTTTGGAAGCCTTCATAGGGAGGATGAGGCTGCTTGAGCTTTTGGTTCTCGCAGTCAAGGAGTGCAGTTGCACTCTATATAAAGGGAGGTATCGCTTAGTTCGATACTCCTGTGGTGGTCCGGGCGGGGACACCAAGAGCCCGCCGATGAGCCAGCTTGGTGTCCTAGGCGAAACCCCACAGAAAACACGGCACAAACCTAGAAGAATTGCTGAGTTTTAAATAAATCTATTGCTTTCTTTTCATAAATTATAGATGCCACACATGTCAATTCCTGGGATAAAACTCGCCAACGAATGATCCGATCTGCTTGAACCCTAGTATAATGAACCACTGCCTTGACCTAAACTTATATAACGTACAGTGGCAGCCGTTAAACTCTTAACGACTGGTTGCGGGGCTCAGCGGTACCGCTCTCGCCTGCTGCCCCCAAGGTTGCAGGATCAATTCCTGGCTCAGTCAGCTGGAATTTGAGGGTGTGCAAATGCGAAGGAGCCGTGTCAGTAGATTTACTGGCACGTTATAGATCCTCTTCGGGGCAAAATTCCGGCACTCTGGTGCGGCGTCTCTAAAAGTCAGAGTAGTTAAAAGGGAAAACCAATAACATTATTATTTTTAAGAGCAAAGCCGAGTTACTTTTATATGAAATGAAAATATCGCAATAATACTCTGTTTTCGACACCGGATCCTAAAGCTGCCCTTATTAGCGTAGCAAATCATTAAGAGCAGAATTTCCGTACCAGATCCCAGCCATGATTTCATTTTAATGAGAAGAAGGCATATGAACCTTGAAGACTGTACTGAATTAAAACACCCCCTGTCTTGACATGCTTTAATCTGCTGGATATACCATCCTCAATGTTGTCAAGCCAAAATTGGTGTAATTTGTCGCACTCCTTAATGGTGATTTGGCGTAGGTCGTTTAGCTTGCGAGGTTGGTTTGGACCTTCACAGACAGCTTGTTTCAATCTATCCAAGACATGTTCAATTAGGTTCATCAGAGGAACACGAAGGACGCTCCAGTGGGGTGATATCAGAACGCTGCAGGTACATGTTCACGGTGAACACGAGAATTATCGTCCATTAAGATGAAGTCCTCGTCAAACTGTTGGCAATATGGTTGAAGTCGTCCCTGAACTGTTGAACATTCTTCTTTAGTCATATCCGCATTCGATGTAGGATGTCATCAGAGTGATTTGCTTGTTTTAGCGACACGGCATATAGCAGGAGTGTTGATTCTATACCATCCACCATAGGTTCTTTAGCCAAGATATTCTCCTCCTTTATCGGCCTCTCTTACCTTCAACTTCAATGATGATCTGAAGGAGTTAATATTTATCATTGCGAATGATAAAGATCGAAAGTAGATATATCTCAAGCACATTATTGCATGATTATCAACCTGCTCATCGGCGATTGAAGTCTAGGAGTAGTTTCCCGCATACGACTGAATACCTGAAGAATCCACCTCAAATATCAAGAGTAAATGCCTGGAGATCTAGAAGCCTTCACCTTGATGGTGGGTGGACCCACCTGAAAGTCTTCCAGCAGGGTACGAAGAGACATGAACTATATGGAATAGTCTAATAGCCAGGTTACGGTCTGGGGTTGGTAGATCCAGGATCAATATTAAGAAGTGGTGATTGCGGTGAAGAACAAACATGACCCACCTCCTCAACTGCAGCGTCTGCCCTCTCCAGTGTAGTGAAGGCTACACTCAACGGCCGGGACTATGCAAAATATTGGTCCAAAGTTGTTAAGTAAAGACTCTTTATATTTATTGATTTATATATGTTTCCTGGCACGAGTAAATGAATAAATTGCTAATTATATGGGCAAAATATTCACGTTTTGTCGTTTGTCGTTATGCAAGACTTCCAGTTCTTTGTGCAGGCGTTCGACCACTTCAGTGTTACGTACTGTATCGATCCATGATATTCTGAGCAGGCGTCTATAGCACTACATCTCGAAGGCTTGAAGATGTTTGCTGGTATTCTCTGTGAGGGTCCAGGAGGATAGTGAAAATGTAACCCAGCAGTAAACGGAGCACTTAGAGCGCCTTGAACAACCACGAGAGGTTTAAAGTGATCCTGTCTGATGCCACCCCAAACATCAATACACACGGTAAACGCAGTGTCGGAGGTTGCATTGTTATCGGGTTCCCTCCAAACACGTCGTCCACGATCGGCATAATATGCGACATTTGTCGGTAAATAGCACTTCACGCCAATGCTGGGGAGTGAGTATATGCAGCACGATTTCTTGCCCATCTGTAGACTACTGGCTGCATGGTGGCGATATGTTAGAGCTGGACCTCGCCAGGCTATCAGGGATGCTGATGAGCACTCTGCAACCTGTTCCAAACCATCTGTGTAGAAATGCGGTACCTATGGATTTCCGTAGCATCCAGCCCGCGATTTCTCCGAGCAAAAGGCTGGAGATTGGTATCGATGTGTTAGAGCCAGACCATTCCATGACCATTAGGAATGCAAATGGACACCGTACAATCTGTCCGTAAGTGTCTGCGTGGACATGTGATTTCCTGTACCTCCTTCGAGTGCCGAACGGAATTCCGTAGCATTCAGCCTGCGTTTCCTCCGAGTCAAAAGTCAGAGACAGCGGCCATCAGCTGCTGTTGTCAAACATGGGTGGCCTCCTCCCGTTGCTCTGAAGCAGTTCCATGGTCGAACCACAACATTCTGATTACGGTGAACGCATCAAGCAACTTGCCTTGTTGTCAATTCTTCCTGTAGTGATGACGCACACTCGATAAAATGTCGACAACTGACCGTCGTGCCATCATTAACGTTCACTACATTGTTCACAACTTAACTGTAATGCATGGTACTTACTGGTGCTACGACTTCCTCTAAAATGCTCCCTCTCATTTGTTGTGGCGTTCTGCCTATAATTTGGACTACATACAGTTGTCAATGTGTTTACAAAGAACAAAAGGTTAGCTTTCTTGTTGGCATGGGACCGGCTAGCAACTCGGAGACACGACGTACATAGTCCAGTCAAATTAGGATTTTTTGCTGCATTAAATCATGTAGTTCCAAATGTTTCAGGAATGTGTACGGGGAGATCCTCTGAACCACACCTAATAAAGTCCCTTCAATTTTAGGTGCCGCGGGGGGCAGAGGGGGGCTCAAAGCCCCCCTCTTTTAGTTTTTGGTGCTTAACTTTAAAACGGTGCGTCGCACAGAAATAATTATACTGTTCAAACGTAAAGGTAATTAAATGCCCTACAATCTGGTTTATTCATATTTATCTCTGTGTGTTACCGTCTGTGAGAAATGAGCCGGTGAACATAAAATATTTGCAGAAAAATGTGAAGCGCCTCACGTTTCTCGTCAAACTTGCCCGTTCAATCCGTTTGCCTTCCATTTTACAGGAAACTCGTAGGGAAGGAAGTCGTAGAGCATTAAATTTCCTTCCAGAATATATATACTTATGCTAATTTATCTTCGACCAGTCAAACGTTAGAGCGTTTTGACCTAACGGGGTCGGTTTCGAGATTTTGCTAGTGAACTGCTCATAATTTTACTTCAGTTTTCAACGGCTTTAACTCTCTGTATCACGTTATTTATTGATTATGTAAACATAGATGGTATTATCAACCATATAACTAATAATATATACCTAGAAAGTATATGAACGCAGTGGCATATATAGGATTATGTTTCGGGGAAGCCCAAAATTTCAGAAAACAATTTCGTTTTTATGGGAATGAAATCATGATCAAGATCCAATAATTTACAGTCCAGCCCATCGGAGTATATATATGTTCTGAAAAGTTCGTTATATTTGGTTGTTTATATTCTTTAAAAAAATTATAAGTTATAAGTGACTGTTTTATTTTTTAAATTAACACCACTGTTACCCTCTTAAAATTAAAATAAATGTACTTGCTGGACAAATGAAAAATCCACAGCCTGCTTCCAGTCTCCGACCGGGTCAGGAATGGAATGAATGAAGCCCCCATCTAGCGGCGAGGATATGAACTGTGCCGGCTGCCGAGGCCTGACGCACTCCTCTGGGTCAATGATTAAATGAATGACAGATGAAATGAAATGATAGTGGAGAGTGTTGCTGGAATGAAATTTTGACAGGGAAAACCGGAGTACCCGGAGAAAAACCTGTCTGCCTCCGTTTTGTCCAGCACAGATCTCACATGGAGTGACCGGGATTTGAACCACGGACCCAGCGGTGAGAGGCCGGCGTGCTGCCGCCTAAGCCACGGAGGCTCTACTTGCTGGACAAATATGATGTTCAATTACAATTTGTTGCGTTGAACCTGTAGAAACACACTGCACGAGTTATATAGAGCAGGTAGGTGGCAATGAAGACAAGTTTGCTTTCATCGTGGCTGACGATTTGACGAAGCACATGTACGTGTGAATAGAACATAAGATAATAGAG
The DNA here is from genome assembly GCA_946902985.2 of Meconema thalassinum. Classification (NCBI taxonomy): domain Eukaryota; kingdom Metazoa; phylum Arthropoda; class Insecta; order Orthoptera; family Tettigoniidae; genus Meconema; species Meconema thalassinum. Next base: position 611,296,600 of record OX336390.1, read on the forward strand.
TATTTATTTATCAAACAGCATGATTCAACGAAGTTAGTACATGCAACACAAAATGAAATGTACCTGTGATAGATTAGATTATATTTTTTTTATTTATCCATTTGATCAATTGATGTCATGCTCGTGGAGTGGTGCCGAATACATCAGTAGGAACATATTTTGTTCCCTAGCGTCATCGATGTCTTCTGGCGTGGACGTGGAGCCATAAAAACTTCGGCAATGCTTTTGGTTTCGTTAGGATACCGCTCGCGCTCCAAGGTTTTCCCAAAAATAGCAGAAGTTATATCACATCCAGTGAAGCCATGGATTAATAGAATGTACTGGCAGAATGGCAAGGCCTGAAGTTGTTGGGAGGAGTACAGTCCGTCATCTGTGTTGCCTTGTCCAGGCTTCATGAAAAGGACATTCGTGTCTCGTGGTGTGAGTGCCATGAGTAAGACGAGCAGGTCTACGTCCTCGACAACTACCACCACAGTTGAATGAGAGGTATTTTGTAATCCACGCCTGACAATACTGCAGTCATCGTCTCCTTTGGCTATGGTGAATTGTATACCTTTTGCACCCCAGGCCTGCGCTAACATACTTATCAGCTTAATTGTTTTCTATTCGTTGGAAAGGAAGTTTTCCTGCTGAGCAGTAGCCACCATGTTATCATCAATGTCCGTACCACTGATGTTTTACTTGATGCTCTCCGATGTTGTTCGCCTCTTTTCGTGGAACTTGTGTCTTCATCAACGTCAAACACAACAGCAGAGTTGAACAGTAATGATTGATAACGTAAGACACATATTGGTTGCAGATGGAGGCGAACTTAGTGTCGTTGTTGCACTTTAACCTATGAAGAAGAAAGCCACCATCGATTACCGCGAAACAGTTCTTCAGGGTGGTTATTTGACTGCATGAAGGAAAGGCATCGTAGAGAGCGGACTTTTTTGTTTTCCTCATGATCCCTTCGTCAAAGAGAGTCGTGGGATATGGGGCTAACACACACTTCAACAGCTCCTCTACATCCCCTTCAGTTTTCTTGTTAATTACGGTTCTCTGGAAAATAATTAAAGGCTCGACCACCACTACTTCATTGACCAGTTTGATAGTGTTGCTCATAGCAGCCAAAGAGACTACTGCGTTTTTCTTACACTGCTTAATTTCAGCAAAGTTACTTCCAACAAAATTCCCCTTTGTAGGGGTTCCGATTTCCAATGCTTGGTAACAGTTGATGTTGCTGGGTCCTATTACTCCGGTTGAAAGGGACATGAAAGAATCACGTACAGCAAAAGGCGGGTGATCAGCCAACTACTGTGCAAGCTTTCTTCTGTCTTGGTCATCTCTGCTCATTCGTGATGCTCAAAAGTTGGCATGCTGTTCTCCACTTAGAGAATGGACGCTGGCAAACTGCTCTAAGCTTAGTGAAGAACATATGGATGTACCTGTGCGTGCCCCTCCAACCCATTTCACCAACACAGAATCACTCATGCCTCTCCCTCGTGTTAGTCCCCCTTCACTTTTCACTTCACACATCAGTGTCACTTCAATCGCCATATCAGACCACACTCCAGCCATTGGTGTATCAGTTGAAATAGCCACGATCTACTGTATGAAAATCTCTGGAGTTTTCAACCGTACCGGATTGGGAAAGGGATCAGTTACTTAGGCCTATCCCATGGTATCTCATATTCCGGAAGATTTTTTCCTTTCATGAGTTGTCAGATATCCCGGAATATTATTATTCCTTCCGTTTAGGTCGTCTGTTGTCCACGCTTGACGGTTTTTAATTCGATGTTTCGCCGTCTCGGTCTTTACTATCTCCCAGTATCAATTCTTTCCTCTACGTCTTTCTTATATTCTTATTTGTGGGATATCATAGTATACAATATCATAATAAACTTAGGTCTACGTAGCTTTATATTATGTACACAGTGTATTAAGTACATTCTATTTCAGATGGGGAGGGGTCTTGTAGGCTACAAGCACATTAAAAGGATATGAAAAAATATTCGCCGTTTGAAAGGCCTAAGGTAGATTTTTAGTGTTTATTAGTGTTCCAAATTAACAGTTGACACACATACTTTCATATATATATTAGTTACATGGGTAATAAATACAATTTGTTTGCATAATCAATAAATAACGTAATACAGAGTGTTAAAGCCGTTGAAAACGGAAATAAAATAATGAGCAGCTCACTAGCAAAATCCCGAAACCGACCCCCATACGTCAAAACGCTCTAACGATCGACAGATCGAATATAAATTAGCATAAGTATATACATGGTGATTCTTATTAACGTTTAAAACTCGCTGTAGTGATGTAGATGGCATTGAGACGAGTAATTTGAAATTTAGGGTCGCAAGTGTATGGAAATACCTTGAAAGTGAACCACAACTGTTAAACATAAACGGTTACGCTCGAGCGGTCTGGCCCGTGCTTCCTTACGCACCCCAAAGCATCCAAAGCAAACGTTGAATGTCATATCACTCTGGTTCCGAGTCTGCGTGTGCGAGTTGGGCGCGTGGGGTTCAAGGTTCAAATCCGGGGCCTATCCATCAGTTTTCTTTGTTCTCTCTCTTCTCCTTTCAAGTGGAAGCAGGACGCGGAACCAGAGTGATTTGACATTCAACGTTTGCTTTGGATGCTTTGGTGTGTGTAAGAGTGCACGGGCCTGAGCGCTCGAACTGAGCCGTCACCTGTTGACGTCATATGTTTAACAGTTGTGGTTCACTTTTAAGATATTTACGGACACTTGCGACCCTAAGTGTCCTATATCAAATTACTCGTTTCAATGCCATCTACGTCGCTACAGAGAGATTTAAACGTTAATAAGAATCACCCTGTATATTCTTGAAGGAAATTTAATGCTCTACATCTTCTTTCCACACGAGTTTCCTGTAAAATGGAAGGCAAACTGATTGGAAGGGCAAGTTAGACGAGGAACGTGAGGCGCTACATATTTTTCTTCAAATGTTCCATGTTCACCGGCTCATATCTCGGAGACAGTAACACATAAAGATACATATGATTATACTATTTTGTAGGGCATTTAATTTCCTTTAAATTTAAAAGGTATAACATTTTATTAGCGACGCGCCGTTTTAGGGTTATGCGCCAAAACTAAAAAGGGGGGCTTTGAGCCCCCCTCTGCTCCCCCGCGGCACCTGAAATTGACGGGACTTTGTTAGGTGTTGTTCAGGGGACCACCCCCTACACATTCCCAAAACATTTGGAACTACATGATTTAATGCGGCAAACGCATCATTTTTGGTCTAATTTGATTGGACTAACAAGGATGATGCAAAACTTGTTGTGTAGGTACATATTGGACATGAACAACATTCGATGTTTGGGGTATTACTCCACATGTATTGCATACAGTACATGCATCGAGGAGTATCATGTGGTAAAACAGTCAACCAACCTTGATAGCCGATAAGTGTGAAGCATATTTAGTTGTGAAATTTATGGGATATTCTTTCGGCAGATACAGGGCAGAGGCCATCTCATCAGCTGTTCTTCCTCCAGCGCCATTAAGAGCCATGGACAATACGGTGTGTGCACTCAGTGGAGAGAAGAACACATTGCCTGGCTTGGTGCTCAGCTCCTGAGGAAACCAAAACACTACACATTTTACAGTTGGCCATGTACAAGATGGGTCGTGCACTCAGAGGAGGAAGAAGAACACATTGCCTGGCTTGGCGCTCAGCTCCTGAGGAAACGAAACACTACACATTTTACAGTAGGCCATGGACAAGATGGGTGGTGCACTCAGAGGAAGAAGAACACATTGCCTGGCTTGGCGCTCAGCTCTTGAGGAAACAAAACACTACACATTTTACAATAGGCCATGGACAAGATGGGTGGTGCACTCAGAGGAAGAAGAACACATTGCCTGGCTTGGCGCTCAGCTCCGGAGGAAACAAAACACTACACATTTTACAATAGGCAATGGACAAGATGGGTGGTGCACTCAGGGGAGAGAACATATTGCATGGCTTGGCGCTCAGCTCCTGAGGAAACAAAACACTACATATTTTACAGTAGGCCATGGACAAGATGGGTGGTGCACTCAGAGGGAGAAGAACACATTGCCTAGCTTGGCGCTCAGCTCCTGAGGAAACAAAACACTACACATTTTACAATAGGCCATGGACAAGATGGGTGGTGCACTCAGAGGAAGAAGAACACATTGCCTGGCTTGGCGCTCAGCTCCTGAGGAAACAAAACACTACACATTTTACAATAGGCAATGGACAAGATGGGTGGTGCACTCAGGGGAGAGAAGAACATATTGCATGGCTTGGCGCTCAGCTCCTGAGGAAACAAAACACTACACATTTTACAGTAGGCCATGGACAAGATGGGTGGTGCACTCAGAGGGAGAAGAACACATTGCCTGGCTTGGCGCTCAGCTTCTGAGGAAACAAAACACTACACATTTTACAGTAGGCCATGGACAAGATGGGTGGTGCACTCAGAGGAAGAACACATTGCCTGGCTTGGCGCTCAGCTCCTGAGGAAACAAAACACTACACATTTTACAGTAGGCCATGGACAAGATGGGTGGTGCACTCAGGCAATAAAACTGCCGGAAAAAAAATCAGGATATACTTTGGAAAGTCACTGGAATGTTCTTCGCAATGCCGGTACTACATTGGGATCCGGGTATAAGAGGCTATGGGTATGAGGCATTGAAAGATGCGTAAATAGAGATCATTGTTTTATTCGTATTACATATGCACACAACAAAACAGTATGCGTAATATTCTTACTCATACGAACGAACAACCTTTAAAATAATCCCTCAAGTGGTCCACACATCGTTGCCAACAGCGAGGAAGGCGCTGAATTCCATCTGCGGTGCGCCACCTCTCGTCGATGCGCTGTTACGAAGTCCTCCTTGTTTGCATACCGGTACCACGTAGCGGCGTCTTCAATTTGGGAATGAGATCAAAGTCGCACGGACTGAGATCAGGGGAGTATGAAGGGTGTTCCAAGATCTCCCACCCCCACCGCCGCTGAAGGCTCTGTACACAGGCTGTAGTGTGGCTTGGTGCATTATCATGGAGGAGTATTGCATTGTTGAGAAGCCCTGGACTTTTCCTCCGCAGTGTACGACGCAGAGTGTGCAGCAGGAATATTGTGACATCCACTTCGGAACACAAGGAACACAGTCTCTAGGATACTAACGTTTGCATGTGTTGTTTACTTGACACCAATGCACTCAGACGTCATCTGGTGGTCGCATCCCGTACTGTGTACACCATGTTTTCAAATGTATGTAGTGCAACACCCTCATTTGCGGTTATTCCGAATATTTATAAAATAGTTGCCATTACTTCTAAAATGACCCTCGTATAAGAACATTGTTACTTTTTTTGCGAACTTGCGTGGGTCAGCGGTAAAGGGTTGGTCTTGAAATCGAACTCGTGCTTGGCTACCGGCTCGAATCCGGCCATGGGAATGGATGTTTGTGTTGTCTTTAATAATTATAAGCGCATTACTTTTTTACGATATACTAGCTGAACCCTGCCATGCTTCGCTGTGGCTCAATCTGATGTGAAATTGGTAAGTAAATGTGAGTATTGTAGCGAACATAGATTCATCAAGAAAACACGTCATTCAACATCCTGCCTTGCGTTGCTGTGGCTATGCTGTGGAATGAAAGGAAAGGGAGAAAACCATGTTTTTCACATGAAATCATTTGTTATTGTAAAGCCAGAGGATTGACTACCTTCTTTGTTTTTCCGTTTTTTAATTAAAAATACGACGTATAATTGCCCATGAGAGAAACAATTGTTTTCTAAATTCACTTATATTGAAGAGCTTTTTGATATTTAGGGGGCTTTCTTCAGATAGACTTCATTTGGTTGACTGGAGATGATTACAAAAATAATCATTAGATTATTCATGTCCCTTTATCGAGTTGGTGTTGTAAACTATGATGTCTATTCACCAGCTGGTGAATTGTATACCTGCTTAGGTTGGTTGATTGGTTCCTTAGTTTAGGGGCTGCGACAACGCGGTCATGTAGCCCCGTGTACTTTGGGAGTGTGTTGAATCTGTCTGATAACCTGTGTTAATTGTGATGGCTGTGTCTTATCTGTTTTAATTCAAGCAAGGACTGCAGACGATAATTTCAAGCAGTTCCTAATTTTGCTACCAAATGCAACCGTCCACGACACCTAGCTTGCCGACTTGGCTACTAGATACCATCTCAGTCAGCACCTGGCGGCGACGTTGGAACTAATATAGCGTTATCAATTCTAACCTACAAATTTTGGCTTCACACAAGTGTACTTAGTGGAAGGTTCATTTTCATGCCATAAATCAATGACATGGGACCGCCGGCTTTACTGAGGGAAGGCATACGGAGGGATTTTTAACGCTCTTAAAAATTCCGACGATTTCAGCCGGGTTTGAACCCGTGACCTTGGTTATAGAAGCTCAGCATGCTACCAACTACGCCTCCGAAGCCGCCATATGCCAGCTTACATTATTCAACTTTATGTTCTGTGATTGTGCGTCGAGGCAGGCGGCCTATGCTTGAACGTTGGCGAGGCATTTATGACTTGAAGATATGAAGCTCATTCAGATATTGCATCTGTTAGCTGTTGATGTAATTATTGTTCTTGACGTTGTTGAGATGATTGTGCTGCTCTTCTTCTTTTCGTTTGAATTCATGGAGCTTTTTATTGCATGTATTGATCAAAGGGATTATAGTATGGGATGTTTTCTTTGTTCATAGAAGATTTTTAATTTGATGAGTTATGTCGCCAAGGAGATTTGGTCTTAGTTAATAGGAAGATTTTTAAGTGGATGCGCATTACTACCATTGAAACCACGATGGGTGGCTTCGGTGGCGTAGTCGGTAGCATGCTGAGCTTCTATGCCCAAGATAGCGGGTTCAAACCCGGCCGAAGCCGTCGGATTTTTTAAGAGCGTTAAAATCCCTCAGTATGCCTTCCTTCGGAGGGGAAGTAAAGCCGGAGGTCCCATGTCATAGATTTATTCCATGTTAAAGAACCTTCCACTAATTGCACCTGTGTGAAGCTAAATTGGATAGGTTAAGAATGTAAACAACACTCTTAGGTTTCTACGTTCGTTGGAACCGATTGCGGTGGCGTCTAGTAACTAAGTTCTGAACTTGGCCTAGTAGTCGTTGACGGTGGCGCTTGGCGGCAAAAGTAGGAACTATTTGAAAAATTCTAAGTTGCAGTACTTAAATTTAAAAAAAGATAATAAAACACTATTACAGTCATCACAATTAACACCAGTTATCAGACAAATTCTACACACACCCAAAGTACACGGGGCTACATAACCGCGTTGTCGCAGCCCCTAAAGTTAAGAACCAACCAACCGAAACCACGATGAATTTTATTTATCGTATGGCTTTTAGAGCCGGGAGTGTCCGAGGACATGTTCGGCTCGCCTGAGTCTGTATCTGCTTCCAACGGACACCCTAAAGGGTGAGCTACAAGTTCCGTTCAATTTCAAGTAGTTCCAACTTTCGCCTCCAGATATCAATGATACCTAGTGGTGAACGTTGGAACTTTGATAGAGCGTTCTGACGAAATCTAACCTAACAATTTTGCTTTACACAAGTTTAGTCTGTGAAAGGATCTTTTACATGCCATAAATCTATGACATGGGACCGCCGGCTTTACTTCCCCTCCGAAGGAAGGCATACTGAAGGATTTTTAACACTCTTAAAAAATCCGACGACTTCGGCCGGGTTTGAACCCACTATCTTGGACACAGCAGTTCAGCATGCTACCGACTACGCCACCGAAGCCGCCACCACGATGAAGATGTGCACTCTACTTTCTATTCACGGCGTTGCCTAGGTCAACCATCTTTAAAAATGGGCAGTGACCTTAGGCAATTTTTACCGGACTATCATGATACAGAGTTAGTCGTTGTCGCATAGCAACAATCTGTCCGTCAAGTTATTAGATTCAATATTGGCGAGGCTTTGGAATTTAAATTTATTACATAAAATTACTCATTAAAAAAACTAACAATCCGATTTCATTCAAACCGCTTTATAAACACACTCCGCCATAATGAGAACAAAATGTAAAATTTTCAGCGAAATCGCAGTAGCAGTTTTCGAGTTTTGTGGCCACGTACATACGCAGGCTGAATTATTATATGTATACAGTAGATTTTAGGTATTAGAAGTTCATTTTATGAAAGCCTTTGTCTGGAGCGTGGCACTCTGTCTGTTGGCGCAGCAGAAAAGAGAACAGAAGCGTTTGAAATGTGGTGTTACAGGAGAATGATGAAGATCAGATGGGTAGTTAGAGTAACAAATGAAGAGATATTAATACGAGTGGGCGAGGGGAGATGTTTCTGGCGACTGCTAATGAAGAGAAGAGATAGTTGGTAGGAGACATACTAAGACACCCAGGAATAACAAACTTAGTTATGGAAGGAAGGGTTGAGGACAAGAACTGTAGAAGTAGACCGAGGTTAGAATATATTAAACAGATTGCCTCGGATGTAAGGTGTGGTAGCTACGTAGAGATGAAACGATTAGGCCAGGACAGGGAGGTATGGAGCGAATTGGTGGAATTGACTCGAATCAGTTGCTAGCTGACTTGGGTTTTCACGTCCCTCAGAGAACCACCAGACGGAAGCACACGTTCGATGGGGGCAGATCGAGAATTAATGTACATAAAAATTCATGTCTGATCCGGTTGCAGTCAACATACAGCTTGATGGAGAGTAAAAGTGCTACTGATATTCACTTCGACTCTCTATCAACTGTTATGAGAAACATCTCGAGTGGGCTGTAAAATAGTGTGTGCATTTTGTGTTTTTTCTATTTGCGTTTATTGATTGATTGATTGAACATGTGGTTGAATGAATGGTTGATTGAATGTACGAGCGACTGAAGTTTTTTTTTTAGATCCCCGAATGTCACTCTTATATCACTTTTTTCCCAGTTTTCGATTTTTTCTTCTATCTTTCATTTTATGTTTTTGCCTTTTTCCGTTTACTGTAGATAGTTTTGTTTTTTCTGTAATTATTTCAATGTTTCTTGTACATAGGGATTGTATGAATGAATGCTTGAGATCGGATGTTTGAGTGCGTGTCTGTATGGTTGTGGTTGTTGATTTATAATAGACTAGTGTATTTCTATTTTTTGTTCTTGTTTGCTGTTATTGTTTTGTTTATACTTGTACATTTTATTGTTAATTATTATATTGTCACTAGTGGATTCTATCTGTCTGACAATAAAGAATACATACATACATACATACATGCATCAAACTAACCAAAAGACTGAAGACTCAAACAACAATCAGGTATAACATATACATTATACTCATATTTCCTCATCATACTAAGATACATAATGCAAGTAAAAATAATTTAAATTGGAGCTGGCTGCATCACATAAAGAGACATAAGCTAACAAGTATTTCACAAAATATATATTCCTTTTAGAAAATTGCGTGTTGAGTGATAGTTTATTTCTCTTCAGATATTTAATGTTTATTTTTGTTACCCCGAGTGGTCTTCCTTTCAGTACCTAATTCTCAACAGGACAATGATGGACCCGATTTCATAAATTCATTCTGTGAAATCTAATGTACACATCATAATGTGAGATATGCGCAATGAAAGGCAAACTCTCAAAGTTTAGTTTCCCTCCTGCGTGTTTCCATTTTCTACTGTTACGAGTGCGCAGGAAGCAGTTAAAGAAATTGGCTGTGACTGGAAAAGATTTATGGGCCCTTTTCCTTCCATGACTCTACTGTGACAGAACATGCTTTTCTTGATATGCTGCAAAAATGGCTCCTTCCACAGCTCTAAGAGGATAGTGCTGATTTCATTCTTCAACTTGATGGTGCCCCTCCGCATTACCATGTCAGCGTTCAGGACCATCTCAATGAGGCATTGGAAGAACGCTGGATAGGCCGTGCTTCTCAGGAGTATCGAACTCTCATTCGTTGGCCACCTCGTTCCGCCGACTTGACCCCGTGTGATTTCTTCTTGTGAGGTTTCGTAAAGGATCATGTTTACGTACCACTTCTTCCAACAACATTGGGTGACCTTCGTGCCCGCGTCACAGCCGCCATTGCCGATATTGACCGCAACACACTACACAAGGTTTGGCAGGAGATAGACTATCGGCTTGATGTGTGTCGTGATACGCGGGGTGCACACATAGAACACTTGTGTTATGACTGAATAAAACTTTGAGAGTTTACCTTTCTTGGCACATGTCTCACATTATGTTATGTTCATTATATTTCACAGAATAAAGTTATGAAATCGGGTCCATCATTTTGACTTGCCCTGTGTTGGGTTGAAATTGTAAATGGTTGTTATTGGCCAAACAAGGTCTGACAGGGTAGCCATAACTACGCTAACCCCTGTCTCCAGACCCTTGAACGCCAATATTTGTTACTCTTACAATGCAAAACCGTCGACGATGGGTACGAAAGTCTAGTAAAATATATTTTATATCCTAGCAAGTCTTAAACGACGCCAGAGCGAGTCGGGTGACTATAACCATAGTTTCCAATGATATTAAATTACTGGCTGCGTGGCTCAGCAGTAACGTTCTCGCCAGCTGTTCCCAAGGTTGCAGGATCAAATCCTGGCACAGTCACTGGCATTTGAGGGTGCGCAAATGCGAGAGAACCGTGTCAGTAGATTTACTGGCACGTTAAAAGATCCCCTTCGGAGCAAAATTCCGGCACCCTGGCGTCTCAAAAAGCCGCTGTAGTTATAAGGGACGGAAAACAAATAACATTATTATTATTATTATTATATCAGCATTTCGAGGCAAATTCAGTTCTTCTGGTTGAAACACCTCCCTAATGAGAATGAGTTACAAGACTTACCTTGTATAAACTTAATCCAAAGAAATTGCTGGCGAGCGAAAGTATGTCTTCAGTCGAAGAGCACACTTTACTTCCTAACAGCAGGCTGAGCGCTGAAAGAAGTACAAGAAATATATTAACTGTCAAACTTATAATAATAATATCGTATGGCCTCGGGTGCCTAGTGCAAGCTTTGCTATTTGACACCCAGAGGGTAGCTTGCATGTCGAATTTCGTAGTTCCTTGACTATGAAAGTCAAGGAGGTTAGATGTTAGATATCTAATCTCCTTGAACACAATAGCGCTTTCTAGTAGAGAAATGAGGAACTTTGTGCTGGCGGAAACTCCCGAGATTAATTTTGCCATTATGAACTCGGCCTACTGAATTCAAATGGGTTCTTTGACATGCCAACATAGTATGACATGCGTATCGTATTTTTGCCGCCTTTCAAAAATCACTTACCACGGTCAGGGGCGAACCTGCAATCTTGGGGTTAGTAGACCGACACGCTATCCACTCACCCACCGTGGCAAGCTTCAAAACTTAAAAACAAAGGAACAGAACTGCACTGTCATTAGCAAAAGTTATCAAGTACGTAACCACACTTATTTAAAAATAAAAATAAAATATTTTTCCAATCCCTTTTTGAACGTAAATTTTCCACTGGAATCATTCTAAGTTTATATATAAAAATGGAAGTTTTTCTCTTTTTTTTTCTTTGAATTTCCACAGAATGTTTCGTTGCTTACACGTTTCAGACAGTTTCATGACGAATGCGCACGAAAATAAAATGAATGTTTATCTGTCTGTCTGTCTGGACGCTTATAACTTGAGAAAGGCTAGGTGAATCAACGTAATATCTGGCAAGGCACCAATCATTTATATAACTTTTCATCGTACCTCTCGCTAAAGGAGGGCTATGGAAGAACGCCTTCAAAATGCATGCTACAATAGGCAAAATATCAATGTTGTCGTAGAAGAACGACCCAAAGCCCATTTTGAGGTCCTCAATGTGAGAAACAAAACTCAGACGGTCCTGGTTGGTTGGTTGGTTGGTTCCTTAGTTTAGGGGCTGCGACGACGCGGTCATGTAGCCCCGTGTAATTTAGGTGTGTGTAGAATCTGTTTGATAACCAGTGTTAATTGTGATGGCTGTATTAGTGTGTGTTATCTGTTTTTAATACAAGTAAGGACTGCAGACGATAATTTCAAGTAGTTCCTACTTTTGCTACCAAATGCTACCGTCCACGACACCTAGCTTGCGGACTTGGCTACTAGATGCCATCGCAGTCAGCACCTGGCGGCGAACGTTGGAAATAATATAGCGTTATTAATTCTAACCTACAAATTTTGGCTTCACACAAGTGTAGTTAGTGGAAGGTTATTTTTCATGCGATAAATCTATGACATGGGACCGCCGGCTTTACTGAGGGAAGGCATACTGAGGGATTTTTAACGCTTTTAAAAAATCCGTCGACTTCGGCCGGGTTTGAACCCTCGCTATGGGTGACAGAACGAGAAAAGGCTGAGTGTAACCTTGACGTCAGCTCAAGGTATCCCATTTAACATTTTATCTGTGTAAGAGGTATTTATTTCCCTCCATTTGTCACCCAAAATTTTATATGAATGATATGTATAAACCATCCAAATAAAATCCAGTCTAACTCGCAGGTAATCTCTGTCAAACGAAAATCCCTATAGCATTATGTCTAACAACCTTCTAACATCTATTATAAACTTATTAGTTGGAAATGGCATCAGGAAGGGTATCCAGTCGTAAAAGCCACCCGCGACTTAAATATTCATCGCATCCCTTCCCCGACCCCATAGAAACGGGAATAATAGAGTATAGCACCCCATGGAACATGTTCGTGATACACGGTAAGTACATAGGAGTCACGACTAAGACGTGCTTAGCCCCTACACGAAGGAAATACAATAACAACAAGTAGTTTCGTGAAGAACTATATAGCCTATTTCTATATATCCTACTTATGTTCATAGCCTATATCAACATACAAGCTTGCCACGGTGGGTGAGTGGATAGCGTGTCGGTCTACTAACCCCAAGATTGCAGGTTCGCCCCTGACCGTGGTAAGTGATTTTTGAAAGGCGGCAAAAATACGATACGCATGTCATACGATGTTGGCATGTCAAAGAACACATTTGAATTCAGTAGGCCGAGTTCATAATGGCAAAATTAATCTCGGGAGTTTCCGCCAGCACAAAGTTCCTCATTTCTCTACTAGAAAGCGCTATTGTGTTCAAGGAGATTAGATATCTAACATCTAACCGCCTTGACTTTCATAGTCAAGGAACTACGAAATTCGACATGCAAGCTACCCTCTGGGTGTCAAATAGCAAAGCTTGCACCAGGCACCCGAGGCCATACGATATTATTATTATTATCAACATACAAAAATTCAGTTTGATTGCTGTAATAGATTCGTAGATATTGAGAACCGTCTGAATATATCGAATGCTTGCCATGTTGGATTTTTATATATTGTTATGTCCCGGTGTCGGTTCAAGGCGAAACCGTACCGGACATTCAACCTCAGTTCAACCTGGTCAGCAACAACTGTGTTGCCTTATTATAAAAAGCTGCGAACTCAGGTGTGAAGGGTCAGTTAGGCACGGCAGAGACGGAAGTCTGAGAGTGAGAGATCGATTGCCTGCCGATCGGGAGATCGGGCAAGTTGGGTCGAACGCTCTTTGACCAAGGGGCACGGAGCTGAGCCGGTACTTGAGAACACCAGCTGAGAAATCAGGTGAGAACCAATATTCCTATTTTCTTTCAGGATTGAATTATACATTCAATCCTTGTATCCATGTGGTGGCTTCCCTTACTCCCTTAAAGGAATAAAATGGGCGTTAAGCTTTCAATCTCTTTTATTGGGGAGCATTCCCTGATTCCTGAATCTCCTCCCTCTCTCATTTCCTTGTGTAATAGGGGTGTGCAGTAATCGCTATCAGAATCTATAGGAAGGGCACGATAATGATCCTGGTACTTGGAGGACCCTTGATCGGCCTATGGCTTAAGTCCGTGCCATCAGGTGGGGACACAAGACTTGGTGGAGGCACAACAATATGTAGGCCATGGAGTTATGTACCATTAGATGAATATTATTGCGTAAAAAGATGGTATATTGGCTTTCACGGCCAGTGGATTGCTGATTATTGCGTAGGTTTATCATTCAAACGTTGACTTCGATCGCATGATTGGGACACAAGAAATGAAAACTTAATTTTGAAATTTCGCACAGCCGCCATTTTGAGGTTATGGAAACAATTGAAATAAATTATATGTTAGTGAATTAAAATTTGTATAAGCATTTACCGTACCAAGTTTCACTGCGCTCGGATGGTTAAATCGCGAGAAACGTTCATTTAAATTATTAACTTTCGCGTCGCCGCCAAGTTGTATTTGTGCTCATCAGGTTATTGAAAGTCCCATAGGTGAACTCATGCTCATAACCTTTATCAACATTAAAAAGTTCAGTTTGATTGCTGTCATAGATTAGTAGATATTGAGAACCATCTAAATATTTTGGATGGTCGCTATGTTGGATTATTATATATGTAGGCCATAAAGTTATGTACAATTAGATGACGATTATGTGTAGGTTCATTATTAAAACGTTGACTACGATCGCATGATTAGGACACAAGAAATGGAAACTTAATTTTAAAATTTCGCACAGCTGCCATCTAGAGATTATGTAAACAATTGAACTAAATTAGATGTCAGTGCATTACAATGTGTATAAACATTTTCTGTACCAAGTTTCACTGCGCTCGGATGGTTAAATCGCGAGAAAACTCTATTTAAATGTTTCAAATTCGCTTGGCTGCTATGTTCGTTTTGTATTTAACAGTTCTTTGAAAGTCACATAGGTAAACTTCTAATAGTGTGGAGACAAATTAGACCCAGGCAATTACAGGGGCATAACTTTGCTTGACAATCTGAGAAAAATGTACACTGGGATCTTAACCAAGCGTTTAATGGCGTGGGCAGAGGGTTGTTCGGTGTTCTCGAGACTCCAGACAGGGTTTAGAAAAGGGAGGAGAACCAGTGACAATATAATGGTGGTGAAAACGTTGATGGACAAATACATAAGGAGGAAAAGAGGTAAGCTGTACATCACAGCTATTGATTTAGAGAAGGCTTTCGATTCAGTGAGCAGGGGAGCAGTCATTGCAAAACTGGGAAAGATGTCAAATATGATGATAAGAGGAATTGAGAATGAGTATACCGAAGTGAAATGTGCAATTAAAATTAAAGAGGATGCAATTGTAGGAGAGATAAAGTCTAATTTAAGATTAAGACAGGGATGAAAATTATCACTGGTGCTTTTGTGCTATTTTTTAACGATATTTTCGAATCAAAGGTCTTTGAGCAACGGTCCAACCCCTGTTTGGACAATCATGATATCCCGGGCCTTGAGTTTGCTGATGACATCCTTCTGCTCGCTCTAACGCCTCCTAATACGCAACATAGTATTGATGAGATTGTGAAATACTCTGAGGACTGGAATTTAAAAAATAATCCGAGCAAGACCAAAGTTATGGTGTGCAAAAAGGGAGTTAAACTGGCTAAGAATGAAGAGTGGTTCATGCATGGGTCAAAGCTAGAGACAGTGAAAAAATTTGAGTATCTAGGGACGATCCTGGCGAGTAATGGAAAATGGACTGAACAAATTCAAAGGGCAAAATCGAAAGGGCTAGCGGCATTGGCGAGTGTTAAAGTGTTAGAACGTAAGTTACCGAATCTTGACTACAAAGTTCATAAAAAATTATTTAACGCACTTATCGTATCAAGAGTAGGTCCTACTATATGGAGTGGAAGTATGGAGTTTAGTAGAAGGAACGGCAACCCTGGACAGTATTGTAAGTAAGTTTGCTAAGATAATTTTGAGGCTACCTAGTTGCACGGCGAATTGCGGATCAAGAATGTTGTGTGAGGATGTAAGTATTCAAAAACATATTATAAAAAGGATCATTTAGTCTTGGATTCGTCTGAAAGTGGGTGGAGGGGGTGAAATTTTAGCCTACCTGCACCAAATGAAGCATCAGCAAGAGTGCTACTGGGTGGACGGGATAAGAAATATACTGGGAAGATTAGGAATGGGTTATCTATGGGATAGGGACTTACGAAGAGAGGAAGGTAGGGTGTGTAAAAAAAGTGTGCAGAAGGGTTAATGACATAGAGTTGCAGGTACTGAGAGAAGAGTGTGCCAACAGGAGAACCTTAACGGAGTTCTGCGGAATAAGGCAATTTTTGAGCATAAAGCCTGAATGTCTATTGAAAAGAGAAATGAGAAGGATAATTTGGTGGTTAATGGGGGTGTATAAGAACAAAGCATTGAGAGAATAGGAAAAGAAGATCTTTGTCTGTTTTGTGGGAAGGTTATGGGTGCAGCATACCTGATCAAGGAATGCAATGAGATTAAAATGATAAGAGCAAAGTTTGTAGACAAGTCAGATTTAAACAGAATAGAAAATGAAAATGAGTATCACACTTAAATAAAATTACTAAAAAGGGAAGGGAGGAACGCAGGTCAATTAGCGATTTTTTTTAAATATCATCAGAGGGAATGTGGAATAGGAAAGCGACAGATGAGAACCAGAATAAAGATGCATGTGAATTAAGCATACAGGTACAGGAGATGGTTTCCTCAACTATAAAACTTAGTTAAAGTCTAGGAGAGCCTCTCTGTATCAACTAGGATAAGATTAAGTTAGTTCATAATAATTAATAGTCATTGTTAATGTCTTGTTAATTGTTTACCACTTAAATTAGTCGTAAGTTTGTGACTTATTTTTAAATTTTATGTAAACAGTGTAATAATCACATGTATCAGGTGATGGTTGGAATAAACAATACTCTCGTCCCAATCTCTGGTTATCCGAGATTTGGAGCTGAGGGTATTCTAATCTAATCTAATTCTAAACTTCTAGTAGTGCCCATTATAACCGTACAAAATTTCAGGGTGATATCGGTAATAGTTTCGGAGTTATAGAATGCCAGTGAAATATTTCGCACAGCCGCCATGTTGGATTGGTGAGATATTAAATGTAAAGGGCACGATCGGGGTCGGATGAAATAGTACTATGACCTTACCGTGTTTCATTGAAATTGATCCAGCCATTTAGATTTTATTAGGGACACACACACATATACGCGCACTCGCACGCACTGTAATATATTCAGAAATCTTGACTGGAACTATTTACATGTGAACTTGTGTAATTGTGATGATCTGTTGGATGGAAAGGTGATTGCGGGACTCCTAAGAAGATTCATAGATGTACTTGTATTGGTATCTTATTATCTACAATCTGATTTTGCTAGCATGGAGTAAAGAAGCTATGGAGAAGGTATTATAGTGGTGAAACGCAGAACTAAATAGCGTGCAAGATGGCTGCTATGACTGCGGAATCTGATTTAGTGGAGAAACGCAGAACTAAACAGATACTATACTACCGGACCTGACACTGGAATCCAAGATGGACGCCGTAGGTGGTGGTCGGACATCCAACGCATGTCAGAATCCTACACAACACACAATAACACAATGACGTGATTTTGTCTACTGTTAATTCACTTTATGGGCGTGGAACATCTTGGTTATCATCCCCGGGCAGTTCAGTGGGGGTTGAATTACCCCGATTATGTGATGACTGTAGTAGTGTGTGTGGGACAGGCAACGAGCTAGAGAAAGGTATATAGAGTGGAAATGGCGCCGCCATATTTGAAGAAGGTTGAACTGGCAGCCGCCATGATATACTTTGTCAAGAGGGTGGGAGGCAGGGAGAGAGAGGCGTGACTAACGAGGCGTAAGATTAGGCCTACATAAGGCCTGACAATTTAATTTGTACATTGAACGAAAACTAACACAATCATCTTACAAGACAATAAGCTACGTTGCTTATGCACAGTACATAGCATGATTCCATTCTCCTTTAAAAATAAAACCTTTTGTGTACAACTGACGCACCCGTTGACCTCTCACGTTGAGCTGTATTTCTGCAGAAGTGTGAAGCCTGCATTTATAATACTGTTTCACAATTCGCTCGATGAGTGAAGCATAGTGAGGCTTTTCCCCAGGTTCAGTAGCTGTAAATAGATGGTCAGATTTCAGAAACAGATAACCCGGCAGCATATCATAGACATCTGTCTGCAACTTCAGCATGAGATTATTCGTGTTCTTTCGCAACATACACTCATTCTTCCTGATGACACTCTCAGCTGTTTTATATAATTTCACTACATCATTTGATGGATTCAAAGGGCATTCTTTCACGTCTTTCTCTTTAATCACTCCTTCTTTCTGAACATCTTGACCTGATAAAAGCACTTCTAGGCATTCAATACAAGACAATTTTTTTTAGACACTTGGCGAACGACACTTCCTGCTATGTAATGAACAACATTTCCTACATTCAAGCTCGGTGAATTACAATGTGCACAGTAACCATGATCTGTCTGTCAGCATAGTATCGTCCTTCCCATTGACACCATGAATATTTGTTGTTGCAGTTGTCACAAGTAGGTCACACTCAATAGGCTTACAGTTGGAATTCATGGATGGGCGTACCCTCGCAATTAAACACGTCCTATTAGCTGAATTAAATTGTACTGCATTTGGATTGATTATTTCTATTCCCACTTCTGGAGCGAATAGAAGAGAAAAAAATAGCTCTAAGTGATCCTGACTCAATCTGCGTGTTAATAAGTATCTCAATACAGAACTTTGTCCCCACACGTATGTTTCTGCTAGTTGTATCACACTTAAGAGATCAATAATCAAACAGTATATTGGCATCTTTCTGCTGGAATCGCAAATAAGCTTTCCATCTGAAATTTCTGAGAAGAAAGAAAGAAAGAAAGAAAGAAAGAAAGAAAGAAAGAAAAAAAAAAACATTAGTAAAGCCTGTTACGTTTCCCATAATTAGTTCAAAACAACGAACTAGAGAAAGTATACCTCGTTGGCTTACGAAGATTGATATTTGAACAATATATTTTATTTTATAGCTTGCCACGGTGCGTGAGTGGTTATCGTGTCGGATTACTAACCCCCCCAAGCTTGCAGGTTCGCTCCTGGCCGTGGTAAGTGATTTTTGAAGGGCGGCAAAAATAACGATACGCATGTCATACGATGTTGGCATGTTAAAGAACCCATTTGAATTCAGTAGGCCGTGTTCATAATGGCAAAATTAATCTCGGGATTTTCCGGCAACACAAAGTTCCTCATTTCTCTACTAGAAAGCGCTATAATGTCAAGGAGCTTAGTTATCTAACCTCCTTGACTTTCATAGTGCTTCAAGAAACAACAAAATTCGACATGCAAGCTACCCTCTGGGTGTCAAATAACAACGCTTGCACCCGGCACCCGAGGCCATATGATATTATTATTACCGTAATTATGATTATGGCTCACAACTATCTTTGCTTAAATTTTAAGACAGCCTAATATATTTACCTACTGATATCAAGGTCTTCTGCAACAATGCTACCATATCTGAATGCGAGTGTTCTGTATTTTCCTGGAAACTACGCTTCTTCGGCGAAGATCTACAGGCCTGCTTCTTCTGCAGATGCGCAGGAAAATTGAAAATTGTAGGTACTGTATTAGCTAGTTGACGTCGCCTTTCATTTCCTACATACATAAGTATATATCTTCACAGTGTAGAGAACAAGTTAAGCTGTATCTCATGGGGTGCCATTTATTGCTTTTCATGTTGACAACCCATTGTTTTGTTAGTTCCTGGTTCTGCAAAGGGAATCTGAAATGTAAGTATCCCACAAACTGAAACTGCTGCATCACGTTTTCGTAAAGGGGTTCTGCAAAGGGAATCTGAAATGTAAATATCACACAAACTTAAACTGCTGCATCACGTTTTCGTAAAGGGTCTACCTCATTAATTTATGAATTTGGATGACATTTCTTACCTGAAATACAACACTCCTGTTGTCTTATAACTTCTATTCGTACAATTGAATGGCGAACACACTGATGGCATAGTCAATGTATTTTTAAATAAATTTCATTCAACACATGTTCCCGCTCAACGCGAACAATCACAACAAGCTCTTGTCAGACGACGTTCTGAATCATGGCCGCCTTAACTCAAGTTACCTCCGCCCAGAGCGCTGCTACGCGGCTCCTTGCCTCTCTATATACCTTTCTCTAGCTCGTTGGGGACAGGGATAGGGAGGTGCCCCAGGTGTTGAAATTAGGTACTACCGGAGTTCCATCTGGAAAATAATGTTGAGGCCCATCTGCAGAATATATTGGCTGAGTGGACAGGGGAAAGTTGTAACTGTTCCTGTAGGAATTTCAATTTCTTTTTAGCAAATTATTCATAACATATAGCCTACTTTTTCCTAAATGCATGGGAATAGTTATAACTCTTTGTCTATTTCAAGGAGTATAATTGAATGCTGGTTGTAGTAGCTTGCTGAAATACAACGTGCTATACGGATATCAAACGTTGATTGATTGAATCGTCACCTGTATTATATATACACACACACCCCAATACAGCCACCACAATAACACAGGTTATCATACAAAATTAAACGCTCACCCAATTACACGGGGCTAAATGACCATGATGTCCATGCATTTCAAATGAAACAACAACATCTTCCAACCAAAATCCTTCTTCGTACGTATAAAAGTACACACACTAGTAAACCTACAGACACCTCAGTGACACAGGTTATCAGACAACTTCTACACACACTCAAGTTTACGG
This sequence comes from Meconema thalassinum, assembly GCA_946902985.2. Classification (NCBI taxonomy): domain Eukaryota; kingdom Metazoa; phylum Arthropoda; class Insecta; order Orthoptera; family Tettigoniidae; genus Meconema; species Meconema thalassinum. The sequence goes on from OX336390.1 coordinate 611,317,201, forward strand.
GGCTACAAGACTATGATGCCGAAAAATCCCTAAAGAATCAACAACAACAACAATATACTCTACCGCGGATCAAGGTCAACGAATATTAATCACTGTATTCGAGTTTTGAAATATGTGGTGTTATAAGTTGTGTATATATATATACATGATCTGTGTGCGCTCCGATAAACACGACAAGCTAAGCCGGCTGTGACTGGCGCAGATCTCGGGCGCGCGTACTCGGTTCAGCCGGTAGTTGACGCGCACTTTCACACTTTTACCAAACATGTTCAATAATGTGGGCTTACAGTGCTCATAGGCGATGCTGAAAATGTCCTTCCACTCTTGTATCACACACCTGTCATCTTCTGATGAAAGAATTAGACACAGGTCTTCCTGGAATCTTGATTCGAAATTTTCGTCTCGTTTCAGAACAAGAATTTCTGCCTATCATATACCAATTATGGACATACACACGTTCGCGCAATGTGAATTGGTATCTAGGCATGACAACAATCACAGTAATCACGCTACTCACTAAACGTGCTACACTAACGCTTAAGCTTTGCAGATACATGCCCACATGAATGACAAAACACGTGTGAACTAACGATATGAGTCAGCGGAGCGCGCCAACCACCGGATAAACCGCGTACGCGCGCCCGCGATCTGTGCCAGTCACAGCCGGCTTAGCTTACCGCGTTTATCGGGGCGTAGATAATGACCCTGTATAATATATTCGATTGCAAATATACCCTATATATTGTTGCATCCCTATAGGGGACCTTATAGGGCTGCACCCCCTAAACTACACTATCTGCCCCATATCTCTACATCTCCAGGCCCTATTTTCAACACTATAAAATACATCATTAAACCCTGGAGGGATCATCAGCCACACACCATTATTAATACGACACAATGGCTCGACAACGACAGCCAACACTATCTGGGTCAGCTATACAATGAAATGCCAGTTTGCAGTAGCTGAAACTATAATAGGTCACACAGCTCAATCGTCTTGGTCTGTGTCCTGCTGAACCATCCCGACTGACGCCATCTTGGTAAGTGTGCTCACGAGTCTACTACACTCCTACATTAAATCCCACATTCAACCCTCACTACACTTTATAATTGTCTTGGTCATACACTGAAGTTTATAGCACTAAAGCTAATCTGTGAAGTAATAAGACTTCACTACAGAAGTAATAATTAAACTATTTAAATACTAGCATCATTGGTCGCACGGTTTATTTAGTGCACGATAACCCCTACCCTCCAACCCTGACCTAGTAGGGTCCAGTGTTATCCAATTATCCGTAAACACCAGGTAAGTAGTTCCGACCTGTAGCAGAGTACCGGTCAGCAGTTCTACTCTATTCTGCATTCGCACGCACGTACACTGACCGCACGCCGCCGAGTCATAGTCGTGCGCAGGCAGGCTAACCTGTTATCTGTTATCTTGAAAACACCCCCAACCTTGAGCTCACCAGACACACTGAACACCTGGAAGCTCTCCTGCGAGTTACACGTGATTTACGTAACCGATCCCTCCGCACCCCCATAGAGGACATTCCCCTAAACCGCCCCCAGATACCACAACACGCTACCCCCCCCCCCCCCTAACGACAGTATAAGCCCTCAAAGGCTATACAATATGCTTAACATTATAACGTGTGAGTAGTTATAAATCAATAAAACTAAGTTTTAAAAAATGAACCTACAGGGATTTGAACCATGAACCCCGATACTATGAGCCCAGGTCGGTACCATTACGCCACGGTTGCGCTACGACAATACTTGGTAAACTACTGTTTTAGTATAACTGTATCATATTTTGTGTTGAAATCAACGATTTCATTAGCGTTTTCTGCCGTTTCTATAAACCATTTGATACTAAATATGTACTATTTTGTTCAGTGTATTCCTAAAAGGATATAAACTTACGAAGTTATGGAAATATATGGATTTACTAGCAGATATAGCGGCCATTTTGACAACGGGACGGCACGGCTCCACAACGATATGGCACGGTGACCTGTTAGTCACTTCTACGGTTACATATCTGTATATATATATAATTCTTCGACACGTGTGTATGTCACTGAACTCCTCCTAAATGGCTGGACCGATTTTGATGAATTTTTTCAATGTATGTTAGGGTGGGTCCATGTATGGTTTAGATTGACAATCTGACCCGGTAGGTGGAATGAACACAATTTTAGAACCACAATTTACACACAATTTTGGTTGGTTGATTGGTTCCTCAGTTTTGGGGCTGCGACAACGCGGTCATGTAGCCCCATGTACTTTGGGTGTGTGTAGAATCTGTCTGATAACCGGTGTTAATTGTGATGACTGTATTAGTGTGTGTTATCTGTTTTTTAATTCAAGTAAGCACTGCAGACTTTGATTTTTTCAAATAGTTCCTTCTTTTACCGCCAAACGCCACCGTCAACGACTACTAGTTCAGAACTTAGTTACTAGACGCCACCGCAGTCGGCTCATGGCAACGAATGTAGGAACCTAAGAGCGTTGTTTACATTCTTAACCTATATAATTTAGCTTCACACAGGTGTAATTAGTGGAAGGTTCTTTAACATGCCATAAATCTATGACATGGGACAGCCGGCTTTACTTCCCCTCCGAAAGAAGGCATACTGAAACACAAGTTTAGAACCACTTAATATAGTCAAAAACAGTCGTCATGGAAACCGTTAGCCTTAGTGAAAGCTGATGTCTTTGGACTGTTTGTCTCTGCACGTTACAGCCACCTGGTCGCAACCTGTGCAACTACAGTACCGCCATAACTTACACTCCGCGACTCCGCCCGTGACGGAAAGTTATGTTTTGTACCATAGGGAGGCGGTTATGTCGAATTCTTCTGCTTGTCTCTGCACGTTAGAGCGTTTCAACAAAGTCCCGTATGCATTCATATACCATTCATCCGATTGCGATGAAACTTGGGTGAGATGTTGAGTGCAATCCAGGAAAGGTTTCTGGCTTAGTAAATCCATTTTACAATAGTTAGCGCACGAGAAGATTAAACAAATAAGCGACGACAAGCGAAGCGTTTCAACAAGGTCCCGTATGCGTTCAAATACCATTCGTCCGATAGCGATGAAACTTGGGTGAGATGTTGTGTACACTCCAGGGAAGGCTTCTTGCTTAGTAAATCAATTTTACAATAGGTAGCGTACGAGTAGATTCAACAAATGAGCGACGACGCGCGAAGCGTTCCAACAAAATCCCGTATAAGTTTATATACCATTCATCGATTGCGATGTAACATGGATGAGTTGTTGTGTACACTTACGTGAAGGTTTCTAACTTAATAAATCCATTTCACAGGATGTTGCGCACGAGTAAATTCAACAAATGAGCGACGGCGCACGAAGCGTTTCAACAAGGTCCCATATGCGTTCAAATACCATTCGTCCGATAGCGATGAAACTTGGGTGAGATGTTGTGTACACTTCAGGGAAGACTTCTGGCGTAGTAAATCCATTTTACAATTAATAGCGCACGAGTAGATTCAACAAATGAGTGACGACGCGCGAAGCGTTTCAACAAAATCCCGTATAAGTTTATATACCATCCATCGATTGCGATGAATTGTTGATGAGTTGTTGTGTACACTTACGTGAAGGTTTCTAACTTACTAAATCCATTTCACAGGAGGTTGCGCACGAGTAGATACATCAAAGGAGCGACAACGCGCGAAGCGTTTCAACAAGGTCCAGTATGCGTTCAAATTCCATTTGTCCGATAGCGATGAAACGTGGGTGAGATATTGTGTACACTCCAGGGGAGGCTTCTGGATTAGTAAATCCATTTTACAATAGGTAGCGCACAAGTAGGTTCAACAAATGAGTGACGACGTGCGAAGCGTTTAAACAAAGTCCCGTATGCGTTCATATACCATTCATCCAATTGCAATGAAATTTGGGTAAGAAGTTGTGTACACTTACATGAAGGTTTCTAACTTAGTAAATCCATTTCAAAGGAGGTTGCGCACGAGTAGTTTCAACAAATGAGCCATGGCGCGCGAATCGTTTCAAGAAAGGCCTGTATGCGTGCATATACCATCTATCCGATTGCGATGAAACTTTGATGAATTGTTGTGTACACTCCAGGAAAGGTTCCTGGCTTAGTAAATTCATTTTTTTCAATAAGTAGCGTATGAGTAGATTCAACAAAAGACGGCGCGCGAATCGTTTCAACAAAGTCACGTATGCGTTCATATACCATTCATCCGATTGCGATGAAACCTTCATGAATCATTGAGTACACTCCAGGGAAGGTTTCAGGCTTAGTAAATCTATTTTGCAATAGGTAGCGCATGCGTAGATTCAACAAATGAGTGACGGCACGCGAATCGTTTAAAGAAAATCCCGTATGCATTCATATGCCATTCATCCGATTGCGATGAAACTTTGATAAGTTGTTGTGTTCACGCCAGGGAAGGTCTTCTTCAACTTGATAAATTAATTTTACAATATTGGTAGCGCACGACTAGTTGTAACAAATGAGTGACGACGCGCGAAGCGTTTCAACAAAATCCCGTATGCGTTCATATACTATTCATCGATTGCGATGAACTTCGATGAGTTGCTGTGTACACTTACGTGAAGCTTTCTAACTTAGTAAATCCATTTCACAGTAGGTAGCGCACGAGTAGATTCAACAAATGAGTGACAGCACACGAATCATTTAAACAAAATCCCGTATGTGTCATATGCCATTCATCCGATTGCGATGAAACTTTGGTGAGTTGTTGTGCATGCTCCCACGAATGTTTCTAGATGAGTAAATTCATTTCACGATAGTTTAGAGACAGTTAACGGAAATTGAAAAAAATATTGTGTATCCAAAAGCACTTCAAAAAACAAAATTACAACGCCAACACTTTCTTTGATTGGCATTGCAACGCATGCCGGGTACAGCTTGTTCTATTATAATATGCTATTATCCTACCGGCCACCTCCTTGAGGACAGTTTAAACCTCCCTATGTACGATAAGCGGAATTGTTGAAGCCAGGCCTTTTTGAATCGTAGGTTATGTTATTGTTGTTTTAAGGGTCGGAACTACGAGGTAATCTACCCTTGAATCGTAAGTTACATTTAGGCTATAATACTTGCATGATTCATACATCCGTCAACTTGAAACTATTTGGCTTGTAGTTTGGGCAAAAGATGCTTCCCGCATTAAGGTATATTGTTGCAAAATTTGGTAGAGATCGAATGGGTTAGTCGTAATTTGATTTAAGCTCAGAACATTTGGGTGGGCGCCATTTAATTTTGTTATGATGGCGGCGATATACAACATGACACTGAGTTGTCCCTTGCTAGTGCTACATCTGTACCAAAGGTGGTTCGATTTGGTTTCGTTGTGTTTGAATTGATAAGGAGGATCGATTTGCACACATACACGGCCGCCATCTTCAAACTATTGGGCTGATGTACTTGAAATTTGGTAAAAAGACGCTTCCCAAATAAAAGTATGATGTTGCAAAAATTTGGTAGAGATCAGATCATTAGGTTAGTCGTAATTTGATTTAAGCTTTGAACATTTGGGTGGCCGTCATTACGTTTCCGTCAAGATGGCGACGATATAAAACATGACACTGAGGTTCCCTTTGCTAGTGCTACCTCTGTACCAAATTTCGTTCAATTCGGTTTCACCGTGTTTGAATTGATAGGGGGGAACAGACATGCAGAGCACACATACACAAATACACACATACACACACTTTTTTGGCCCTGTGTTGATCTCATAAGTCTACTTTCATTTTTTTGCAGAAGTAGGCTAATAAATGTGACCAATCAGGTGGTGTAGTTCTTGGTTGTCACTTGTCGGGTCCATGTTCGATTCCTGACAAGAAATCTAATTATAGTCAGAGGGTAAGAGGGTAAGAACGGGGTACACTCAGCCTAGTGAGGTAAACCGGGAAATGTTGGGTTCGGTTCTCCCCTTAGCCACCCAGCAAGTGGTTTACCATGGTTTCCCACACATACTGAAGATAAATGCCAAGATAATTCCTTTCATAAGGTCACATCTGCCTCCTGTAAATCCATAAACAAGTAGGCTAGTCCTATTCATTCATTCCTATTCATGAGATTAAATGGCACTACGTCAACTTCAAGTAGTTTCTACTTCGGCTGCGAGATGCTACTGTCACTAATAAATATCGGCGAACGTTGGAACACAAAATATAGTCTACCAGTAGTCAATGAAGGCCTATTAATTTGATGAACATCTGAGAATATAAATTAACTGCACATACAAACATTTACCTAAACATATAATCTAGTCATATTCAAATAATTAAATAGCACCCTGCCGAATGAATCGATGCAAAATATACTGGTACCAGTAGACAAACAGGCATATTCACATCTAACACAAAAATAGTAATTACTGTACATACAAGAAGTAACTTCCATATGAATCCATAAACATGTAGGCTAGTCCTATTGATAAGATTAAATGACACTGTACCACTGCAACTGACTACCGGGGAGATGCAAATTGTTGTGGAAAACTTCCACACAAAAGGATTGTGAAATTCTGACGGTGGTATTAATTTTAGGGGCTGTCATCAATTTTACACAGCAATGCAGGCCTATCTTTGGTTAATAAAGTGAAAGGTCCCACATTGTTTGTGCCTACTTGATTTTTAAATTCTTCAGACCCTAATATTGTATCTCTTTCATTCCACTCACTATACTGTTGATCACCACAGGCAAGAACTTGCTTCATGCGTTCCTTTGGATCCTTTCTCCTTGGAGGCAACTGTTTTATTAAAGTTGATGGCTGGTTTTCAAAGATGGTAGTAGTTTTGTTATTTTCCTAGGTACAGTTACAACTGAGCCATCTGCACAAGAGAATTTGTCTTCTGTAATAACAAATTCGGGGACAAAATGTTTGACACAAACTGATGAATTAGCTCTCGGAGAAAGAGCATCACTATGAATAATTCTTGTCCATTTATCGCTAAGTTCTTTTTCTGTTGGAAATTGGAAAATAGGTACCAATGGCTTATATTTATAATTTTATTAATGCAACCAATGGCCATGTACTTTTCTTTTCAGGACGGGTCAGGGAAGTGACATTGGAAGGAAATCGGCCGTGGACCTATTGAAAGGAACAGTCCCGGCATTTTCCTGGTGGTGAAAATGGGAAACCACGAAAACCATTTTCAGGACGGCCGAGGTGGAATTCGAACCCACGCTCTCCCGATACCAGCGAGGCACGAGGTAACGCGTTAGCACTCTCGGCCACCGCGGCCGGTTGGCTTATATTTATAATAATTGAATTTGCATCCAGGCACACAACAGTTTCGAGGCATATCACCATAACTTTAGCATATGCATGGGTAAGCCTTCTAGTAGTTTATAAAACAGAAATCCACACCAAGTACGTAATAAGATTGATATACTTGAACCAACAGGCTTATAACTGGATGAGTGGACACTATCTTTTCATAAATAAAAATAGGCTAAAAATATAGGGTTTGTAATAAAAACTAATGAAAATAACTAAAGATCCAAAACTAGACACAGTTATTATCTTTGCTTGATTGTAAGACATCTTGATCTATACAGTGTTCTACTGATACAGGCTATATGCTCACCTGTTAAAACCAAACCGTATATCTCCATTGTCTTCTAGGAAAGAAGAAACCTTTCGAGTTCCAATAATTTTAATTAGGACGATATGTGATTTATGTTTGACCTTGATAGAACTTTTATGGTCGAAATTTCTATTGTGCAAGTCACGATCAGTTTCTTTATTTCCTTTTTATCAAAGCCTTGGTCCATTTATTGCAATTTTTATAACTCCTCGAGATGAGTAGAACATGCATTTTTCAGTAAACAATCACCATCGATATTGATGACATTATCATTCACTCTGTGTTTTAACAAAACAATTTATTCTTCTTAGGGACAAATGACCTCTCTGTTCCGCTCTTAAAACAACATTAAATATCTAATTAATTATTATTAGTGTTATTATTATTGGGTTTAAAGAACTCTGTCTCAATATAACATGAACTCTGTCCTGATTGCCAAATTCTGTCTTTTTAGTTTGAATGGATGAGTTATTTGAATATTTGCATGTAGGCAGATGGCAGATGCACGTAAGTTTCTAATTGATATTTCTACAATTCTCTATTGCATAAAATATTACATGATTCAAATTCCATGCTGGTCAATCGAAAGGTTAGGAAGTTACAGTTAACTTTAGAATGTTCAAACAAATCGTACACGCTGATGACAACACTGATACAACTAAACTCTTACCAAACTAATTTTCTTTGCATATTGCATCAATGTTTTCTTTTTGCATCGTTTTGCAGATACGGAGTTATTAAACAAAGAACGCAAAGTTGATATAACCTAAGCTTTCATTTACGATTTGCTCCCACTTCAATGGCAACTGTACGTGCCGTATTGATCTCATAAACCAACGCCCTTTTCCATTCCTCTTTTTTCCTGTTTTGTAAAGTAGGGAAAAGTTGGGAGGAGAAATAAGCATTCTTGCACTTACATAAAATTGCTCTTTTGTAAAGTTACGTACTATGCTGATGACTTTATTATATTTGAATTGCAGCTGAATGGCCATAGCTGGATATTTTTGATGGAACGCCCGAGGGCTCCCAACAAGTTCAACTTCAAGTAGTTTCTACTTCGGCTGCGAGATGCTACTGTCACTAATAAATATCGGCGAACGTTGGAACTTGATAGGGCGTTTCTAATTAGCCAAATATATACAGGGTGTAATTGATATGATGGAAGTCCTTTACACTGGTGATAGAAGAGACTATTGTAAGCTTCCTAGGTAAAAAAAATTGTCACCTATCTTTAAATTGAAAATTTATCATTAAAAGTCAATGTTTTTAGGTTTTTCCGAAATTCTTCAAACAGAAGGTGAGGCAGCAGGCTTGGGTAAACGGGGCGGGGCTAGGTGGGGCGATGCGCGGAGGAGAAGTTGTTACGTAATCGGAGCGTTGACCTTACTGGTTGAGGAGAGGTATCAGCTGTTTCGAGGAGCGAGCGATACCCGTCTCGTAAGAAAATTTGTATTGCTGTTGTTGTTGTTGCTGTTGTTGTTTAAATTGCACGCAATATCTTGGGACGTTATGACCGGTAGTATTGTGTAGCCTACTTTGTAAGTGTCATTGCCGTCCGGCACTTTAATGAAATACAGTGTGACAAAATTCCGACATCCCGTATTCTGTTCAGAACTAGCATTTAAGACGGAAGGAATATACTTGATGTTTTGTTTCAGAGGCTTGGCAATTTTGGTCATTTAGCCCCATGTGGTAGGGTGTGGGAAGAATTTGTCTGATAACTTGGGTTTTTGTGGTTTCTTTAGTAATGTGGGTGTTTGTAATTCAAGTGAGGATTGGGGAGGAGGCGGCCGTGGACTTAAGTTAGGAAACATCCCAGCATTTGCCTGGGGTAGAGGTGGGAAACCATGGAAAACTACTTCCAAGATTTAATACTACTGATATCGCGTCAGGAGTTGGCAGTCGGGTTTGAACTGCAGGGTTCTTCCCGCTCACTGCGTATCGGGCATTCCAAAAACATTCAGTTGGTCACTACTTGCTTCACTCAGCACATTCCTTCTTTCAGTGGCTGAGTGTCCCCTGTTGCAATGACAACCATTGGCATGCGGCAAGCCGATATATTTAACTTAGGAATAGGCGGGCCGCGCATGCGTACTGCAAGCCCCCGCACCCCGTCGCAGCGTGTTCAACTGCCATCTCCTGCCGCGATGACAGTAGTATGGTACCACATGTGCATAGTAATAATAATAATAATTGCCAGCCTTTTGGTGTTGGGGTAGCGCGCCTGCCTCTCACCTGGAGACCCCGGGTTCGATTCCCGGCTCCGTCACGGATTTTAGAAACTGACGTGAGGGCTGGAACGGGATGCACTCAGCCTCGTGAGGATAATTGAGTAGCTGTCTGACAGTGAGGCAGCGCCCCGATCACGAAACCCAAGATTAACGGCCAAAGGGACCCGTTGTGCTGATCACGCGTCACCCCAATATCTGCAGGCCAAATGGCTGGGTAGCGGTCGCTTGGAAGGCCTAGGCCCTTCACGGGCTGTAGTGCCAGGGGTTATTTATTACTTTTAATAATAATAATTGACACCGGTGACGGCCGGGGTGGATGGGCTACTTACCTGTCTTCAGAGGTCCGCATCGCTTCCACAGCAACATCACCTCCAGATGACATGCCCCAACAGAAGAACACCAAAAGGGGTGGAAGGAAGGTGGAGAAGAGGGGAAGGCACAGGCTCGACTACAGACACCCCCCCCCCCCCAATAACCAACAGAACTGCTGGTGACGAAATAATGCCACAACAGTTGCTTAAAAATTTAAAATAAAAATTTAATTGTTAAAATTTAAAAGAACACCTCCACCAGAAAACAGAACATGCTTGCTTGCAAAGCAAAAAAGAAAAGAATTAAATTAAAATTAAAATCTTAAAGCCCAAAAGATTTAAAAAAAATACAGGCATAATTAAATGAGAAAGGGCTTGATAATTTACAAGGGAATGCAATACCGACCCGACATGCAGAGATCCAGGCCACGACGCAAAACGAAAAATTTAAAATTAAATTAATAAAATAAAATATGATCAATTAAGAAATCCCCGATATTCGTGACTGAGAAAAACACAGGAACATTCACCAAAAACCACAAGGTTAAACCAACAAGGTTAAATAAAAAACATATTAAGCTAACACCACAACACGTTTGAGTTTCCCGGTCGGCGCCAAGAGACTGCTCCCAAGACCAGAATGCACCCGGGCAAAACAAAAAACAAACATGGCCACCAGAGCAGACGACCGCATGTCAAATCGAATTACGGCAGACAATTAGCATTAAATTAATTTAAAATCACCAGAGAGAACCAAAGGGGGAAAGAATTACGCTTTAACACTATTGACATGAGGCTAGTGCATCGGATCGTAAAATAAATGAATAATAGGGCAATTCCAAGGACTGCCAAAAACTAACTAAATAAAAATTCACAACGTAAAATAAACTAGAAGCGTGTCTCCAAAGGTACGAAGAAAACAATAAAATTTTTCATATCTGGTAACATTAGTAAAGGCGAAAAATTAGGCCTACCAGGTGAAACAAAATACAAATTTAAAACAATAATATAAGGCCAATATCGGAGCTCCATAACGAAATATATAAAAATTAATAACGTACCTTAAAACTTCTCAGAGGAGACACAATAAAAATAAAATAATTAATACACAAACCAAATAATGTTATACGGCCCTAGATTGCCTGAAAATGGTCACCCAGCACATGCTTCGTTTGAAGTCACAAGCACTCATGTCTGCCTCGAGATACGATTACTATTTGAATTTCTTCTTCACTGCGAAACGATGAAATAATATCCTGAAGATCACAGGCAATTCCCTTTTATCGTATATCCATTCGTATTTCGTAGCGGCTAGGGGCCAAGGTCCCCAGCGGACGGAGAGACACACTTTCACCAGCAGCCGGGTTGATGTTTTTTTGACGACAGACTATGAATCTCACAACATGGCGGAGAATCACAAGTCAAAAACAGCATTGCATTCATGTTAATGTAATTGTCCAATCACAGCTTGACACATCAAGCAACAATGTGATTATTATGTAATTAATTTGGCGGTATCATGTATATACAGTCTTTTGTTCCATGACGTAGAATATAATATCCTTCAAACATGACTCGAATAGGATGAAACCAGAAGACACCCCAAACACACTCTATCGGCGGAAGAAGCAACTCCGACTAGGGACGTCGATAGATGCTACCATCTCGTGTTCACAATCGGAACCAAGTCACCAGGCGGTCGTTTCAAAATGGCAAGGAACACAAGTATATAGGGAAGATGGATTTTAAAAACGTTGGGACGGGCATTTGCACGTAACAATAATAACATTAAAGTAAATATAGCGAGATGGTTGGTCCTATCAAAAGGCAATGGCATTTAGAACGGGTAAATACCATACCTATCATTGTCTGAAATCAGGGCGTGATACCAAGTACCTTGCTCCAAGACCTTAAAGAACTGGTTCTGGTTACTCAAATGGACAAACTAATGCAGAAGGCAGTAGTTCTCTCAACAACCCGAATCGTCTGGAAATTCATGGGTAGCGATTTCGACTTCCCAGCTGAGAAGTGGCTGTTTCAGTAGCAATACTTTGGTTCCCTGAAGCCCGTATAGTTATGTTGTGATGTACCAGCAATGTGTTATATGTACTGTATAAAACAATAATAATAATAATTAAATGATAGTGAGGCTGCGAGCTCAGGTATTAGAGTGCTATCCTTCTCGAGGGTTCGATCTAGTCTGAGTCATGTAATACATGAAGGTGAACAAATACGACAGCCTTCTGCCGATGGATGTAATGGCACATAGCCTACATGAAATTCTGTGAACACAACATTCCGGAATATCGACATGCCTGCCAAAAATAAAAATAGTGTGTCCATTATATATATATATATATATATATATACAGGGTGTATTTGATATGATGGAAGTCCGTTACACTGGTGATAGAAGAGACTATTCTAAGCTTCCTAGGTAAAAAATTTGTCACCTATCTTGAAATTGATAATTAATCATTAAAAAGTCAATGTTTTTAGTTATTTCAGAAACTAATCAGGCAGAAAGTGGTGCGGCAGGCTGGGGAAACGAGGCGGAGCCCGATGTGACGACGCGCGAAGGGGAAGTTGTTACGTAATCGGAGCATTGACCTTACCGGTTGACTTGAGGGGTGGTAGACTATCAGCTGTTTGAGCTCTACCGTCTCGTAAGAAAATGTGCATTGCCGTTGTTCTTGTTGTTGTTGTTGACAACGCACGCAATGGCTTGGGACGTCAGGACCGGTAGTATTGTGTAGCCTACTTTGTAAGTGTGGAATTCATTGATTGATGTTCATGTATAAAATAATTTCGATACTCAGCCCTGATGTATCATTGGCGTCCGTGTCGGACCTTCTGTTGACTAGTTTCTGAAAATACTAAAAACATTCTCTTAATGAAATGCAGTGTGACAAAATTCCGACATCCCGCAGTCTGTTCAGAACTAGGCATTTAGGACGGAAGTAAAAAACTTGATGTTTTGTTTGAGAGGCTTGGCGATTTTGGTCATTTAGCCCCATGTAGCTGGGTGTGGGTAGAATTTGTGTGATAACCTGTGTTTTGTGGTTTCTGTAGTAATGTGGGTATTTGTAATTCAGGTGAGGATTCGGAAGAAGGCGCCGGCCCTGTGGTGTTGGGGCAGTGCAACTGCCTCTCACCTGGAGGCCCTGGGTTCGATTCCTGGCTCCATCAGGGATATTAGAAACTGACGTGAGGGCTGTAACGCAGTGCACTAAGCCTCGTGAGGGCAATTAAGTAGCTGTCTGACAGTGAGGCAGTGCCCGAGTCAGGAAAATCAAGATTAATGGCCGAGGGGACCCGATGCACTGACCACGCGTCACCCTAATATCTGCAGGCCAAATGGCTGGACAGCGGTCGCTTGGTAGGCCTAGGCCCTTCATGGGCTGCACTGCCAGCGGTTATGATTATTGAGAAGAAGGCGGCCGTGGCCTTAAGTTAGGAACAATCCCGACATTTGCCTGGGGTAGAAGTGGGAACCCATGGAAACCTACTTCCAAGATTTAATATTAGTATGGTACCACATGTTCATATTGTGAATTGTCCCATCCCATCTCCAGCCCTCAGGTGGCCATTAACTGGAGAGGGGGGGGGGGATTGATTTATTGGTCCATCAACAATGTAAATACATATGAAAATACACGAAAATGAAAATAAAATACAAATACATTGTTATAATACAGTGTTATAATAATAATAATAATAATAATAATAATAATAATAGTCTAATAATAATAATAATAATAATAATAATAAGAGTCAGCATGTGTAGTTCTGGTGGTAGAGTGCTAACCTTCCCGAGGGTGCGATCTACGTTCAGTCATGTAGTAAATGAATGGGATCTAATAAGATCATCTCCATGGATTTCATGGCACATACAAGAAATCCTACGTACATTAAAGTCTGGCAACTCGACATACCAAAAAGAAACATAAAAGAAGTTAGTGTGTCTAAAAGCCTACTATTACTATTATTAGTATTATTAATAAGTTTATTACAGTTGTTGCACTATCTTCACACAAAGATAGACCAACAGTTCCTTAAATTAATTTACTAAATCTTTAGGATTTCTATTTTCTATGCATAGTTCATGAAGCTGGAAAAATCCTAGACAGATCCACCATCACTAGTCATGTAGCCACTCCCCATGAAGGTGTGAATCAGCTGTTCATAGGCTCGGTTTGTGTATTTCAATGTCATTGGCAGACAAGGCGAGGAGGTCACTCAACTGCAGACTCTGGTCAACATTCCTCAGCGAAGGAGGGGAGGGAGACGGGGAGAAGTCAGCTCTGCTGCTGAGGGGAACGAAGTGAAAGCCCGTTTCCAAGATATTGACCGACGATTTTTGTGATTTAATTCCACCTACACTAATTAAGATCCGACTTAATTTCATGAAGATATTTGCTTAGAATACCATCTTCTATCACCAGTGTAAAGGACTTCCATCATATCAAATACACCCTGTATATATAAATAATGCGTTTGGCCCTCTAAGGAGCACGTAGAACCATTAGTTAACATTGGTCTTCTTGTTCTTCTTATCTTCCCAAAACTTCCTCATCCTTTCGCTATGTGCCTGTCTTCTTTCTTGTGTCCATGCAGCTTTAAGTTTCAAATTCTGTCCCGTAGGGATCTTGGGTGGAAACTTATACGAATTTACTTTTTGTCTATATGCAGTCCGCGTCGTTGTCAGTGGGTCAATATTGATTTCAGTGAGGTCCTTTTGGGTGTCTGCTAGCCAGCGTACTTTGGTTTGTCGGTTTCCATTGACTATGAGGAAGATTTTCTTGGTCAGTCGGGAGTTGTCCATTCGAGCTATACGTCCGTAGAATTTCATGCGTCTTTTACGTGCGAGTGAGGCGAATCGTTCAGTCCGTGAATACAGTTCGTCTGAGCTTTTCCTCATCCAGATACCGTCCTGAAGCTTTGGTCCAAAGATTTTTCTCAGTATTTGTCGTTCTATCTTCTCAATGTATTTGATGTTGATGGTTAACGATGACGTCTCAATCGCATAGAGTGCCTCTGGGAGGATGACTGTGTGGTAGTGATGGAGTTTGGTTTTAGTGGAAAGTGATTTCTTGTTGTAAATATTCCAAGTGATTGTGTAAGCTTTGCGTAATTTTTCTGCACGTGTTTTGTTAGCCATTCTTTCGTTACCAGTGTTCCCGATAATTTCACCTAGGTACTTGAAGTGCTTAACTTGTGTGATGTCGCCATATTTGGTTGTAATTGATGCCAGGTTTGTGCTCTTGGAATCCATGTACTGTGTTTTCTCGTAAGAGATATGGAGGCCGGTTCTGATTGATATCTCATGAAGCTTCTCGATGGCATGTCTGGCTTCTTCTGGAGTCCGGGTAATTATTGCTAGGTCGTCAGCAAAGGCGAAGCATTTTATGTTGATTCGTTGTTCTTTTGTTCCCATACTTATTCCAGGTATTTCTTTCTCCCATGTTCTGATGATCTTATCTAGCACCAGGTTGAATAGGAGTACAACATATTATTATTATTATTATTATTATTAGTATTATACACATTATAAGAGATTATATCTTTACTGAATGTTATTTATTTTTAAGTAGGGTTCCAATAGGGACGTTCAGTAAATAAATATGTTTGGTAACAATGATGATGGAAGAGACTTGAAAGCTTGTTGTGATGGTTGTTGTTAATTTATTTTAGGGGCTTGGGACATTTGTTTATCAGCCCCGTATAGTTGGGTGAGTGTTGGATTTGTCTGATAAACTGTGTTTCTGTGGTGACTGTAGTAGTATGTGTAGCTGTAGTTATTAGGGTCGTGAATGAGGTTGGTGCCCCGGGACTCCAAGTACCATACTATCCCGGCATGTGCTTGGAAAGCGCGTGGAAGAATCCAGGGAAATCCAAACTCAGGATAGCCACTGTCGGTGCTGAGTTTGGATCTCCCATTACCGGACTTGCTGCGATCGTGGTGTACGATTAAATGTGCATGCCTTCACCACGGGGGTAGGAAAGAAAGCAGCCGTGGTCTTATGAAGGGACATTCCAACTTTGGACTCGTGGGATGCCACGGAAAATCATCTTGTGGCTGCAGATGGTGGGAAGTAAGGAAGCTTGTGTTTTTACATGACCGTAAATTTCGTTATCATGAGCTACTGGACCTCCTTTTTATGTGGAATCCGAACCACAGGACATGACATTTCACTTCGAAAATCTCACATGCATTGACCGGGAATCAAACCCGTTCCGCCATGGTGAGAGGCCAAAAGCTGGACCGCTGCGCCATCACGCCCCGACGTGCATATCGGCCTGTAATGGTACGCTGTCTCAACACTAGCACCACATGTAGATGATGATAAAAAATAATACATAATAATAATAGTCTAATAATAATAATAATAATAATAATAATAATAAGAGTCAGCATGTGTAGCTCTGGTGGTAGAGTGCTAAAAATAAAAGTCTGGCAACTCGACATACCAAAAAAAAAACATAAAGGAACTTAGGTTGGTTCCATAGTTTAGGGGCTGTGACAACGTGGTCGGGTAGTCCCGTATTAAAGAAGTTAGTGTGTCTAAAATTATACTATTACTATTATTAGTACAGTAGTAGTAGCCTAGTATAATAATAGTATTAGTAATATTTTGTTACAGTTGTCGCACTGTCTTCACACAAAGATAGACCAACAGTTTCTTAAATTAATTTACCAAATCTTTAGGATTTCCATTTTCTATGAGGATGGCAAAATCCTAACAGATCCACCATCACTATAGTCATGTAGCCACTCCCCATGAAGGTGTGAAACAGCTGTTCATAGGGTCGGTTTGTGTATTTCAATGCCATTGGCAGACAAGACGAGGAGGTCACTCAACTTCAGACTCTTGTCAACATTCCTTAGCGTTGTAGGGGAGGGTGACGGGGAGAAGTCAGCTGTGCTGCTGAGGGGAACGAAATGTAAGCCCGTTTCCAAGACATTGACCGACGATTTTTGTGATTTAATTCCACCTACACTAATTAAGCTCCGACTGAATTTCATGAAGATATTTGCTTAGAATACCATCTTCTATCACCAGTGTAACGGACTTCCATCATATCAAATACACCCTGTATATATATTTTTTTATTTAGTCGATTTACCCTCTAGGTTGGTGGTTCCCACGGACTCAGCGAGGGAACTCACCACTACCGCCTCTACGGGCAGTGTCCTGGAGCTTGGAACATCTGGTCGGGGTGGATACAACTGGGGAGGAGTGATCAGCACTTCGCCCAGGCGGCCTCGCCTGCAAAGCGAACAGGGGCCTCGTGAGGGATGGGAAGGGAAGATTTGGGATGGATAGGCTAGGAAGAGGGGAGGAGGCGGCCGTGGCCTTACAGTAGGTACCATCCCGGCATTTGCCCGAAGACGAAGTGGGAAACCACGGAAAACCACTTCGAGGATGGCTGAGGGGGAATCGAACCCCCTCTACTCATTTGGGCCACCCGAGGCTGAGTAGACCCCGTTCCAGTCCTCGTACCACTTTTCAAATTTCGTGGCAGAGCCGGGAATCGAACCCAGGACCTCCGGGGCGGCAGCTAACCATGCTGACCGCTACGCTACGGAGGCGACATTAGCCACATATAACCTACAAATTTACCTACACACTACCAATTGCAGTGGTAGGTTCTTTTACGTGCCATAAATATATGACATGGGCCCACCGGCTTTAATTACAGAATTATCACAAGGCTCATTCACACCAAACTGTAAGCATCGCAATTTTTTTTAAGTCTTCAATCATTTTTCTTCAATTAGTCATTTTGGTATCAGGCTTTGTCAAACATTCCTCTTCTTAGTATGAGAGGCGGCTTGGATTGATGTGCGTGACTGGCAGCGAGACAGAGGTGGAGTTTCTTTGTCGGTGTGAAATATTCAAAGGAGAGAGTGATGATTGACAGGCGCTGGACTCGCTTGATATTATTGTGTTTCATTATTTTACCACCAGTTAAAGAAAAGACAAAATTATAAACTGCACGTGCCAGAATGCCAAAGATTGATGCCGACCAGGGAAGAAGAAGAGCGGAAAGGTAGTGCACAAGTCACAATATTGACACTCGAACGGTGGCAGCCAATGAGAATTTGTGATTCTAAGGCTGATTGCGGAGTGATTTATGATTGAAAGGGACATTTTTATAGAAAATTGAAGAGAATAATTATGCGGATTTTCTGATGTTTTGCCGTACGTCTTAAACATCTCTGTGGCGTTATGCAAGAATGGTAGGAGTTTTGACTCTCAAGCTATTGTCAGTGTATGTGAAGTTAGGTTGGAAGAGAATTCTCTGATACATTTCAGAAAATCCACTTCGCATCGTTCCGTGCCTCAAATAAGAATACAAGTACAGGACTTATTTTTGAGTGCGGGAGAAGTGAGTTTTCTTACCAGCAATCGACCGTATTATATCCGCGCAATTTATGATAGAGCCTCGGTAAATGAAACTGCAGAGTTGGACTTGTAATTAAGAGAACAAAACGCAGGACTTGGAAATATTTCGCGAGGGAACATTATAAAGAATTGACCTTTTACGACGAGTCGAACTTTTAAAATATTAGCACCGAGATATGATAAATACTTCTCCGATATTTAAAAGTGAACTTTGAATTTTATGACAAGTGCGATATAGGACTTAATTTCGCCGATATTTGAACAATATTTCCAGGCGCACTCGAGATTGAACTTAGTGAATATCAAGTGCTTGTGCTGATTGTTAAAATGCTACTAAGCAACGTCGAGATGAAGACTTGGAACATTTATGTCTTGAGATAACAATTTACACGCACGCAGACTTCGAAATATTATAATAAAGAACGTTGGCAGTGATACTACAGATATTTCTACGAACTACTGAATGTGATTCCAAACTTATGAAGTTTGTTTTATGAAATTAGAGTTAAGGGGGAATTTCAATGAGATGTGTGACATCTTCGTCATGCTGTACTTAATGGCATAAGGGTTGTAGAATATGTGATGGATTCGGAAGGCGAGTGCTAATAACAACAGCTGAGAAAATGCGATCGACACGCAACAACATCGCATTATCTGAACGTCAAATGAACATCATGCGAACTTCCAACATGTACAGCGTGTTCGGATTCAACACGGAACTGTAAAATGGGTTGCCTACCCACCCGCAATTGGCTTAAAATCTGCTCGCAGCGCGCTAGCGACGGGGCTGAGTTCGATTTCACTGATTGCCGCCTTCTTATGCAGCATTGCAAAGCATTTTGCTCTTTCAAAATATATTTACTGTACACAGGCTTCACAATACGTTTGAACAATTTCTGTTTCAGATACAATTTGGAAATGATTTATTACAAAATTGTAATCAGTCTTCGATGCGACTAAAAAATTAATTTATCCCAGACGTTACATCTACTACAAATGGACATTTACATAAGGTGTTCGAAGTGGCGTCCATCATTTTCCAAGCAGGGGGCCACTCGTCGCATGAAGTTCTCTCTTGCGGTCGACAGCATCTGAGAAGTAATTTCCTCAAAGGCTTCGGTAATGACGAGCTCCATTTTTTCGGGTGTTTGTGGTAATCTTAAAAATGCTCTCGACCTGACGTAGCTCCAAATGAAGAAATCCAGGACGGTCAGATCAGGTGAACGTGGTGGTAATTCTATAAAGCCGCCAATTCCTATCCACCGGCCAGGAAACAAACGGTTTAAAACTTCTCCCGCCAGTCTGGAGGAGTGCGCTGGATGACCATCTTGTTGAAAAAGCATGTTGTAATTGTGTTGTAATAAACTATGTTGTAAAATAAAATTTTATTTCATAGAAATGCTCTGCAAAAGCCATTAACAGAAGCGTAAAATTACAAGTTACTCCAAAATTCCTACAGAAGAGTTGATCCCATCCGTTGAGGCTGCCATCTACAATTTACCTCCAGATGAAGCTGAAGGAGTTAGACAAGAAAGTGTGAGGATATTAAGATCCTCTGAAGTACCCGCACCCAATTTAACTCGGGGTGGAAGAAAGGCATTGAAGGAACTGAGAAATAATGACACCATTTCTATTCTTCATGCTGACAAGGGAAATGCGACAGTGGTGATGGATACCGTTGAATATAAAAGTAAAATCTCGATTCTGCTATCTGATCCTGTCTACAGACTGTGCACTCGTGATCCAACCACTCGTGTATCCAATGCCACTGCGAAGCTTGTTAAACTGTCGTCAATTCCAAAAGAAGAGGGAAGATGTCTTATTCCGAGAGATGCTGTTCCTCCGAGATTGTATGGTCTTACAAAAATCCACTAGCAAGACGTCCCTCTTCGACCAATTGTTAGCACAATAGGTTCTCCAACTTATGCTCTTGCGTAATATCTCAGCAAGTTGCTTCAGCCGCACTTGGGGCGCACACAGTCTTACATTAGGGATTCAACCCATTTCGTCGAAAAATTGTCAACCATCGCCGTTCAACCAAATGCTATTTTGGTGAGTTTTGATGTAGAGTCCTTGTTTACCAGAGTGCCGGTGGACTCGGTCATGTCCTTCATCAAGGATTTGTTTCTTGAGGACATTGCCCGATTATTCCACCACTGCTTGTGTTCCAGTTATTTCTTGTGGGATGGTAAATATTACGAGCTGACTGATGGTGTGGCCATGGGAAGTCCACTCTCGCCTGTCGTGGCAATTTTTTTCATGGAACATTTTGAGGGGGAGGCTATATCTTCGGCATTTTTCAAACCTGTGATTTGGTGGAGGTATGTGGATGATACGTTGGTGTGGGAGGAGGGTTCTGAGAAACTGAACCACTTTCTGAACCACCTAAATCAGCTGCATCCTTCAATCCACTTCACGCTGGAGCTAGAGTCGGGTGGATGCTTACCTTTTTTGGATGTTCTTGTGAGGAGGAAGGCGGATGGCTCCATGGGGCACAGAGTCTACCGTAAGCCAACTCACACTAACCGTTATTTACATGCGGACTCCCACCATCACCCAGCACAAAAACAAGGAATTATAACAACTCTAGCCAAAAGAGCGGAACGTAAATGTGAGGCATCAACTCTTCAGGAAGAGTTATATGCCTTACAAACCATGTTTAAGGGTAATGGCTATAATGAATTCACTATATATAGGTCCCTACATCCCAGAAGGAGGGATAGACAACCTTCTCAGAGCTCCGACGTGAGAGGAACTGCTTACCTCCCTTATATTCACAACATCACTGACCGCGTTGCTAAGATTCTCCGCAAGCACAAGATAAAAACAGTTTTCGGCACTATGACGAAAATTGGTCAACGTTTAGCATTAAACAAAGATAAATTGTCCCCAATACTACAACCTGGGGTGTATGAAGTTCCTTGTACTTGCGGAAAAGTCTACATTGGACAAACAAAACGGTCCATTGCAACTCGCATCAAGGAGCATCAAAGGAACATCCGTCTAAACCAACCTGACAAATCAGCTATAGCTGGACATGCCCTCAGAGCACGATGTATGTTTCAAGGATGCTCATGCGCTTGCCCTTGTTAAGCACAACTGGTCTAGAATTATAAGGAAGGCAGTTGAAATTCGTAAAAATCCCAATAATTTTAACAGAGACACTGGATATCAGCTAAGTGACACTTGGCTACCAGTTATTAAGGATCTAGGGAGATAGTTCCTCTCAGTCTCTCTGTTCTTCACCTATTTAAAATTGTACTTTTTCCTGTATGGCTACAGAGCCTGGATTTGATCTCCTTTGTTCGTCACTGGAGGAGTTTCCATCTGTTTTTTCGCCGTTGACTGTATGACGTTAGGTATCGTTCAGATACACTTCCCTTTTGTTTATGTTTCCTTATATTCATCTAACCCTCCCACCTCCCTCCCCCCTTTCTTTTGGACATCCTCATTCTTCGAGGAGTTTCTATATTTTCACCCCGCTCCCTTTACCTTCTCGTTACTTACTACTCTGTCCGCCGTTCTACCATGGTCCATACAGTTATTTCTGGCAGCTGCTCTCTGGTGACGAACAGAGGAATTTATCTATATTTTTTGAAATCTCATTGATATACTTTCTTTGGCCACATTGTTTATTTCCATTGAAAAAGGAGGCAAGGTTTCTCCGAAACGTTTGGTTCAAATCAAAATACACACGGCATTAGCCCAAAAGCATGAATTATTTATATAATAATCCGGGCGTGAAAGCCTTAATATGCAAACTGATATATTGTTGATGTAAAGATCAGACTAGTAAATTTAGTTAGTTAGTTAGTTAGTTATTGTTGTTTTAAGTGGAGTAACTACGAGGTCATCTGCCCCTAAGACTAGTAAATTGTTACACAATGAAGAGTCATATAGGCCTAGATATAAGTTAGTCAGTTATTGTTGTTTTAAGGGGGGGGGGGGACTACGATAGCTATAAGGAATCACAATATGGCTATTGAAGGAACTGAAGATTTATGTTATGTTACAGTGAGCCATAGTAGTAATTAACCTAGCTCAGATAAACTAGAAAACCGTTTATCGAAACATTTGTCTGGAGTGTTTTGTTATACGGATGCGATACTTGGGTTCTAAGGAAACAGGACATACAACGCCTGGAAGCAGCGGAAATGTGGATGAGGATAAGGATGCTGTAAATAAGCTGGACGGAGAAAAAGACTAATGAATGGGTCCTCAAGGAAGTAGACGAAACAAGAAAATTGATCACTACTATAGACAAGAGGAAAGCAACATTTGATGGCCACACCTTACGTCATAATGAGTTCCTGACTACCATACGGGAAGGAATCTTTCTGGGGAAGAAAGGAAGAGGAAGACAGCAGAAGGCTCATCTGGATTCTGTGATGCATGGACTTCAATTTAAACAGTAAGCTCAGCAAGTGAGAGACAAATGTGGTCGCAGCGACAAGGTCTAGCCTTTAAATGATGACGATGATGATGATGATGATATTAGTAATTATCCTAGCTCAGTTAAAGGTTATGTGAATGGAATGTTAATGATGAAATAAGAAATGATACGATACGACGATGTTATAGATCTCCAAATAGTTATGATAGTGAATCTGAGAATATTTAGAAATTGTGCTTATGTCAATGTTTTAAATGGCAATAACGGTCTGATAAAATACACATCTTGTAGGAAGGTTAATAAGCTGACTTACCTGATATTTCAGTGAAAGATAAAAGGAAATCCCATGAGTAGTGGCATTTGTAGGCTATTAGTGGTTAATGGAGGAGTTATATTTATACTAGATCAGATGACACATATCTCGTATTTTTGTTGTGTGTGTCCCGCAACGTAAGCATGCTCATTAAATCGTGCACCACGACCACGCGGGCAGATTCAGCAAGTCTGGAGATCGTAGGATCGAATCCCGGTGCTGACACTGGCTATCCTGAGTGTGGTTTGCCCCCGCGGGTTTCCACACACACACTCTCCAGGAAAAAGCCGGGATAGTACCTAATTTTTCAAGCCCCGGGGCATCTACCCCTTTCTTGACCCTAATACAGCTACACACACTATAACACTCATTACATTACAGATTATCAGACAAATTCAGCACACATCCAACAACACGGGACTGATGACCAAGATGTCCCATGTCCCGAAAATGATTCAACAATAACAATAACAACAATCGTTGTTTTGTCCGAGATAATTCAACGTAATAGGATTTTTAACTCGAATTTGATGACGGAGCATGATAGATAAAACAAGTTTTGATTATAACGAACTCACGTAGATGAACAGAGTAAGAATATTTGAGTAAGGAGAGATATAGT
This sequence comes from Meconema thalassinum, assembly GCA_946902985.2. Classification (NCBI taxonomy): domain Eukaryota; kingdom Metazoa; phylum Arthropoda; class Insecta; order Orthoptera; family Tettigoniidae; genus Meconema; species Meconema thalassinum. Next base: position 611,341,098 of record OX336390.1, read on the forward strand.
AATATGTGTAATGTAAATATCCCAGGAATGTCCGGCCCAATGGCGAAATTGGTTAACGTGCTAGGCTTTGGCCTGAAGTCTCACGGGTTCGATTCCCGGCCGGGCCATCAGGAATTTTAATCTCCTGGGGTTAATTCCCGTGGTTCGGGGACTGTGTGTATGTGACGTCTCCATCATCACTCCATCCTCATCACGGACGTCAACTAGAAAGACCTGCACTAGGCCTCTCAGAAGGCCACACGATCATTATTTATAGCCCAGGAATATTTGGATAAGTAATATGGTAGAATGGGAGAGCAATAATAGGATATTGAATTTGTCTGACAGGAATGAGAGTTGCCAGGGAAAGCACGCCCACCTCCTCATCGTACCAGGCAAACACAAAGAACTGTGGCCTTGACTTCTGGTGAACTAAATATAGGGGTATGAACAGTTTTCTTGTTTCCATCTTGCTGCAATTCCACATGCAGACGCTGATTAACAAACTGCATGAACTAATTCTTACATTGAGTCTAGTGCTGGCTATTATGGTGCGAGCACGTCTAGAACAATGCCAGGAAGCAGTAAAGACGATCAATCATTGCAGCTTCAGAGTTTCTTGACTACCGTTGTGCTTAGATAACCTACAAGGAAGGGTAGACAGTATCGCACTACTTTCTTGATATGGTTGGTTGGTTTCTCAATTTAGGGGCTGCGACAATGTGATCATGTAGCCCCGTGTACTTTGGGTTTGTGTTGAATCTGTCTGAAAGTCGGTGTTAATTGCGATGCTGCATTAGTGTGTGTTATCTGTAATTAAGGTAAGGACTGCAGGTGATCAATTTCAAGTAGTTCCTACTTCTGCTACCAAATGCTACTGTAAACGACACCTAGCTGTGAACTTGGCTACTAGCTGCCACCAAAACCAGCACCTGACGATGAACGTTGGAACTTAATAGAGCATTAATCAAATCTAACTTAAAAATTTAGCTTCACACAATTCAAGTTACTGGAAGGTTCTTTTACATGCCATAAATCTATGACAATGGCCCGCCCGGCTTTACTTTCCTTCCGAAGGAAGGCATACTGAGGGATTTTTAACGCTCTTAAAAAATCCGACGACTTCGGCCTCGATCTTGGGCATAGAAGCTCAGCATGCTACCAACTTCGCCACCGAAGCCGCTCTTAATAGTATACAAATTACATTATTTCTGTAAATTTTGGTTTGATAATACAGTGAAACTTTTTTTCCCGTTCATCAAAATACTGTATCAGAGTGCGTCTTATGGTCCGAAAAATACTGTAAGTACAGTGAGGTCCTTCTCTAAATGACGGAACCGCGCAGGGGCCGCGTGGTGGCCCGGTGTCGACAAGTCACGGCCTGATAACTAGCATTTACCGATTACAAAACAGCGGGTCGGGAAGCCCTGAATGCTGTCATATCATTGATTACCACGGCCAACGAGAAAGACAGGCCATGGCGCGTAAACCTAATACTTTTGTGACGTAGGCAATGTAGTGCTTGATGGTGCTTGTGCGTTTAAGTCGAGAGCAATTCATGAGCAGCAGAAATGCGATATTTTATATCAATCTTCTTGAAATGGACCCAGTTTAGATGTTCGGTTTGTTTTCATGCACGATAAATTATACTGTATAGGTTTACAAAACTACACCAGCTATAGATAGCCCATTTACATGTAGAAATTACTCGTAACAAAAATCCACGCGAACTAGGATTCAAGGGTTTGTTGTGTCTTTAATAGCTGCAACGAGTACAGTAAGTTGAGTTGTAGAGGCTCTGGCCTTCGTTGTGAGTAACTTATGTGCACATGAGCAGTGACATGAGTAGACTATAATTAGATCAAAGAAACTTAGAGTGAAAGTATTACTTAGTTATTGTTGTTTTATGGGGCGGAACAGAAATTAATACGTTTATAGAAGAGATCTGCGGAATACACTCGCCACCGACTAACGACTCATATCATATCATATGAATACCAGCATTTATACAGATTCAATGATGAAGACAAGATGTCGACCACACCGGCAGCAAGACGAAGACCATAGAATATTATGTTCGTGAATATATTTCTATTACAAAAATGTTTGATACATTTATACATATCGTTCAACTATAAGAGAGCATGGTTACATTGTCCAGAACTATTCATATCTTTTCATAACCTTCCTGAACCCTGTGTAACCGTCAAGTAATTCCACATAATTAACAAGCAACCGCCAGGGAAAGATAACATACTCCTGAAAAGTATTACCTTGTGATCAACTACAGCGATTAAAGATAAGTGTTCTACTTAGAGTAATTAATAAATAAGTAAATTGTGGCTAAGTATTGGACTTCATAAGATTGGTCAGTGTAAGACTTCAGTTGCAATTACTATGTATGTTTTGCCAGAAGCCATGGTTGTGTTGGGTCAATGCTTTTTACAGCGTGTTTTCTGATATGATATGGGTTAAGTACGATGTTCTAATTCTGTGATTTCAGCATCCTGTAGACAATAGGGTTTATGTTCCCGTCATACATACCCCTACCGGAAGTGGTGCAACAGCACTACATTGCTGACGTCACGAAAGCGCACCAGGGCCAGTATTTCTCGTTGGCCGTGAATGATTACATACGCAGCTGGCAATATAGGCTACCTTAGTTGGGAGAGTTAAGACTTTTGGTTAAGTACTGTAGCCTATCTCGTATCCCGTGAATATGGTTAGATATAGAAAAAAAAAAGGAACGATATTTTCCTAGTGGAAACTTACTTTCTCAACAAGAAGTCTGGCTGCAATGTGTTCGTAAATTTCAACGCCGTATGATTTTTACTTGTGGGGGATCCTCAAACAAAATGTATACTGAAACAATCCACGTACTCTGGAGGCTCTCGAGAATAAAATAACTGCACTGATACGAAATATTAGTGAGGTTGAATTACAGAGGGTGTACCAACAATTCCCCTATCGGTACAACGTGTGTCTAGAAAAAGGACAGTATTTCCAGCAACTACTCTGAAATTCATGTAAGTAAATATGGTTATTAAATACGTTAAAAGTTCAAATGTGTTAAACTAGTTGGGCGCTACGCTGCTGCTGGCGGCAGTGCTTCATACTCAACAGGCTGCTGCACAGTGGCCCGTCCGCACGTGGTCTCTGCAAGGTTCCGTCATTTAGAGAAGGACTTCACTTTATAGGCTAAAGGAGGTTTTTGTTTAATCTCAAAAATTCCATGTAGGATTAGAGTAACCTGCGTACCCACACCTGCTAGGAACCATGAAAGTACCGGTATACGGAGGAACGACTATGAAGTATCCGACGAAAAAGATGATTAACAAAGAGTGAAGGATTTACCGGGAAAATGATCCTGCTATTTCTTAAAAATGAACCAAAGTGGAAATGTCGGTATCTTCATATTTTCGCCGTAATTATCTTTTCAATTCTTCGTTGGAACACCGGGTGTTTGTGTTACCTTAAATTTGAAAAGGGGAAGAGACTGATAAACCACACTTATCTCAGTTTGTGTATTGGCTGTGCAGTTTACACACACATGTTATCAGTTGCGAATGTTACCAAGAAGCATTCATCAACATGCGTGCAATACTGTTGGGCGTGTGTACTCTGCTTCTTGCGCCGACATTCAACGGTAAGCTCTGGTTACAATAAGTGTGCAACATTAGTAATGCCAGCTATGGCAAGCATGTGCAGTTTCCAATGTCAGTAGAATCCTACGGTATATATGGCAAGCATGCGAAGGTTCCACTTTATTAGCACCCTACGGTATAGAGGGCAAGCATGTGAAGTTTTCACTGTCCTGGGGGCGTGGTGGCTCAGCGGTCTAGCTGTATGCCTCTCACCAAGGCCGTCCGGGTTCGATTCCCGGTCAATGCATGTGAGATTTTCGAAGTAAAATGCCATGTCCTGTGGTTCGGATTTCACGTAAAAAGGAGGTCCCGTGGCTCATGATCTCAAGATTAACGGTCACGTTAAACTACAAGCTTCCTTCCTTTGCTCTTTTCACTGTCATTAGAATCCTACGGTATAGAGGGCAAGCATGCGACGGGTCCACTGTCAGTAGCACCCTACGGTATAGAGGGCAGGCATGTAAAGTTTTCACTGTCATTAGAATCCTACGGTATAGAGGACAAGCATGTAAAGGTTCCCCTTCATTAGCACCCTACGGTATAGAGGGCAAGCATGTGAAGTTTTCACTGTCATTAGAATCCTACGGTATAGAGGGCAAGCATGCGAAGGTTCCACTTCATTAGCACCCTACGGTATAGAGGGCAAGCATGTGAAGTTTTCACTGTCATTAGAATCCTACGGTATATATGGCAAGCATGCGAAGGGTCCACTGTCAGTAGCACCGTACGGTATAGAGGGCAAGCATGCGAAGGGTCCACTGTCAGTAGCACCCTACGGTATATAGGGCAAGCATGCGAAGGTTCCACTTCATTAGCACCCTACGGAAGAGGGCAAGCATGAGAAGTTTTCACTGTCATTAGAATCCTACGGTATATATGGCAAGCATGCGAAGGGTCCACTGTCAGTAGCATCGTACGGTATAGAGGTCAAGCATGCGAAGGGTCCACTGTCAGTAGCACCCTACGGTATAGAGGGCAAGCATGTGAAGTTTTCACTGTCATTAGAATCCTACGGTATGGAGGGCAAGCATGCGAAGCGTCCAATGTCAGTAGCACCCTACGGTATAGAGGGCAATCATGTGAAGTTTTCACTGTCATTAGAATCCTACGGTACAGAGGGCAAGCATGTGAAGGTTCCACTTCATTAGCACCCTACGGTATAGAGGGCAAGCATGTGAAGTTTTCACTGTCATTAGAATCCTACGGTATAGAGGGCAAGCATGCGAAGGTTCCACTTCATTAGCACCCTACGGTATAGAGGGCAAGCATGTGAAGTTTTCACTGTCATTAGAATCCTACGGTATATATGGCAAGCATGCGAAGGGTCCACTGTCAGTAGCACCATAAGGTATAGAGGGCAAGCATGCGACGGGTCCACTGTCAGTAGCACCCTACGGTATAGAGGGCAAGCATGTAAAGTTTTCACTGTCATTAGAATCCTACGGTATAGAGGGCAAGCATGTGAAGGTTCCCCTTCATTAGCACCCTACGGTATAGAGGGCAAGCATGTGAAGGTTCCACTTCATTAGCACCCTACGGTATAGAGGACAAGCATGCGAAGTTTCCTCTGTCATTAGAATCCTACGGTATAGAGGGCAAGCATGTGAAATTTTCACTGTCATTAGAATCCTACGGTATATAGGGCAAGCATGCGAAGGTTCCGCTTCATTAGCACCCTACGGTATAGAGGACAAGCATGCGAAGTTTCCATTGTCATTTGAATCGTACGCTATAGAGGGCAAGCATGTGAAGTTTTCACTGTCATTAGAATCCTACTGTATATAGGGCCAGCATGCGAAGGTTCCACTTCATTAGCACCCTACGGTATATATGGCAAGCATGCGAAAGTTCCACTTCATTAGCACCTTACGGTATATAGGGCAAGCATGCGAAGGTTCCACTTCATTAGCACCCTACGGTATAGAGGGCAAGCATGCGAAGGTTCAACTTCATTAGCACCCTACGGTATAGAGGGCAAGCATGCGAAGGGTCCACTGTCAGTAGCACCCTACGGTATAGAGGGCTAGCATGCGAAGGTTCCACTTCATTAGCACCCTACGGTATAGAGGGCAAGCATGCGAAGGGTCCACTGTCAGTAGCACCCTACGGTATAGAGGGCAAGCATGCGAAGGTTCCACTTCATTAGCACCCTACGGTATAGAGGGCAAGCATGTGAAGTTTTCACTGTCATTAGAATCCTACGGTATATATGGCAAGCATGCGAAGGGTCCACTGTCAGTAGCACCGTACGGTATAGAGGTCAAGCATGCGAAGGGTCCACTGTCAGTAGCACCCTACGGTATAGAGGGCAAGCATGTGAAGTTTTCACTGTCATTAGAATCCTACGGTATGGAGGGCAAGCATGCGAAGGGTCCACTGTCAGTAGCACCCTACGGTATAGAGGGCAATCATGTGAAGTTTTCACTGTCATTAGAATCCTACGGTACAGAGGGCAAGCATGTGAAGGTTCCACTTCATTAGCACCCTACGGTATAGAGGGCAAGCATGTGAAGTTTTCACTGTCATTAGAATCCTACGGTATAGAGGGCAAGCATGCGAAGGTTCCACTTCATTAGCACCCTACGGTATAGAGGGCAAGCATGTAAACATTTCACTGTCATTAGAATCCTACGGTATAGAGGGCAAGCATGTGAAGGTTCCCCTTCATTAGCACCCTACGGTATAGAGGGCAAGCATGCGAAGGTTCCACTTCATTAGCACCCTACGGTATAGAGGACAAGCATGCGAAGTTTCCACTGTCATTTGAATCCTACGGTATAGAGGGCAAGCATGTGAAGTTTTCACTGTCATTAGAATCCTACTGTATATAGGGCAAGCATGCGAAGGTTCCACTTCATTAGCACCCTACGGTATATATGGCAAGCATGCGAAGGTTCCACTTCATTAGCACCTTACGGTATATAGGGCAAGCATGCGAAGGTTCCACTTCATTAACACCCTACGGTATAGAGGGCAAGAATGCGAAGGTTCCACTTCATTAGCACCCTATGGTATATATGGCAAGCATGCGAAGGTTCCACTTCATTAGCACCCTACGGTATAGAGGGCAAGCATGTTAAGTTTTCACTGTCATTAGAATCCTACGGTATATATGGCAAGCATGCGAAGGGTCCACTGTCAGTAGCACCGTACGGTATAGAGGGCAAGCATGCGAAGGTTCCACTTCATTAGCACCTTACGGTATATAGGGCAAGCATGCGAAGGTTCCACTTCATTAGCACCCTACGGTATAGAGGGCAAGCATGCGAAGGTTCCACTTCATTAGCACCCTACGGTATAGAGGGCAATCATGTGAAGTTTTCACTGTAATTAGAATCCTACGGTATAGAGGGCAAGCATGCGAAGGTTCCACTTCATTAGCACCCTACGGAAGAGGGCAAGCATGTGAAGTTTTCACTGTCATTAGAATCCTACGGTATATATGGCAAGCATGCGAAGGGTCCACTGTCAGTAGCATCGTACGGTATAGAGGTCAAGCATGCGAATGGTCCACTGTCAGTAGCACCCTACGGTATAGAGGGCAAGCATGTGAAGTTTTCACTGTCATTAGAATCCTACGGTATGGAGGGCAAGCATGCGAAGCGTCCAATGTCAGTAGCACCCTACGGTATAGAGGGCAATCATGTGAAGTTTTCACTGTCATTAGAATCCTACGGTACAGAGGGCAAGCATGTGAAGGTTCCACTTCATTAGCACCCTACGGTATAGAGGGCAAGCATGTGAAGTTTTCACTGTCATTAGAATCCTACGGTATAGAGGGCAAGCATGCGAAGGTTCCACTTCATTAGCACCCTACAGTATAGAGGGCAAGCATGTGAAGTTTTCACTGTCATTAGAATCCTACGGTATATATGGCAAGCATGCGAAGGGTCCACTGTCAGTAGCACCATAAGGTATAGAGGGCAAGCATGCGACGGGTCCACTGTCAGTAGCACCCTACGGTATAGAGGGCAAGCATGTAAAGTTTTCACTGTCATTAGAATCCTACGGTATAGAGGGCAAGCATGTGAAGGTTCCCCTTCATTAGCACCCTACGGTATAGAGGGCAAGCATGTGAAGGTTCCACTTCATTAGCACCCTACGGTATAGAGGACAAGCATGCGAAGTTTCCTCTGTCATTAGAATCCTACGGTATAGAGGGCAAGCATGTGAAATTTTCACTGTCATTAGAATCCTACGGTATATAGGGCAAGCATGCGAAGGTTCCGCTTCATTAGCACCCTACGGTATAGAGGACAAGCATGCGAAGTTTCCATTGTCATTTGAATCGTACGGTATAGAGGGCAAGCATGTGAAGTTTTCACTGTCATTAGAATCCTACTGTATATAGGGCCAGCATGCGAAGGTTCCACTTCATTAGCACCCTACGGTATATATGGCAAGCATGCGAAAGTTCCACTTCATTAGCACCTTACGGTATATAGGGCAAGCATGCGAAGGTTCCACTTCATTAGCACCCTACGGTATAGAGGGCAAGCATGCGAAGGTTCAACTTCATTAGCACCCTACGGTATAGAGGGCAAGCATGCGAAGGGTCCACTGTCAGTAGCACCCTACGGTATAGAGGGCTAGCATGCGAAGGTTCCACTTCATTAGCACCCTACGGTATAGAGGGCAAGCATGCGAAGGGTCCACTGTCAGTAGCACCCTACGGTATAGAGGGCAAGCATGTGAAGGTTCCACTTCATTAGCACCCTACGGTATAGAGGGCAAGCATGTGAAGTTTTCACTGTCATTAGAATCCTACGGTATATATGGCAAGCATGCGAAGGGTCCACTGTCAGTAGCACCGTACGGTATAGAGGTCAAGCATGCGAAGGGTCCACTGTCAGTAGCACCCTACGGTATAGAGGGCAAGCATGTGAAGTTTTCACTGTCATTAGAATCCTACGGTATGGAGGGCAAGCATGCGAAGGGTCCACTGTCAGTAGCACCCTACGGTATAGAGGGCAATCATGTGAAGTTTTCACTGTCATTAGAATCCTACGGTACAGAGGGCAAGCATGTGAAGGTTCCACTTCATTAGCACCCTACGGTATAGAGGGCAAGCATGTGAAATTTTCACTGTCATTAGAATCCTACGGTATAGAGGGCAAGCATGCGAAGGTTCCACTTCATTAGCACCCTACGGTATAGAGGGCAAGCATGTAAAAAATTCACTGTCATTAGAATCCTACGGTATAGAGGGCAAGCATGTGAAGGTTCCCCTTCATTAGCACCCTACGGTATAGAGGGCAAGCATGCGAAGGTTCCACTTCATTAGCACCCTACGGTATAGAGGACAAGCATGCGAAGTTTCCACTGTCATTTGAATCCTACGGTATAGAGGGCAAGCATGTGAAGTTTTCACTGTCATTAGAATCCTACTGTATATAGGGCAAGCATGCGAAGGTTCCACTTCATTAGCACCCTACGGTATATATGGCAAGCATGCGAAGGTTCCACTTCATTAGCACCTTACGGTATATAGGGCAAGCATGCGAAGGTTCCACTTCATTAACACCCTACGGTATAGAGGGCAAGAATGCGAAGGTTCCACTTCATTAGCACCCTATGGTATATATGGCAAGCATGCGAAGCTTCCACTTCATTAGCACCCTACGGTATAGAGGGCAAGCATGTGAAGTTTTCACTGTCATTAGAATCCTACGGTATATATGGCAAGCATGCGAAGGGTCCACTGTCAGTAGCACCGTACGGTATAGAGGGCAAGCATGCGAAGGGTCCACTGTCAGTAGCACCCTACGGTATAGAGGGCAAGCATGCGAAGGTTCCACTTCATTAGCACCCTACGGTATAGAGGGCAAGCATGTGAAGTTTTCACTGTCATTAGAATCCTACGGTATATATGGCAAGCATGCGAAGGGTCCACTGCCAGTAGCACCGTACGGTATAGAGGGCAATCATGTGAAGTTTTCACTGTCATTAGAATCCTACGGTACAGAGGGCAAGCATGTGAAGGTTCCACTTCATTAGCACCCTTCGGTATAGAGGGCAAGCATGTGAAGTTTTCACTGTCATTAGAATCCTACGGTATAGAGGTCAAGCATGCGAAGGGTCCACTGTCAGTAGCACCCTACGGTATAGAGGGCAAGCATGTGAAGTTTTCACTGTCATTAGAATCCTACGGTATGGAGGGCAAGCATGCGAAGGGTCCACTGTCAGTTGCACCCTACGGTATAGAGGGCAATCATGTGAAGTTTTCACTGTCATTAGAATCCTACGGTACAGAGGGCAAGCATGTGAAGGTTCCACTTCATTAGCACCCTACGGTATAGAGGGCAAGCATGTGAAGTTTTCACTGTCATTAGAATCCTACGGTATAGAGGGCAAGCATGCGAAGGTTCCACTTCATTAGCACCCTACGGTATAGAGGGCAAGCATGTGAAGTTTTCACTGTCATTATAATCCTACGGTATATATGGCAAGCATTCGGAGGGTCCACTGTCAGTAGCACCGTAAGGTATAGAGGGCAAGCATGCGACGGGTCCACTGTCAGTAGCACCCTACGGTATAGAGGGCAAGCATGTAAAGTTTTCACTGTCATCGAATCCTACGGTATAGAGGGCAAGCATGTGAAGGTTCCCCTTCATTAGCACCCTACGGTATAGAGGGCAAACATGCGAAGGTTTCACTTCATTAGCACCCTACGGTATAGAGGACAAGCATGCGAATTTTCCACTGTCATTAGAATCCTACGGTATAGAGGGCAAGCATGTGAAATTTTCACTGTCATTAGAATCCTACGGTATATAGGGCAAGCATGCGAAGGTTCCGCTTCATTAGCACCCTACGGTATAGAGGACAAGCATGCGAAGTTTCCACTGTCATTTGAATCCTACTTTATAGAGGGCAAGCATGTGAAGTTTTCACTGTCATTAGAATCCTACTGTATATAGGGCAAGCATGCGACGGTTCCACTTCATTAGCACCCTACGGTATATATGGCAAGCATGCGAAGGTTCCACTTCATTAGCACCTTACGGTATATAGGGCAAGCATGCGAAGGTTCCACTTCATTAGCACCCTACGGTATAGAGGGCAAGCATGCGAAGGTTCCACTTCATTAGCACCCTACGGTATAGAAGGCAATCATGTGAACTTTTCACTGTAATTAGAATCCTACGGTATGGAGGGCAAGCATGCGAAGGTTCCACTGTCAGTAGCACCCTACGGTATAGAGGGCAAGCATGTAAAGTTTTCACTGTCATTCGAATCCTTCGGTATAGAGGGCAAGCATTCGAAGGGTCCACTGTCAGTAGCACCCTACTGTATAGAGGGCAAGCATGTGAAGCTGTCACTGCATTAGAATCCTACGGTATATAGGGCAAGCATGTGAAGCTGTCACTGCATTAGAATCCTACGGTATATAGGGCAAGCATGCGAAGGGTCCACTGTCAGTAGCACCCTACGGTATAGAGGGCAAGCATGTGAAGTTTTCACTGTCATTAGAATCCTACGGTATATATGGCAAGCATGCGAAGGGTCCACTGTCATTAGAATCCTACGGTATATATGGCAAGCATGCGAAGGTTCCACTTCATTAGCACCCTACGGTATATATGGCTAGCATGTGACGTTTTCACTGTCATTAGAATCCTACGGTATATAGGGCAAGCATGCGAAGGTTCCACTTCATTATCACCCTACGGTATATATGGCAAGCATGCGAAGGTTCCACTTCATTAGCACCTTACGGTATATAGGGCAAGCATGCGATGGTTCCACTTCATTAACACCCTACGTTATAGAGGGCAAGGATGCGAAGGTTCCACTTCATTAGCACCCTACGGTATATATGGCAAGCATGCGAAGGTTCCACTTCATTAGCACCCTACGGTATAGAGGGCAAGCATGTGAAGTTTTCACTGTCATTAGAATCCTGCGGTATATAGGGCAAGCATGCGAAAGGTCCACTGTCAGTAGCACCCTACGGTAAAGAGGGCAAGCATGTGAAGTTTTCACTGTCATTAGAATCCTACGGTATATAGGGCAAGCATGCGAAGGGTCCACTGTCAGTAGCACCCTACGGTATAGAGGGCAAACATGTGAAGTTTTCACTGTCATTAGAATCCTACGGTATACTGTATATGGCAAGCACGCGAAGGGTCCACTGTCAGTAGCACCCTACGGTACAGAGGGCAAGCATGTGAAGGGTCCACTGCCAGTAGAGCCCTACGGTATAGAGGGCAAGCATGCGAAGGGTCCACTGACAATACAACACTACGGTGTATAGGGCAAGCATGCGAAGGGTCCACTGTCAGTAGCACCGTACGGTATAGAGGGCAAGCATGTGAAGTTTTCACTGTCATTAGAATCCTACGGTGTAGGCTATAGGGCAAGCATACGAAGGGTCCACTGTCAGTAGCACCCTACGGTATAAAGAGCAAGCATGTGAAGGTTCCACTGCCAGTAAAGCCCTACGGTATAGAGGGCAAGCATGCGAAGGGTCCACTGACAATACAACACTACGGTGTATAGGGCAAGCATGTGAAGTTTCCACTGCCTGTAGCACCTTACGGTTTATAGGGCAAGCATGCGAAGGGTCCACTGACAATACAACACTACGGTATATTGGCAAGCATGCGAAGTTTCCACTGTCAGTTGCACCCTACGGTTTATAGGGCAAACATGCGAAGGGTCCACTGCCAGGCACACGCTCAGAACAATCGAGTACTTGATCTCGGCCTGTAAGAAGCTGAAGACAGTCTCTTTACTGTGTCCTACGTCCGCTACTAGTCTGCTTGCTCTATGCCATCATCAATCGTCAGTTCACTCCGTGACCACCGCATCTCCTACATTCAACATTTTTAGCCTATTTTCATTTATGAAACAAGATGTTCAGTAAAGAACATATAGCCTACTTTCTCCTAAATGCATGGGTATTGTTATAACTCTTTGTCCTTTTCAAGGAGTATAATTGAATGTTGGTTGTAGTAACTTGTTGAAATACAACGTGCTATAGGGATATTAAACATGAATATGAGGTGCCCTTTGCTAGTGCTACCTCTGTAAAATATTTCATTCAATTCGCTTTCACCGTGTTTGAATTGATATGGGGAATGGATTTGCACACATACATGGCCGCTATTTGCAAACTATTGGGCTGATGACCTTGTAGTCCGTCATAAGATGCTTTCCACAAAAAGGCATGTTTTTGAAAAACCTGGCAGAGATCAAATTATTAGGATGGTCGTAATTTGATTTAAGCTTTTAACATTTGGGTGGCCGTCATTCCGTTTCCGTCAAGATGGCGGCGATATAAAACATGACACTGAGGTGCCCTTTGCTAGTGCTACCTCTGTACCAAATTTTGTTCAATTCGGTTTCACCGTGTTGGAATTGATAGGGGGAATCGATTTGCACACGTACTTGGCCACCATCTGCAAACTATTGGGCTGATGATCTTGCAATTTGGTCAGAATATGCTTCCCACAAAAAGATATGTTGTTGCAAAATTTGGTAGAGACTAGATTATTAGGTTGGTCGTAATTACATTTTAGCTTTTTACAATTGGGTGGCCGCGATTACGTTTCCGTCAAGATGGCGGTGATATAAAACATGACACTGAGGTGCCCTTTGCTAGTGCTACCTCTGTACCAAATTTCGTTCCATTCGGTTTCACCGTGTTCGAATTGATAGGGGGAATCGATTTTGACAAAAAGATGGCCGCCATCCGCAAACTATTAGGCTAATGACCTATTAGATTGGTCAAAGGAAGCTCTCTCCATAAAGGTATGTTGTTGCAAAATTTGGTAGAGATCGGATGATTATGTTAGTCATAATTTGATTTAAGCCTTGAACATTTGTGTGGCCGCCATTACGTTTCTATCAAGATGGCGGCGATATAAAACATGACACTGAGGTGCCCTTTGCTAGTGCTACCTCTGTACCAAATTTCGTTCCATTCGGTTCCACCGTGTTCGAATTAATAGGGGGAATCAATTTTGACATAAAGATGGCCGCCACCCGCAAACTATTAGGCTAATAACCTATTAGATTGGTCAAAGGATGCTCCCTCCATAAAGGAATGTTGTTGCAAAGTTTGGTAGAGATCGGATGGTTATGTTAGTCGTAATTTAACTTAAGCTTTGAACATTTGTGTGGCCGCCATTACGTTTCTGTCAAGATGGCGGCGATATAAAACATGACACTGAGGTGCCCTTTGCTAGTGCTACCTCTGTACCAAATTTCGTTCATTCGGTTCCACCGTGTTCGAATTGATAGGGGGGGGGGGGGGGGGGGGCAGACATTCAGAGTGCACACACACACACTTTTTCGCCCTGTGTTGATCTCATAAGTCTACTTTCATTTTTTGCAAAAATCGAATGTAGGCTAAAATAGGCTTATGAGATCACCTTTTGTCCGTGTGTGTATATGTGTGTGCGTATTTTGTGTGTGTCTCTAATTAAATCCAAACGGCTGGAGCAATTTCAATGAAACTCGGCAAGGACACAGTACTATTTTGTCCGACCCCGACAGTGCCCTTCAAATTTTAATACGTATTTACAATCCAACATCGTGGCTATGCGAAATATTTCACCGGCATTCTATATCTCCGAAACTACTAGGCTTACTGATATCACCCTGAAATTTTGTACGGTGATAAAAGGCATTACTAGAAGGTCACCTATGTGACTTTCAGAAACCTGTTAAGTACAAAACGAACATGGCGGCCAAGCGAAGTTGAAATATATAAATAGACGTTTCTCGCGATTTAACCATCCGAGCGCAGCGGAACATGGTACATGAAATGTTTATACACATTCTAATGCACCGACTTCTAATTTAGTTCAATTGTTTACATAACCCCAAGACGGTGGCTGTGTGAAATTATAAAATTAAGCTTTTATTTATTGTGTCTTAATCATGCGATCGAAGTCTACGTTTGAATAATGAACCTACAAATTAATCGTCATATAACAGTACATAACTCTATGGCCTATATATATAAAATCCAACATGGCGATCCATCCGAAATATTTAGACGGTTCCCAATATCTACTAATCTATGACAGCAATCAAACTGAAATGTTTTATGTTGATAAAGGCCATTAACTTTAGTTCATATATGGGACTTTGAATAACCAGGTGAGCACAAATCCAACATGGCCAACATGGACGTTTCCCGTGATTTAACCATCCGAGTGCAGTAAAACTTGATACGGTAAATGCTTATACAAATTTTAATCCACTGACATCTAATTTATTTCAATTGTTTTCATAACATTAAGACGATGGCTGTGCGAAATTTTAAAATCTGTTTTTTTTATTTCTTGTGTCCTAATCATGCGATTGAGTAATAAACCTATGCAATAATCTTCATCTAATAGTACATAACTTATGGCATTCATACATAAATATCCAACATGGTGACCATCCGAAATATTAAGACGGTTCTGAATATCTACGAATCTATTACAGCAATCAAACTGAAATTTTGTATGTTGATAGAGGCTATTGACAAAAGTAAGATATATGAAAATAGGTTATTTAGTTCTTCACAGAACTACTTGTTCATGCTGTTCTTGTGGTATATATTTGCACCCCGCTGCTTCTTTCTTCATAGAATAATACACATTGAGAACGAGCTCTGTTCGTTGTTGTAGATTTATTTAGGGGCTTTGCGACATCGTGGTCATGTAGCCCCGTGTAATTAGGTGTGTGTGGATTTTTTCTGATAACCTGTCTTATTGTGATGGCTGTATTCGTGGGTTTATTTATAATTCAGGTGAAGATTTGGAAGGAGACGGTCGTGGTCTTAAGTTAGGAACCATCCGGGCATTTGCCTGGAGTAGAGGTGGGGAACCATGGAAAACCACTTTGAAGAAGGCTGAGGTGTGAATCAAACCCACTTCTTCTCAGTTTATTTTCCTTACTAGGATGAGCCCTCAGACCAGAATTTAATTTCTTGGCAGAGCCGGGAATCGAACCCAAACCTCCGGGGCAGCAGCCAAGCATGCTAACCGCTACACCACGTGGTGGTCGAGAATACACTCTCACTCTTGTCCTAAATTTTAGCCTATTCTCATCATCATCAACTTCTAAAGGCAATGAAATGCCGTGCCCTTGCAAGGCGGTCTCGGTGGCGTAGTTGGTAGCATGCTGAGCTTCTATGCTAAAGATCCCGGATTCAAACCCGGCCGAAGTCGTCGGATTTTTTAAGAGCGTTAAACATACCTCAGTATGCCTACCTTTGGAGGAGAAGTAAAGCCGGCGGGCCCATGTCATAGATTTATGGCATGAAAAAGAACCTTCCACTGACTACAATTGCCTGAAACTAAATTTGAAAATAGGCTATTTATTTCTTCACAGATCTAATTGTTATTATCAACTTCAGTTTAGGATGAACAGAAGGTACACTTCATTTTCCGGACGAAGGATAAAAACCTACTGGCAATGAACTAATTTATCTTAAGCTACTAACCATGAATTTGTGTCAATTCTGTGAACACAAGCATCTTCCATTTTCGGCATTAAACTTGAGATATGTCTGCTAACAAGCTTTAATATCTTAAGGGCTAAATAGAGTTGAGGCAGGTACTAGTGTTCGATATGCATGCTTGTGCTATAGTTAAGCTGTGGATATGCTTGTCTCTACTTAGTATAAAACCAAGTCCCCGATTCTTGGATGTCACGGGTAATATCGAGAACCTATTGATGGATTTTGATGCGGTTTTCACCATTCTGTAAAGGATATCTCGAGGATGATTTCTGTAGAAAATAATTTATTTATGATCAAAGGAAGCTGATCAGCAACGATTTCGAAAAAAAAAAACTGGCCTCCGAGCGCTTTGTAGGCTTACGCTGGGCAAACCGTTAAAAATATCGAAGTACTACAAGTATAAGAATTGTTCTGCATGAAAAGTTCTACAAAAAAGTCCGTGAGAGCATATCTCTATCTTCAATACATCGCCCACTATAAGTGTTCCTACGTTTTCATTTCTTCCAACCATGTCCATTCAAATACTGAGGCGACAGTTTACGAGCTAGCTAAGGGCGAGTCTATCACCCGTGTTACAGCCTAACTAGCGGGCGAACCTATTACCCCAGATACCCAGATACAGCCAGCAGCAAACCGTCGAGTCGTGTTGAGTTAAGACTTCAGAGAATGGTGGTTCTGTTTGGAGTTTCCCTGGAAGTGCAACTCGGCTTTTCTTCATTTCGCCTGTGAACTATCCGTTCCCCAAAATACACAGTCAAGTTAAGATTGGACGGAAGGGGGATTTGTGTTTCATGGACCTTGCCATTCCCTGGAAGTGCAACTCGGCTTTTCTTCATTTCGCCTGTGAACTTTTCGTTTCGAAAAATACACAGTCAAGTTAAGATTGGACTGACGGGAGATTTGTCTTTCATGCACCTCGCCATTCCCTGGAAGTGCAACTCTTCATTTCGCCTGTGAACTTTTCGTTCCGCAAAATACACAGCAATTTAAGATTGGACGGAAGGGGAATTTGTGTTTCATGCACCTCGCCATTCTTAAATTACGTCTGACAAGAATTCGTCATAATTAATAGTCCAGTCAGTGATTTTAAGTCATCATGCCGAGATGTAAAACGGATATAGGTCATAGTTCTCTGACATCGAAAAAAAACGCTTATCACGTAACAATGAAACAGAGCAACAAATAATTTCTCGATTGTCTCAAGAGAAAGAAAGACTTCGTCCTCGGTTCCTTCAAACCGTTGTTCAAGAAAAACACCGTCTGGACCATGGTCAGAAACAAGCTTATGACACCATCATATCTAGCATCACTGAGAAGGAAGGTAAGATATTTTTTCTCGATACTCCTGGAGGCACAGGCAAAACGTTCTTGATTAATTTGTTGCTCGCCAAAGTGAGACCTGGTGATAATATTACTCTTGCCGTCGCAACATCTGGAATTGCAGCCACTCTTTTGGAAGGGGGAAGAACAGCACATGCAACATTTTAAACTTCCTTTGAAAGTCAGCAGTAATGATGGAAGCGTATGTAATATTTCAAAACAAAGTAACATTGGCAGTTTAATCCAAAATTGTTCTTTAGTTGTATGGGATGAGGCTACAATGTCGCACAAAACTTCCGTTGAAGCTGTAGACAGGACCTTGCGTGATCTAAGGAATCGGAACACACCTATGGATGGCTGCACAGTTTTGTTCGCCGGAGATTTTCGTCAAATCTTACCAGTTGTTACCAGAGGAAGAGAGCTGACGAAGTAAACGCTTCATTAAAATAATCTTACATCTGGCCGGATATACCAAAATTGGCACTCAAAACTAACATGAGAGTACTCTTATCTTCAGAAGATACTAGTCTGTTTGCTAATTTGTTACTTAGAGTCGGAAATGGAGATGTATCGGTCATTGACGGGAAAATTACCCTCAGTCACGATTTCTGTGTTTTAGTAAGCAGCATTCAAGAATTGATTGACAGCGTTTATCCTCAAATTCATGACCTATCTAACATGTTTCATTCGTGGTTTAAAAATAGAGCAATATTATCGCCGACAAACGAACAAGTTGTGAAAATTAATTACTTGGTGTTCTCCAAATTCACTGCCTAGGCTCGAGTATATTACTCTGTAGACGCAGTAGTCGATAGTGAAGAAGCTGTTCATTATCCCACAGAATTCGTAAATTCTTTACTTCCTTCTGGCTTGCCACCACACAAGCTTATTTTAAAAGTGAGAGTGCCTATTATATTGCTACGTAATTTACATCCACCAAAGTTATACAATGGGTCGCGATTGGTAGTGAAAACCTTGAAAAACTGTTTCATTGAAGCAAGTATCTTAACTAGCTGTGGTACAGGAGAAACGGTCTTAGTACCAGGAATCCCTATGATTCCTTCAGATTTGCCTTATCATTTCGAACGAGTACAATTCCCAGTAAGAGTCTGCTTTGGCATGACTATAAACAAAGCACAGGGTCAGACACTTAGTTTGACTGGAGTTGATCTCAGTAGAGAATGTTTTTCTCATGGACAGCTTTACGTGGCTCTATCGCGTGTTACATCAAACCGAAATCTTTTAATGTTCACTGCTGGAGGGAAAACGACTAATGTCGTATACAAGGAAACCTTATAAGACCTCGGTTAAAAGTAGTCTATTACCTTGTATTCATAACTGTTCCCGGGCGAAGCCGGGGTGGGTTGCTAGTTAAAGTAAAAAAGACGATAAATCTGAAACATTTATTTCCTTTCTTCTTGAAAATGTTTGTACCGAGTCAATTGATATGGTAACATGTGTTGTTCCCTACATACATGACAAATAGAATATTTACAGTAGGTTGCATTGTGCATCACATTATTGAGGAAATGAACGAACATGCAGTAGAGGTTTTCGTCCTTTGTCACACATATTACCACTCACCGCAACTCTTCCTGCTTGACTACATCTAAACACTAGCATAAATCAGTGGTTCCCAACCTGTAGAAGTTTGCGGACCACTCATCCTAAAATTGAATCCTGTGCGGACCACCCCACCCCTCACCAAACTCCTCATCAGTTGTAACCCTTCCTCAGTGCCCAAAATTCAAAGGTGATTAAGTAGAACAGCTTTTATAACAGATTATTTTCATATACAGCACTAGTTATCATCAAACGCTAAGGTGTGTGTTTCACAAAACTCAAATTCTTAAACCAAAGAAGTTAGTACAAGGAAAATATTGCATTTCTTGAAAAGTCAACAGAAATACACTTGTTTAAATAAAGTGCGTTGAAACAAATAAACAAGACGATAGCCCCTGTTAGAGCTGTGCCACCTCGCGCCCGCATAACAGTAAAGACGGACGGGTGGTCTATACACATGGGGCAAACACAAGTAACTGTTCTTAACAAATGAGCATTCAAAAGAGAGAGAATCACCCGCGGCAGTGACGAATTGCACTTTTATTTCAAAAATATCGATAATTTGTTTAAATAGTGCGTTTATACAAATAAACAAGGCGATATCCACTGCGGAATCTGTGTCGCGTTGAGTGGCAGACGGGCGGATCGTTAAACACATGCGAGATTTCTTGCACAAGCCCTCTAGTTACTATTAATAAGTGCTCAGTACAACATGATTACAAATTATTTAATATATCAAAATTACTTTTTATAATACTGTATCTAACCTACATAATATAAAAGTTTTAATTACAAATTTATGTTGAAACAACAATTTTGTTAAAAAGAAGACTTTGGATTCTTTTTTTTTTACCTCGGTGTTTTTCTTAGTGTAACTTTTGTGCACGGATTTCTTAGACAAGCTGAGGAATTCTAGGAGTTACGCTAAGAGATAACCTCAAATCATTGCTTGTACCTAGCCGATTCCTTTTCTTTTAACCGCAATAAAGTCAAGAATAGGACCAGTTGACCTCGCAGTTCTGCCCCTTAAAACCTCAATAACTAAATGAAGTCAAGAATCCCTGCTCCCTGGCCTGTAATGTTTCTGCCACATATAAACATTAGTTATGAAGATTATTTTGTATCATATCGATAGACTATTCTAATAATAATTATTTTAAATATATTAATTCTACAGATGATAGTCATCGGACCATTCTCGTTTAACACACATCGCTTTCAAAATCTCCATTTATTGGCAACTTTTAGGTATATTTCATAAGGAAGCTACCTATTACAATGGGTACCAGGTTTCGACTTCCGGAAAATCTCGGCATAATCTTCGCGTTTCACATCTCCCAGACCCCAAAACCATCATCAGTGAAATAGTGAATTTCTCCCAATCAGCCACCTTAATATTATATTTTCTTTGGTGAGGAACTGACTGTGGTCGGTGTTGACTGCCCACTGATTTCACTGATAACTGAGACATTTCTTCGCTCACGAAGATAATGGAAGGCGTAGTTGAAACGTTTCCGTTTGAGGGCGTTGCTGCACCGATATCCCGGGCGTTGAATGCCGAACAAAAGGCACACTGGATGGCTGTTACCTGCAGCACTTGATGTGTTTTGACGTTCAAGACACGTTCCTGGAGCGTATTGTTGCAGACGACGAAAGTTGGTGCCACCACTGGGAACCGGAATCGAAAGCGTCGACGATCCAGTGGTGTCATCCATCGTCCCCTCGTCCCAAGAAGTTCCACAGCCACCCATCCGCTAGAAAGGTGACGCTCACCCTGTTCTTCTTCTTCTTCTTATTATTATTATTATTTTAGCGTATGGCTTTTTAGTGCCGGGAGTGTCCGAGGACATGTTCGGCTCGCCAGAGTTAGTAGCTGCTTCGATGCGGGCACCCATGGGTGAGCTACAAGTATCGCCGCGTGTGGAGTGTTGTCTGGGGAGGAAAGTGTGATTGTAAGGACGAGGAATTGGAAGGTAGCGGCTGTGGCCTATAGTTAGGGACCAACCCCGGCATTTGCCTGGAAGGAAGATGGGAAACCACAGAAAACCATCTTCAAGGTTGCTGGCGTGGGGATTCGAACCTCCTCGCCTCCCGGATGTGAGCGACTGCCTGCAGCCACGCCGTAACAACCACGGCTAACTCACCCGGTGCCATGTTCTTTGATTACCGGGGTCCATTGCCTATTGATTTCAATGAACCTGGTATCTTCATCACTGGGGAACGCTGCGACAAGGGGTGCTGCTTCATGATAACGCACGTCCCCATTCTGCACAGGTCGCAAAGCAGAAGGTACGCCACCTCAATTAGGAGACACTCGAGTATCCACCTTACAGTCCTGATCTCTCCCCATTCGATTATTAAGCCTTCGATCCCTTAAAAGAGGCCTTGAAGGGTCGACGATTCCTGTCAGACGAGGATGTGCAGCAGGCGGTTACGGACTTCTTCACGCAGCAGCACACGATGTTTTACCACACGAAGATCTTCAACCTGGTGGGTCGTTGGGTGGTGCACCTCAATCCTCACGGCGGTTTTGCCTGATTGGCGCAGCGATTCTGGACTGTACGGCCGACAAACGAAACATTTTTGATGACTCCTTATATCAGGATCAGGGTCGTATTGGAGGGGGAACTTGGGGGGGGGGGGGGGGGGGGGTGCTATCCCTCCACTTTTCTTATCGAGGGGAACGCCATTCCCTTACTATTGTATATAGAGAACACTTTCTTACTAATAAACTTCCATCGTTTTGCTTAATTAAAATATCCTCAATGCTGAATAATAAACTAATAGGATGTTGGCAGCATGCTGAGCTTCTAACCCCAAGATCGCGGGTTCAAACCCGGTCGAAGTCGTCGGATTTTTTAAGAACTTTAAAAATCCCTAAGTATGCCTTCCTTCGGAGGGGAAGTAATGCCGGCGGTCCCATGTCATAGATTTATGGCATGTTAAAGAACCTTCTACTAATTACACCTGTGTGAAGCTAAATTATATATAGGATAAACATTTGACTAACGTTCTTAGGTTCCTACGTTCGTCGTCAAGATCCGACTGCGGTGGCATCTGGTAACTAAGTTCTGAACTAGTTGGTCGTTGACGGTGGCGTTTGGCGGCAAAAGTAGGAACTACTTGTAAAAATTGACTCTCTGCAGTCCTTACTTGAATAAAAATCAAATACACACACTAATAAGTCATCACATTTAACACCGGTTATCAGACAGATTCTACACACACCCAAAGTACACGGGGTTACATTACCGCGTTGTCGCAGCCCCTAAACTGAGGAACCAACCAACCAACCAAACTCATAGGATATAATTTTTCGTTTTGAAGCCAGCTGAATATGAAAGGAAAGGACAAAAACATAAACCAAGTATAATTTTGATATATTATAAAATGTATTGGTGAATAGTTCAGACAAACAAGTTACAACGCAATAAAAAGAACAACAATCAACATCAAACGCGTTGGGCGCCCGCGTACGCCAAGCTAGTGTACAATGTCGCTTGAGATTCTCACAATGTGTAATATTTTCCATTGCCAATTGTTACAAATTCAAGATATTCCCTCGGCCTAGAGCAGGTAATTTGTGCACTAAAACAAGCACTCAAAATCACTGTTCAACTCGTAACATAATTATGGAGATAAACATTAATTTAATTAAATTTTAATCGTTTGTACTTTATAGGATGTGCAGACGGCATTGGATATCGGATATCATATTTGTCATAACGACGAAATGACAACTCCCTTTTTCCTTACGCTTATCTTGCATTATTTAATGATGCAACCAAACTTAACTCCAATCTGAAACCTAAGCTGTAAGATAAGATGTGAATAGAATAAAAGAAAACATTTCCCGCTTCCTTATGCTGATATTGTATTCTTTAATGATGCAACAACAATATCGAATGCCGCCCCTTGACCCTCGGAAACGATAGGTGTTATTAACTTATTATCGTGCAACAAACAGTAATCATTGTCGTGCTTTTCGTTTGAGCGTTTACAGTCCCATTGTTAACAGCTTTAAGGTCGATTCACACATCTCCGGGGCGTGACGGTGCTCTCCGTTTCCGTATCCATCCTTTCCGACATGAATTTTTCACGTCAGTTCTCACACTTCAGTTCCGCGCAGTTCCGTGCAGGTAAGTCGGCAATCAAGTGTTCCATGATGAATTTTAGTGATGATGAGCTGTTAATAACTGTTATCTTGGACGAAGAGGAGAAAGAGAGGAAGAAACAGCGGTTTTATCCTATATGGAAACGCAGGGGTTTAGAAGGAGAGTTTTCTACTCTATATAAGTGCTTGATAGACGACGAAGTAAATTTCATGGATATTTCATAATGAGTAGTTTGTCCTTCATTCCGGGAGCTAAGGAACAGTTCATACGTACACAGAAAACCTAAGCACTCGAAGAAATCAGAGAAGCAGGAAGGCGGGAAGAGAGAACTCACGTCCGTGAAAACAAGAAAATATCGTTGGCGAGTGAATTCGTAATTGCCGGCACGGATCACGGAGAAGTACTGAAGATTGCGGCGAATGCCGTCAACGGAAGTGTTGGAATTCATTCGTTCGTTTACATGGCAACGATATTTTATTTTCACGGAGATGCCGTCACGTCCCGGAGATGTGTGAATCAATCTTTAATCGTTAGTCACGGTACGGGTCATTGCGGTTCAATTTTCTTCCGCGTAAAGTTATAGCCGTTGTAGTGGACATTTCTGTTGACTCCTGTGATTTTACGTATTATTTTACTGTTTTAGAGTCCGGGATACTACATGTTTAAAGTGATAATTGTATAAATTGTGTTAGTAATTGAAAATTGTTATGTTTCATTATGAAACGTAGTATCGTAGATTATTTTAGTAAATCTAGTTCCGGGGTTCCAAGTCCAACTACAGAAGATGGCTCGCGTGCTTCAAAAGAACGAGAAACTGATAACGGCTCATCTACGTCATATACGGATGGTTGGTAATTGTTGAAGATAAAGGCCAATCATGTGAAGTATTCTTCCTTGTTATTTGGAGCTTCAAAACACATCTGAATACCTAGTTTATTGGAGCGACAGTACATAGAGAATTTAAGACAAAATTCGAGTGGTTAGTATGTAGGGATGTGCAGAAATTGCAGAATATGAGAGTGGTTAAATCACAGTTTGTACATTTCTAAAGAATAGAGCAATATTTCGGTGGGTCCAGTTTGTGGAAGTAAACAAGCTCAGTTAACATCGTAGAGAAGAAAGATTCAGAAATATAGGAATTCTGAAGCCCATTTAACTTTTTGCATACAAGGAAAAACAAGACAAGACGATGTTCTAGAAAACCTTGTGAAAGTTCAAGAAAAGTGTTTTGCACAACATATTGTAACTTAACCGTTTGTCTGTAATGTAGACCAGTATATAAGAATAAGAATTCAAATAAAGGTAAAATCAGTCGAATGCTCGGGGTAGTTTTTGAATTAGAAACACGATAGCATATGATCAGGTCTACATCCAGTTCTTAATAGTAGTACAAATGAATGATACATACGATTAGGTGGATTTGCATCTATAAAATATTTAATTAACAGAAAAACCACAATTATCTACGATCTCCCATGAACTTTAAAAACATTC
This sequence comes from Meconema thalassinum, assembly GCA_946902985.2. NCBI lineage: Eukaryota > Metazoa > Arthropoda > Insecta > Orthoptera > Tettigoniidae > Meconema > Meconema thalassinum. The sequence goes on from OX336390.1 coordinate 611,365,679, forward strand.
TAATCCTTACAACATCCTCATTTTTTGCGTATGGCTTTTAGTGCCGGGAGTGTCCAAGGACATGTTCGGCTCGCCAGTGTTGTAGCTGCTTCGAGGCGGACACCCAATGGGTGAGCTACAAGTACCGTCGCATGTGGAGTGTTGTCTGGGGAGGAAAGTTGGAATGTAAGGACGAGGAGTTGGAAGGTAGCGGCTGTGGCCTATATTTAGGGACCAACCCCGGCATTTGCCTGAAAGGAAGATGGGAAACCACCAAGGTTGCCGGCGGGGGGATTCGAACCTCCTCGCCTCCCGGATGTGAGTGACTGCCAGCAGTCATGCCGTAACGACCACGGCTGACTCACCCGGTAACATCCTCATTAAAATAAATCCGCATTAACATAATATACTCATTAAAATGAATCCTCATTGAAAACAAAGGCATAACGATATCTCTGTATAAGTATTCTCACTTGAGCATTTCATCTTTGACACACATTATTGAATTCTCAAATAATAAACTCCTATATTGAATCATGTCTCCTTAAATTATTGAATTATTGAACCTTGGAGTTGAATAATAGGCTATATCTGCAACATGGAATCTGTCATATTGTTCATAACTTGAACTCATTGAACATTTATGAATATAAAATCAATATTTTGATTTAATAAATTTTTCCTTGAGCTTAGAATTCAATAATGTTTGTAATTCAATTATTGAACTTTATAATTAAGTCTAGAAATGCAATGAACTTTTATTTGAGTTTGAAATTCAATGACCTTAATTTAATGACGGCGTAAAGCCACCTATGACGAGCACATACCAATTCACCACTATTCTTTATTAAGAAGCGATGTGGCTCGGTCCCTCAATACATTAAAATGATATTACGGTACAACTTATTTGCCCTTCAAGGCAATCGCTTTATGAACACGTATATTGGGCGAGTTCACTGGTCTTAACAACTAGGCATAGAAAATTTTGGTTTGAACAATGATTTGTCATCACCCTAGAAATAAATTCAAGTCCTATTCATCTATAAATTCTTTATTTTTGCCCTGTTACATCTCTAAAAATACACTAAAACACCGTTCAACAATTCTAACGATAGTCGGAAAACTTACCATAGCTTGAATCCCTTAATTAGTAATCATAACGTTACGTGGGGCTAATGCCTCCTTCATCAAATATCAACTTGCGGTTATGCCTATACTGGCAACTATATGTATTTCTGCATGGATCAAACATGGATCAAAATCCGAGTTTATATTCTCTCAAATCAGCTAAAACTTAACGTCCTGACCTTGATCAATACGCATCTTCATCCATTCCATCTCTCATCCCGACGCGCAGGTCGCCCACGGGCGTCGACTAGGAAGACCTGCACTCGGCCTCTCAAGAGGCTACACGACAAAAAAAAAATACGCATGTCAATCATCTAACTGCATTCATATTACTCCTCATAATACTTATTTCCATACTATCCTCTGGGCTGTACCATGGATCGTTGCTGTAATAACATTTGGACAATTGTGGCACTTACCTGGTAGTTTACTGGCCGGCACACTTCATATCCTCGCCGCTAGATGGGGGCTTCATTCATTCCATTCCTGCCCGGTCGGAGACTGGAAGCAGGCAGTGGATTTTCACCTGGTAGTTTACTGAAACCAATATATTTCAAGCACTCCTTACCTCGTGTGTTATGATGCATTAATTCGTTTATCGTCGACAATTCCTATCCCTCTCTCTCTATTTGGGCTTACGTGTGGCCTCTTATCTCATCCAAGTTCCAGGACTTACCTATGACCTTTTCTCTTATCTACACACTACACATCCCTCCACCACACTTAAGGAGGAAGCAAGCTCTACTAAGGGAAGCTAAGAAAATCTTTGCAACACCCTCTTTGCCATTGCACCAAGAATTCTGCCATCCATCACAGCAACGACTGGAATCTAGAAGACCAGTAAGTGTCACTGCGGGGCAACTCATTGCTGCTAGATTTGACCTAAATTAAAGCTGGAAGCATGAGTGGTGAACTAAAACATTGGGAACAAGTGCCCACCATCTTGATCCCACGAAGAAACCAAACGGCTTTGACTTACCGAGGAACTTCTGGTGCCGCATCAACAGGCTGAGGACTGGACATGGTTGCAGCAATTATTTCAGGTACAAGTGGGGCTGGATCAGCTCACCAATGTTTGAGTGTAACCTGGAAGAACAGTCGATCGAACATCTGGTCCAACGCTGTCCTCTTTATTCGTACCCTGGCATTCCTGACGATTTGTTCGCTCTCACACCCGACTTAACCGAATGGTTGAGAAGGATGGACTTGAAAATTTGAATATAGCTTGTTATGTATAATTGTATATTGTATAAATTACCATACGATTAAATAAATAACGTCTTCCTAGCAGAATCGTACATATCGCACCCTTAAACACACACTCACTCACTGAATACTTACTGCTCACACGACTACCGGATCTGGTTCGACTCACCACAATGATACCTTGTCTATGTCCTAAATTCAACTCTAAGCATCTATCTAACAATCACCCTGTGTTTACTCGCTCAATGCAACTATTATTTCCTTAATTCTTAATCATTTGACCTGCAGTTATTTTATTATTATTCTTGGATCCACTGCATTTACAATTATCTGGTTGAGCGATTGTTGTTTGGGCATGAAAAATAACGCTCAAACCTTTCACTCATAAAACCCGTCTTTTCTTCTACAAAAACGGTTTTTTCCGACTACGTAACTGTTGACGACAAATCGGTGTTCATTCTAACTACTTTCCATACCACATCTATTAATTTATTTTATCTATTCAAAATATAACACTCTCTCTCTCGATTAATAAAACATTTTGTAATCATCTGTACTTGTAGATATGGGAGTAGTACACCTTTGCTTAGCAAGATATCTTACTGCTGCTCTGAGGCCGTTCGACTCTTCCACATCTGCCAACGCCTTTCAGTAGCAATTGAAGATACATTTTTACAAGATTATCACTAAAAATATTACACAGAAGTTACGCAATTCTTAAAATAGATACACTCTCTTGGCCTCACAAAACTGAGATTTTCCACCACGCGATAGTCGCACTTTTCTAAGTTCAGTACTGTTTCGAGCCACGTCTCAAAACGTATTCGGACCCGAATGTAACACTTGGGGCGAATAAATTGCCGGAACAAGATTCGCGTGCACACAAACAATTAATCGACGTATGCATTTAAATTATATACATTTATTACTATAGGCTACACACAACTATATACACAACATATTGATATTATATCGTTATTGCGCTGCGAGGAGCTGCGGCTTGGTGCGTCCTGTCAGTAAGGCACGGCTTAACAGAGTGTCAAAAGCCAGGTAGAGGGCTGAGGGGCGACAATAGAATGACACAGATTTGCCAAGCATCACCATCACCACGCTGTCACGTCTTGTTTCCTCCCATAACACTGTTCACTTACTGTCTCCAACAAGTACTAACACTTTTCACGTACAGTCTTTATAGTTCATTTTCTTTCGTTGAGGAAGTTCAGTTTGTCTCTGTATGCTAATCTCGTAGCTTACTCTTTAGGCTGTACACTGTGAGTTGTCTACAGTCTATCCGGTTTTGCCGATACAGCCAGAGCTTATTCTCGCACAGAAATCTGACTTAAGATTGATCTCTTTGTCACCCACATTCAGTGAACTGAGTGTCGCACACTTTTGTCACAACTGGTAACTTCAAAATGACTGATGATTGTCTCTTTGTCACCCACTTTCAAAGGACCATGTGTCGCACGCTTTAGCTACAACGACCAACTTCAAAATGACTTCGTACGCCCTGGTTATTTATCGATTCCGGCTGGAAGGCCCTGTATTTGGATATCACGTGACCTCAACGTCTATGAAAATGGGTCTGGGTTTATTTTCTCAGAAAGATATCAGCCCGGTTCTTCCCGACAAAAAGTCCCCTTTAGAAATAAACGTTCTCTTTCAACTATTGCAGTAATGTCTTCCAAATACATTAAAATTGACTGCAATGAAACTATCCCGTAGGCTTGCCTGATTACACGTAGTCGGGGGAGAGGCGTAACTCATGATCAATGATCAGACAAACTGTAACGTGTTCTTGACAAGAACTCGGGTTTTGCTCCATCTCTCGGATTTTGGCGGGTGAAGATTTCAGCATTATTGGCATTGAAGAAGAACTTACATCCAGTGATTTAGTACACTTCAAGTATGCTGCAATAGCTTCCGTAGACGTTGAAAGGAGCTTTTCAAAGTACAAAAACGTGCGGGTTGACAATCGTCGTTCTTTTTCTTGTGAGAATCTACGAATGGTCACAGGCATCTACTGTAAACCTGTATAGCTTGACATGTATTTTAAGTAAACATTTTTCTTATTACCTCTAATCCGATAATGAATTCGAGTACCTAACGGCGAAATTCACTCTTTTTTGTTCTTCAGATGTTGCAGCCTTAAAGTTCCACATACCATGAAGTGTTATTTTCCTTGATAAAAAGAAGAAAATAACCAGAACACAGAACTTGGAGTGCCAAACAGACTGAAATAATAACCAGTATTTGTGCAAATAATTCGTATTTGTCAAATAATAATCAAATTATATAAGTATCGTACCTATTAAAATCATTTTCAACATACACTGACGTAGTCTGTTTTCATTCTCGCATTCATGAAATTATGTCAGTTTCAATCAAACTTTTAGGTAATCTTTTAAAGTTTTCGGGTCATTTTATGGAATTTTTGCAATCATTTTGTAGGTCAGTTTTTTAAATCCAGGCCCTGAAAGAGTAGATAAATCCCAGGGAATGTACATTTCTAATAACATCCATGGCTTCACATTTAGTATTAATAGTGTATTTAAGGTCAGAAATTACCTGCTGCGCTGGCCGAGAGCGCTAACGTGCTACTTCGTGCCTCGCTGGCATCGGGAGAGCGTCGGCCGTCCTGAAAAGGCTTTTCGTGCTTTCCCATTTTTACCACCAGGCCACGGTGGGTGAGTGGATATCGTGTCGGTCTACTAACCCCAAGATTGCAGGTTCGCTCCTGGCCGTGGTAAGTGATTTTTGAAAGGCGGAAAAAATACGATACGAATGTCATACGATGTTGGCATGTCAAAGAACCCATTTGAATTCAGTAGGCCGAGTTCACAATGGCAAAATTAATCTCGGGAGTTTCCGCCAACACAAAGTTCCTCATTTCTCTACTAGAAAGCGCTATAGTATTCAAGGAGCTTAGATATCTAACATCTAACCTCCTTGACTTCCATAGTCAAGGAACAACGAAATTCGACATGCAAGCTACCCTCTGGGTGTCAAAAAACAAAGCATGCACCCGGCACCCAAGGCCATACGATGATATTATTATTATTACCACCAGGCAAATGTCGGGTCGGTTCCCTTCTACAGGTCCACGGTCGACTTCCTTACAAAATCCCTTCCCAGACCCCTACCTAAAATAGACCCAAGTTAGCGGTCATCTGGGCGATCGGCCTGTCACCATCCCCAATTGTATCTGCTTGCAAAGTGTGTTCAGCTTCCAGACACCATCCTTGCGACGATAGAGGAATGATCACTTGCTGAGTCCATGGGTAAATCCGAGCTGGGAGTATAAGCGATTTTAAAAATATAAATAAAAAATCCACAGTTCATTTACATTTTTTTATTTTTTTATGTTTTTAGGGGCATGGGCTTTTGAAATTATTAATGCAGACTTGATACTTCCAAGATGTTATGGGACGAACAAATATGGAGGGGGGCCGAAAATGCTATTCCTAGGGCCATGCCTCCTCTCCATGGCCCTACCCTGGTGGATGTACAAACTGAGTTTTCACATCCTCTCTGGTCAATCGTACTACTTACACCACTGCCCCAACAGGCTGTTAACGACGAGAGAGTTGGTCGGAGAGGATGTGAGAACTCAATGCGCACTCGCACCTGTGCTACTCCAAATCTCGCGTCCATATTCAAACATGTAAAATGTCCCCTTCTCTAGGGATGGCCCAAATAAATTTGACCCCAGTTGATGTGTCTTCGCCAACCAGAGAGAAGGTGATTGCTCGTGATAGCTCAATTAGCAAGAGAAACATGCCAGTAATCTGAATCCTGTTTAACGTGAATTACTAGCAACCCTCCCCGGTTTTCCCCGGTATCTTGAACGGTTTATCCAGCGTAAGCTTAAAAGGCGCACGGACGGCAGGTTCCAGACGCAAGCCGAGGTGACAGTCAAACTCCAAACACATATACTCTTCTCTGAAGTCTTAACTCGACATGACTCGACAGTTTTATGCTGACCAAAACTGGGGTGATAGGCTCACTCGCTAGCTCATAAGCTCGGTCCGAAGTTATTAATTTAAATTTCCACTGAATGGAGATTGGTTGGTTGGTTCCTTACTTTAGGGGCTGTGACAACGCGGTCATGTAGCCCCGTGTACTTTGGGTGTGTGTAGAATTTGTCTGATAACCGGTGTTAAATTGTGATGGCTGTATTAGTGTGTGTATCTGTTTTTTAAGTCAAGTAAGGACTGTCACTTTGAATTTTTCAAATAGTTCCTACTTTTGCCGCCAAACGCCACCGTCAACGACTACTAGGCCTAGTTCAGAAGAACATATACATAATATAAATTTGCCATAACAGAGGATGTTATCAAAAATTCTAGAAATATTCTTCGTCCAAAAGCTCATACATTAAATTTCATGAAATACCAGATATGTTACAAAATGTGTTAAGTATGAAAAACATGAAAAATATAAGTCTTGATAAAAACAGCGTGGAATAGAAGAGATGTGAATGTGAAACTATATAAGTGGAAATAGCTAGGTTAGAACTCATAGTATATACTTTGCGAAGTAATGGAGAAATAATGGCATGAAATCGTTGGAGTGTTACGAGGTAATGTTTTGAATGGGCAAGAAATGGCAAGGAAAGCATTTTACAGATAAGAAATCTGTTGACATCAAAATAGAGAAAGAAAGACATTTTTGAAAGCCTTTGTCTGGAGCTTGGCACTCTATGGAAGTGAAACTTGAACTGTTGGCTCAGCAGAAAAGAGGAGAATAGAAGCATTTAAAATGTGGTGTTACAGAAGAATGAAGATGAGATGGGTAAATAGAGTAACACATGAAGAGGTATTTAGACGAGTGGGAGAGGAGAGATTATTCTGACGACTGCTAATGAAGAGAAGAGGTAGGTTGGTAGAACACATACTAAGACACCCAGGAATAACAAATTTAGTTATGGAAGGAACGGTCGAGGACAAAATCTGTAGGGGTAGACCAAGGTATATGTTTGAACTAATTGCCTCGAATGTAAGGTGTGGTAGCTATGTAGAGATGAAACGATTAGCTCAGGGCAGGGAGGCATGGAGGGCTGCATCAAGCCAGTCAAAAAACTGAAGATTGAAACAAAACAACGATCTTATAGCTGAGAAACCAGACGTTTTCCGTGTGATCTGGCCAATATACATGAAACGTTTCACCGCGTTCAGGAGCTTGACTTGTCAGACCTGGTCTGGGATTCAATGTGTGGGAATAGAAATATTTCTGTTCAAACACTCCCAGTCTTGGCCATTGTTTTTACACCCCTTTTAACTACTGACGCTGTTAGAGACGTCGGGGTGCCAGAATTCCGCCCCAAAGGGATCTTTAACGTGTCAGTAAGACTACTGACATGGCTCCCTCGCAAATACGCACCCTCAAATGCCAACTGACTGCACCAGGATTCGATCTTGCAACCATGGATAGAGCAAGCAAGAACGTTACTGCTGCACCACGTAGCTAGTCCCATTCTTTATGATAGATAGATGGATTGGAACGAAGTTGACTTAGCCCCGTGATGGCAACCGGGTAGCTGCCAGGAGTTATGATATATGAGGGAGTGGTAAGGAATTGACCTCCCTGCGTCAAGTACTCCAACAGAAGAAGACCTTATAAGGGGCTAACCTTGAAGACTTAATGGCCATAAGAACCCAGTCTTAAAATAAATATTTGTTGTTTGACATTCTAGTTTTATCAGCAGATAACAGATATTTACAAATGCCGGTATACACTCATTCCATGAGGAAGTTTCTTATACTGTTGTTGTGTACTAACATCGATAAGATTATGCACTTCCCATGAACGTGCGAATTTGGGTATTTTCCTCTCTGCCCAAAACTTTTGGTTGATAATCGTGTTCGAGTGAATAGTAATGAATAGGGCTCGGATTTTTAGGTGATAAAAATGGGGGAAATATTTATTTTTTATGCATTAAAAATAACTGAAATATATGACAAAAAAAAGAAAACATATTTAATTATAATGTAGTTTATTAATGTAAATATAAACAATATGCAGCACTCACGAATGCAATTTATTCCATGTCTCACTGTCTGCTGAAGCATCACAATGCACAACGAGATACTGTACATCTTCAGGTTGTCCATCACAAATGCCCGACGATTATCGCGAAACACTTCTTCTGATGGCGCGAAACTGCGGCAATATGTTTCTTGCCCTCGAGGTGTTGTGTAACTTGAGATCGTTGTTCAGCCTTGATTGCTTTCCCACATGGTTGGCAAAACAGAACGCCCCCATCAGAAGTAAAATTATCTTTAAATTCTGCAGCATTCTGCAGAATGACACATGCCGTTGATCGCGATTGGACATTATCCAGATCAGAGATAATCGGGATCGCGACCGAGACGTCTAAATGGGGTATAAGTTTATGTCGGCTAAGGCTTGTCTTTTGTTACACGTTATTGTCAATTTTATGGGTACAGTATAAACTCATTACTCAGATATATAGATTATTAAATCATTGGAAAACCAATTATGGTATTAAACTGGGTGTAGTGTTATGTTATTAATAAGAAATTTCTCTAATAGTAAAATATTGGTAAAAATTTGAAATAATGTAGGAATAAGATTGAAAATTAGGTGGCTCTTATGAAATTAGAATTTGTTGCTGCAATATGTGCATGATTTAGAGAAACAGAATTTAAAATACTTATGGCTTCATGCTTAAAATAGCTAAAATGCTTAATGGGGTTTATTTTTGTTGTTGATTTTTAACAATATGTTGTCTGTGAGGGTATCAAGCAAAACGTTTGAGTCAAAAATTATCTCATTGAGATTTTTAGGGTCTGAAATTTTATGCGCTGTGTTGATTTCTATGGATTCTAGTACATTCATCAGGGTTCCCTTGTTTGTATAATGTAAGATTTTCAAATCTTTTTCTATATTTGTAAATTTATGACCTGACTCTTCCATATGGGTAGCCATAGCTGAATATTTTCTGTATTTTGTGGCGTTTATATGTTCATTATATCTTATAGCAAAATTTCTTCCGGTTTGGCCTATGTAGTTGGTATTGGATTCATTGCAAATCAATTTATATATACCAGATTTGCTGAATTTATCTTTCCTATTGATTGTATTAGAGTTAAAAAACAGGTCATGATTTGTATTATTGGCACCAATGACCACTAAGTGATCATTTATATTTAGTAAAATAAAGGTATTGATTAGGCGGAACTTTTGCAAAATATTAATACTAATTGTTGCATCAATATGGAACCATAATGAACCATTCAAATACTAAAAAGTGTCTCTTATGGCGAAAGCAATTGTGGACACGTGCGAGTGCCTGGAAAACAACTTTTTTCTTTAATAATTTAAGAGTATATCGACGATGCATAATTATAACTTTTAGTCTAGGACGCTAATAACTTGACCACCGAAGCATTGGGAAGAAATTGCAATATTAAGGTACATAAACAACATAGCCTACACATTCAACTGTCGGTTAATGTTCCTCAACATTTCCCTTCTTAAATATTCCCCTCCTTTATAATTCTCCATCACGTGAAAACGTGCCATGTCTTGGGTTTTAAATATATCGATGCAATGGTGCTGCCATCTGCTGTCAGTTACTGGAACTATATGGGCGATGTACTGCCATCTGTTGTCAGTTATAGGAACTGATTGCAGATATTTAAACGGCGTACTGAGGACAACAGTTTGCTCTTTTGATCACATGCTGTAATGCAATGGTAAAACGGAAATAAAACGTATTGAGAGGGAATGTAGAAATATGTATCTTTTACAGACATAAAACCTTACTAATACTCCTTGATGAAACAATATTTCAGTGGTAAAAAAAAAATATCGGCGAGGGCTGGGATCGAACCGGTGAACCTTGGAACCACAGTCTGTCGTCTTAACCACATAGCTACTCGCGCACTCTTGGTCAGCAGCAGACGCAGCCGTTCTTTATCATTAAAAGCCGCTGTCTGAAGGAAATAATCCATTTCATTATCCAAATAAATCAATGTTGCACATTCGTATACGTTCATACTGTTATTATATTTTATTGTCAGAACTTGGTTAATGTATGTTTTCAATTACATGCAAGCTTATTAAATAACTTACATTTTAATGGACTTCTCACCGCCATTTTGTCATGACCCCAGGCGGATTGTGCGCATGCGTGAGGGGCAAGAATTCTGCTATTTTCTATATTAATTCAAAAATATACCGTAATATATTTGTTTATTTTATAGACACTCTGCAAATCTAGGGGCCAAGAGCTTTCGTTAGAGTGCTCTACGAAGTAAATCGGTTCTGTCGTTCTCTCAATCTCGTGGTAACAAAAATCACCTTACTGTTTTAAATATATAGATTCCTTAAAGGAAATGACAAAAATACTTGTTCCTTGAACAAGTGAAAATCTCAGTTCAGAAACTGGATTTCAAACAAACAAAGCTAAAAGCGTCGAAAGACGATTACTACAAATGATCTCGAAGAATAAAATGTCTATACATGGAGTACATAAATATTGTGTCGAAATATGGATAAAGGATTTGCTCGATAATGTCACTATAAAGCTCTAACTACAAGTTTAGTGAACACGGCTACCTGGTCTGGAAGTCTAGAAGCTCAAGATAGAGTATTACAAAATACTCGGTTGTTACATCTTCCAAGGATCCAGGTTGGATTCTAGCTCGTCTCCAAGAACTCGTGACCTCAGGAAAGGAACGAATTCCCCTACTAGAAAACAGCAAGCTCCGACCGGGATCGAACTGCGGACCTCCAATCAACATCTTCATTGTGACCGGGTATACCCTGGACCTCTTGATAATCTTCATGTCTCTTCTTACTCCGTCATAGTACAGTTTCATCAAAATAACGAGAAGTGTCAAAAGTTCAGCTTCCCATTTCGAAAGACATTCGAAAAGGAAGTCGTGGACCTCACTCGCATAACGAATATTCATGTAGATGGAATATGTACATCGTTCTGTAGTCGCTGGTGTTAATGTCGAGCTCATGTCTGACAATAATGCACTAGAATGTAGTTGTACATCAAGTCTCATGTTCGCTCATCAAGTAGACATTCATGAACAAACTCCTCTAACGAAGCTCCATCGCTGACTATATTGCTTCTATCTTCTTATATTCCTGGCGCTCATACTAATTTAGTCCATAATTAACTTCATATTAGCAGACTTAATAATGTTCTTCAACATAGAATACATCTTCATCCTACTGGTGTTGTTATACAGTTCCAAAAAATCAATGCTAACACTCACTCTTACTCACTTGTGTCTCGTGCATTCGCTGTAGTCGCTCGAACAAAAGTGTCTTATCGCGCTGAAAACAAACACTTTCCTCACGTTTCACAAAAACGTTTATATCTTCTGAAATAATCTTCCTAATTTTCTCAAAAGTAGTGGAGTGAGGCCGATTCTGCCCCACTTCAGAACCCTCCTTGCCCCACTACTAAGCCTCAGCCATGTAATATTTGTCAATATCTCTCGAACGCATGGTCCGATTTTGACAAATGAGGTGCCATTGGACTCGAGCGGACGTTCTCTTTCCTATGGACCATGTATTGTGTTTTTTTAAAAAAATATGATTTTGTTTGTTTTCGAAAGTAGGTGATAGTTTGAAAACCAAACATGATAGAACGTTATGCCAGGGCTCAAACGAATGGTCTTTATGACCTTTATCTCCTATGATGAATTTTTTTACTTTATATGTTTTTTTGAAAACACTCGAATTTTGAAAATCCTATATTTTGGAAACTAGGAATTCTACAAAAAAGTTTGTTTGGCGTAAATCAATGGTCCCTACCCCCTTTACCTTCAAAATAAATTTCAAGTTTCTAGGATAAAAACCTGACAGTAGTGTGGTAGTGAGAGAGGTACGGCACTTCTTTTTGAACCCTCCTCGTATTTGCCCCGAACCTGATATCTCGCTAACCAATGATGGGATTAGAACATACAGGGTATCCTAGCACTCGTAGTGACGCCCCCTACTTTCCTATAGGCTCTTTATTTAATTAAAAGACCAAAACTTAAAGGTCATTCGCTTTTAATATCTCGCGAACCAATCATGCTAGAGGCGTGTACGACAGGTCCAAGGACTCGGGGTGACGTCTTCTTTGCTATGGACCACTCGTTGTAATTTGTAAAAAAATTGGAAACGCGATTTTGGGGTAAACACGTGTTTTTTGTGATTTTTGCTGATTTCTCACGAACCAATAACGCTAGAGACGTGTACGAGGTGCCCTAGGACTCGGGCTAACGCCCCCTTTCAAATGTGGTAGGTATTTTTTTCCAAAAAATAATTCACAAAGGGCCTAACGCCATACACGTTGAAAAAAAATTTCTTTAGCGATACCTGTTTATAATGTTCATGATGCGCGGTGGTTGAGAGAGACGATACGGCTGGGTGTGTGTGTTTCAACGAACCTGTCGCTAACCACAAGGACCATGCTTAATAGAACAATAGCTATTTCGGCGGGTCGGTGTATGACAGAGCGAGGGTTCGTTTTTCTGATATTTTACCTTTGACGTGTAAACGGTGATGAGAACTTGGTTCTATGTTGATCGAAGTGAGTAGAGAAAACAAACTTGCCGAGGAGCTGACGAGCAGGAGGTGAATGTCATTTGAGCTTATTGGAATGCGCTGATCTGACTTGACAACAAGTGCAATGGAAAATGACAAAGACGCTTGAAGGTGAAATAATCTGACCACCGTGGTGGCAGGGAAGAGCGAAATGCATGTGAACATGTGTGAAACCACATGTACGCTAAACAAGTTACATCCTGTTTGCTTCGTACGTGACAAAATGCAAGTTCATGTGAAATTTGATCTGGCACAGGTGTTCGCCTGGGACGTTAGCTGTCCACGTGCGCGATAACTGTTAACAAGTTACATCCTGTTTTGCTTCATACGTGACAAAATGCAAGTTGACGTGTAATATGATCTAACACACGTGTTCACCTTGGATGTTATCTGTCCACGTGTCCGATAACAGAATGTTCAACGCGTGGGAAAAAATGATTATACATGCAACGTAACATATATAAAGACATGTCGTTATCATTTCCACTCTCACTTAGGTAACTACCTTTGAACACACTGCATTGCGTGAAACCCTTGGTCTTGTTTAACAGTTTTGGTGTTGGTGGAAAATACTTAACCTTGTTGTGAGGTAGGTGTTTATTCATTCATTTATATATTTATTGATTTATATATATATTTACATGCAATTATTTATTGATTGTTAAAGTTATAATTAAATGTGTATTTATTTGTTTGCAGATAACGTGTATAGCCTACCTGTTGTGTGTCTGTGGGACAGAGATTGAAAAAGAGAGAAAGACAGACAGCTAGAGAAGGAAACCATTTCCACACAAGCCCACGGAACGGGAATAAAGCAAAGCATTACACGTCAAGGTGAGATTTGTTTATATATATATATATATATATATATATATATATATATATATATATATCTTTATATATATAATTCTTCAACACGTGTGTATGTGACTGAACTCCTCCTAAACGACTGAACCGATTTTGATGGAATTTGGTATGTACATTAGGGTGGGTCCATGTATGGTTTAGATTCACAATCCGACCCGGTAGGTGGAATGAACACAATTTTAGAACCACAATTTACACACAATTTTAGAAACACAATATACAGTCAAAAACAGTCGTCATGGAAACCACTAGCCTTGGCCTTCGTGAAAGCTGATGTCTTTGGACGGTTTGTCTCTGCACGTTAGAGCCACCTGGTCGCAATCTGTGCAACTATCGCCATTACTTACACTCCACCCGTGGCGGAAAGTTGTGTTTTATACCAAAGTGATGTCGAATTCTACTGTTTGTCTCTGCACGTTAGAGCGTTTCAAAGTCCCGTATGCGTTCATATACCATTCATCCGATTGCCATGAAACTTGGGTGATATGTTAAGTGAGCTCCAGGGAAGGTGTTTGGCTTAGTAAATCCATTTTACAATAGATAGCGCACGAATAGATTCAACAAATGAGCGACGACGCGCGAAGCGTTTCAAAAAGGTCCCGTATGCGTTCAAATACCATTCGTCCGATAGCGATGAAACTTGGGTGAGATGTTGTGTACACTCCAGGGAATACTTCTGGCTTAGTAAATCAATTTCACATTAGGTAGCGCACGACTAGATTCAACAAATGAGTGACTACGCGCGAAGCGTTTCAACAAAATCCCGTATAAGTTTATATTCCATTCATAGATTGAGATGAAATTTTGATGAGTTGTTGTGTACACTTAAGTGAAGGCTTCTAATTTAGTAATCCATTTCACAGGAGTTTGCGCACGAGTAGATTCAACAAATGAGCGGCGACGTGCGAAGCGTTTCAACAAAGTCCCGTATGCGTTCAAATACCATTCGTCCGATAGCGATGAAACTTGGGTGAGATGTTGTGTACACTCCAGCGAAGACTTCTGGCTTAGTAAATCAATTTCACATTAGGTAGCGCACGACTAGATTCAACAAATGAGTGACTACGCGCGAAGCGTTTCAACAAAATCCCGTATAAGTTTATATTCCATTCATAGATTGAGATGAAATTTTGATGAGTTGTTGTGTACACTTAAGTGAAGGCTTCTAACTTAGTAATCCATTTCACAGGAGGTTGCGCACGAGTAGATTCAACAAATGAGCGGCGACGTGCGAAGCGTTTCAACAAAGTCCCGTATGCGTTCAAATACCATTCGTCCGATAGCGATGAAGCTTGGGTGAGATGTTGTGTACACTTACGTGAGAGTTTCTAACTTAGTAAATCAATTTTGCAATAGGTAGCTCACGAGTAGATTCAACAAATGAGCAACGACGCGCGAACTTTTAATCAAAGTCCCGTATGCGTTCATATACCATTCATCCGATTGCAATGAAAATTGGGTGAGATGTTGTGTACACTTACGTGAGGGTTTCTAACTTAGTAAATCCATTTCACAGGAGGTTTCGCACGAGTAGATTCAACAAATAAGCGATGACGCGCGAAGCGTTTCAATAAGGTCCCGTATGCGTTCAAATACCATTCGTCCGATTACGATGAAACTTGGGTGAGATGTTGTGTACACCCTACGGAAGGTTTCTGGCTTAATAAATCCCTTTTACAATAGGCAGCCCACGAGTAGATTCAACAAATGTGTGACGACACGCGAATCATTTCAACAAAGTACCGTATGCGTCCATATACCATTTATCCGATTGCGATGAAACTTTGGTGAATTGTTGTGTACACTCCAGGAAATATTTCTGTCTTAGTAAATCCAGTTTTTAATAAGTAGCGCACGAGTAGATTCAACAAATGAGCGACGGCGCGTGAATCGTTTCCACAATGTCCCGTATGCGGTCATATATCATTCATCCGATTGCGATCAAACCTAGATGAATCATTGAGTACACGCCTGAGAAGGTTTCAGGCTTAGTAAATCTATTTTACAATAGGTAGCGCATGAGTAGATTCAACAAATGAGTGACGGCACGCGAATCATTTAAAGAAAATCACTTATGCGTTCATATGTTATTCATCCGATTCCGATGAAACTTTGATGAGTTGTTGTGTACACGCCAGGGAAGGTGTTCAACTTGGTAAATCCATTTTACAATATTGGTAGCGCACGAGTAGATGTAACAAATGAGTGACGACGCGCGAAGCGTTCCAACAAAATCCTGTATGCGTTCATATACTATTCATCGATTGCGATGAAACATTGATGAGTTGTTTACACTTACGTGAAACTTTCTAACTTAGTAAATCCATTTCGCAGTTGGAAGAGCGCGAGTAGATTCAACAAATGAGTGACAGCGCACGAATCATTTAAACCAAATAGAGTATGCGTTAAATGCCATTTATCCGTTTGCGATGAAACTTTGGAGAGTTGTCGCGCACGCTCCAACGAATGTTTCTAAATTAGTTAATTCAATTCACGATAGTTTAGAGGCAGTTAACAGAAATTGAAAAAAAATTTGTGTATCCAAAATCACTTCAAGAAACAAAGTTACAACACTTTCTTTGACTGGCAGGACAACGTCTGCCGGGTCAGCTTGTATATATATATATATAACTTGTTTGATTTTGTTTTGTATATGAAATGGATAAACTATATGGAATGGATATACTTATGGTGGTTTATTTTATTTCTTTTTAGAGTGTTGGAAAACGCTTGACCTCTGTTGATAACCAGGAAAGTGTGTGTTTGGGGTCATTGTCCAGCAGTCTACAGCTGAAAACTCAGGTGAGAGTGTTCTTTCAAAATAATGTCTTTTACTGCTGTGGATACGTTAACATGGGAACCCCTAAACAGTTGTTTCAAATCGCGTGTGTGCTCTGGTCGTGTGGTCAATGTTATAAAAAGTTTGATTCCCAAAGAATTTTTACAATCTTGTTTTGAAATTTTTAAAATTGAAATTTGTACAGCACAAAGGTTGCATACAGCTTTAAAGGTGAATACAGAACTGGTGTGCGATTTCATATATAAAAAGAAGGACGTGGAGCATAAAGAGACATTATATATTTGCAGTAAAATGCATGAGCTATTCATAGCCCATAATTTGGAACAGTGGTATGAAACCCACGTGGTGAATGCCTTGCTATCAAAATTTTATAAACTGCAACAAGGACCGAGTGGTTTAGCGTTAGACAAAATTCATCATTTACAAATCAACATTTGTCAATTCAACCCGTTGAATGCTGGGTCTAGCTATATTAAAACACCACCAGCAATAGCTTCGAAAAAGGCTGTGGTTAATATAAAGAATTATGACAATGAATGTTTTCTGTGGGCTGTGGCTGCGTATTTGCAGCCAGCTCAAGATCGACATGTTAACAGACCAGCAAAGTACATGGCCATGTTTGAAGAATTAAAACAAACTTTAAATTTAACTCGAGTATCGTTCCCTATGGACTTAACCGAGATCCATAGGTTTGAACAAGACAACCATGACTTTTCGTTCATGGTGTATGGCCTTCATGGTGATGAGATTGTGGGTCCTCTTTATGCCACAATAGAACCGAAACGACACCACATTCATCTTTTATATTTATCTGTAGGAAAGGTGAATCACTATTGCCTGATTAAAAGCTTGAGTAGATTGCTAAGCAGTCAAGCATCCAAAGATCAACATAAGAAACATATTTGTGACCGTTGCTTGCAATATTTTAAAACCCCTACGCTTTTGAAACGTCATAGGGTAGATTGTGTTTCTCAGGAAGCGGTGAGATTGATATTGCCACAAGGGGACAAGGCTGTGTTAAAGTTTAAGGACATTCATAAGCGTGACACTGTTCCCTATGTGGTATACGCAGATTTTGAAGCTCTCACCACACCCATGGCGGGATGTGAACCAGATCCCACCATTAGCTCAACGACACCCATTCAAAAACATGAACCCTTTGCCATTGGATTTAATGTGGTGTGTGCCTATGACCCCACACAATCCGCTTACAAATACCATGAGGGGCCAGATTGTGCCAAATGGTTCTTGGATGAACTTGTCAAGTTGGCTCATGATGTACATAAATTACTGGACCACCCAGTACCCATGAGCCTATCTCCAGAACAGCAGCAGCAGTATGAGCATGCCATGACATGCATATTTGCGAAAAGCCTATTTTAAGTGGAGAGGAAAAAGTCAGAGACCACTCGCACTTTGCGGGGGAGTTTCGTGGAGCTGCGCATAGTAAATGCAATTTGAATTTTCCAGCTCCTCGTTTCATCAGTGTCTTTTTCAACAATCTGGCAAATGATGACATTCAGTTTTTGATTCGTGAATTGGGACATGTCAACAAGGGCTCGTTTAACATTATTCCCCAAAACCATGAGCGTTTTACAGCCCTGACATGGTGGTTTGGCGACTTTAGCATTCGATTTTTGGATTCCTTTAAGTTTATGGCATTCTCGCTAGACAGCCTTGTGAATGGCTTGAATGAGGAGGAATTAAAAAATACTAGAATGCATTTTAATGATCCTGAGCAATTTCAATTGTGCATTCGGAAATGCATATTCCCGTATGATTTCTGCAACAGCTGGGACGTGTTAAAGCAAAGAAAACTCCCACCACAAGAGAAATTTTACTCGAAACTAACACGCAGTACCGTTTCCGATGAAGACTATGCACATGCATGTCTAGTTTGGAGAGTGTTTTGCATGAAGACGCTAAGTGAATATGCTTTGCATTACCTAAAACTGGATGTATTGCTGCTCACCGATGTGTTTGAAAAATTCCGTGAGTTGTGTCAACACATTTACAGTCTTGATCCGGCTCACTATTATACGAGTCCTGGGCTCTCGTTTGATGCCGCTTTGAAATACACTCAAGTGGAATTGGATTTACTCTCTGATGTAGACATGGTTCTATTTTTTGAAAAGGGCATTCGTGGCGGCTTTGTGTCGCTTAACCAACGCCATGCCGAAGCGAACAATGTCTACATGCCTGATCATTCACCAGACAAACCAGAATCGTACTTAATGTACTATGATGTGAATAATTTGTATGGTTACGCCATGAGTCAGCCTTTGCCCTATGGGAAGTTTGCTTGGCTGACAGACAAACAAGTGTCAGAATTTGATGTGAACATGGCTAGTCAAGAAACATGCCGTGGATATGTGCTAGAAGTGGATATTGAATATCCCCCATCCTTGTATGATGAACATGCCGATTTCCCATTCTGCCTTGAGCAAATGGTTCCCCTTGACAGTAAAGTGAAAATTGAAAAACTCATGGGCACACTTTACAACAAAAATCGATATGTGCTACATATCCAAATGGTGGTGCAATGCCTCGCCCAAGGCTTGGTGTTGAAGAAATTCCACAGGTGTATTTCATTTGCTCAAAAAGCATGGATTGAGCCATACATGCGACTCAATACAGAGCACCGACAATTGGCAACACAGCAGTTTGAATTTTTTTAAAATTAATGAACAACTGCATCTATGGCAAGTCTATGGAGAATGTCCGCAAATACCGTGACATTAAATTGGTGAATGTCTGGGAGGGGCAGTGGGGTGCCCGGCGGTACATTGCCAAGCCAAATTTCAAATCGATCAAAATTATCGATGAGGATTTGGCTACTATTGAAATGAGTAAGACCAGCGTGACCATGGATAAACCCATTTACTTGGGCCAAATCATCTTAGACTTTTCTAAATCGGTCATGTATCGATTTCACTATGAGTTTGCCAAACGTCATTTTGAGAACGTCTCTCTTTTGTATATGGATACGGACTCATTCATTTACCACATTCGCCACTGCAACCCCTATGACGTCATGAGGCAACATAGTGACTGGTTCGACACCTCTTGCTATAGCGTTGACAACGTGATTCAGCTGCCCATAAAAACAAGAAGGAAATGGGCGTTTTAAAAGATGAATGCGGTGATTCCATTATGATGGAATTCGTAGGTTTGGCCTCAAAAATGTATGCTTATCGCACACTCGACTGTAAGGAAGCCAAAAGAGCAAAAGGTGTAGGTAGGGCAGTGGTAAAATCGCTACGTGTTGATGACTATCTAGCGGTTTTACGCACTGGCAAAGCTATGTCTCATACACAGTGCAGGATACAATCCAGCAACCATCATTTGTATCTTGTGGAACAGAGAAAACGCACCCTCGCCTCCATGGATAACAAACGTGTGTGGGCTGATGATCTTCTCACCAGCCTGCCCTGGGGTTTTGATCGCAAGGAGGAGGAGGAGGAGGTGTGATTTCATTGTTTAATCGTTTATGGGACATAGCTTTATACAACTTGTAGATTTAGTATTTTGTAAATATTGGTTTCTGCCATTGTAAATAGTAGATTTTGTAAATAGTGGCAACACACTTGGACCTTTTGCTCTTTAAAAAAGTTCTATGCAACCTTATTTTTTAAAATTTTTTTGATTGGTAAATAGTATGGTTCTTTTAACGCTGTACAAAGTTGAGATTTTTGTAAATATGAAATAAGTAAGATTTTTAGTAACTTTAATAACTAGTATTTAATTATTTTTCGTATTGTAAATGATAAACTAAAAAAGTTCTTTTGGGATGAGTGTGCATATCGAGAATGTGCTTTTGGGAATAAATAAAGTGTTTGTGTTTGTTCCCAAAGACAGGTGTGAATGTATGAGTGGAGAGAGAAAGCTGGTGTGTATGGTTGACCAGAGCAAACACGGTGAGGTAGGGTGGGTGGGTGGGGAGGGGGTAATTGGTCACTTATATACTCATTTCGTTTTCAATAGTTTCGTTTTTTCATTGAAATGTGGCAGTCAAGAGACATTATTTTTGTAAAAACAGTCTTACCTGCAGTAGTCGTAGACCTCGACGTTTCTCCAAACACCCATAAACACATTGCAGCATCGCCATGGTCAAGCACTTGCATCAACATCATTGTCAAATCTCAACTTTCGACATACACCAAATGGAAAAATGTGAAAACAGCAAAATGGAAAACCTATGTTTCCATATCACCAAAAACGCAAAACTTAAAACGGACATTTTTAAAAACTGGAAATGGCCATGTGTGAAATATGAAAATTCAAAAACTTCAAACGGACATTGTTTGAAAAGTGTCATCAGCAAAATGGAAAAATCCATATCATCAAAAACGTTAAACTTGAAACGAAAGATTTCGAAAACTGTAAATTGCAAATTGGCAAATGACAGTGTGTGAATTCATCATGTGTGAAATGTGTAAAATGAAAAATCAGCCATCAACATCATGATTTTTTAAAATTAAAAATAACACAACATCGTGCTCTGGTAAACCTTTGTTTTTATTTCATAGTCATAGTGAATTGATAAAAGAAATATAGAATACAAACAAATCCCAAATCCTCACTCCTCAATTCCTCAATGTTTATGTCCATGCATCATCAACTTTCCTTTCATAGCACACATGACAATCAGGGCTGCCATCCTTTCACCCACTGAGGCATCACTGGATGTGAAACGTTGTTTAGCGTTCTTCAATAACAATTTATCTGCCACATGTCTTAAACCAGGATGACTATGGCGATAAGAAAGGTCATGTTCCTTGCATGCTTGATACAAAAGATTAATGGGTACATCACCACGTTGTAAACGCTTTTCGAGACGAGTTCCAGGGCCGCAAAAACGATAACCTGGAAGATGGATTTCGAAAGGTAGGTATTGAATCACTTTGTCAATGACGCCATTGCCAGTACAGGTCTGGCATATCCTTTTCCATCGATGGTAAAAAGGTTTGGTCTTCCTCTTCCTCTGTGGACGATGTTTTTGTTTGTTGTTGTTGTTGTTGCTTTTTCTCGCCATGACACCCGTGGAATGATTCAACAAAGTCTTTACATGGACTTTTATGACCGTGATACAGTTTCACTAGCTGGCAAGTCGCACACTGACGCATAGACGGTATTTTTGCCATGGCCACTTGCTTATGGTGATCGTAATCCGTACAGGGTTGCAATTCACTCAACACAGGGTCTTGAGTCCGTGATTTTGGTACATGTTGCCAGATTTCTTTGACCGCGTTGGCTGCCACATAATAAATGAGCGACTTGGGCAGCGCCAAGAGTTCCTCTTCGTTAAAACTGTCTAGTTTCTTTTTGCACACAAAGAACTTGCCGATGGCTTTGTCCGTAGCATTTCCTTTCTCCATGGTATCACGTGCTGTAGATGTTTACACGTCGCTTGTAGAAATCTCACTGGCGTCATTCACAGGTAAATCTTGAGTTATAATTTTGTTTAACAACTCCCAGCAGGCATGGGTGGTTAACCAACGAAAGAGATGCCACGCATGCGATAGGGCTGTATGGGTAATGTTGCCACAGGAACAAGTATCCATGAGCGTTTGCAGGGACGGGCAGCCCAACTCCATGAGGTCGATACATTGGCAGTAAGACGCCAAAAATGGTTGCAACCATTGACGTTTTTCATTACCTTTCACAAATACCACATTGGCCGAGGACAAGTGTGCTTTCATGACCACGTCCAAATATTTATAGGAAATGGTTCCCTGATTCCAGTCTAGTTGCCTATGATTTTCAATCCACTGGGTTTGTTTACGGTCTTTTTCACACAACAAATCAAAAGCATGGAGTGGTTTAAATAGCAAATGCGTAGCTTGCGATATCCAAAACGTGGTACAATCGATCATGGCCACTTGTTTAAATATACATTTGTTGTCACCAATTTTAAACCCTTGACAATCCACAATGAGTGTGCGCAACATGTTGACGCTTGCCCGGACCAAGTTCAACTGACGACTGACTGACGATCGACCACTAAAGTGTGATCATGTCATGGACTTACCTGCCATGCTAGTTTCAAATTGAGGTTAGGGTACGACAGGGGGACATGCAAAAATAAGAATTTAAGAATTACATCATTTTATTATCATAACACGTCTTACAGGCTTTTCTCATTTTGGGATAAGGACGATACCAACTGATATAACAATATAGTCTCTTGTGTTTGTAACGTCCATAACACCGATGATGTCCCAATGTCTCTAAACTAGGCGTTTTTGATGGTGAGCTGCTCACCGAAGCACCATGGACACCATACGGTCCACACGTATCGTAACTTGTTTTTTCATCACCCAGAGACACAAGTAAGGGATAGCTTGAATGACAGGGTATATTTCCCACTTCCATTCTACACAGGTAGGGGCAGGTGGGTGACCAGTGCTGATGTTCCTGCATGGGTTCATCGCCCTCCTGCCATTGGTCTATGATGATGGGACAAAAGGCACATTTCACTTCATCTCTTGTTTTTAAATAGTAGAATCCAGCGGCTGCCAAGGCTTGAGGGTTTATAAAAGGCACCGGCCACGTGGCAAAAGTCTTGAAACGTTGTTCCCCAGACTTTAAATTCATGGATGTGACATCTCTTGAGGCTTTAAAGCGAGACATGACTGAGCGGCTTGACGTGGGATGACCTGTTATTTATACATTCGTCACTTGGTTGGACAGTGGATAATAGTTGACTTGTTTGTGATGAATAATCAAACAGTAGGCCGTGGTATTGGCTGGTACATTGTCATGCGTTTCAAAATCTAGTCGAATGTCGATATTGGATGGCTTGACAGACTCTTCCAGGTAAGAACAGTCAAAGACAATCAGTGGTGCTCTTGCCTTAAACGCTTGGGGTAGTAGCATGGGGCCGTTCTCTTTTTGATAATACGACCATTGAAATTTAGAAAACAAGTCGTACAGAGGGCCAAACTTATTTTTTGAAAAATCCAAATCCAGACCTTCATAGGGAAACACAGCTCCGTTGAGGAAAAGACGTGCATTTCTCAATTGCAGGTGATCAAATTGCGTGGCATCTTTGGTTTTTTGATACTTGCGATTCGTTTGAAAACCCACGATCAGGTAGAGAGATCTCTCTGTATAGCGAGCTGTTTTTACAGACCAACTGTGTGTGTTGGTGGTGGGCAATAGCGGATACTCATGGAGTGCCCAGCTTCTAAATTCCATGGGTAGAGGCATATCTCTTTTTACCATCTTGAGTATGTCCAGTTTTTTGCTATCGTCAAGGGTCACATGGGGCACTTTCCATAGCAAGCGTTGTAGTTGAATTTTTGAATCTATGGGGGAATTGTCAGCTCCCTTGAGTGAATTATTATCTCTCCTGTCTCTCACCAGATAAAGCACTTGCCTTGCGTTGACCACAATGCGTTGGTGATCTTCGGCAAAGCCTAAAATCAGTTTAAGAGGTAAATATCCAGTAAAGGTCCCATCGGTGTGTACCATCCAGTCATTGGTCGAGTCAGGGCACCGACCTGATATGCAAAATGTTTTACCTTCTTCCTCACTATAAGAGGGATATAGTTTCATGACACTGGAAATGCCCACATTTCGAGTGCTATCCACCACGATATCGTTAATCATGTAACGTACTTCTGAAAACAGAAAGGCCAAACCATGGTTGGCCAACTTGGATGTGGTGGGTGTAGAGCCATCGGCTTTGGTGAGCCGACCTTCAATCTGAATGGCACTTTCATGCGGTAGGGTGTAAATATCTTGGTTGTTGATAACAAATTGAATTTCATCATTGTTATTGAGTCCAGGTGTTTGAGCTTGATAGGAATGGAGATCAATTCTTACCACTCCTGGTTGCTCCTCGATGCGGTTCGCTATCTCTAGGATAGAATTCATCATGAGGGTTGACGTGGTAACCCAAATGCTGTAAAATCTGCTTGCCTTGAGATGTTAACGTGTATTCACGTGGCAAACAACTAACACCATTCCTAGACGGTGTTGTTGCTTTATACACAAACTTCATAGTGGCTTTAGCACCAACTTGTAAGTCACTGGTGTGGTAGAATCTAGATCAATTAGTTGTTGATCTCTATTGATCAGTCTTAATGTTATATTACTAATACTATCGACAGCCACAGAATGAAAAAGCACCACTGGAGGGTTTTCACGAATAATATACCCATTGGGCGATGTCACAATAAAGTCATAAAGCGAATGCGATGGTTCTTGATTGGTGTACACTTGGCTAATAATATTACACGTCACCGACACATGATGGTCCTCAATGAATTTCACTTCATGGTCCGATTCATGTTTTTTGTTCGGCTCCAACACACGTGGTTTAAATCCTAGTAATGGGCCAATGGAATCGGGTTGTGTTTTAAAGTCAATGTTGAAGGTAGAGAAAATACTGCAGCGATGAGTGTTGGTATTGCCTACAAGTTCAAACTTGTGCGTTCCGTCGAGAAATGACTTTAAACCATACTCACTGATCAACACCACATAAATGTGTTCATAAATGTCATCGATCGTGTACCCATCCACCAGAGTTCAGGGTGAGCACAGAATCATCATAGTAAAACTTGTTGTTCACATTTTCACGTATGTTGTATATTCGATTGTACGTTTCAAGAGAAACAAGTCCTAAACCATAGGGTTTTTCAGTCAATTCGATAGGCGGGTAAAAGGCTGACTTCAGGTCCACGTCCATGCAGTGTAAACGTTTTACTTTCTGCCGACATATTGGTGGCGTTTTTGCTTATGCTGCGTCTTATATTAAAAAAATAAACACAAACGTCCACACTGTTGGCTGTTAAACGTTTGCTCTCGTTTCACATTATAATATATCTTGATCCTGTTTCCAAAATAGGTCACTAGTTCCATGGGCGGGGGCAAATTCCCAAAACTGTCAAAGTACCATACAGTGGATCCCTCTTTGACATAAGCTACATAATGCGTTCCTGGTCCTCGATGATCATCCAAATTGACAACAGCACATTCCTGTTTCCAGGGTCGTGGGGGTAATTGGTTTCGCATAAACACACCTCGAAAATGAGAAAGCTTTAGTTGTTTAGCATAGCTTTCCACTTGTTGATGCGTCAGGGCATGTCTTGCTATGGCTGAGGTTATTTTTTTTAAATATTTCGAAATGGTGAAATCCCAAATCCTTGTTGATAAAAGGCTGGCTTTAAATTGGCATTTCTAGCCCCCAATGGCAATCGCTTCCATCGTTTCATTGTGTCGCTGACTTTCTTTGAGTTGTTGCTTGCCCTACTGCGCGGCTTTAATGGTTTTCGCCACTGCACTGGCACCGCCCAAAAGTGAACCCAGAGCAGCAAACCGGCAAATAATGCAGGTAAAAATCCCGCTCGTTTGGGGACGGGAATCACTCGCCCTTGGTTTGAAACCTGTCGCCGACGTTTTGGAATAACATGTCTCTGTGCTGCTCGAAGGACTTTCCTTATGGTCAATACATTATTTTTTCTTTTTTTCTTTCGCAAGGGCTTGTCCACGAATGTCTTAAGCCCAGGCTTTGCCAAGGACAGGATCTTTTTTTTTTTTAGTCTTTCTCACTACATACCTTTGTTTTACCATGATGATAATGACCAACAACCTTTCACAAGAAAGTTTAAATCACAACTAACGTCAGATGGTTATTTCATGGCTGTATATTCCAATTCCACATAAAGTGGGAAATCGTTTATGGTTTTTCCCGCTTGCTTTTCATCCCATGTCAACATGAGATGAAAGGATAATTCGTCACCTGCATTGACCATTTCATGGTTATGGACCAACATCCTATGACCATTTATCTTTATTTGTGAATGGTTCTCATCAGGTATGGCATATTTGATGTGAATGGTTCCATCATAATGCAATCGATAGTGGCTTAAACCCGAAGCAAGCACATAGGTCAAGTGCTGATCATGGACTAGCGGTATATGGTTTCTCTCATTCAAAGTTTTTTCATTTGTCAGATACACTAAAAATACAGATGGGATAAATTTATAAAGCCTTTTCATTTCATAGGTCATGTAACGCTTGGTACAGACATCGTCTTCGTCTTGCGGGTCTTCCACGTGAATAATCCGATGGTGATTAGCGCTATAGCCATTCACCGTAAGCTGGGGCACTTTGTCATAAAACTCATACACTTTGTTATCCACATACTTTTTCGTAGTAACGTCTGTAGACACTTGAGGATGTTTTACATGGGTTAACCACTTTCCCTTAAAGTTATAGTCTCCCTGTTTTGTGCGTGGCACTACTGACCTATCCACATAGTGTTTATTAGCAGGATCTGTTTCTTGTTTAGGATCATGTATGGGGACAGACCTAGCTTTGGCCATCAACGCACGTCCAAAGACATCCATCGTCAACCTGTAGTACCAGTCTACTGTTTCTATGACAAGGTTCGGTGTCCTGTATATAGACAGCCTGCTAGCCTGTCTAAGCCTTAGTTGAAATGAAGATTATTAAGCAGCAAGAGTCATTCCCCGTGGGGGACATGGTTTCCCATCTCTGTCCCACATCACGTGAACAACGCCATGGTTCACTGTTTCCATCTTCCATTCGCTGCATCATTGTGGGGCCTTCCGGCTGTGGAAAGACTAATCTTTTGCTAACGCTCATTACAGCCCCCAATGGTCTGCGTTTTCAAAATATTTATATTTTTGCAAAATCTCTCTACCAACCCCTCTACATGTATCTGGTTCAAGTCATGTCTGGATTACAAAAAGAGAATATGGGTTATTTTACATTTTCCATGCAAGAAAATGTGATTTCACCGGATGAGGTAAAGCCCGATTCACTCATGATTTTCGATGATGTATCCACTGAACGCCAAGGCATCATTCAAAGCTATTTCAGCATGGGTCGACATAAACATATCGATTGCTTCTATCTTGGACAAACGTATTCAAAAATGTCCAAACAGTTGATTCGTGACAATGCCAATGTCATTGTTTTATTTCGCCGGGACGAGAGGAACAGTCGTCACATTTATAATGAACATGTGAATCCGGATATGACCTTTCAAATGTTTACAGAATTGTGTGCCAAGTGCTGGAACACTCAACGTCATGCCTGTTTAGTGATTGACAAACAAAGTGAACTCAACCAAGGACGGTATCGCTTAGGGTTTGATCATTTTATTGCTATTTAAGGCCCTGTCTCATTCCCCGGCAAGTCATTTGTCAAGACACCATGGCCTTAGCAGAGAGTCTATTGAAAAAGCATATTATTAGAACAAAAAATACTATTCGCCAAAAGTTTCGTCAATTGAAACGATCACGTGCAAATCATGCTTTGTTTATTCAACAACATTTAGCACCTCCGCTAAAAGCCATGTTGAAACCCTCTTTCAAGCCATCTGAAACGCTATCCACCGTTTCACAAGCCACGCAGACGCTGCACGAGGACCCTGAGGAAGAGGAAGAGGAACAGCAACATGAAGATTTAACTAGTGTTAGTGAAGTTGAGGATGAGGAGGTACAAGTGTTTACGGCTCAAAAAAAGGCCGCACCCCTTGCAGAGTTTTTGAGAAAAAAGAAATCCTTGGCCATGGTCGAAACACCTTGCCCTTCCAGGGCGTCTCCGTTTTCACAACTCTTGGCCACCCCTCAACATAAAGCTCAACTGAAAACCATTTTAATAAAATATTATGGATCAACACTGGAACCCTATTTCACCGATCTATTTATTGGAAACACAGATACCACGTATGGTGTTCGCTATGAGGATGATAGTTTTAAAATTGGCGATTCATCCATTAAATTTGCTCGTACTAAAGCTGTCATTAAAAACATCAACTATAAATTAACCCCAGGACTTTTAAAGCTGCTCTTTTCTCGGACCCCCTCTTCCCATGATTATACGTCAGAGGATCTTGACAAATATAAATCCATTTTATTGGATACCCATGCCCACAAAAGACAGTATGATCCCGCTCAACAAGTGAATGCCAATATATCTCAAAAATATAAAACCATCATTGCAAAAATGTTTCCCACCAGTCAAAGTACTCGTCGTAAAGCGTCCGCTTCGGGAGTGACATTTAAACCATTAAAACCCCTTGTGGATGTTACTTACTGGCACAATCCCAATAAGCTCGTCCAGCGGCTACAGTTGTTGCATGCCTCACGTCAAGCTGGCCATACCGGTCACGATTGGGAAATTCAAGAAATTGAACAAGAACTTCGAAATGCCAAAATTATTGTTTAAGCCCTCACCCATTAAAATGGGTATTGCTCACGAGTTGCATCGCCCAGCTAGGCGTCACTATCCGCGACTCAAGGTGATTTCACGAGGTGTGGATGAACTTTGGCAGGCTGACTTGGTTGAAATGATACCCTATGATAGCGTTAACGACGGTGTACGCTATATATTGACCGTCATTGATGCCTATTCCAAAATGCCCTTTGTTGAACCTGTCCTTCGCAAGTCTGGTCCACTAGTTACCAAGGCCTTTCAACATATTATTCAACACTCCAAACGTCAACCTCAGCTGCTACAAACTGACCAGGGGAAAGAATTTTTCAACAAGGATTTCTCCAGTTTTCTCAGATCTAAGGATATTCACCATTACACCACATACAGCAATCTCAAAGCCAGTGTGGTCGAGCGGTTCAACCGAACATTGAAAACCCATATGTGGAAAGCGTTTACCGCTCAGGGCACGTATCGCTGGTTGGACATGTTACCAGAGCTAGTATCACGTTACAATGCCACCAAACATAGAACGATTGGGACCAAGCCACGCCTCGTGATCAAAAATATTCAGCGATTGGATAAACTGTTTAACCCCATAAAAACAGCCGATCCTAAACGTCACCGACTGAAAATTGGGGATTTTGTCGTGTGAACAAATTTAAGTCTGCCTTCAATAAGGGCTACACGCCTCAGTGGGGGACTGAACTATTTCGAATTCGTCAAGTCAACGTGGACACTCCAGTCACTTATTTACTGCAAGGTAGATTTTATCACCATGAACTTCAGAAAACAGCATTTCCTCAGCATTATCTTGTGGAAAAAGTGTTGAAACAAAAAGGAAATAAACTATATGTCAAATGGTTAGGATTTAACTCTATGTTTAATTCTTGGATCAATAAATTACATGTTGTGTGAACCTGTGCACTTTTTATTTATTCACACATGTTGTACACCACTTGTACAGTCCTCAGCTCCACATATTCCTTTATCTTTCCACCTGTGTTCTCTCATACATTACCCCTCCCCCTCTCCCCCCCCCCCCTTCACCTCCCACCACTGCTTTTCGCAGCTCTTGCCTATCTATTGGTTGTGACATCATTCCCACAAGTTGCATCATACTTTTTACTGATTCAGCGATTCCCACGCTTTGAACATTCTGTTATCGGACACGTGGACAGATAACATCCAAGGTGAACACGTGTGTTGGATCATATTACACGTCAACTTGCATTTTGTCACGTATGAAGCAAAACAGGATGTAACTTGTTAACAGTTATCGCGCACGTGGACAGCTAACGTCCCAGGCGAACACCTGTGCCAGATCAAATTTCACATGAACTTGCATTTTGTCACGTACGAAGCAAACAGGATGTAACTTGTTTAGCGTACATGTGGTTTCACACATGTTCACATGCATTTCGCTCTTCCCTGCCACCACGGTGGTCAGATTATTTCACCTTCAAGCGTCTTTGTCATTTTCCATTGCACTTGTTGTCAAGTCAGATCAGCGCATTCCAATAAGCTCAAATGACATTCACCTCCAGCTCGTCAGCTCCTCGGCACGTTTGTTTTCTGTACTCGCTTCGACCAACATAGAACCAAGTTCTCATCACCGTTTACACGTTAAAGGTAAAATATCAGAAAAACGAACCCTCGCTCTGTCATACACCGACCCGCCGAAATAGCGATTGTTCTATTAAGCATGGTCCTTGTGGTTAGCGACAGGTTCGTTGAAACACACACACCCAGCAGTATCGTCTCTCTCAACCACCACGCTTCATGAACATTATAACAGGTAAAGAAAAAAGGATTTTTCGACATGTATGGCGTTAGGCCCTTTGTCAAAATATCAAACATAGTTTCAAACTGGGGGCGTTAGCCCGAGTCCTAGGACACCTCGTACACGTCTCTAGCGTTATTTGTTCGTGAGATATCAGCAAAAATCACAAAAAAACACGTGTTTACCCCAAAATCGAGTTTCCAATTTTTTTAAAAATATAACGAGTGGTCCATAGCAAAGAGGACGTCACTCCGAGTCCTTGGACCCGTCGTACACGCCTCTAGCATGATTGGTTCGCGAGATATTAAAAGCGAATGACCTTTTAGTTTTGGTCTTTTAATTAAATAAAGAGCCTATAGGAAAGTAGGGGGCGTCACTACGAGTGCTAGGACACCCTGTATGTTCTAATCCCATCATTGGTTAGCGAGATATCAGGTTCGGGGCAAATACGAGGAGGGTTCAAAAAGAAGTGCCGTAGCTCTCACTACCACACTACTGTCAGGTTTTTATCCTAGAGACTTGAAATTTATTTTGGAGCTAAAGGGGGTAGGGACCATTGATTTACGTCAAACAAACCTTTTTTTAGAATTCCTAGTTTCCAAAATATAGGATTTTCAAAATTCGAGTGTTTTCAAAAAAACATAAAAAGTAAAAATTTTCATTATAGGAAATAAAGGTCATAAAGACCATTCGTTTGAGCCCTGGCATAACGTTCTATCATGTTTGGTTTTCAAACTATCACCTACTTTCGAAAACGAAAAATTTCAATTTTTTTTTGAAAAATTCAATGCATGGTCCATAGGAAAGAGAACGTCAGCTCGAGTCCAATAACACCTCATTTGTCAAAATCGGACCATGCGTTCGAGAGATATTGACAAATATTACATGGCTGAGGCTTAGTAGTGGGGCAAGGAGGGTTCTGGAGTGGGGCAGAATCGGCCTCACTCCACTGCTCTCAACGTTCGTAATATACTAAATACGATTGTACGCTACAATCTGTAGTCGAAATAATGTCTCTGAAGTGGATCAGACTGAAGTAATTGCGGCATATAAGTTCATCGCAACTTCACTTAGTTTCAAGGCGCGGCAATCTCCTAACTCTCGCCTCGCTATACCTTATCTCCACGAGTCAACCTTTCACAAGCTCTGTGAAACACTCGGAACTCCTCTCTCTTCCGGTAAAACACGTCCGACCTCTCCAACATTCAGATAATAAAGAGCCTCGATGCTTGGCATCTCCCCTCCAAGTCCACCGATTCTGGCCGCCTTTTTTCGTTCCCACTCAAAATTCGAGCGGGCTCTAGCAAATCGCTTATTCCTTCCAATTGCGACCTGCTGTCGACTTATAAAATATTTCCAATATTTTATTATCATATTCTTCTCTTTACCATTATATAAATTCACTCTCTTGGGCTTAAATGTATTAAATATCCATAAAAATTTAGTTGCTGGAACTCCCGTCTTCTCTGAAACTTCTTCTTATTGGCTGTAAGCTCATATCCAATCGGATAATTTATTACAATGTTTAAACAATTCCTGGGATTATTCGCTATTGCTAGGCCGATTCTAAGCTTCTGGAAAGTTCCATTGCGCAATACAATCACGTGACGGAATTTCCCTCCTGCTCAACGTCGTCTCTAGACTGGTTTCTGCCAACATCCAGCCTCAATATTGCTTGGTTAAATTTTATCATGGGCTTCGAAAAAATATTCCCATTTTCATCCCAAATAATTCATTTTACGGAGGCAGTACCAACCCGGTATTTGCCCGAAGACGAAGTGGGGAACCACGGAAAACCACTTCGAGGATGGCTGCGGTGAGAATCGAACCCCCTCTACTAATTTGACCACCCGAGGCTGAGTAGACCCTGTTCCAGTCCTCATACCACTTTTCAAATTTCGTGGCAGAGCCGGGAATCGAACCCAGGACCTCTGGGGCGGCAGTTAACGATGCTGACCGCTACGCTATGGAGGCGACACCTATTATAACTTATTGACATTTAATTTTTCGTTTTACAAAATGAGCCAGGGGGGAGCCACCCTGTCCCACCCTGCCCCACCGTGGCTATGTCTATGACCCTAGACCCTGAAATTAAACAACAGCTGCAAAATCTTTTGGAGCAGGACTAACATAGTTCTCTCATTGTTACAGCTCAGGAATTTGGAGTAGCAGGAAGCAATGGTAACCTCACTCCATTAGGCGTGATCAAACATCAGGTATGTATTCGCTTTAGTTTGTATTCTAGGTCAATATAAATTCAACTGATCGTTTGGCCCCTTGAATCTGTGGACTATTTAGCCACGGCTAAAGTATACTTGAAATGCTGGAACAGTTGCATACAGTGATTCAATCAAGTATTAATCCATCTAATTTCATTTTCAATTTGATTGGCTTTATTTGCTGCATATATCAGGGGAATGATTACAAATTATTTTAATGTGTGATCTACTAGGTTTGTCCATGTATGTAGCAGAGTTTGAGAACTATCAGTAGAGCTAGAATCAAGTGTCATAGTTTACTTTGAGTATGCTTCTCTGATATCCATACAAGTGGAAATGATCTTCACAACATACAAGGCTTTGTTAACAAAAAACAGGCCGTCATTTTCCTTTGAAAATCTGCAAATGGTGTTTATTGTACATTGTAATTCAGGACTGATGAAATGAACACTCAATACTTGCCAGTAAAATGAAAAACAAACCACTTCGTCAGTTGTGTATATCTTCTATATACTGTATTTAAAACACTAAGGCGATTTTTGTTACCGCGAGATTGAGAGATCGGCTGAACAGATTGACTTCGTGAAGCACTCTGACGAAAGCTCTTGGTCTGTAGATTTGGAGAGTGTCTTTAAAATTAAAATATATATTACCGTATATTTTTAATTAATAAAGAAAAATGCAAAATTCTTGGCACTCATGCATGCGCAAAATCGCCTTGGCTCCCGACACATGGCGGATAAAAGTCCGCCACTTTTTAATGCGATAGTTATTTATGAGAATTATAAAGGAGGGGAATATTTTCTATGATGTATCCACGATATATATACTGGAATAGAATTATAAAAGAGGGAAATGTAGGCAAATTTTAACTGACAATTGAATGTGTATGTTGTTTATGTAGCTTAATATTGCGTTTCCTTTTCATTGGTTCTTTGGCTCAGGCGGTAGCGCTGCTTACTATGAATAACATTATGCATTGACGAAGGAGTTCGAATCCCACCTACGATATATATATATATATATATAAATTTCCGTATCCTTCTTTCTTGCTATTGGTATTACATTGTCAAAACATATTTTACTTTTAGAATTCCTGTAAACTAATTCTCCGCGATTTACGTTGCCATATACTTTTAAATTATTAAAGAAAAATGTAGTATTCCAGGCACTCACGCGTGCCCACAAACACTTTCGCCATGAGAGACATTTGGCGAACATAATTCATTTGAAGGCCTCCGACATCGTGGTCACTCATCCCCGTGTACTTTGGTGGGTATGTGTAATAACATTTACTCTGATAACCTGTGTTATTGTGATTGCTCTATTAATGTGTGTATTAGTAATTAAGGTGGGGAATGGGAAGGAGATGGCCGAGGCCTTAAGTTAGGAACCATCCCGGTATTTGCCTGGAGTGGAAATGGGAAACCATGGAAAACCACGTCCAAGATTGTTGAGGTGGGAATCGAACCTTCCTCTTCTTAGTTATGTCTCAAGAGACTGAGTGTGCCCCGTTCTTGCCCTCAGACCAGAATTAAATTTCTTGGCAGAGGAATCGGACCCGGATCACCGCCCCGATAGCCAAGAATGTAGCCTTAAGAGTGGGCTTCCCTGTGTTAATACGATTTTTGACATGCACAGGACATAGAATTCTAAAACTGCCTCCATTACGGTGACTGGCGAAGTGAGTCTTATGCTCAGTCCAGTAGTTGGCGAAATGATTCTATGGTTCCCTGCAAAATTTACTGTCATGGAGACGCAAAGTATTGCACCTATAACAGGTGATGAAAATTGCTTATTTAGAGCAGTTTCGTACTGTTTATATCGAAATTAAGAACGTCATCCTGAGCTGCGTTTTAAGCTATTGCAAAAATTGTCGATGGCAGGGATAATTATAAGGATTTTATTATTGGCGATCAGTCTCATCGAATTCTCCTCAGCAGCCGTCTCTGGACGGTGAATACACTAGTCATGTTGAACTTCATTGTATAAGCCAATTGTTTATTGATTATTTGTTTAGAGTACTGAGACTAACTACGCTGTTGATTTTGGTAATGGAAGTGTTATTTGCCACTTAATATTTAGCGGCTTCGTTGAAGCAGGACACTACAGTGTTATCGAAATGCGTTAATTTGGGGAGAAATGCTACTATAAATAAACCCATTCGACGAAAAAAACGTTGGCCGCAAAAAAGTGGGTAATCGGAGAAAATACGAAGCCACTTTTAAAATCCAATATAAATAGGGCATTTCAGAAATAATTCCAGATATTATGCACTACAGTGTAGGGTCCTTGACGATCAAGTGTAATAAACATTGTTCTACATTGTATTTCTCATGCGTGAAATCTACGCTTGGTTACTTTGGCCTTTGCTGTTGTGATGGTAAAATTGATCTGCTGGAATATAAAATATTTGACAGGCTGCAAAAATTTTTCACTGGAGATGATAAATCAAGGAATTTCAGAGAGAATATTCGGCAGTACATCAATGCTTTGTCCTTCGTTTCCTTTGGTGCCAATGTTACCGTGCCACATGGATACGACCTATATTGTATTAAAGTTTATGGAATATCACATCATCGCATTTCTTCCTTATATTCCAAAAAAAAAAAAAAAGCGACGGTTCTTACAGTCAATTTTATATATTAGACTCCTCGGAAGGTAATAAAGTCAGATCTCCAAATAAAGCGAATTGTTGCATCAGGGAGGGCACACTTCATATTTTAAACAATATTTTTCAAGAGCATAACCCTTATATTCAACATTCGAAATACCTCAAAATGAATTTGCAATCCAGCTGACGATATTCGATCAGCATGGCTCATAATATGGGATGAAGCCCAAATGGCAAATATTCATTCATTAATGTGTGTGTATCGACTACTAAAATATATTATACGTAACGACATTATTCCTTTTTGTGGGAAAGTTTTTGTTCTTGGAGGAGACTTCAGGTACGTTTTGCCTGTTGTGCCGCACGCTTCTCGTCAAACAGTTATTCACAATTGTATCAAATACTCTTCTCTCTGGCCCTTCTCCAACATACGCCGCTTACATAAAAACACGCGATCGAAACCAGATGAAATGGAATTTTCTAATTTTTTGCTACATGTTAAAAACGACTACTCCTTTGTGTATGGTGAGGAATCAAATGTTGCTGAATTACCAGCTAGACTTTCAACGCATGAGGGTATCGTGATAGATTTATGGTGAAAGATATAATAAATATAATACATTTCTCGAACGTATGCATTCTTACACCAAAAAATGAATATTAATTTAAAAGTCATTGAACTTATATCCAGTTGTTCAAACTCATACATCAGCGTTAACAGATTAAATACTGAAGATGAAAGCCAGCGACTTCATTTCCCTAATGCACAATTCTTCAATTCCTTGGAATTAAGTGATTCGCCTCCACATACTCCAAACGTTTGTGCCTTAGTGATGCTTCTTAGAAATCTGAACGTTTCCCAAGGGCTCCTATATGGAACCATATTAATTGTAAGAAATATGTAAGAACATGCTATACGGATATTATACGTTGATTGATTGAATCCTCACCTGAATTATATATATGTTACAGGGAAAGTCGATTCTTAGTAAGAGTTGACTCTCCCTAGGCAGAGTCAACTCTTACTAAAAGTATCAGTAATAGTTGATTGAAAACAAACAGATCAACTTTTCCTAGGGAGAGTTAACTATGCCTGCTGTGGTTTAGTAAAAGTTGATTCACAGATGCTGCTCTGAAAATGTAACCACGCGCGCCAAACCTTTGTTATGATTGTTAAAATATTGCCATTTGGACTCGTACTTCCATTATTGGACCAACCGTTATCGATCTGAACATTTCTTTGTTTTTTTTTACCCCACCACACAACAGGCAGTTGTCACTCGTCATTACTCGGCTCTTTATTGTTGCGCAATAGTGACAAAATATTCATTTACGTTTAAATTATTAGTTTAAGTGTGTAATAATTATGTCAGACACCACGGCAGAACTGTTTCGTGAAAAACTGCAGCAGGAACGTTCGACTTAAAAGGTAAATTCACTGACATTGATCAAATTGAAATATGATAGCTGCATTCAAAAAGTGAAAAATTTTAAAACTGCAATTAAAAAGAAAGTAAGGATATGAGGTTTTCAAGACGATATGACATTATTGAAGTAAATGGTATTACAAAACTAATACACCTTGTCACAGACCAAGACAGCATAAGGTATTATGTTTTTGATGAGTTTTTGGAGTTCTTAATGAAGCACGCATAGCCTATCCACTGGACACGGAGGAAGAGATCGTATGATTCAGCAATTGAAAGGGAAATTCCAAAATGTTATTACAAAGGACATTTTACTATTTTTAAGCTTGTGTGAACCTTGAGATCAAAAATTTAAACATAAAAGGAAAGGACCGGTTGTAAAGCCTTTGTTATTCAAGGAAATGAATTCTATCTCTTTATGTACCGGTCTATTAAAGGTTTTTCATTTTTATTAGTTCCTCTTAAACATTTCTCTCTCTTAATGTATTGGTTTTGACTTCCTATTTGTTTTTATTAGCTAGTACCGTTTCCTTGCAAATAGTCAACTGTTACTACCTCAAGACAGTGAGAGTATACTTTCCCTAGGTATAGTCAACTCTGACTAGTAAATGTTGATCGAAATTGAACACTTACCGGTTTTAATCAACTTTTACTGAAAAGATCAGTAAGAGTCGACTTTACCTAGGGAGAGTCAACTCTTACTGGAGAATCAACTTTCCCTGTAACATATACACACACCAATACAGCCATCGCAATACCACAGGTTATCAGACAAATTTCAATACTCACCCAAGTACATGGGGATAAATGACCATGATGTCCATGCATCTCAAATAAATCATCAACAACAACAACAACAACAGTTTCCTACCCAAATCCTTCCTCGCATAAAAGTAAACACAGTAGTAAGCCTACAGATATCACAGTGACACAGGTTATCAGACAACTTCTACACACACCCACGTACACTGGGCTACAAGACCATGATGCCGCAAAACCTCTAAAGAATCAACAACAACAATAGACTCAACCGCGGTTCAAGGACAACGAATTTTAATCGATCTACTCGAGCGTTGAAATATGTGGTGTTAAGTATATATATAACACTAGCTGTTACCCGAGGCTTCGCCCGCAATAACATTTGGAATCCCGTTATAACATTAGTTATATACATTTTTCCTGTAGTGGAAGATAATCACAACAACATGGAGCGTTGAAATTGGAAATCGGGTGTAATATACGACGGGGAGCTTTGATTTAAGGCAGGTCCCCTAGCCTACTGCCATGTCTATCGAGAGTGTTTTTAACGCCTAAGCACTTCTCGGTAAACTACATTTCTGGTCTTTCTCTCAGGCTGCATAATGACTAAGCCACCAGAAGAACTGACTATAGAGCATGCCACGTACAGTTGGCCATGTGCGAAACAGTCACTTCTCAGATCCACACCAGCTACTTTTAAACTCTGCCCCTGAGCCTTGTTAATTGTCGTGGCGTAGCAGACATTCAAAGGAAACTGCAGAGATGTTACAAAGGGCAGATGCAGCGTGACTGAGGTTAAGAGGGAGCTTGAAGGCAGAATGCGCTGTTCGTCCACCATCCAGTAGGGTTGCTGCAATACCCGAGGTGGCGACTGCGATGGCTATGTTCTGTCGACTTCTAAATTTACTGACCTGGAGATTAATCAGGAAGGTTTTGCCAGTTCCGCCTGGTGCATCCAGAAAAAAGAGCTGACCACATTCTGAAACAACACTTCGAACTATTTCGTCATAGGCCAATCTCTGCTCGTTGTTCAATTTTGGAACATTATCAGCAACCACTTTGGATAACTTAATTGTGTCGTAAGATAGTTCACTGACATATTCTCGGTGAACAACGACGGAGTCTTGTTCTCGAGAAGGTGACGGAAGTCCAAAGCGTTCCAGTTGTTGACCAGACATTTTTAGTACTAAATCCTCAAGAAGCACCAGACACCTGTTGTAGATAACACCCATGACCAGGTTGACATCAGCACACTGCCTCTGAACCTCTCTCACCACATCTTCCGCGAGGTTGTCTTTGTGTGGTTTTTTTTTTTCAGATCATGATGGGATCACTCACTTGTCAAAACACCAGTAAGATGGCGAACAGCTCGCGTATCTTGTGGGGAGAGTCGGTGGAGGACGCTTCTAGTGTGCGGTCCCAGTGCGCATCACCCTCTAGCAAGGCTGTTAAACTGGTCACGAACTTCGTCTTCATTAAAGTAAACCCGCTGGCCGTTCTCGGGGTGGACGGCAAGTTGCATGACCGAAGGATAGCGTTCATGTATGAGGAAGCAGAATATACGCCAAGCCGCCTCTGAGCTACTGATGTAGCGTTGATTCATGCCACTTGAAATGTTGGTTGAACCACCCCTGCCACGGTTTTGAGGTCAGTAAAAGACTGAGGGCCAGGGATTTTATGTAAAGGAGACGGATGTAGTAGCACTCGGCATTACCAGGGTGAACGGTGTAAACTCTGCCAAGGGTCTGATCTTTTTTCACACCAGGATGGCCTGGGACTGGCGTTCCTTGTTTCCTTCTACAGAACTTCTTACCTTTCCAAACGAAATAGGATGGAACTTCACAATATAAAAGTGTTGAAGCAAATTTATCGGATCGGCATAGTTCGAAGAAAGCAAGAAGAGTTGTGTTTGGAGGGCTGTTAAACTGGCCGTTCTCGGGGTGGACGGCAAGTTGCAAGGATAGCGTTCATGTATGAGGAAGCAGAATATACGCCAAGCCGCCTCTGAGCTGCTGATGTAGCGTCCTGATTCATATCTCGCAACTTCGTCAAACTCCGATGCTAAAAGTAGCTTGGTCGGAACCTTTGTTAACATACTTGCAAATGTATTTTATTGACCTTACAGAGTTGCAGTACTCAACATTGATATGAGCTGAGAAGGTGCTAGATAGGACGGGGTTATAGGGTACCACCCAGCTATTGTCAATTTCCACTCCCTTTTTAATAATTGAAACCCCATCCTCCGAAGTGGGCAGCCTGCGATATTTGGGATACCCATCTTCCCCGGTTTGGGTTTCCTTGATGAGTGGTCTGGGGTACTTCTTGTTGCATACTCCTTCCACCATGCAAGACGAACTCCTGTTGAGAACTCCACATGGACCGTGGATCATGGTTGCCTTGACAATCTCATGGAGACCAGGGTCAAGATTTGGGTCAGGAATCTCAGCACTGATCACCTTGTTGGTGTCTTCAGGCCTTAGCTTTTCTTCCAGCCACAGAAGTATTTGACCGTGAGGTAATCCCCGCTTTTGCCATTCAATGGAATACGTGGTGCACCTTGAAGGACCAATGATACAACCCTTATTAAGAAGGCTTATCATGTGCTTGACTTTCAAATGGGATACCCGCGCTACCAAATCATGCCTATCTTAAGATGGTTGACCTTGTTGCAGGTGCTCCACTACTTCGGACCATTTTGGATTGCAGGTGAAAGTTATAAAAAAAATCAGGACGTCCAAAATGGCGCATGCGTTCATGCATATAGCGCGGGCCTCCAGTGAAAGTCGACGGCAAGACGACCATTTTACCAATATCTCACAAACGGCTGACAGCTTTACTCATTGCGTCCTTCAGGTGCACATATTCCTAACTTCTCAACTTTTTCTGATTGATGCGAATCCAAAGTAGTCTCTCTGTCTCAATCTTTGCATACATATCAACCTGAAACTGATTGAGAAGATTGCGAAATAACTAAAGATAAAAATTATCACCCTCAAGCTCTAATATTCTGAAGCTGTAAAAGTTAGCGGCAGACACGGTCTTCTTCAAAGTTGCTTGAGTGCTGTTGTGACGTTGAGGGATATTCACCTAACGTAATAAAACAAATCTACTTAAAAAAACTTGATAAATGGAATAGGCCTAGCTTAACTTAACAAAATTAACGTTGGTAGAGGTAATTTTCTTTTACCAAAGTCTACTTTTAATTATAACTATGTCTTCTTCTTCTTCTTCATCATCATTTCACCTTTTCCAGCTGACACTGGGTGGGGGTAAAATAGGGTTCCTCTCCACTTTGTTCTGTCGTTCCACCATTCCCCTTCTGACACGGTGTTTCAATCCAGGTTCCGTTTTCTAATGCTATTCTCCACCGAGTCCATCCAACGCATTCTTGGTCTTCCTCGTCCTCTCTTCCCTGTCATCCGTCGTTCCAGTGCTCGTCTTGGTAGCCTTACTTCATTCATCCGTTTGACATGTCCAAACCATCTCAATCTGTTTTGCTCCAGCTTGTAATTTAGTTTCTGTACTCCCAGTTCTTTCCGTATATCTTCATTTCTCACTCTGTCTCTCCTCGTTTTCTGGACCATACTTCTCAGGAATCACATCTCAGCTGCCTGTACTCTGCTCTCTAACTATGTACTACCAAGAAATGATGAAAAACGCCGTACCTAATCCAACAAACAAAGGAACTCGACAGTTACGTCAACGAAAGGCTAATATACAGTATAATGCAATATGATGATTATAAAGCGATGGTGAAAGTATAAAGTACAAACAGAAATTACATAGAAGTACTGTTTGAACAGAGAGAGTGGGTAAAGGTTGGGAGCGCAGACAACAATGACGTGCACATTATGACAGCAAGCTCACTGACTGCAAAGACTGGTAGGGGCGACGTGCTGCAGCCCGCATTGCTTAATATAATCGCGGTTTCGCCGTTTGACCATGATCCCGAGTGATTTTTTTGAAAACCTTGTTTAGCTAGCACCTACGGCACTTGAGGAATCTGCATACCAAATTTCATTCCAATCCGTTCGGTGGTTTCTGAGATTTCGTGATGAATGAATGAGTGAGTGAGTGAGTGAATGGTATTTGACAAATATATAGTAGATTTTCGATCGCAAATACACTATATATGCTTAACATTATAACGTGTGAGTAGTTATAAATCAATAAATACCACACAAAAAAAAGAAATAAAACAAATTGAACCTGATAGTATTTGTACCAGGGACCTCCAGGTTAAGAGTCAGAAACACTACCATTAAGCTAAAATCGCTCAAAGCAAACATTGCGTTAATAATAGCTTTAGTATAACTGTCTAGAATATTTTGTCTTGGAATGAACGATTTCATTAGCGTTTTCTGCCGATTTTATGAACCATTTGATACTAAATATGTATTATTTTGTTCAGTACCGGTACATTCCTAAAAGGATATAAACTTATCAAGTTACGGAAATACATTTATTTACGAGCAAACAAGAGGAAATTTTTCAATTTCACCCTAAGCATGGGATCACTAACTGGCCGGCATAGAGCGCAGCTTGCATCTAGTAGGCCATGGTTAGTTCTACAGGTTGCTAGTAAATGTCACTCATGCACATCCAGTGGAGCATGTTGTTGTAATGAAATATATATTTTCCATTGCAAAATGCACAATATAACGCTCAATTTTATAACGTCTCAGTACTCAAAATACAATAAATATAAAAAAATCAAGCAAATAAAATGAAACTCTGACAGGTTCTGATCCCCGGCCGGCCGGGTGAAAGACCAAAGTTCTAACCACAGAGCTAAAAGTGCCCAAGGAAATCAAACGTTATGACATACACTAAACGATTTATTCACTGGAGAATATATTCATCGTAATCGATTTCCTACAAAGTTTATATTATTTCTATCTGTAGGCTACATTGCATGCAACATACTCAAATTAGTGCAATATAGGTCAGAACATGAGATCAGCTGCCATCTTGTCCTGTAACTCAGATGACTCAGCTTTTTAAAGTCACTTCTGCACTATAATATTACACTATAAACTTTTAATTTCGAACGGGCTACGTCCTTCAGAACAGTTTAAACGATTCTCGGTTCGAAAATCGGAACTGGTGGGTCCCATGTTACGGATCATAAAGTTTGCATAATTCACACTGCCACCATCCTGAAATGGTACGGCTGATGACCTTGAAGTTTGGTCACAAGACGCGTCCCATATGAAGGTATGTTTTTTTTAACCAAATTTGGTAAAAATCCGGTGATTAGTTTGGACGTAATTTAATTTTATGATTTTACCATTTGAGTGGCCGCCATTAAGTTTTGGTAAATATGGCGGCAATATAAAGTATGACACTGAGGTGTCCTTTGCTAGAGCGACCTCTGTGTTAAATTTCGTTCAATTTGGTTTTGTCGTGTTTGAATTGATAAGGGGGTGGGGGCAGACATACAGAGTACACACAGACAGACAGGGGCAGATGACCTCGTAATTCCGCCCCTTAAAACAACAATAACTAACACAGACAGACACACAAAGTTTTGGCCCAGAGTTGATCTCATAAGTCTACTTTCATTTTTTGCAAAAATCGAAAGTAGACTAATATGGGGCGAAAGAGACATGGTCGTTGGCAGTTACAGGTGGAATGTTGGCGCCAGGACAGTACGGGGTCGCACCCCGCTGGCCACATGTGGTTCGGAATGGTGTCAAACAGCCTTTGGATCCACTCCGAGGCAAGTTCGTCCACAGATCTTGCAGCTGGCCCTCCAGATCTTGCAGGTTGGTGAGGGGACGGAGTGCCCTTCCAATATCATTCCGCACGTGTTCAATGACGGAGAGGTCCGGGGATCCTACTGGCCGCGGAAAGACCTCAACATGCTGTAGGCAGTCCATAGACACACGTTCTGTGTGTGGAAGTGCATTATCCTGTTGGAACACTGTGCCATAAGGTGTAGGACGTGCGGACGCACAATGTCTGTGACGTATCGCTGAGCCGTCAAAGTCTGCCGAAGCACTATTAGAGATGACTTGATCGCATATCCCTTGGCTCCACACACAATGATGCCAGGGAATACGCCTATGTGTCTTTCCACAATATGATCATGACCTGCCCTCTGCCCTCGACGCCGCCAAACCCGCACTCGATGGTCATCGGAGATTATGGAGAAGCGGGACTCGTCACTGGATGGTGTCTAACAGCCTTTGGATCCTCTCCGAGGCAAGTTCGTCCACAGTCCATGCCTTCCGGGCAAGGAACCACTCCAAACGCAGGCTTTGGTGTTCTGGTGATAATGGCAACCGACGCATGGGGTGTATGTTCGCGGATGGCAGGTGCCGAAGTTACGAGATACCGCAATGCTTGGGGCACCATACGACGGGTCTCCCTCGGG
This sequence comes from Meconema thalassinum, assembly GCA_946902985.2. Taxonomy (NCBI): domain Eukaryota; kingdom Metazoa; phylum Arthropoda; class Insecta; order Orthoptera; family Tettigoniidae; genus Meconema; species Meconema thalassinum. The sequence goes on from OX336390.1 coordinate 611,409,610, forward strand.
GTGGTGTTTCTTGGTCGACCCAAACCTGCACGACGTAAGTGAGTGACCTTATGTACCCATTGAGTCCAACATCGGGCCACTGTGACATCTGAATGGCCCACATGCCTGGTAATTGCACGATACGACCAACCAGCCTCATGCAGTCCCACAATGTGGCCTCTGTCAAAGCCTGTCAATTGGTAGATAAACTGTCTAACGCGTCTCCGAAGCATCGCGGGTGCTTTGTACTGTACGTATTCCTCTCTGCACGTCTTGCATAACTGTCTGACTCACAGCAGTTGACTGGTACTGTACGGTAACAACTTATCAACAACAGGGCGGTGCCATCACGAATGCATTCTGGTGGGTGTTCTACATATTACAGATCCATATAAATCTAATCATTTACATATACATCAATGGTATGCATGTATACCGAAATGGGATAATATTGGACCACTCCTTCTGGGTGCATAACTTCTTATTGTCAGGTAGTGTATTTTGTTTGATTGTATTTCTTTTTGCTTGTTTGTGTCTTGCTTTCGATTGATTGATTGATTATTTCTATTTTGAGTTTGCTTGTTTGTTGGCTTGGTTGCTTGTTTTGTACAGATCGTACTTATACCATACATTGCAGGTGTTGTTGAAGAGTCCGTCTAACGCTGTTATCTGTGGCGGCTCCATCATAGATACTCGACATGTACTGACTGCAGCTCATTGTGTTACGGACGGTAAAACAACAAACCCGTAAGTACCACAAGGGAGAATAAATTGCGGGCAGATCACCTTGTTATTCCCCTCCTTAAAACAATAATAACTAACTAGAGTAAACTACTAACAGTAAGATGGTAAAATTAGATAGCTGATGAACCGTGAGGCTGATTTTCTCTCCATAGCCTATTGCCATCTCTTGATGAATGTTTTTTTAGCGTATTTTCATCTTATGAAATCATCATATATATTATTTCAGTAGTATAGATGCGGCACTCACAAGCGACTGATCGTGAAAAAATGAAAGAGAATATGCATTACCAGTGACGCATTGCACTCTAATTTCATAAATATCTATAATTTCTTTAAAAAATGACTTAAAAACTGAACGAAGTGTGCGATTTGCAGGAAGATACGCTCTATAATTGCTGTCCACTTCACATTTTGGCCGCTGTGACGCCTGTTTCATGTCATTTTAACATTATGAGGTCTTTAATTTATCATTTTGCATGGATTTCAGAAACAGTAATTTAAAGGAATGAGTACTCAAATCATATAATTTCATAAATATTGAATAACCGGTGAGTGTTACGGCTAAGCTGTCAATCAATGGGCTCAGCACACAAATGATATTAGCAGTGACGAATTGCATTCTAATTTCATAAATATCAATTTTTGTAAGAAGTGTGGGATTTGCAAATACTGTTGCTGTAAAAAAAATACGCGACATCATTGCGGTTCCGTTCGCATTTTGGCCTTAGGGACGCCTGAAACGTAAATAGTGTTCTATAAACATTTGGTTCAAATAAAAAATATAACCTTTCTCCTTAAGTGTCTCATTATAAACCTATTGGGGAAAGTGTGGTTTATGAACATGCGAGACTTCTCGCACGGGTCCGCTAGTATAGCTTTATTAGAGCACCTTTTGTCCGTGTGTGTGTGTGTGTGTCCCCTAATACAATCTAAACCACTGGAGCGATTTCAATGAAATTGTAGCCTGTTAATACAATCTGAAATGACCATTTAACAACAACCTCATATTCACACTAAACAAGCAAATTTGGAGGTCAATCACCACTTTCAGCATCTTAACAAAACATCACATTTACACTATAACTCACAAATATTGACTAGTTGCATTATTTTAACTAATACTGCAACTAAATAACTGTACATTTTGTAGATACCTCACCCATACTTTTAGACAGAGATTTAATAGCCTAAGTGTAATGCATCTGATGATGATCGCTTGACGATCCAAGTGTAAGTTTTTCAGTATTAGGGAATAACCCATCACAACGGGGTACAATCGTGTTGACCGACTGTACAACATCAAATTTCGATAATGGCATCAAACTTAATTCAATTCATGTGAGAACTTAACAAGTAGTTCCGTGAAGAACTATACAGCCTATTTTCATATATCCTACTTATGTTAATTGCCACTATCAACATACACAATTTCAGTTTGATTGCTGTAATAGATTCGTAGATATTGAGAACCGACTAAATATTTCGGATGGTCGCCATGTTGGATTTTATATATGTAGGTCCTAGAGTTATGTACTGTTACATGCAGATTATTGTGAACGTGTAGTATTCAAACTTCAATCGCATAATTAGGACACAAGAAAAAACAAGCAGATTTAAAAAATTTTCACAGCTGCCATCTTGAGGTTATGGAAACAATTGAAATAAATTAGATGCCAGTGGATTAACATTCGGATAAAGATTTACTGTACCAAGTTTCACTGCACGCGGATGGTTAAATTGCGAGAAACGTCCATGTGAATATTTATAATTCGCGTCACCGCCATGTTGGATTTGTGATCACCAGGTTATTTAAAGTCCTATAGGTGAACTTAAGTTCATAGCCCCTATGAACATTAAAAAATTTAGTTTGATTGCTAAAATAGATTCGTAGATATTCAGTATCGTCTAAATATTTCGGATGGTCGCCATGTTGGATTGTTAAATGTATAGGCCATAGAGTCATGAACCATTAAAGGAAAATTATTGCGTAGGTTCATTATTCAAACTTTCACTTCGATCGCATGACTACATCACAAGAAATAAAAACTTAATTTTAAAATTCGCACTGCCGCCATCTTGAGGTTATGTAAACAATTGAACTAAATTAGATACCAGTGGATTACAATGTGTATAAATATTTCCTGTACCAGGTCTCAGTGCGCTTGGAACATTAAATCGCGAGAAAGGTCTATTTAAAATGTTCAAATTCGCTTGGCCGCCATGTTCGTTTTGTAGTTAACCGGTTTTTGAAAATCTTATAGATGGACTTCCAGTAGTGCCCTTTATCTCCGTACAAAATTTTAGGGAGATACCGCTAATAGTTTCAGAGACAAAGAATGCCGGTGAAATATTTCGCACATCCGCCATCTTGTAATTATGTAAACAATTGAACGAAGTTAGATGTCGGTGCATTACAATGTATATAAACATATACTGTACCATGTTTCATTGCGTTTGGTTGGTCAAATCGCGAGAAACGTCTATTTAAAAGTCGCAAATTCGCTTGGCCGCCATGTTGGTTTTGTAGTTACCAGGTTTTCAAAAGTCACATAAGTGAACTTATAGTAGTTCCCTCTATCACCATAGAATATGTCAGGGTAATATCGGTAATAGTTTCGGAGATATTGAATGCTGGTGAAATATTTCGCACAGCCGCCATGTTGGATTGGTGAGTCATAACAAAATTTGAAGGGCACGGTCGAGGTCGCCGGGAATAGTGCTATGAACTTTCCGAGTTTCATTAAAATCGCTCCTGCCGTTTAGATTTTATTAGGGGGGGACACACACACGAATCACACACACACACACACACACACACGCACACACACACGGACAAAAGGTGATCTCATAAGCCTATTTTTTCAAAATTGAAAATAGGCTAAAAATGGTGGTACAGTAGTGCAAAACCGCGTTTTTTATTTCTCGTGTTTTAAACAAACGATACAAATGTAGGTTGGTATAACGAGCCATGATTATAATATTCATTTTCTGGCATATAATTCTATAGCATAGGCCTATATATAAAAAAATCCAACATAGCGTCCATTCCATATATTTCACAAGTCCTTCTCAGTGTCTCCAAAACTATTTAAGCAATCAAACTGACGAAGATGGTGATAGAGGACTAGCAAGTAAGTAATATGTGATTTTGAAAATTACTGTACAACGTGTGTACAATATTGAGTTTTGTGTTTGCTTTTATTGATCTATACTTTATCTTTCAAACCCGGCCGAAGTCGTCGGATTTTTAAGAGCGTTAAAATTCCCCCAGTATGCCTTCCTTCGGAGGGGCATGCCCGTATCATAGATTTATGACATGTAAAAGAATCTTCCACTAATTACACTTGTGTGAAGCTAAATTATAGGTTATATTTTACTAACGCTCTTAGGTTCCAACGTTCTTCGCCAGAAGCCGACTGTGGTGGCATCTAGTAACCAAGTTCAGAACTAGTTGTCGTTGACGGTGGCGTTTGGTAGCAAAAGTTGGAACTGCTTGAAAATTGAATGTCAGCAGTCCTTATATGAATTAAAAACAGATTACACACACTAATACAGCCATCACAATAACACCGGTTATCAGACAGATTCTACACTCACCCAAGGTACACGGGGCTTCGTGACCGCGTCGTCACAGCCCCTAAACTGAGGAACCAACCAACCGAAGTACTTTACAGAATTCCTTGTTTAATTTAATTGTCGGCACTTACTGTTGCTGTTGTTGTTTCAGTTGAGGGGCTTACACATAGTGATCATTTAGCCCCATGTAGGCCTACTTGGAACTTGTCTGATAGCCTGTGTTATTGTTGTGGATATAGTAGTGTACATAATTGTAATTCAGGTGAGGATTGTGAAGAAAGCGACCGTGGCCTCAATTTGAAACCATCACGGCATTCTCCGGGAGTTGAAGTGGGGAAACGATGGAAAACCACTTCCAGGATGGCTGAAGTGGGAATCGAACCCACCTCTTCCCAGTTTTGCCTCCGGGGCTCACTGAACTCTGTCTGTCCCAACCCTCAGACCAGAATTAAATTTCTTGGCAGAGCTGGGGATTGAAACAAGACTTTCGGGGCGACACCTAAGAATGCTAGCCACTACACTAGGAAGTGGACACGTTATTAGGAAGTGATTACTTATCAATAACAATTAAACACTAAATGAAATTACCATTGTTATAGATTTCATTAATAATGTTTGCTTCTTTCTTGTAACTAAAAACACGTCATGATACACCGTACTGTAGGGGAGACTCGGCTAAATCTGCAATAATAAGGGATTGATGGTAAAAATGGGAAATTATGGGAAAGAGTTTCAAAAAATCAACAAAAAAAAATTAAATTACAACATATTTGTGACAAATTCACTTCTTAACATTTCATCTGGCATCATCATCATTGTAACACACACAACGTTTGTCACAAGAAAAGGTGTTTAATTAGAATAATGAAAATGTGCGAAGCGTGTCCAATCTACCCAGGGGAACAAGATTTATAATCAAAGGGAAAAACAATAACATAACCTATTTTTAAAAATTAATAGAAGAAGAACTCAAATCAATTTCAATCATATTATAATATATTATTTTATCTTTCAAATACATAAACAGGAGGTGAAGGTTGTATTCACAAAGAAAAAAGTAAACTACGACTTTAATTAATTACCTCCCAAAAAATTAAGGATTCGGCGAAAGCAAACACAAGAAGATATTAAATTACTAAATAAATAAATAAATAAATTAGATGTGAGGTAATACAGCACAGAAAGTCCGGGAAATTCAAATAAATATTGAGTCGCAAGCAAATAACGGCTCAATCATCATCATCATCATTTTTCAGCTCCAGTTTCCCGGGTGTGTATACAAGCGCTCGCCATTTATTTCTGTCAGAGTAGAATTTCTGTTTTTCTACGTATTCCCATTCCACATTCAGTTTGTAGGCCTCAGACTTCACTGTGTCTATCCATCGATTTCTTGGCCTTCCTACCGGTCTCCCCCCTCTTACTTCTCTGATGAAAAACTTTCTTGGTGTTCTATTTCTGTCCATTTTCATGACGTGTCCAAACCACTGTAATCGAAGTCTTCCAAGGAGTTCAGTGACAGGTATTTTGATACCAGCTTCCTGCCTGTTAATTTCATTCCCAATCTTATCTTTCTTGGTCCTTTGGTTCATTGTTCTGATGAATTTTATTTCTGTTGCCTGAAATTTACTAATGGCCTTGTTGAGTAGGGTACATGTTTCAGGTCGATAGGTGAGAATTGGAAGCCTCCGTGGCTTAAGTGGCAGCACTCCGGCCGCTCACCGCTGAGTCCATGGTTCAAATCCCGGCCACCCCTATGTGAGATTTGTGCTGGACCAAGCGGAGGCAAACAGGTTTTTCTCCACGTACTCCGGTTTTCCCAGTCCAAAATGTAATTCCAGCAACACACTCCACTCTCTCTCACCTAGAATGGTCACAATATGAAACATTGTGTTCATCCTAAATACTTAGGAGCAAAGCTGGATCGCGCGCTAACCTATAAACAGCATTGCATGGACACCAAACAGAAGGTATGCAGCAGGAACAACATCATTCGGAAACTCACAAACACCAGATGGGGAGCTCAGCCTAGTGTCCTGCGTACAACTGCCCTTGCTCTGAGTTTCTCTGCTGCAAAATATGCTGCCCCAGTCTGGAGGAACTCTGCTCATGCCAACCAAGTAGATGTTGCCCTCCAAGAGACAGGCCGCATTGTGACAGGCTGTCTACGCCCAACTTCTGTCGATAAGATATTTCCGCTCATGGGAGTTGCACCTCCAGAAGTTAGAAGACAGTAGCGGCAGAAGTAGAGAAGAAAAAGCAAGAAACAGATCCAAGACACCCAATGTATGAACTTGATGTCCATCCACCTAGGCTAAAATCAAGAAAGAGCTTCCTCCAAACAACAATATCCATTCCTTCCTCAGCTGAAGCGCGCCGAATTGAACTTTGGAAAACAAAATCACCGGGAGGATCGTGGGAAATGAAGGAGAAGCCGGCAGCAGGCTACCATTTACAATACGAATCTTGGAAGACGCTAAACAGACTGAGAACTGGTGTGCGTCGGTGCAAAAGCAATTTAATTAAGTGGGGATACAGTACTGAAGAACTTTGTAGATGTGGTGAAAGACAAGACCCTGAATTGCAGCATGTTATCAAGACCATATGATAGAAGCCAATGACTGTGCCATTCTAACTGTTGAACACTGGAGAAATGAAATTTAGTGCAATTTATATGTACACATATCAAAAAAAGTTTTGCATCACCTCGGTTCCCAGATCTCCGGCATATAGACGTTGACTGTGTATATTGTATCAAAGATACAGTCCCTTTGACTGTTCATAGATGTCACTAAAACTGCTCAAAGATGTAAACAACCATGCATGAGCAGGGCCTATTGACGTCCGAAACGGGGGAGGAGCTTACGGTCAGCTGTTTGCAATATGGCGGCGATATAGTGACGTAAAGTAATTGGGTGTGCGTTTGTTATGGCTTCTAATTTATGATGGCAAAATACTACATATTTCCTTTCATTGAATCCTGATAGAAATATTTTTATAAGCAATTTAAATGCAGTGCCTAATTACTACCAGTTAAAAATATTACCCACATGTATACTCTGGGAGCTGCCTGAATAGGATTGACATTTGGCCGGATGTTTCACCTCAGTCATCACCTCTCTGCCCCTTGACCAATCCATGATCGCATAGTTGATGTCATAATTCTCTGCGTTGCAATATCACAGCCCATGTGCGTCAGTGCATGGTTAGGTGTGTCTCTGACTTGTACAGTGTGAACGCTTGTTATTCTAACCGTGTGTTGGTGCTTTATTGATAATAATAGTGCTTTAATAATTGTTTATGTAGTACTGTAGAGTAGAACAGCAGTAGTTAAAAGTAATTAGAAACTTATATTTGTGACTTTATTCAGTTTTCATTGACATTAACAGTCTATTTTCTTATTATATTTTGCTATGTCGGAGGCGGGTACGTCGGCTAAGGAAAAGGGTAAACTGAAAACCACTGGGCGAGGAATCGTTCTGCGAGGTCAGTCCCGTGAATTGGTATGTACTTTACGGGAATATTTCGAGAAGGAGAGAGATAACGGCGGTCCTTTAGTGCCTTTTGGTAAAGTTATCGAGAGAACTTCTGATGCCCTAAACATCAATAAGAATACAGTAGTGAAGATCTGCAAGGAGAGATTCCAGCTCGAGGAAAGTCAAAATAAATGTGTCAAATTCCAAACTACCTACCTGAACCTTCGTTTAAAATGACTAGTTGGAAATAAATCTATGGATACACCTGCAACGAGAATTTCCAGTAATGTCAGTCTTAGTGCGTCACCCATTATCTAGCTACCAGTGTGAAGGTCCTTGATGCTATCCTTCAAATGGTAAGTTTCCTTTTTTTTAATCTCTGAACTGACAGTTCACTTTTTGTGTGTGTGTTTTCTTGAACATGATTTTGCTTTGAGTAACAAATTCCTCTCTCCAAAGTTAAGGCGTAGCTTGAGACGTTAAGCTAAGTAACCGACTTGATGAATGTCAATGATGCCACAATGAAAACTAACAAGATTACTGACAGCGTTATGACTGGTGCGTATAGCAATAATGTTAGTGAGAGCTGATGAAATGCCGAGACCTTCTACTCGAACATACGGTACTTAATAAGCTGTAAGAAAAACACGTTGAAAGCTTGTGAATAAATATTTCTCGGGTTTAAGTGCAAACCTGGCCTAACTATTTCGTTCGCAATATAGGAGCAAAATCCTCTTTTAAGCCTGAAGCAGTAGATTGTCACAGAAAAAATGCAGGCTAACATTATTGTAAGTTATCGAACTCAGCGTTTTCTTAAAGCCGTTACTATTATCGCAAAAAATAAGGAGATATTGTATATTCTACATCTGTAGCAACTATTCTAGATTCTAAATAATTCTGTAGCTTATCACTGAAATAATATTATTAAATATATTATAGCGAGTTGAATGTACTGCAGTAACTCATTTGCCCACGCGCGCGCGGTAGGAGCGAGCAGTTTGGCAACCTCGTTCTCAGACCACATGGCGAGGCGATAACTGTCAATCCCTTTCTGGTAGCTCACAGAGTATAGATAGTTAATTTACTATCTTCTGTTACATATATGAAGCCTGTACTTGGGAACCTAGCGGTATCGATGTTTTTATTAATTTCACAATATATATATCACATAACACAAAGGACGACTCCATGATAATAAATTGAATCAAGCAACCCTGAATTTGCATGAATGTTTTGGGTTCAAAGAAGCGTTACTTGGGATGCTCAAATCATACTTCAATATTGCAAATATTGACCTACATACTTGCTGTTCAAAGGCAGGAATGTTAATTTATTAATCTCTTGCCACATGCAAGTTGAAATGGAGACATCCTCTTTATCAATATATTTAATTAAATATTTAAAATACAGATATTTAACAAAGCTGGAGTCTCCATTTGAACTTGTCATAAGCAAACGGAACAGATCAAAAACTACACTATAAGCCAAACCAAATTCACTCCTCAGCTCGACATAATCCATAATACCAATTAAAACCTATACAAAACATACTCTCCTTACTGTTGTACAACTTTCAAACCAACTATTCGCACTCAAAACTGTAAAATCCTGAAATGGGAACTAATTAAAGTTAGAATAGCCTAGGCCGATCCGGTCTCCTGCTACATTACCGTATATGTATACTTAACATCACTATAACTTCAATGTTACGGCTAAGTGACCTATCTGCCTGAGTAGTATAGGTGTTGCCGGCCTGCCTGGGATGATGGGTCACCAAACCGGTACTTAAAACTAAGATTTTACATTTTAATTAACTAAATTCAACAGTAGGGAGATCATAGCCAAAAACACAATCCAAGCCAAATCATACTTCAATGACCTAAATACTTGCTGTTCAAAGGCAAGAATATAAATTCTCTGGCAAATTAAGGCTAGGAACAGCATTTTTCTTAAGTGTTCTACACCATTCGGCTATTGTCAATCGGAAGAACCCCTAAAATAAGTTTACGAAGAGCGGATTACATTCTTTGTACGTCACAGAAGTAATAGGCTATAAGTTTATCAGTATTTTTGATGTAGCTAAATCCATGTGAATACAAATTAGAGACAATAACTATCAATAATCAACAGTACCGGTGGAAAGAAGTCGTCTTCACAAAAATGCAGACTGCACACTGTCATGTAACATGTAACACGCTTTCCAATTGACAGCGCCGAAGCCCATCTTTCTCTCTGAACTTTTTGTACAGGAAAGTAGTGAAGATATTTCGTAGCCGTTTTATACGATTTGCAACCGTATACAGAGCAGTACCTCCTCGAATTTGACAAATTTCTTTCTGTTTCCATCACGACGTCAATGCTTCACCATCTAAATAAATCTCACCAGTCACAATGTTACAGCTTCAACATTCTGCCGCGTGGCTGCGCCATCCAACTTTTCTGACGTCAATTAGACGGAGGGGGTACGACAGCCGATCAGTTCCAGTCATTCCACCAGGACGAAGGTACGCTGCTCATGTTGTCTGTAGTTCTACCATGCCTAGAAGGTCAATACCGCAGTTCGATCGCGTCCGCATTGTTACTTTGTGTCAAGAAGGGCTCTCAACAAGGGAAGTTTCCAGGCGTCTCAGAGTGAACCAAAGCGATGTTGTTCGGACATGGAGGAGGTACAGAGATACAGGAACTGTCGATGACAGGCCTCGCTCAGGCCGCCCAAGGGCTACTACTGTAGTGGATGACCGCTACTTACGGATTGCCGCTCGGAGGAACCCTGACAGCAATGCCACCATGTTGAATAATGCGTTTCGTTCAGCCACAGGACGTCGTGTTTCAACTCAAACTGTGCGCAATAGGCTGCATGATGCGCAACTTCACTCCCGACGTCCATGGCGAGGTCCAGCTTTGCAACCCCGACACCATGCAGCGCGGTACAGATGGGCCCAACAACATGCTGAATGGACCCCACAGAATTGGCATCACGTTCTCTTCACCGATGAGTGTCGCATATGCCTTCAACCAGACAATCGTCGGAGACGTGTTTGGAGGCACCCTGGTCAGGCTGAACGTCTTAGACACACTGTCCAGCGAGTGCAGCAAGGTGGTAGTTCCCTGATGTTTTGGGGTGGCATTATGTGGGGCCGACGTACGCCACTGGTGGTCATGGAAGGCTCCGAAACGGCTTTACGATACCTGAATGACATCCTCCGACCCATAGTGCACCCATATCGGCAGAATATTGGAGAGGCATTTGTCTTCATGGACGACAATTCTCGACCTCATCGTGCACATCTTGTGAATGCGTTCCTTCAAGATAACGACATCGCTCGACTACAGTGGCCAGCATGTTCGCCAGACATGAACCCTATCGAACATGCCTGGGATATGTTGAAAAGGGCTGTTTATGGACGTCTTGACCCACCAACCACTCTGAGAGATTTACGCCGAATTGTCGTTGAGGAGTGGGACAATTTGGACCAACAGTGTCTTGATGAACTTGTGGATAGTATGCCACGGCGAATACAGGCATGCATCAATGCAAGAGGACGTGCTACTGGGTATTAGAGGTAGTGGTGTGTACTGCAATCTGGACCACAAATGCTGAAAGTCTAGCTGTATGATGGTACAACATGCAATGTGTGGGTCTCATGAGCAATAAAACGAGCTGAAATGTTGTTTGTGTTGATCTCTATTCCCTTTGTATTTAAAGGTTCCGGAACTCTTGGAACCGAGGTGATGCAAAACTTTTTTTGATGTGTGTATATTTGTATGTGTTTTGGACTCGGATAAATAAATAAATGTATTTTCATCTGTCATTCATTTAATCATTGCCCCAGGGGAGTGCGATAGGCTTCGGCAACGGCACAGTTCATATCCTCGCCACTAGATGGGGCCTTCAATCATTCCATTCCTGACCTAGTCGGTAAACTAGAAGCAGGCTGTGGATTTTCAGGTAAGAATTGGAATGAAGTAGGAGTGAAACATGCTAAATTTTGCTTTCTGGGGTATCTTGTCATCCCATAGTAGATTTCTCACTTGAAAATAATAAAAGAGAAGCTCTTTGGGCCCGGTTAAGGATCTCTTGCTTTATAGTGTTGTCCTTTAAGACAACACTTCCAAGGTACCGGTACTTGAAGTTAGAAACAGATTGCATCTGAGTTCCCTCCGGAGATGTTTGAACATGAGCCTTTCCTGTTGATAGTCATTTCAACTGTTTTTGTTTGACTGATCTTTAGTCCGAATTCTTTAAACATGTCATTCATCTGGCATGGGTTGACTAAATCAATTGACACTTACGAAGAAATTTCAAGTTAGCAACTTTCTTTTTAAATATTAGGTACTAGACTAGTGAGACTAGGTCCAGTTCCGCGATACCTTGTCTAAATCAGCAACATGATAAATCTAATAATAAGCTTCATTACTACTTCTACCTCATTAATGTATCACTGAAACACTTCTGGTGCTGGTGAATATTGTTTTAAGGGGACACTGAACTTTCTTTCATACTACGAAGCTAATCGTTTATGCTTAGTAATATGTATTATGACAATACACTCACATACCTGGTGGCAATCTCTATTTTTCCACTTTCGGAAGACTCTGATCATTTTCCCCCTGTTGCCCGTCAAAGATGGAAGGAAAGATGGCAAAGTAAGTGAGAAAACACTTAAGTAAAAATAGCTTTGAAGTCACTTTTCATTGTTGCCTTTTTGTAGCTTTCAGTCAGTCAATACAAAGTAATTCGAATTACTGGGATATGTGAAACAAAACTGAAATAAATTACACGTGATTAAGAACAAAACTAAGGGATGACTTGTTTCGCTCGTCAGGCGAGCATCATCAGTTCCAAGTCTACAAGACAAATAACTCAACAAAACACTACCAACCCTACAGTGATACCAACAGATAGTCTCAGCCATATAAAAACAAAATACAGGGAAATCTCATCAAAAAACTTAGTAAGTGTGATAATATTCTGACGGTTTTTCTTGTATTTCAATTTTCCATCTGTTTCTGTAGAGGAGCCAACCTACTTCTTATATCCTCTTTCCTTCGTCCATCACTGGCTGTTTTGCTTCCTAAGTAATCAAAGTCTCCTACTTCCTTTAGACTTTTACCTGCCAATTCGACATCCTTAGGGGTTTCTGATTTCTTTCGACTGTATTCCAATATTTTTGTTTTTACATTTATTAATTTTCATCATGAATTCTTTCCTCAAGACAGAATCCATACCATTTAAAAACTCATTCAAATCCTCTAGTGTGTCGGCTAAGATGACAATGTCACCAGCAAATCTCAGAGTTGACATTATTTCTCCTTGAATCGTTGCTCCTACTATGTTTTTGTCTCCAATTTCCTTCATTGCTTGTTCAGTGAAAGATTGAAAAGTAAGGGTGATAAGTTGCAGCCGTGCCTTACACCTTTCTGAATACCAGCTTCTCTCTCATGTCCATCAGCTCGAATGACTGCTGGTTTCTGTATAGATTGTAGATCACCCTCCTATCCCTGTACTTTATTCCAATCGTTTTCAAAATGTCAAACAACTTACTCCAATCAAAGTTATCAAAAGTCAACAAATGCCATGAACGTTCTACTTCCTCATTCTAGCTTCCAAAATCAGCCTAATTCTTAGTACAGCTTCCCTTGTTCTTACATTTCTCTTGAAACCAAACTGGTCTTCACCCAACTCCGTTTCTATCTGGCTTTTCATCCTCTTGTAAATTATTCTAGACAGGATCTTTGAAGCATGAGTAATAAAGCTGATTGTACGGTAATCTTCACGTCTGTCAGCTCCTACTTTCTTTGGTATAGGGATGATAACATCCTTCTTGAAATCAGAGGGCACCTCACCTGTATAATTTTCCTAATTTCAGACAATTTTCTATACCTACGCATTTCTCTTTCAACCATTCTTCTTTAGCTTCCTTGCACTTCTTGTTAAACTCATTTCTCAGACGTCTGAATTCTGCTTTACGCTTTTCATCTCTTACATGCTTGTGTATCCGCCTTTCTTCCATTATTTCTAGTATATCCTGAGTGATCAACGGTTTCCTACCAAAGTTTTCTTCTGCGGATTTTGTTATTTCATTCTTCAAAGGTGCCCATTCGTCTGCAATTGAAGTTTGTTTAGGGTTTTTCATTATTCCTTCCTTTATGCTCTTCTTGATTCTTTTGTTTACATCCTTCTCTTTCAGTCTATTGCCCACCTTTTTGGCTTTTGACTTTTATTCAATTTCTTCAACTTTAATCTGCATTTCATAACAACCAGATGGTGGTCAGAGTTTATGTCAGCACCGGTATATGTTTTGCAATGAAAAATCTGGTTTCGAAATCTCTGCTTGACCATAATGAAATCGATTTGGTACCGCCCTGTATCTCCTGGTCTCATGCATGTGTAAATTCTTCTATTGTGGTTATTGAAAAAGGTGTTATGACCAACTCATGCTCGGTGCAGAATTCCATCAGCCTCCTTCCTCGATTATTCCTTTCACCTAATCCGAAATCTCCGACTATCTTCCATTCTCTTCCTTTTCCTACCACAGCATTCCAATCTCCCATTACTATAACATTTTCATCACCCTTGACATACCCAGAATTTCATCTATTTCTTCGTAGACCTTCTCAACCTACCGGTAAGCATATAGACTTGTACCACTGCGATGCACGTGGGTTTTGTATTGATTTTAGCTACAATTATCCGTTCACTATATTGCTCATAATATTCCACCCGCTGTCCAAGTTTCCTACTTAATGCGAGACCTACCCCAGCATAGCCGTTGTTTGATTTAGTGCTAATGACCCTATAGTCTCCTGATCAAAAGCCATGCTTTCCTGCCAGCGCATTTAACTATCCCCAAACAAATTTTCCGTGAAAGAGTAACAGATTGATGGATATCAGTGTCAAACCTCCCCTAAGACCACTGTCACCACCAGTATAAAAATAGACCCCAAATGACGTATTGGGTTCCATCCCAAATGGGCAATAAAAAATAAATAAAAGTATGCATAAAATGCACAAAATACAAAATCATTTCAGCTTACTTTTATAATTTGATAAATGGACTTAGTTATAAAATAGAAATACCTCTCTTATCAGCCGTCGTATGACAAACTTTCAAGAGCTTCGTAGAAATTCTTCCTTCACATTGTAATAATAAAACCATGTATAACCTATTTTTATCATCCCTCTCCCTTAACCATCCCTAAAAATGAAAGTTTGTCTGTTTTTTTCTGAATTTCCACGGAAATTTGAGTTATTAACGCGTTTCGGACTGTTTTATGACGTTTGCGCGCAAAAACATAATTGTTGTCTGTCTGTCTGTCTGTCTGTGTACAACTTTGTACGCGCATTACTCGAGAACGGCCGAGTGGATCAACGTAAAATTTGGTACAGATGTCCATCGGAGGCACGAAACTAATCATTGATGTAACTCTTCTCCGTACCTCTCATAAAAGGGGGCCTATCCCCTTAAAATACATGCTGAAATGGCCGTAGAAAGAAGAGACAAAGCTCATTTTCAGCCACTCAATGTGAGAAACAGAATTAGGAAGCCCTAAAGGCCCCCGAAACCACATTATTAGGTCCTAAAATCAACAGTTTTTGAGATATTGCCACAAAACTAATTTCATTTAATAAACTAATGAAATAATGCAAGACGGTAACCATGGCAACACAATCTCAGAGGTCCATCTATTTCTGTAAGACGCAATTCCATTCCATTTATTAGCCTATTTTAATTTATGAAAAAAATAGCCTTATGAGATCACCTTTTGTCCGTGTGTCTGTCTGTGTGTGAGTGTGTGATGAATTTTTGTGTGCCGCCCCAACCCACACCCTAATGACTTCTAAACGGCACGAGCGATTTCAATGAAACTCGGTAAATTCATAGCACAATTCCGGGCGACCCCGACCGTGCCCTTTAAATTTTGTTACGTCTCAGCAATTCAACATGGCGGCTGTGCGAAATATTTTACCAGCATTCAATATCTCCGTAACTATTACCGATATCACCCTGGAATATTTTACGGTGGTAAAGGGAACTACTAGAAGTTCACCTATGTGACTTTTGAAAACCTGGTAACTACAAGACCAACATGGCGGCCAAGCGAAGTTGCGACTTTTAAATAGACGTTTCTCGCGATTTAAGCAACCAAATGAAATGAAAACTTGGTACAGTATATGTTTATACACATTGTAATGCACCGACATATAACTTCGTTCAATTGTTTACATAATTACAAGATGGCGGATGTGCGAAATATTTCACCGGCATTCTATGTCTCTGAAACTATTAGCGGTATCTCCCTAAAATTTTGTACGGAGATAAAGGGCACTACTGGAAGTCCATCTATAAGATTTTCAAAAACCGGTTAACTACAAAACGAACATGGCGGCCAAGCGAATTTGAAAGTTTTAATAGATTTTTCTCGCGATTTTACGATCCAAACGAAATGAAACTTGGTACAGCAAATATTTATACATATTGTAATGCATTGGTATCAAATTTAGTTCAATTGTTTATATAACCTCAAGATGGCGGCTGTGCGAATTTCGAAAATTAAGTTTTTATTTCTTGTGTTCTAATCATGCGATAGAAATCGACATTTGCATAATGAACGTACACAATAATCATCATCTAATAGTACATAACTCTATGGCCTACATATATTAAAATCCAATATGGCGACCATCCGAAATATTTAGACGGTTCTCAATATCTATTAATCCACTACAGCAATCAAACTGAAATTTTGTAAGTTTATAGAGGCTATAAGCATAAGTTCACCTATGGGACGTTCAATAACCTGGCGAGCACAAATCCAACATGGCGGCGACGCGAAATTTATATATTCAAATGGACGTTTCTTGCGTTTTAACCATCCGAGCGCAGTGAAACTTGCTTATACAAATATTAATCGACTGGCATCTAATTCATTTAAATTATTTTCATAACCACAAGATGGCGACTGAGCGAAATTTTAAAATCCCGCTTTTAATTCTTGTGTCCTAATCATGCGATTGAAGTTTGAATAAAACACCTACACAATACTCTTTATGTAATAGTACATACATCTAAAGCCTATAATATAAAAATCCAACATGGTGACCATCGAATTACAGCAATCAAACTGACAATTTAACAAGAAGTTCCGTGACGAACTAAAGAGCCTACTTTTCTCGAAATGTAAGATTCATTCCAATGATTAATCTATATGGACCTAATTAGAATAATGACGAAATTGAGTTGGTAATAACGAAATTTCTTATTAGTTCGAAATATAACTGGCATAATGTAGCCTAATAGAGCACTACTGTTGGCAGCCCTGGTGACTGAATATATTCTTAGTTCCATATCTTAAGGTACAGAATACAAAATTTGGCTGAAGTCCAATGGATTGCATGGACGTTACATGCAGTTAAACATTGGATCTAACAGCGCGCGTAAAATCATGTTGGCAACAATGTCACGCATGTATTGGTCAGAAATAATCTGAACTATTATGATCTATTGTTGTGCCAATTTTGGATGAAATCCATTTATTTGTGTAGAAGTTACATGTATTTTAAAATTGGACCAATCAGCAGGCTTAGGATCATGTTGGAAGCACTGACGTATATTAATTACTCCAAATTAATCTAGAATGTAAGGTGCCAAGTTTAGTGCTGTTGGCTTGAATACTTTCTGATATACTGATATTAGGGTAAAAAAATAGAGACATCATTTATTAACAGTTGGCAGCCTTGGTTGTTCTTAAGAATACGCATAGTCATATCTGTTATAGTAAACATACCACATACGAAATTTGGTTGAAATCCAATTGATAGTATAGAAGTTACATGTATTTACAATTGGTCCTATCAGCAGGCTTAGAATCATGTTGGTAGTACTGAGGTCCATTAGTTACTCCAAATTAATCTGGAATATTGGGTACTATACGTGTGCATAGTTTAAAGATGTCGGCTTGCATACTTTCTGATATATGGGTATTTGGATAAAATAAATTGAGAGCATTTATTAACAGTTGGCAGCCCTGGTGGCTCTTAAGAATACGCTCAGTCATATCTGTTTATGTACACATAGCACATACGAAATTTGGTTGAAATCCAATTGATAGGGTAGAAGTTATATGCATTTAAAATTTGGACCTATCAGCAGGCTTATGATCATTTGGCAACACTGCCATGTATGGCCTCCTGGAAATTAAACTGCAATATTATTATCTATAAGTGTGCCAATTTTGAAATAGCTCCCGTTCATACCTTCCAAGATATCCAACATGGAGCTCAAATTTCAATTGCGATTTTTCAGCAGTTGGTAGCACTGACATCATTTTCAAATATGGCCGTGTGATATTCAGGAATAGATCTTTACTCCTACCAAATTTTGTTTCGATTGCTGCAGCCGTTTAGGAGTTGATAGGGGGGGGGGGGACACACACAGCCAGCCAGCCAGACAGACAGAAGGACAGACAGACAGACAGACAGACAGACACACATTTGCCCGATCTCATAAGTCTACTTTTTCCTCATTTTTGCAAAATGTGAAAAGTAGGCTAAAAATAGAGGTAATTGATATTAGTAGGGTATATGAAAAAAGGCTATTTAGTTCTTCACGGAACTACTTGTTACATTGCTGTGAAAGTTTGCAGACGGCTATAAGTTTATCACGGAACCAACTTAAGCTGTAATATTCATCAATACGTATATAATGCGCTTAAGGGTGTCAATGGGTACCCTAGAAATTTTTCACGTGATTCACACGTGCGAATGTGGTACTGAAGGTCTATTATATCCCTATCCCCATATTATTGATTTATTATTATTATTATTATTATTATTATTATTACTATTATTATTATGGCACCGACAGTAGTGGCTACGCTGGCTAAAGCGCAGCATTAGGTCATGGGGCCAAGCTCCCTGCTGACTCGGTAGACGCGTGGGCTCGAGCCCCACCGTCGGCCGTCCTTGAAATGGTTTTCCGTGGTTTCCCATTTTCAACACCAGGCAAATGCTGGGACGGTATCTTCTGACAGGCCACGGCCGCTTCCTTCCACATCCTTGCCCAGTTTCATTCACCATCATTCATTTCATCTCTCATTAACTCCTCTCATGAGGTTGGCGTCAGGAAGGGCATCCGGCCGTAAAAACCATCGCCACACCAAAGACTTCCATCGCATCTCATCCCCGACCCCGTTGGAAAACGGGATTAATAAGGGGTAGACATACAATACAATTATTATTATTATGGCGTACAAGGACGAGAGAATGCTCATTTTCAGCCCCTCGGTGTCAAAAACAGAACTCTGAGGCTACTACGTTTTAAGGCTCTAAAACCACGTTTCTGAGATATTCCCAGAAAACTAATTTCATTTAATAAACTAATAAATAGATGACGAGTACAGAAGAAGACCACAGATGTGGCCAGGAAGAGACGTGTGGCTTTCTACGGACATGTCTCAAGGATGAACCCAACAAGACTAACCAACTGGCTTCTCAACTACTGGGAGAATAGAATGAGCGTGACACCGTGGCTAACAAAAGTTAACAAGGACATCCAAGAACTGAAGCTAATGGAAAGTGATATTAGAAGCCAATCACATCTTAGAAACATACTTAAACAGAAGATGTTTTAGGATAGACCACCCTGTGAGAAAACCGGCATCATCTGGACAAAAGAGAGAAAGGAGAAATATAGCCAGATAATGCTTGAATATTGGGTAAACATCAAGTCCCTCGCCAAGCTGAAAAGTTGAACGCCGTGGTCCTTAGCTGGTCCATCTGAAGGAAGAAGAAGAAGAAACTAATAGGAATGCAAGCCGGTAACCATGGTAACAGTATCTCAAGAGGTGACATCCAACTTTCCATCCACTTTTGTAAGAAGAAATGCCACTCAATTTATTCAATTTCTGTGAAAGTTTGCAAATGGCTATAAGATTATCATGGAACCAATATAGACTGTAAAATTCATCAATGCACTTAAGGGGGTCAAAGGGTACCCTAGAATTTTTACACGCGACTTACACGCACGACATGTTGTACAGAAGGTCTATTATGTCTCCAAACAGCAACATTATTAAAAAAAAAAAAAACAAGAATTGAAATAATGTTTCTTGCAGCTTTTGGGAATTCGGGCCATTGGAGGCTAAAAACCTGAATTTGTAAGCACCACAAGCCTTTATAATTTATTAAAGGGGTCTTCCTGGGGATGGGGACTTTTCACAACGGTGAGGGTCAGTTTTTATGTGACATTTATTGCGTTTCGTCTACGAGGTTTTCAATATTATTTTCAAGTTAGGAAGTACAAGGTGAATTTTGTATGAGAGCACATTTTAAGTAATCATACTTTTGTCGACAAACGGGTTCATCGTAAAGATGATTTTGTTTGACACTGTGTGGTTGATATATCTTTATGTTTATGTACGCCTATAACTAGTGTTCGGGTGCTTGGAGCATTGTAAAATTAGGTATTGTAACCATTTGTCAATACACCAATCTGTTATAAAACTCTTCACCGTACTTCTCATAGTCCGCGATCAACATTCCTCTCAGGTTCACGCAGCTTGGACCCGATCAGTAACTCATTTGACCGCGTGTGCGCGGTAGCAGCTAGCAGTTTTGCAACCTCGTTTTCAGACCACATGGCGAGACGAGAACTCAATCGCATTGTCCCAGCTTACAGAGTATACATTTCCTGATGATATCTCCAGCCGTTCTGACGTCATGCCGCATGTAGGGTTTGTCAATGTATTTTTTTTTTATTTCAATTCCCTAAAGTGACGGACGCAGAGCTGTAAAGCAATATTAGTTGGAACGAGATTGCAGGGAACAAAGTCCAAGTGATTGACTTTAACATTGGAGCAGCATACTAAAATTATTTCATTATGACTGCTAATGTTCATCGAGAATTATTATTCGATATTTGTCACATATTTGAGATGATGAACTAAGGACTTTATGCGCCAGAGACATATTTGAAGCATGTGAAAAAAATACAGTTTTCAATTTTTTTTATTAGCATGTTTACTTTTTAGTTCCTGGCACTTAGAAATAAATGAAGTGGTATTGCCTCTTACAGAGATATATAGAAATTTGGATGTCACGTCTTGAACTACATTCGTCATTCCTTCATCAGCTTATCAGAGCGAAGATAGATTTCTGGGAATATCTTGGAAACTGTTGGGTTTAGGGCCTTAAAATGTGGTTTTCGGGAGGGAGCTTCCAAGTATTGTTTCTCGCATCGAGGGACGTAAAATGAGCTATGTCCGGTCTTTATACGACAACCTCAATATTTTGCGTATGTTCGAGTGCCAGAAGGCCGAAATCATAAGAATGGAAAATACAATCGAAAATTCTAGCCAGCAATTTATCCTGGGTACTGAACTATGTGTATGAAAATTTGGTTGAGATTGGTGGAACGGTATATCTCTTATATAAAAACAAGTGTCCTGACTGACTGACTCATCATCGGCCAGCCAAAACTATTAAAGTTAGAAACATGAAATTTTGGGAATATGTTCGTTGTAAGTCGAAAACGCCCACTAAGGAAGGGTTTTTGGATATTCAGTTTCTAAAGGGGTGTTAAGGGGGTACACCTGCATTTCATTGAATAACAATATCTCCAGATTGCTTTCATTGGGGGATTTGATACTCGGCATATAAACTCATCATTAAAAATAAGAAGATACGTGTCTGAGGGTTTTTCGATGTGGTGTATATTTTGAGGTGAAAGGGGTGAAAAGTGGTGGTTGAAGGTTTCCTATCCGAGCGTGTATCTCTTAAACGACATAGGCGAGGAGTTTGGACCTCAGCGGAAAAAAATCAGCATAAAAAATAACAAAATAGGTGTTTGACCGTTTTTTCATAAATCCAATATAAGGGGCCCATGGGGAGGGGTGAAAATATGGGGGGGGAACGTAATATGTCTGAGTGTAAAATTTTGCATGGCCTATGTTGTAGACAATAACACATTACATCTTTTTTGTCTCTTGCTATTTCATCATACGACGAATACTTAGGGAGTTATTAATGATTTTGTACTTTTTGCCGGTATTTTCTAAGTCCCAGGAATGGCATAAAAATTGATTCGAATGAAATTTCAAAAAATAGTTTTTTTTAATACTTTTATTATATTTTTCACGTCTTTTAGGGTCAGGAACCAATATGATATGTTGATGTTTTTTTTCGTCCCATGCATTTTTGGTTTCAGGTGATAGAATTATTTTCCACTAGGACCGATGCTTATCTATTATATAAAACTAAGTGTCCTGACTGACTGACTCATCATCGCCCAGCCGAAACTATTAAAGTTAGAAACATGAAATTTTGGGAATATGTTCGTTGTAAGTCGAAATTGGCCTGTTTGCCATCTCTTGATGAATACAGTACATTTGCATTTGTCAGTTGGCACAGGCTAGAGTAAAAGGTGGCTTTTCACCGATGTCTCAGTCTCACTCATGGCTGTGATTATATGGAAGCTACTGAGGTATGGGTGGTGCTTAGTAATGGCATTCAGGGCACAGTCAGTGCCTGTGAATGCTGTGAAAGGTTCTACTCATAGGGTTAGGACTACTGTTCTGACTCAGTGAGGAAAGCAATGGCAAACTACCTCACTCCTCTTCTTGCCTAGAACGCCTCTATATTGCGCTGCCTTGGGTTTTTGTGGGTATCTACTCACATAACGTAACGGCGGTGCTTTTGAGGATCCAACCAGCCTTCGGGCTGACTACCTAACAGACAAGTCGAAAACGCCCACTAAGGAAGGGTTTTTGGATATTCAGTTTCTAAAGGGGTGTTAAGGGGGTACACTTGCATTTCATTGAATAACAATATCTCCAGATTGCTTTCATGGGGGGATTTGATACTCGGCATATAAACTCATCATTAAAAATAAGAAGATACGTGTCTGAGGGTTTTTCGATGTGGTGTATATTTTGAGGTGAAAGGGGTGAAAAGTGGAGGTTGAAGGTTTCCTAATCGAGCGTGTATCTCTTAAACGACCTAGGCGAGGAGTTTGGAACTCAGCGGAAAAAAATCAGCATAAAAAATAACAAAATAGGTGTTTGACCGTTTTTTCATAAATCCAATATAAGGGGCCCATGGGGAGGGGTGAAAATATGGGGAGGGGGGAGGAAACGTAATATGTCTGAGTGTAAAGTTATACATGGCCTATCTTGTAGACAATAACACATTACATCTTTTTTGTCTCTTGCTATTTCATCATACGACGAATACTTAGGGAGTTATTAATGATTTTGTACTTTTTGCCGGTATTTTCTAAGTCCCAGGACTGGCATAAAAATTGATTCGAATGAAATTTCGAAAAATAGTTTTTTTTAATACTTTTATTATATTTTTCACGTCATTTAGGGTCCGGAACCAATATGATATTTTGATGTTTTTTTTTCGTCCCATGCATTTTTGGTTTCAGGTGATAGAATTATTTTCCACTAGGGCCGATGCTTATCTATTATATAAAACTAAGTGTCCTGACTGACTGACTGACTCATCATCGCCCAGCCAGAACTATTAAAGCTAGAAACATGAAATTTCGGGAATATGTTCGTTGTAAGTCGAAAACGCCCACTAAGGAAGGGTTTTTGGATATTCAGTTTCTAGGGGGGGGGGGGTGTTAAGGGAGTACACCTACATTTCATTGAATAACAATATGACACGACTATGACGCGAGCGAAGCCGCGGGTACCTGCTAGTCTATTATATAAAACCTAGTGTCCTGACTGACTGACTCATCATCGCCCAGCCAAAACTATTAAAGTTAGAAACATGAAATTTTGGGGATATGTTCGTTGTTAGTCCAAAACGCCCACTAAGGAAGGTTTGTTGGCTATTCAGGTTCTAAAGGGGTGTTAAGGGGGTACACCTGCATTTCATTGAATAACAATATCTCCGGCTTGGTTTCATTGAGGTATGTGATACTCGTCATATACACTCATCATTAAGAATAAGAAGACATATGTCAGAGGGTTTTTCGATGTGGTGTATATTATGAGGTGAAAGGGGTAAAAAGTGGTGGTTGAAGGATTAGTAACGGAGCGTGTATCTCTTAAACGACATAGGCGAGGAGTTTGAAACTCAGCGGGAAAAAATCAGCTTAAAAAATAAGTAAATAGGTGTTTGACCGTTTTTTCATAAATCCAATATAAGGGGCCAATGGGGAGGGGTGAAATTCTGGGGGGAAAAAACCAGGAAAGAAAGTGTCCTAACTGAACGACTGACAGACTCACTCATCAAACTCAAGGGGAAAAACTGCTTAAAGATAAGTAAATAGGTGTTCAACATTTTTTTTTTCATAAACCCAATTTAAGGGGTTCATGGGGAGGGGTGAAATTCTAAAAAAAAAAAATTCGAAAGAGAAAGTCCTGACTCACTCATCATCGCCCAGCCAAAATTATTGAAGTTAGAAACATGATATTTTGGGGATATGATCATTGTATGTCAAAACCGTCCACTAAGGGAGGATTTTCGGATATTCAGGTTCTAAAGGGGTCTTAAGGGGGTTAAACCTGCATTTCATTGAATAACAATAACTCCCGATTGGTTTTCCATTGGGGGATGTGATACCCGGCATATAAACTCATCATTAAAAATAACAAGACACGTGGGTGAGGGTTTTTCGATGTGGTGTATATTATGAGGTGAAAGGAGTGAAAATTGGGGGTTGAAGGTTTCCTAACGGAGCGTGTATCTCTTAAACGACATAGGCGAGGAGGTTTGAAACTCAGCGAAAAAAAATCAGCTTAAAAGATAAGTAAATAAGTGTTTGACCGTTTTTTTCTTTCATAAATCCAATTTAAGGGGCCCTTGGGGAGGGGTGAAATTCTGAAAAAAAAAACAGGAAAGAAAGTGTCCTAACTGATTGACTGACTCACTCACTCTTCAAATTCAGGCAGAGAAAACTGCTTAAAAATAAGTACCGGTATATAAGTGTTCGACAGTTCTTTTTTTTTTTTTTCATAAATCAAATTTAGGGGTTCATGGGGAGGGGTGAAATAAAAAAAAGGCAATGTTCCTGACTCACTCACTCACTCACTCATCATCGCCTAGCCAAAATTATTGAAGTTAGAAACATGACAGTTTGGGGATATGTTCATTGTATGTCAAAACCGTCTACTAAGGGAGGATTTTCGGATATTCAGGTTCTAAAGGGGTCTTAAGGGGGTTAAACATGCATTTCATTGAATAACAATATCTCCCGATTGGGTTCATTGGGGGATGTGATACACGGCATATAAACTCATCATTAAAAAGTAAGAAGACACGTGTCTGAGGGTTTTTCGATGTGGTGTATATTATGAGGTGAAAGGGGTGAAAAGCGGGGATTGAAAGATTCCTAACGGAGCGTGTGTCTCTTAAACGACATAGGTGAGAAGTTTGGAACTCAGCGGAAAAAAATCAGCTTTAAAAATAAGTAAATCGATGTTCGACCGTTTTTCCATCAATTCAATTTAAGGGGTCAATGGGGTGGGGTGAATTTCTGGGGGGAAAAAGGAGAGAAAGTGCCCTAACTAACTGACTGACTAACTCACTCACTCATCAAACTCAGGGGAAAAAGACAGCTTAAAATTTAGTTAATAGGTGTTCGAACATTTCTTCATAAATCCAAATTAAAGGGCCCATGGGGAGGGGTAAAATTCCGGTAAAAATAATTACAAGAAAATGACCTGACTGACTCACTCACTCATCATCGCCCAGCGAAAACTATTGAATTTGGAAACATTAAATTTTGGGAATATGTTCGCTGTATGTCGAAAACGTCAACTAAGGAAGGATTTTTTGATTATTCGGGTTCCGAAGAGGTGTTAAGGGGGTAAACGTGCATTTCATTGAATAACGATATCTCATGAGTTGTTTCTTTGGGTATGTGATATTCGGCATATAAACTAATCATTAAAAGAGAGCAGACATATTTCTAAGGGTTTATCGATGTGGTGTATATTATGAGGTGAAAGGGGTGAAAATTGGGGGTTGAAGGATTCTTAACGGAGCGTGTATCTCTTAAACGGCATAGACGAGAAGATTGAAATTCATCAACAACAACAAAAAAAAAAAACAGTTTAAAATATAAGTAAATAGGTGTTCGACCGTTTTTTTTTTTCATAAATCCAATTTAAGGGGCTCTTGGAGAGGGGGGAAATTCTGGGGAAAAGAAAACAGGAAAGAAAGTGTTCTAACTGTTTAACTCACTCACTCATCAAACTCAGGGGGGAAGAACAGCTTAAAAATAAGTAAATAGGTGTTCGACCGGTCTTTTTTTAGCCTATTTTCAATTTTGAAAAAATAGGCTTATGAGATCACCTTTTGTCCGTGTGTGTGCGCGCGCGCGCGCGCGCGCGCGCGTGTGTGTGTGTGTGTGTGAGAGAGAGAGAGAGAGGTGTGTGTGTGTGTCCCCCTAATAAAATCTAAACGGCTGGAGCGATTTCAATGAAACTCGGTAAGTTCATAGCACTATTCCCGGCGACCTCGACCGTGCTCTTCAAATTTTGTTACGTCTCACCAATCCAACATGGCGGCTGTGCGAAATATTTGACTAGCATTCAATATCTCCGAAACTGTTACCGATATCGCCCTGAAAATGTGTACGGTGATAAAGGGCACTACTACAAGTTCACCTATGAGACTTTCAAAAACCTGGTGACTACAAAACCAACATGGCGGTCAAGCGAAGTTGAGACTTTCAAATAGACTTTTCTCGCGATTTAACTATCCAAACGTAATGAAATTTGGTACAGCAAATGTTTATACATATTGTAATGCACTGGAGTCTAATTTAGTTCAATTGTTTACATAACCTCAAAATGGCGGCTGTGCGAAATATTTCACTGTTATTCTATATCTCCGAAACTATTACAGATATCACCCTGCAATTTTGTACGGTAATGAAGGGTGCTGATACAAGTTAACCTATGTATATTTCAAAAACCTGTAAAGTACAAAACGAACATGGCGACCAAGCGAATTTGAAATATTTTAATAGACTTTTCTCGTGATTTAACTCTCTGAGCGCAGTGAAATGTGGTACAGTAAATGATTTTGCAGATTGTAATGCACTGCCATCTAATTTTATTCAATTGTTTACATAACCTCAAGATGGCGGCTGTGCGAAATTTAAGTTTATATTTCTTGTGTCGTAATTATGTGATCGAAGTGAAAGTTTGAATAATGAACCTAGGCAATAATTGTCCTTGAATGGTACATAACTCTATGGCCTATACATATAACAATCCTAAATGGCAAGCTTCCGAAATATTTAGACGGTTCTCAATATCTATGAATCTTTTACAGGAACCAAACTGAATTTTTTATGTTCATACAGACTATGAACATATGTTCACCTATAGGACTTCAATAACCTGGTGAGCACAGATCCAACATGGCGGCGACGCGAAGTATAAATATTTAAATGGACGTTTCTCGCGAATTAACTATCCGAGTGCCGTGAAACGTTGCAAGTTAAATGCTTATACAAATGTTGATCCACTGGCATCTAATTTATTTCAATTGATTGCATATTCACAAGATGGCTGATGTGCATAATTTTAAAATCTCGTTTTTACTTCTTGTGTTCTAATCATGCGATTGAAGTTTGAATACGACACGTACACAATAATATTAATGTAATAGTTCAAAAATAAAAATCCAACCTGGCGACAATCAGAAATATTTAGACGGTTCTCAATATCTACGAATCTGTTACAGCAATTAAACTGAAATTCTGTATGTTGATAGTGGCAATTAACATGAGTAGGATATATGAAAATAGGCTGTATAGTTCTTCACGGAACTACTTGTTTTCCATAAATCCAATTTAAGGGGTTCATGAAAAATAAATGAAAGAAAATGTCCTGACTTACTCACTCATCATCGCCCAGGCAAAATTATTGAAGTTAGAAACTTGAAATTTTGTGATTATGTTCGTTGTAGGTTGAAAAGGCCCACTAAGGAAAT
Organism: Meconema thalassinum; assembly: GCA_946902985.2. NCBI lineage: Eukaryota > Metazoa > Arthropoda > Insecta > Orthoptera > Tettigoniidae > Meconema > Meconema thalassinum. Next base: position 611,437,345 of record OX336390.1, read on the forward strand.
ATTTTTGGATATTCAGGTTCTAAAGGGGTGTTAAGTGGGTAGACCTGCATTTAATTGAATAACAATATCTCCCGATTGGTTTCCTTGGGGGATGCGATACTCGGCATATAAACTCATAATTAAGAATAATAAGACACATGTCTGAGGGTTTTTCGATGTAGTGTATATTATGAGGTGTATGTGTGAAAAGTTGGGGTTGAAGGATTCCTAACGGAGCAAGTATCTCTTAAAAGACAGAGGCATCAAGTATGAAACTCGGGGGGAGGGGGGAAATCAGCTTGAAAAATAAGTAAATAGGTGGTCGACCGTGTTTTCATAAATCCAATTTAAGAGGCCCATGTGGAGGGGAGAAATTCTGGGGAAAGAAGTCCACTAAGGAAGGATTTTTGGATATTCACTCATCGTCCCCCAGCCAAACATATTGCAGTTAGAAACTTGAAATTTTGGGGATATGTTCGTTGTATGTCGAAAACGTCCACTAAGGATGGATTTTTGGATATTCTTGTTCTGAAGGGGTGTTAAGGGAGTTGAAACTTGCATTTCATTGAATAACAATATCTCACGATTTGTTTCATTTGGGGATGTGATATTCGGCATATAAATTAATCAATAAAAATAAGCAGACATATGTCTAAGGGTTTGTCGATTTGGTGTATATTATGAGGTGAAAAGGGTGAAAAGTGGGGGTTGAAGAATTCCTAACGGAGCGTGCATCTCTTAAACGACATAGGCGAGGAGTTTGAAACTCAGAGGAAAACAATCAGCTTAATAATAAATGAATAAATAATTAAATAAATAGGTGTTCGACCGTATTTTCATAAATCCAATTTAAGGGGCCCATTGGGAGGGGTGAAAATCTTGAAGAAAAACGTCCACTAAGGAAGGATTTTTGGGTATTCACTTTCATCGATCAACCAACACTATTAATGTTAGAAGAATGATATTTTGGGGATATGTTTGTTGCGTGTCGAAAACGTCTACTAAGGAGGGATTTTTGGATATTTAGGTTCTAAAGGGGTGTTAACGGGGTTAAACCTGCATTTCATTGAATAACAATATGACACAACTATGACGCGAGCGAAGCCGCGGGTACCTGCTAATATTTATATAAAGAACAAACACGCTCACATACATGCAGATATTTACTTTTATATATACGGTAAGATTGCCAGCCCTGAATTCAACGAAAAGTATAAATGTCAGTCATAAGTTCCAGATATTCGTCTATGCTGGTATCTATAACCTTGTTTTAAATGGTTCCAGGTGGTAAGTTATGAAGCTCAGCAGACCAAAAATTTACAACTGTGGAATGAAAATTACCAAATTATTATATTATTATTATTATTTCAGGGTTTCTGTAAAGGACATTCTTGTAGAAGCTGGCATGACCGATAGGAGGAAGCGTGGATCGGAGTACACTGTTAAGAGTTTTTTTGTCCATGAAAAGTATGATGCCAATACGTATGCAAATGATATAGCTTTGATTGAGGTGAGTATTTTGAAACAGTTCTATGTATACCTTCTAAGCCTCCGTGGCTTAGGCGGCAGCACGCCGGCCTCTCACCGCTGAGTCCGTGGTTCAAATCCCGGTCACTCCATGTGAGATCTGTGCTGGACAAAACGGAGGCAGACAGGTTTTTCTCCGGGTACTCCGGTTTTCCCTGTCAAAATTTCATTCCAGCAACACTCTCCACCATCATTTCATTTCATTTGTCATTCATTTAATCATTGCCCCAGAGGAGTGCGTCAGGCCTCGGCAACCGGCACAGTTCATATCCTCGCCGCTTAGATGGGGGCTTCATTCATTCCATTCCTGACCCGGTCGGAGACTGGAAGCGGGCTGTGGATTTTCATTTCTATGTATACCTTCTGAGATATCCAACATGTAGCTCAAATTTTAATTGTGGTTTTTCAGCAGTTGGTAGCACTGCCATCATGTCCGTGAGAGGTCTCATTACTCATACCAAATTTGGTTTCGATAGCTGCACCCGTTTGTTAATTGATAAGGACACACATACACACAGACAGAAGGACAGACACACACTCATCTGCCCGGGTGAACTCATAAGTCTGCTTTTTCATCATTTTTGCAAAATGTGAAAAGTAAGCTAAAAATCATAAATTCAAGGTTAGTTTGGAAATTCCTAATTCGTTGTCTACCCACTGTAAAAGTCTCTCTAAATTCGAAATGAATCTGGTAACACTCTTGTAAACTCAATATGGGCATCCTAGCGGCTTCGGTGGCGTAGTTGGTAGCATGCTTAGCTTCTATGCCCAAGATCGCGGGTTCAAACCCAGCCAAGGTCGTCAGATTTTTTAAAAGCGTTAAAAATCCCTCAGTATGCCTCCTTTCGGAGAGGAAGTAAAGCCGGCGATCCTATGTCATAGAATTATGTCATGTAAACTTTCAACTAACTACAATTCGGTGAAGCTAAATTTGTAGGTTAGATTTGATTAGCGCTCTATTAAGTTCCAACGTTCGTCGCCAGGTGCTGGTTGTGGTGGCATCAAGTAGCCAAGTTCACAGCTAGGTGTCGTTGACAGTAGCATTTTGTAGCAAAAGTAGGAACGATTTGAAAATGATCGTCTGCAGTCCTTACCTGAATTACAGATAACACACACTAATACAGCCATCACAATAACCGGTTATCAGACAACACACCCAAAGTACACGGGTCTACATGACCACGTTACCGCAACCCCTAAACTGAGGAACCAACCAATATGGGCCTCCAAGAAGAGTGTGGTGTATTTGTCTCAGTTGCCTCATGAAATGAATGTTGTTTTAATGTTGTGCAGATCTCAAAACAATTCCAATTCAACAAATATGTAGGACATGTTGAACGAAGGAGAGCATCACCAATTGCCACCAAAGGGGATTCGTGTATGGTCAGCGGATGGGGTAGTACTGGAAAGGTAAGCTATATACCACATATTAAGCCTATATTCAGCATGTGAAATATAGGCTTATAAGATCAGCTTAGGGGCAGATGACCTCGCTGTTCGGTCAGTTTATCATCATCATCATCATCATTAGAAGATCAGCCTATTTTCATTTATGAAACAAGATGTTCAGTAAAGAACATAGGCCTATAGCCTACTTCCTCCTAAAAGCATGGGTAACTCTTTGTCCTATTCAAGGAGTATAATTGAATGTTGGTTGTACACGGGGATAAATGACCATGATATCCAAGGCTCTCAAATGAAACAACAACTGCTTCCTACCCAAATTCTTTCTCGTATAAATGTACACACACTAGTACAGACATCACAGTGACACAGTTTATCAGACAACTTCAACGCACACCCAAGTACACGGGACTATATGGCAACGATACCGCAAATCCCCCAAAGAATCAATAACAACAACACTCTACCGAGAATGAAGGACAGCTACCTACATAAATCCTACCTCATTTACAAGTACACACACTAGTACAGACATCACAGTGACACAGGTTATCAGAGAACTTCTATACACACGCAAGTACACGGGGCTACATGACCATGATGCCTCAAAACCCCTAAAGAATCAACAAGAGTCTGTACCATGGATCAAGGAGAACGAATTTTAATCGCTGTAGTCGAGTGTTGAAATATGTGGTGTTATCAGTATATACTGTATAATATTTCCGATTGCAAATACACACTGTACGGTATATGCTTAACGATATAACGTGTGAGTAGCTATAAATAAATACAAAAAATCAAGTAAAGAATTTTAAACCCGCTTGTATTCGATCCAGGACTTTCTAGGAGCTAAAGATGCTACCATTACGCTACACACACCCAATACTAACTGTAAGTTAACAGCTGGTTTATACCCTGTATTTCATGAGTAAGAACCTGAAGCATTTGGCGGGAACGATATAAAAATGGCCGCCGCGGGCTCCTATTGGCTGGATTTTGACAATTAATGCCACACGTTGCCATCATATCGTTCATTCATTCGCAGGAAGTTTCTAGTCAGGCCGATGTTTTGCCTTCAGTTTGTTATGAACTGCGATAGCAACACCACCACCCCTTGAGGATCTGTCGCGCCGAAAACACATTGAATTCAGTTGAAATCGGAAGTTCCCCACAAGATACGAAGTCTGACAACCATGTTTCTGAGAGGCAGAGGATATCAAATTGATTGATTTCTGTTATATTTGCTAAACAAAATTAAAAACTTGGCAACACAGCTCAGCTGTTCTAAGCTCCCGCCATTTCCTTTACGTTCTTTCTTTTGAAATACAGAGTATACAGTAGTATAACTGTAGAGCATATTTTATTCTGTAAAGAACGATTTCATTAGCGTTTTCTGACGTTTTTATAAACCATTTGATACTAAAATTGTATTACACAGTATAACAAAAAAACGACGCACCAAGAAGGAATTGTCCGATGGCGATAAAAATCGGTGGATGTGAGGAATAGACATAGGAAAACAAACGATCAGAAGTGCAGAACAACAATCGAATGATGTATTGCAGAGTTAGAGCGTTACAAAGTGAGGACGTCAATAAGGTGTTGGTCCACACCTGGCCTGGATGCAAGCTGTCACTCGACGTGGCATGGACTGATAAAGTTCCCGGATGGTGTCCTGTGGAATTTCGTGCCAAATGGTCTCCAACTGTTCGGCTAAATCGGCGACATTCCGGGATGTTCGCAATCGCCTTCCCATGACGTCCCAAATGTGCTCTATGGTTGAGAGATCAGGCGAACGAGCTGGCCAAGGAAGGATAGGGTAAGCTTGAAGACAGTCCATAGCAACACGTGCCGTGTGCGGCCGGGCATTATCCTGTTGGAAAGTAAGGCCTGGATGTCGCTGAAGGAACGATAACACTACCGGCCGTAGAATGTCATCAACATACCGCTGTGCTAAAATGCGTAAACATTGACCATTATGGAAATGGTAATTACTAATAACCGTGTTGACTGATAGTAATATCTTATCAAAACCGCCTAGTCAAACATTAAAGAAACGTTTAATTACATTATTATCGAACATGTTTCGGTATTTCATTGATACCTTCCTCAGCGTGATTGATATTAAATCTTAAACCTAGTTAACAAAGCCAAAGTGAAATGGATATCCTTACAAAAATTGTTTTAAATCAAAATGGAAAAGCTTGCAAATACTTAAATGTCATGTATTAAAAATGATAGTAATATGATGCTTTTAAAATAAGAGATCTACCTTATAAACTGCCTACGTCAATACTCCAATAATTTTGATTGAAAACTGTAGTGACAGAAGATGTCGCTGTCAGAAGAATGAAGAAGCGCAAAGGATGTAGGTCAAATTGTCGCCTCAAACGGAACAAAAATTTTGTAATACAGTTCTCCAACCTAAAACTTCAGTCGATTCCCAACTTAATGGCCCACTCTGTTGTTTTAGTTGCTTAATGAGTAACGCAATGTGTAACAACATATACTTAAGGAGAGTTTAAACCACCCATTGTACGGTAAGCGGATTTAGTGAGGCAGTGCCTTGTTGAGTCGTAAGTTACGCTTAGGCTATAATAATTGCATGATTCATACATCCGCCATCTTGAAACTGTTTGGCTGATGACCTTGTAGTTTGGGCAAAGGACGCTTCCCACATTAAGGTGTATTGTTGCATAATTTGGTAGAGATCAGATGGTCAGGTTAGTCGTAAATCGATTCAAGCTCAGAACATTTGTGTGGGCACCATTTATTTTTAGTTATGATGGCGGCGATATACAGCATGTCACAGAGTTGTTCTTTGCTACTGCTACCCCTGTACCAAAGTTGGTTCGATTTGAACTGGTAAGGGGGATCCATTTGCACAAATACACGGCCGCTATCTTCAAATTATTTGGATGACGCCCTCATAGTTTGGGCAAAAGACGCTTCCCACATGAAGGTATATTGTTGCAAAATTTGGTAGAGATCAAATGATTAGGTTATTGGTAATTTGACTTAAGCTTTGAACATTTGGGTGGCCGTCATTCTGTTTCCGTCAAGATGGTGGCGAAATTAAATATGACACTGAGGTGTCCTTTGCTAGTGCTACCTCTGTACCAAATTTGGTTCAATTTGGTTACGTCATGTTTGAATACCAGACATACCAAATCACACACACACTCACACAGACAGACTGACAACTTTTGGCCCATGTAGATCTCATAAGTCTACTTTCATTTTTATTTTTGAAAAAGTCGAAATTAGGCTAAAAATAGGCTTATGAGATTACCTTTTGTCCGAGTGTGTGTATGTGTGTTAAGGGGCAGATGACCTCGCAGTTGTGCCCCTTAAAACAACAATAACTAACTAACTAACTAACTAACTAACTAATTGTGTGTATGTGTGTGCGTGTGTCCGTGTGCGTCCGTGTGTGTGTCCCCTCGGTAAGGCCATAGTACTATTTTGGCCGACCCCGACCGTGCCCTTCAATTTTTATTAAGTCTCAACAATCCAACATGGCGGCTGTGCTGGCATTCGATATCTCCGAAACTGTTACTGATATCACCCTGAAATTGTGTACGGTGATCAAGGGCACTAGTAGAAGTTCACCTATGTGACTTTCAAGATCATGTACAAAACGAACATAGCGACAGGGCGAAGTTGAAACATTTAAATAGACTTTTCTCGCGATTTCACCACCGGAACGCAGTAAAACTTGGTACAGCAAATGTTTATACAAATTGTAATGCACTAATATCCAATTTAGTTCAATTGTTTACATAACCTCAAGATGTCGGCTGTGCGAAATTTTAAAATTAAGATTTTATTTTTTGTGTACTAATCATGCGATCGAAGTCAACGTATTAATACTTAACCTTCGCAATAATCCTCATCTAATAGTATATAACTCTATGGCCTACATATATTAAAATCCAACAAGGCAACCATCCGAAATATTTACGGTTCTCAGTATCTACTAGTCGATTACAGCAATCAAACTGAAATGTTGTATGTTGATAGAGACTATAAACATAAATTCACCTATGGGACTATCAATAACCTGGTGATCACAAATCCAACATGGTGGTGACGCGAAATTTAAATATTTAATGGACGTCTCTCGTTATTTAACCATCCGATCGCAGTGACACTTGGTACGGTATATGCTTATATAGATTTTAATCCTCTGGCATTCAATTTATTTCAATTGTTTTCATAACCACAAGATGGTGGCTATGTTAAATTTTAAAAACTAGTTTTTATTTCTTGAGTCCAAATCGTGCGATTTAAGTTTGAATAATACACCTATACAATAATATTCATGTAATAGTACATAACTCTAAGTCCTACATATGCAAAATCCAACATGGTGACCATCCGAAATATCTAGACGGTTCTCAATATATACGAATCTATTACAGCAATCAAACTGAAATGTTGTATGTTGATAGAGGCAATATATGAAAATAGGCTCTATAGTTCTCCACGGAACTACTTCTTATCTGACTATGTTCTTCCTTTCATCGTCCACTCTAGTCTGCAAGCCTCTGTTTGCGAACGAATAGCTTGCGTGATCCCCTATTAGCTGTTGGTACTGCGCCGTCCTCTGCTTCTACTCTTCTCACTTTGAAATTGTTCACTGAATCTAACCATCGCCAGCATATCTTACCCTCTTTAGCAGAGATCATTAACCTCTTAGACAATCACTCCTCACCCATTCTCATTACACGACCCCATCATCTGAATTGGCTTATACTGTACAATCAAATTAATATAACGTGTTCAATCTAATTATGCCTTCACCCTTCATTACGAATATACCCTTCTATCATTGAGATAATTCATTCCACCCTCATGTCAGTTATCTCTAGCTTATGTCTGGGATATCCTAAATCTACCTAACTCTCACTTCCATACAGCAAGTTAGGTTTAAATACTGATCAATTACTACGTTTACATGAGCAGTTTCAGTTCGTATTGAAATCGATTCCAATACGGTATATAATGTATGGTGGCACACAGCAGAAGACCACGGCTTCGGTGGTGTAGTTAGTAGCATGCTGAGCTTCTATGCCCAAAACACGGGTTCAAACCCGGCCAAAGTCGTCGGATTTTTTAAGAGCGTTAAAATCCCTCAGTATGCCTTCCTTCGGAGGGGAAGTAAAGCCGGCGGTCCCATGTCATAGATGCTGGGACAATACCTTCTGACAGGCCATGGCCACTTCCTTCCACATCCTTGCCCAGTTTCATTCATCTTCATCCATTCCATCTCTCATCCCGACGCGCAGGTCGCCCACGGGCGTCGAATAGAAAGACCTACACTCGGCCTCTCAGGAAGCTACACGACAAAAAAAAAATGTCATAGATTTATGGCATGTTAAAGAACCTTCCACTAATTACACCTGTGTGAAGCTAAATTAATAATAGGTTAAACATTTGACAAACGCTCTTAGGTTCCGACGTTCGTCGCCAGGAGCCGACTGCGGTGGCATCTGGTAATAAAATTCTGAACTAATAGTCATTGTCGGTGGCGTTTGGCGGCAAAAGTAGGAACTACTTGAAAAAATTCACTGCCTGCAGTCCTTACTTGAATAGAAAACAGATGACAGACACTAATACAGTCATCACAATTAACACCGGTTATCAGACAGATTCTACACACACCCAAAGTTCACGGGGCTACATGACCACGTTGTCGCAGCCCCTAAACTGAGGAACCAACCAACCAATAGCAGAAGACCGCGGTGTATGGCGGGGTAATGTTAATAGAATTGCGTGAAGGGTCACGACGTTCGAAATCGAACTAGGACCAAGAAGGAGCAGAAGAAGAACCCGCAGTTATGTTGGCTAACCCCCGTAATTACAAATCAACGTGTTTTTTTTTTGACGAGTTGTTTTAAACAGAAAAAGTGGAAGTGCGGAAGATTTTGATGTTTGTTCTAAACCAGTTTAAGTTCAGTTTAATATTTTTTTTTTTTTTCGTGTAGCCTCCTGAGAGGCCAAGTGCAGGTCTTTCTAGTCGACGCCCGTGGGCGATCTGCGCGTCGTGATGAGAGATGGAAAGGATGAAGATGAATGAAACTGGGCAAGGATGTGGAAGGAAGCGGCCGTGGCCTGTCAGAAGGTACTGTCCCAGCATTTGCCTGGTGTTGAAAATGGGAAACCACGGAAAACCATTTCAAGGACAGCCGACGGTGGGGCTCGAACCCACGCGTCTACCGAGTCAGCAGAGATCTTGGCCCCTTGACCTAACGCGGAGCTTTAGCCCGCGTAGCCACTACTGTCGGTAGTTTAATAATGATAATATGTTATTGGTTTTACGACCCATTTCAGTACAGAAGATTTTCGAGTCGCCGGGGTGTCGGAATGTTGACCTGAAGGGGATCTCTAACGTGCCAGCTAATCTACTGATTCTGCTCACTCGTATTTAAGCATCCTGCACCGGGGTTCGATCCTGCAACCTCGGGAAGAGCAGGCGAGAAAGTTACCGTTGCGCCACGCAGTCAGTCTATGTTCAATTTGTTCCAACTAGTGGGCAAATGTGAAAAGGAACGGATTAAGCGGCAAAGTGAGACAGTGTATTTTCACCTTTTCTGTTGACCACATTTTATGTACGGCTACACCAGACATAATAGACAAAACAGAGAAACATACACCAACGTTAAAAAACACTCTTGTTTACTCTCATCTGTCACCCGACTCTTGATTGCTGGTGGTTGAGTCACAAATTCTACTGTAGTCTGGCGATTCTTTGTTCACTGGCGATTCGATTTAGTCCCGAGGACTGTCTGGTTTCACGAAGGTATTTAAAATGGATTACTTGTGCGATTTTACCGTATTGTGTGTATAAAGAGTATTTATAGTTTTGCCGTCTTTCCATATATTGATCTTTTTAGCCTATTTTCATTTTATGAAGAAAATAGGCTTATTAGATAACCTTTTGTCAGTGTGTGTATGCGAATGTGTGTGTGTGTGTCCCCCCCCTAATAACATCTAAACGGCTGGAGCGATTTCAATGAATTTTGGTAAAGTCATAGAACAATTTTGGCCGACCCCGACCGTGCCCTTCAAATTTTATTACGTCTCACCAATCCAACATGGCGACTGTGCGAAATATTTCACCGGCATTCTATATCACCGAAACTATTACTGATATCACCCTGAAATTTTGTACGGTGATCAAGGGCACTAATAGAAGTTCTCCTATGAGACTTTCAAGAACCTGTTAAGTACAAATGAACATGGTGGCCAAGCGAAGTTGAAATATTTTAATAGACTTTTCTCGCGATTTAACCATCTGAACGCAGTGAAACTTGGTACAGCAAATGTTTATACAAATTGTAATGCACTAATATCTAATTTAGTTCAATTGTTAACATAATCTCAAGATGGCGGCTGTGCGAAATATTACACCGGCATTCTCTATCTCCGAAACTATTACTGATATCACCCTGTAATTTTGTACGGTTATAAAGGGCACTACTAAAAGGTCACCTATGAGACTTTCAAAAACCTGTTAACTACAAAACGAACATGGCGGTCAAGCGAAATGTATACTTTTAAATAGACTTTTCTCGCGATTGAACCATCCAAACGCAATGAAACTTGGTACAGCAAATGTTTAATCACATTGTAATGCACTGGCATCTAATTTAGTTCAATTGTCTACTCAGGCAACACTGGAAACTGGCTTCCAACACGATAATATCTTATTAAATTGTTCTGACACCTGTTAATACTCAAAATGTCATCAATCGCCAAACAACTCACTTTCTTGGTTTCTAGAGACCATACGTTATCGTCCAGAAAACGCTACATAGTGAGCGTGGGACGATATGGTGTGCAGTATCAGAAAACGGTGTGCTAGGTCCGCATTTCGTTGAGGAGGATGATCATGGTATATCTCGTGTTTACCCAGGAATCTTCGGATGGACAGACAGTGGTTTCAACAGGACGGGGCGACCTGCCACACCACTCAACAGTCTCAGGCCATACTGCAAGACATATTTTCAGGATGAATCATTGCCCGTGGGACTGAGTTCAACTACCCGTCATATTTCCCTGATCTTAAACCACCTGACGCTTACCTGTGGGAAATGTTAAAGGAGAAAGTGTTCGGCTGCATTACATGAGAAGATTGTCTCTTTTTTTTTTTTTTTTTTTTTGAGGATTCTGCTGCAGCCTATGTTCTAGGCTATGTTTTAAAATCTGTGTGGCCGTTATGAACACTGCCTATAGAGCAATGGTGAACATTTTGAACATTTACATTATTGTCCCGTTAATTAATAAATAGAAGCTCCAATACTGTATTCTGCTCCATACTGTATATTTTTGCTTATACCGGTACTGTAAATTAGGGTACAAAAGTTAGCCATTCCTCAGAGTCTGGATTTAGATTTAAATTCAAATTTCCTAAAAATCCAAACGATTACGTATTGTTGGTACTTTTCCGAAGTTCCAGTTTCCTTTGGGAGTTTGGCTTACCTAACATATGCTGTACGGTACTTATAAATACTGTGCACAAATAAATTCCTTTAGATTTCTTGAACCTTTTAACTGATTATACTTTCAAACGGTCAGTAATTAACTTTCTCCCAATATAAAACATTAAACTATGATAAACAAAACCTGTTAATGCAAGCCCGTTATTAAGAAATATAACTGAGTCCCTTTCCCCAAGGGAAAGTAGTTTAATCCTGCCTACACCCCTAAGTAATTTGCATATCCTTTGAAATCTTATGTCATTTCTTCACTCGTACTCGTATTTTAAATACACTGATGGTAGACTAATGCATTCCTCTCAAAAGGAAGGGAAATTTTCCCCAGTCAGTTATTCCCTAAATGGTGTTTCAATTTAAATTCGTGATAATTTATGTATTCATCATGTCAATGTAATACTTTCCCATTCCATGTCACTATTGACTGTTCGAAACATGTCTTTCATACAAGCCCTTCGTCTTCTTCTAATCTCTAATGACTCTCATCCTAAACTATCAATCATATCCTGCCCTCTACTCATCTACTGGTAGTAGTCTAGTCCCACGTAGCGAAACTTCTTTGCTCCGTCTCCAGATCTTTAGTAAGATAATCCTGATGATAGTCCCATAGACTTACGCCATATTCTAGCTGTGGTCCAACTCCTTTACTTCCTTACTAAAATTTCTATTTGCCCTCATTACAATATGCAAGGATCTATATATCTTTGCAATCACGTCTCCAACATTCCTACAATTATTCCAAACTTTTACCCTGTTACTTGTGGTTCTATAACCCCACATCGTTCATAATCAAAATTTAAAATTGTCAGTTTGTTTATAAAAGTCATTAACTGACTTCTATTCCTATTTTCAACTATTCCATTTCATTCCACCCAATTTGAATTTCATATAGGTCTTCCTGTAAATTAAAATAGACCTCCTACTATTTCTTAAAATACATAATGACATCATCAACAACTGATGAAACATTAGAACCAATGGTGTATTGGCTTTCACGGCCAGTTAATTAAAACTCAGCATTTTTTCTATGTTTATCCCGTTTCCCCTGGTAACACCAAGCTGGCTTATCAGCGGGCTCTTGGTGCCCGTGCCCGGACACCCACAGGAGTAGCGAAATGCGCGCTACTTCCCTTTTTATGAAGCGCACATGCACCTCTTTACTGCGAGAGCTAAAAGCTCAAGCAGCCTTAGCCTCCCTATGAAGGCTTCCAAAATGATGGTATATTGGTTTTCACGACCAGTGAATTAAAACTCAGCATTTTTTCTAGGTTTATGGCATGTCTTACCTAGGAACACCAAGCTGGATCATCAGCGGGCTTATTAATTCAACGACTACAGTCGGATTTCACTATTTCTATGAGTAAAATTATCGGCAATACAAAGGATGCGTCTGTCTCCTCGAGACGCACGACAAGAAGTGGGGTGTGAGCAATCGACGGAACCGACGTCGAGTCTCGTGTGCCTTACAAAATCCATATTTCGCCTTTCTGCGATATAATAAATGTTTCCAATGTTACCAAGAATTCTCAAATAATTCAAAAATAATTTTCAAGGTGTACAGCGCATGTATAAATTCTCCACAAATTGAATTTTGCATAATTATAAATTCCCACAGGATCCAAAGAGTTAACATGCCAATAGAGTACATTCAGTGCTGTTCCAATGCTGCTCCGCCTTCTATCAATCATCTTGGTGTCCAATCGCCTAATCGAACATGCACTATCGGGTGCAATACCTGGGTATACCAGGTGAATCAGCTGCCCCTAATAATATTGTTTTATGCAGCCCAACTAGCTCGTGTTGAAAGAAGGTCGATATTTCTCTGCTTGCATCCCGTATGGTACTAATGCACTGCAAGCATATCCTGCAAACGATACTGAACACTAAATTTCCCTCGTATTTGTCTGCAGTCACACGCGGGAAAAGCACAGTAAGTGTTCAGTATCGTTAGCAGGATATGCTTGCAGTGCATTAGTAGAGCTCAGCAACTTGAAGTGCGACCCTGTGTGAGCGCTATCTCCGTCAGCCATAGTGATAGAGAGGACAGCGAGCTTGTAGTTCGCATTTTTGCCGGGGTTTAAGTTGGAGTTGCTGAGCTCTAGCATACAGGTTGCAAGCAGAGAAATATCGACCTTCCTGACAACAAAGCCAGTTGGGATGTATAAAACAATATTATTAGGGGCAACTGATACACCTGGTATATACACCAGGAGGAGTTAAGATCTCAGAATGTTACCCCGAGGGACCTTCTTTTGTTGTCTCAAAATCGGAATTTCCCACCATTACTCTCTGCCTCCTATCCTTCAACAAAGTCTCAATTCAGCTTACTGCCCTAGTGTCAAGTCTTATCTTTTTACTTTCAACAATAAACAGTTAGTTTTGATTCAATTAATCTTGATTGAGATAATTTTGAGTTTTTAACATTAATCAGTTAGACTAGTTTTGTTTAAGTTAAACTTGTATGTTAATTATATAAGTACCTGACTTTAATCAGTTCACAGTGCTAAACATATTAATATTATTGATTGACTCTTCCAGAGTCCTTTGAGGATGTTCCTTAATCTGTTTATAATGTGTGTCTTTGCAGGTCCTAGTGTCAAATGAGCTCCTACATGTAAAAGTTGACATTTTTGAAAGGACGGAATGTATTGCCTCATACGGAAAGCTCTTTCAGGCGGGAATGATGTGTGCTGGAAAAAGAAACGGCGTAGGTGATGCCTGCCAGGTAAATTAGTGAATATTACTTTGCTCTGTGTACATTCTTCAGTTGTTGTTGTTGTTTTCATTCACTTTAGGGGCTTGGAACATTTTAGTCAGTTGGGCATCTGTTGAAATTGTCTGTGGTTCCTGTGTTTGTGTGCGTATCTGCAGTTATTAGGGTCTAGGATTGTAAGAGGTGCTCTGGGAGTTCACAAAATATTTTACGACACTCTCCCAAGGAAAACCACGGAGTCTAAAATGGAAAGGCACTGTTGCAGCAGTTTCTGGAATTGTTTACAACAGTTGTTCCACCTGGTCATTACACTTACTTTTCCTAGTTCATTACATTAAAATGTGTTTGGTGAAAACCTCAGCCATTGTCGATGTGTTGATGGCAATTTTAATACTGCTGTACCACGTGCAAAGCTACTATTCTGTACTCGCCATCGAGGCTCCATACCACTATGGGGCGCATTAGACGGGTGCACTGAGGAACATGTAGCGTGCGGCCGTCTGGTTGTTATCTCTTGGCATTCTGACGTAACCTGCTTGCATGCAAGGTTACCCCTTAGCAATTCAGTTCTTAGACCTCCCGTTCATCACTATTGCATGCAGGACACTTATATGCCTAAGTAGAGTGCACGGCGCAAATGGGCCACCCCGACCTGGTATATTCAAAACAATATTTATAAAACTCAAATTTAAAATTTCTAGTTAGGTTGTTTTGTATTAAATTTAAAGAAACTTACCTTAGTAATAAAGAGTTTCTTCTTTTCTCATTCAAGCTGTTGTATAACATTATCAAATTATCGGTTTCAAAAACTCAAGTCAATAGCCTAAAAGTTAATTCAAAGGTAAAGTCGTGTTCAAATAAAAATGTACTTGTTTACATTCTTACAGCGCGGTTTACCTAGTAAAGATATAGGCTAGCTTCGAGTACTCTAACTGGTAAGTTAGTCCAGTGTTTGTGATAAATAAATTCAATTATTTGTTCACAAAATCTCGGATCAGCAAAATCTAAAAATTAAAAATATTAAAAATAATAAATCATACATCCTAAATCAAGTTTTTACAATTATAAATTCAGAAATAACTAGTTCGCGATATCTCAAATCAGCTTAATCTAAAAATTAAAAATCTTACATGCATTAATTTAAATCCTGAATCAAGTTTTTACGATTATAAATTTGAGAAATCTCTAGTTCGTCAAATCTAAAGTCTAAAAAAATAAAAATCTTACATGCATTCATTTAAATCCTGAATCAAGCTTTTTACAACTAAGAATTCAAGAAATCTTAAGTTTATAAAATCTAAAAAATTAAAAATCTTACTGTAGGGTATTCATTTAAATCCTAAATCAGGTTTTTACAATTAAGAATTCAAAAAATCTCTAGTTCATAAAATCTAAAATCTAAAAAATAAAAAAATCTCACATGCATTCATTTAATTCTTAAATCAGGTTATTTTTACAATTATGAGTTTAAGAAATCATAGGTCAATGACCTTTCAGTTTACCGGTAGTGCTTTAGTACAAATCTGAAAAAACAAATTGTCCACGGTAAAAAGGATTTCATTCCGTTTAAAATCAACTATCACACGCCTTTCTAACATTACGGATCACCTAAAAGTTGTCTTTATTTGTAAATTCAATAAAAATAAGTGGTCCACGGTAAAAATTAGCAAACAGCCCATTAAAACGAGCCGTCACACAAGTCTATACGATTAATAGTTCGGGAAATATGGCCAAACGCTAATGATCTACTAGTATTGGATTAATTTGGTAAATCCATGGTCCATAAGAAGAGAGGACTTCGCCCCGAGTCATTTGACACCTCACACAGGTCTGTATGATTAATAGTTCGCAAAACATCGCCAAACGCTAATAACCTAGTAGTTTTGGGTTAATTGGGTAAATCCATAGTCCATAGAAACGTGGGCATCACCCCGAATCCTAGGACACCTCATTATGTCCAAATCCGATCATTGGTTAGCGAGATATTAAAAACCCGATGACCTTTTAGTTTTGGGTCCTTTAATTAAATTTTTAATAAATAACTCATCCATAAAAAATCATTTAAAAAGCCCGCCCTCTTAAAAAATCCGCGAGTGTACATGCATATACAAAAATTATTATTTCACCCCCAGGTAGGGGTAGTTTTTATTTTGGGGTATAAATAAGTTCTCTATAGAAAAGGGGGCGTCACCCCGAGTCCTACGACATCTCGCATGCCCAAATACGACCATGGGTTTGCGAGATATACATGATAGGTCAGCGTAGCCGAGCGGCTAGTGTCACTATTTTAAACTCTCACTACCTCTCTACTGCTATTTTTGTCCTAGAGATCTGAAACTTATTTTGGGTGTAGAGGGGGTAAAGACCTTTCATTTACGTCAAGCATACTGTTTTTGTAAAATTGCTAGTTTCCAAAATAGAGCCCACTTTCAAAATTAAACTTTTTTGGAATAAATGTAAAATCGTCCATGTTTTGTTGTAACGATAAAAGTCATAGAGACCTTTCGTTTAAGCCATTGCACAACGTTCTACCATGATTAGTTTTGGAATTATAAACTAAACATTTTCAATTCTTTTAATATGACGAGCGGTCCAAAGGAAAGGGGGCGTCACCCCAAGTCCTACAATATGTCGCTTGTCCAAATCCGACCCTGGGTTCACCAGATATCAATAAATGTTACATGGACGCTCCGCGACGCCAGGCGTCGAGTGAAGCAGAATTCTCCTTACTCCTCTACTGACTCCGCTAAGGAAAAATCGTGAACGTGAATCCACCGTTCGTGGTGAAACTTTGCTTGGCCAGGATGCATGGAAAACACCTGTCATGGTGATTTCAAACCCAAAATCATTTCTGCCATTGCTATGGAGGGTGAACTTGTTTACGTTTGAATATGGATGGGAGACTTGGAATAGTGTGTGCTGAGTCACTGTATCGCCTCTAACCAATCTCACTGCTGCAACTACTTCCTCAGGCAGGTACCATGGACCCTCTCACCTCAGACAGCCTGTTGGAAGGGTCGTTTAAGTATACGATTGGTCTGAAAGGATATCAGAGCTCTCCATGGCTGTTCTAAGTCTCCCATTCACATTAAAACGTGTACTGTAACCACTAGTTTATACAAAAGTAATACAATTAACGATGTGTTACTTTTAAATTGTAACTGTAAAGACAACTTCATTATTAATTTTTATAAGTAATGGTAACTTTAATGTAGTTACTTTTAAGATGTAATTTACCCAACCGGCATTAGTAATCATTCTCATGATCATCCACACCAGAACTGATGACCTCGATGCTCCAGCACCACCAACAGACCATATTTTGTTATTTCTCAGGAATATTCTGTATGTTGTGCGTCTAGGGGGACTCTGGTGGACCTCTCACATGCTCTAACGAGCTAGTCGGTGTGGTGTCGGCTGGAATTGCCGAGTGTGGATCTAAAGATTCCAAAGGATTATATACTGATGTCTCCCAATACAACAGCTGGATTGATTCAACAATTAGTCGTAAGTAATAAAAATAGTACCTTCAAGTGCTGTTCCTTCTCAATCCAGAGCCGTAGAGACCAATCATGGGCCCTAGGACAAGGTCTTCTTGCTTTGTTTTTTTAGTTATTCAGCCACTCTCCTCTTTCTTTCTGTCTATCATTTTTTGTATAAACAGGTTAAAAGTTCCGCCTGATCAATACTTTCATTAATTAAGATCACTGTGTGGTCATTAATGGGACATGTTTCGGGGCCTAATTAATAGTTTTGGCCCCTTCATCAGCCGATATGTCAGAGAACGATAGAAGTTTTTTTTTTTTTTGCGTAGCACTTTAAATTCCCTTATAATTGAAACTTGTATGGTGCACTATAAAGAGAGATTGAAACATTTTACGCCTAATATGAGTTATGTCAAAAGTCTTATGAACTAGGCCTATAAACACTTTCAATGGACGCCTCACGGTGGTCTTTAGATGTTATTGAAGACACAAATGTATGGTACCGGTTCGGTACGACAGCAACAGTTCAGAACACCTTTGTTGGAATCAGCAGTAGGAACACCTAATTCCTCAATACTTCTCCAGCAATATCAAGATAATAAAACCAATGAAGTCACTGCGCTGAAATCATATCTTGCCAAATATAAAGCTTAACTTCATAACTTCAACACTTGCAATGGCAGAGATTGGCCTCTAATCCGTCTTGTTAGAGCAACGATTAATAACCAAACTTATTAAATTGGCAAATAGCAAGAGGTTAAATTAACAATTAGAGGCCTTATATTCCCTTCAGAAATGTAAAAAGTAAAGAGTCAATTTTTTTCTGACGAGGGAAGTATCAGGTAAGACAGGTTGAAACCTATCTTGAAACTTTGTGGACGCAATCGTTGTACTATAAGAGGACAACGTGCGGAAAATCACCCTCCAGATTGAACTGCAAGCATCCAAAATTGTACCAAACATCCCGGTACGCAGGCATGACAGCTGTCAGAGCTGGACATCCCTGTGGCACTCGGAGTAGTCGCGTTGCGGGGTGTACCGGTATATGCTGACTGGAGCGTGCGGCTCCTTCCTACCGGCCTTGTGTGCCTGGGTGGTCAGGGCTGGTCCTTCCAACATGTATGGTACTCGCTGCTACTTCCAATTGATTTATAAGAGAGATTCGCCACATGATTTCGGAACCTTACAGTTCAATCTGGTGGCTGACTTTCCGCACGTTGTCCTCATATAGTACAACGATTTCATCCACAAAGTTTCAAGATAGGTTTCGGCCTGTCTTACCCGATACTCCCCTTGTTAGATTGAATTGCAAACTTATCGCCCCACAAAGAGCTCTTGAACACGTTATAAATTGAATGGATAACTCTGGCAACTTTGCCATTTCTCCGGGAGGAAAACGAAAAACACAATGGTTATTTATAAAAGTAATCTATATGTTCTGTTTGTAATGTTTTGGATATTATTCACTGACTGTTTTCACATCGACCAGAGTCATATCAGAAAATGTCATAATATTTTAGACATGAAATTAAATAAGATTGTCCACTCTAAGTCCTTTTACCACCTCAGGTCCCTCAGAAAATCCGGGTCCTGGGGCTGCAGTTCCGCGTGCCCCTCCCTCTCGTCGGGCCTGTCCCAATCCTCAAATAAATTACAAATACGCACACTAATACAGACACCACAATAAGTAGGTTATCAGATAATTTGCACATACACACACCTAACTACATGGCGCTGAAATGACCACGATTTCCAAGTCCCTAGATGAAAAAATATTACTAATTAAATTAACTATAACACAGCTTCCTTTTTTCAGTTCCGTAACAAAGTAAGTTTTAGCTACTTTTTCAGGATGGAGCAATCAATGTTGCTGGTGCTCTCATATTAATTGATGTTGTTGTTTCATTTGACAGGCTTGGATATAGTCGTGATGGTCAACCTGTACCTAGGCAGCGTTCCCTCAACTCCATAATCCTACCGCTCAGTCCCGCCCAACTAGTAATGAGGGTTCGGTATCAGCTTCAATTCTCTCAACAACAGATGTCTCCCGTGATTTAATAGTACATAATGCAACGAGCCTATAATGGCTATAATTAAGACACGAGTATTTTTATAAAACGAGCGTATGCGAGTTTTATAATTTCCATACGAGTGTCTTAATTACCATTATAGGCGAGTTGCATACGACTGTTTATGTTCGACGATAATTATAACTTTATTATATGTTTTAACATAAATATTCATAAATATCTGTTCAGTCACTAGAATGTTGTGATCGGGTGCTACGGTGGGTAGTATATCTCTGTTTTCCAAGCTCTCTGGACAACCGACGCATGCGCTCTGTGTGCTTCAATGCCATATGTTCAGATTGTGCACCGTTATTCAGTAAAACTGTCACCGAAGTCGTTTCAAAACCACGTGCTGTGTATAAATTGGTTTTGGGGATATTAAGGTACAGTACTATTTCTTGTCTCATATTCACCAGTTTATTTACGTGAACATATGGACGGTGCACTTTCGGTAATTTATATAGTGAACCCTTCAGAATAGCAGTGTTTATATGCAAGAATCTTGATCAAGGGGTCGCGCTCAGTTCCTAGTGTGATGTTTACGTTCGCCAAACAACATGCTCTACTGAGGTAAGGGTCATAGGATTAAAACTATAATAAAGAAAGAAAGAAAGAAAGAAAGAAAGGTGACAAGACGTAAAATAATAACATGATTTAATGACTAATAGTGCATAAAAAGAAATATAAACAACAATAATAAAAATCCTCCCTGAATTTTCCCATGACAGGAATATCTATCAATGTTGAGGAGTCAGACGGATCTCCCCTTTATAAAAATGTGGATCCTGGTTCCACTAACTTGCATTTGGATTTTATGTACGCGTAATGACTAACTACGAGGAATGAGTACTTGGATGACTGATCGTTTACAGCGGGTTAACAGCCACGATGCTTACGAACAATCATCTCGTAAATCAACGTTTACGGATATGGGACATGACACTAATAAAAACCCTTAAAAATTTAATGCTGACACACACACTAAAAATCTGCTATTTACAGGAATCTCCCTGGAGACCCTCCATTAGCGCGATGACGCACTTGACAAAATGAGCTGCCAACTCCGGCCAATTGCTCAATACACAAATAAGGAAAATACAGCATCGCACGTGACTTCACGGGTCACTGATATGGAAAATAAACATGGAATAAACCAACAACAACAAAAGCCTGACCGGCTGAGAATACTTTATATGAACAAAAATGCACGTTAAGCTAACGCTTCGGAGATTATCGTGATTCGTAGGCAACTCCCATTTATTTAAACAATTTTTACCATTGATCAGTTCTTACTTCTGTATTTCAAGTAATTACGGAGCCAAACAAGCACTCCCCACTAATGACCTCGCATGCAACCTTCAGTCCGCCTTGTGAAACAGCTCCCCCTTCCTCAATACTTGTCATTGCCCCAACTCCAGTGTGTAAAAATAACTAACCAGCTGTGCCGTTATCTCAAAGAATCAACAGCAACAAATCTCAACCACCTAAACATATGGTCAGACATTAATCAAAATAGCCACATATTGCCCTCGCAAGGTAACAGTATGGACTTGGCACCAAGCTGACAGAAATCAGTCTACGCTGAAATTCCCGCTTGTAATGACCACAAAATACACACACTCACACTGCTGGGAATGACATGACATTTTTCACACAGGTCGGCTGAATAGATGCTCACAAACTATTTAAAAAAAACATACGATAGAGCTGACTGCTCTTCGTCACAAATCACATTGCTCCAAAGGCAATAATCTCACTGAATCTGATCAATAATAAACCTTAAAAAGATTAATTACCCTCCAATCTACTGTATAATTATATTAATTCAGTCCTACTTCTGAAACACAACATATCTCCGAGAGACGTTTTTAACCGCATTGCGTAACATATGCAAACACGGTCGTCCACATAACTACGTTAGTTAAAACAACAAACAAACAAGAACCTTCTACTAATAACATTTATGCGAGCTGTTTCCATGCAAAAGGTGTGTCAGACCAAAACTAAATATACTACGTTAATCACACAAGCAAAATATTTACAAAAATATGTCCCATATACCATAAGTTAATTTATCAGATAATAAGAATATTATTTTGTACTCATCCTCGGCCAGTCACCCGTCAAAGGACATCAGCTGCCATCTCCCAACTGAATGCTTCTTAGCTCATCTCAGCCATCTGGACGGAGTGTTGATAGTTCCATTCTCACGCGCTTACGACTGGTCACGAATGACCGGCCCATCTATACTGTGGCTGTATAACTATTGTCTTGGGGGGAGAAACTTTAGAGGCAACTTCCACTCAAAGCCCCAAACCCTCATAAAACCGCTTGTTACTGGGCGAGAAACACTTGTATAAAGTTTCGGAACAATCGCACGCCGATTTGTTTGAAACTGTCTGTAGGGTTGCCAGATTTCAAGAATGGAAAAACGGAACACATGTCCCAAAACCATTTTTTTAACAAGGTTGCTAAATATTGTAATAAATAATAGGCCTTACACATGTGTATAAAATAAACATTGCATAATCAAATACACAAAATTAAAACTAGATATTGCTGACATACAGTATAATATAGGCCTATGACACCAGCAACTTACAAATACTTTTGATTTGAACGACCCTTTGCAAGGATTTTTTTAAATCTGTAAGTAACTTCTGATAAAATTCACCACAATTTTCGTCATAATTGAAATATGTGAACAATTCTTGTTTTATCAAACTAATGGAGCTTCTTTTTCTGTCATCTCTCCATTTGATATTCATGACAGAAAAATCTCTCCGTAAAATAATTGGAGGGGAAAAATGCTGAGTATGAACTTCACTAGGACTGAGATATTCCCCTAATAAATCTACAACATGTACCCATCTATCTGACACAGACATAGAAATCATTTTCTCTTTCAAACTTGCACCTGTACCCTACCACTCAGTCAAGTGAAGCAACGCGGCCGGTGTGCCGGTGCCGACGCTATTTGACGTCACTAACAACAATCGCCAATTACGTCAAGCATGGATTGCTCAAGCGCGAAAATTGAAAGTTGGTACGAAATTGAATATATTAATCAACAAGTAGTTCCGTGCAGAACTATACAGCCTATTTTCATATATCCTACTTATGTTAATTGCCACTATCAACATACAAAATTACAGTTTGATTGCTGTAATAGATTCGTAGATATTGAGAACCAACCAAATATTTCGGATGGTCGCCATGTTGGATTTTATATATGTAGGTCCTAGAGTATATGTACTGTTACATTAAGATTATTGTGTACGTGTAGCATTCAAACTTCAAACGCATGATTAGGACACAAGAAGTAACAAGGAGATTTTAAAATTTCGCACAGCTGCCATCTTGTAGTTATGGAAACAATTGAAATAAATTAGATGCCAGTGGATTAACATTCGTATAAGGATTTACTGTACCAAGTTTCTCTGCACTCGGATGGTTAAATTGCGAGTAACGTCCATGTGAATATATATACTTCGCGTCGCCGCCATGTTGGATTTGTGATCAGCAGGTTATTTAAAGTTCTATAGGTGAACTTAAGTTTATAGCCCCTATGAACATCAAAAAAATTCAGGTTGATTGCTATAATAGATTCGTAGATATTCAGAGCCGTCTAAATATTTCGGATGGTCGCCATGTCGGATTGTTAAATGTATAGGCCATAGAGTCATGTACCATTAAAGGAAAATTATTGCGTAGGTTCACTATTCAAACTTTTACTTCGATCACATGATTACGACACAAGAAGTAAAAACTTAATTTAAAAATTCGCACAGCCGCCATCTTGGGGTTATGTAAGCAATTGAACTAAATTAGATACCAGTGCATTACAATGTGTATAAACATTTCCTGTACCAAGTTTCATTGCGTTTGGATCATTAAATCGCAAGAAAGGTCTATTTAAAATTTTCAAATTCGCTTCGCCGCCATGTTCGTTTTGTAGTTAAACGGGTTTTGAAAGTCTTATAGATGAACTTCCAGTAGTGTCCTTTATCTCTGTACAATATTTCAGGGTGATACCGCTAATAGTTTCAGAGATATAGAATGCCGGTGAAATATTTCGCCCATCCGCCATCTTGTGGTTATGTAAACAATTGAACGAAGTCAGATGTCGGTGCATTATAATGTGTATGGACATATACTGTACCAAGTTTCGTTGCGTTTGGTTGGTTAAATCGCGAGAAACGTCTATTTGAATGTCGCAAATTCGCGTGGCCGCCAGGTTGGTTTTGTAGTTACCAGTTTTTCAAAAGTCACATAGGTGAACTTCTAGTACTTCCCTTCATCACCGTGAAAAAATCCAGGCTGATATCGGGAATAGTTTCGGAGATATTGAATGCCGGTGAAATATTTCGCACAGCCGCCATGTTGGATTGGTGAGACGCAACAAAATTTGAAGGGCACGGTCGGGGTCGTCCGAATTAGTGCTATGAACTTACCGAGTTTCATTGACATCGCTCCAGCCGTTTAGAATTTATTAGGGGGGGGGGGGCACACACACCTCTCTCTCTCTCTCACACACACACACACACGGACAAAAGGTGATCTCATAAGCCTATTTTTTTAAATTGAAAATAGGCTAAAAAACTGAATTTTTGGCGTTCCGTTAAAGATTAAAACGGAACGGGGAACAAAACAAGATAAAACGAAATTGTTCCGGGTTAAATGGAAGGTCTGGCAACCCTACCTGTCTGGGACTTGTCTGGCCATCGTGACTGTACAGCAGTTTGCATGTGATGCACGATTATACATACAGACAGGAACTGAACCAACACAACTCTCTTCATTCATTTGACATGAAACACATAGAAAGCATAACTTTTCTAAGCAATGTATAGACAAAAGTTTTATTTTATTAATATATATTTCTGTTGATGCAGGTGTTCAGACACCA
This sequence comes from Meconema thalassinum, assembly GCA_946902985.2. Lineage (NCBI taxonomy): Eukaryota > Metazoa > Arthropoda > Insecta > Orthoptera > Tettigoniidae > Meconema > Meconema thalassinum. Next base: position 611,461,932 of record OX336390.1, read on the forward strand.
ATCAAATGGGCTGGCTTTGGTCCTCACACCAAAACTGTTATTCCTCAGCAGTTCACATATCAGGTATGCTCACATTTTCTAATCTGTGAAGTTTTTAAGTCATTTCTTTCCAGTGTTGCCTGTACATACTATCAGTTGTAACTCTTAAGTCGGTCACTTGAGGGTCGAAACGTGTAATCCTAAGTTGCCACATTAATAGTGACATTTAACAAATACATATAATTTTTTCAAGGAGTGTATTTACATATTTATACTTTGTATTGAACCCGATGGGGTTATGCTGACTGGAATCGAACATGGTTCTCAGAGACTGTGATCTCAGTAAAAAGGTTCCGCCAGGGAGCGAACCAGAGATCTGTACAGGGAGTTTCTTGGTAAAAACCCCTCGAAAGAGATGTATATTTAATCACTGATGTGATTTTGATGAAATGGCATTATTTATTAAAATAATGTAGGAAATAATGAGCGGATTATATCATTATAAGACGATTTGGTGTATGCTATTGGAGGTTTGAAGCAGAGAGGAGGGCAGAGCTGACATTTACTAATCGGCCCAGAATTGTGGGTTGGTCTCAGTGGAGCCACGTCCATCTCTGTCACCCCATTATGTCGTCTGGAGCAGGGGAGAGGCCTGAAAAATGACACAGTTATTCCCCGACGGAGAATAGATGTAGAGGAGGGGCGGTGGAATGCCCAGAAAAATCATTGATTACTCGTGATTGGAGTAACGAATCGAGATGAGAGTTGCACACAGGTGAATATCTTGGCAAGAAGATAATTTTAGAATCTTTTACCTACGAAATTGGTGCATATTTAGTGATGTGCGTAAGGACTGTGAAGCGACCATTGTTCGCGGAGGGATGTGAAGATGTTGACGGGGAGTTCCCGGTTAGGTAGCGTCCCACGCCATGGAGAAAGGAATTAATATTAATTAATTGAACGAGCGATTCCTTTGCACACAGATAGTTTTGGAACCTGTGAAGAGAGAGGAACACAATGATCATGGTTTGAAGACCGGAATCATGCTGTGAGAGGAGCGAAGATTACGCGGGAAGATGTTGCTCTACTTTCTGTGGAAATCCGATATAAGGGAGTAGACCCCAGGAGGAGCCCTCACTTGAACCTCAGTCCTACTCTGTTCTCAGTGTTACTCAGTTGTTCTCAGTTGAAACTGCACTTGAACCTCAGTCCTACTCTGTTCTCAGTGTTACTCTGTCACTCTGTTCTAACTCAGTCAAGCTCAGTCTACATGCCGCCAAGCGCAGTTACAGCCAGCTACAGTTTTACTCAATTGTCAATTGTAGCACAATGGAAATAAGTTGCAATCAGTATGCAACAAATATGCAGCAGTACGAGACAGCGTGTAAGCCGCAGACAGAAGTCTTCAAATAAGCTACGTGCAGTCTTCGAGTGAAACTTCAGTCAGCTACAGCCAGGTTGAAGCAAGTTCGTCAAGGCATAACGCATGACGGATCTATTCATCGAGACGCCGAACAAGGACTGGTATGTGTAATAGAAACAGTAAACATGTTTGTATGAATAATAGTCGTGATACAGGCATAATCAGCCGCACGAACTATGACGTGTTCAGTTATGAAGCACCGTATAGACTAACGGTAGCATTATTGTATATAATTATTTGTGAAAGTGTTGAACTTTATTAAGCGCAGTGTGTATTGTATTAACTAATCGTATATGTGTAACTACGATAGAATGCGCGAAAGAAACTTTACTAAGTGTTTGGTATTGCCATGAGAGTACCAGATGTTAACGCTCATGTTTAGGAGCAAGCGTATTGATGTAACGCAGGACGCTTACTGTAGGAGTAATGATCGTCACAAAAACTGTTGGGGAGTTCCGAGAGCAGATAACCAGACTTTCAATCAGGAGTTGATAACGTAAGATGCCGTCGACACCTGCAATTTCGATCTCTGCTAGGGAATCTCAGCATTGAAGTGTATATAAAGTGACGAGTGTTCAGTGTAATGTATATGTAAAAATATCATTTAAAGTAGTGTTTGATGAAGTGTTTCACATGTTTGGGGAGTGATAACTTCCTGAAAGGTATGCAACGTGTCGTGTTGGTGATAGAAATTATGTATAATCAAATGTGTGTAAACAAGAGAAATATGTCGCGTTAAACCCATTATGGCGGGCGACATGGAAGAATATGATTGGTTGGAGCCACCTTAGATGCCTATAGAGATGTAAGTACCCCACAAATTATGGTTATAATTATGTAGAAGTATGGACCGATGCATGTCTGTGATTCCGTAAAGGTATTGTGAATTCCTTATAGATGCCAGTAAAAATCAGTTAGGAGGCTGATCCTCCATGTTTAATCAGTATTGAGTGGATTTTTATAGAGTTGAAATGATGATTTGCATCATTAAGTGGAGTGATTTTTCCCACTATGAATTAAGAATGGCAATCAGTTATGTAAATGTAACGAACGCGATTGTTCGAGTTTAAAACGTCTAGCTATGTCGGAAATTTTGGTAATTTATATGAGAATAATAATAAATGATGATTTTGGTCATTTATGTCAATGAGATTTATAATAATAATGGTAAATTATGATTTTGGTCATTTATGTCAGTGAGAAATGATGATAATAATAATAATGGTTATTAAGAGTATGAATGAACACATCAGGAAACAAATAAATTGTTGTAAGCGAGAATTATTAACGCTAAGTGCAAGACTTATCAATCTAAGCAGGAAGATGTTACAATGAGATTACATTTCAGTAATTATGGAAAGAAGTTTTATATCAGAATATTGCATATATTCAGTAATGATACCAGTAATGAAAGAGCTTTTAATGAATTGAATTTGCAGCTTAATTGAGAAGCTTATAGAGTAAATGTTAGATTTCTCTTAATATTAGAGGTCGGAATGTCGTAGCATGGAGCATTAGGGGCCAGATAGTCTATTCTACGTATGAATTCTCCTATGTCGTGGACATTGTTGGAGATATTTTATTCCGGAGTTTTAGTGAATGGACCCTAACTCTGAAGAAAAGGATTGAAATGTGTTCCGGGCTGGAATCTTGTAAGAGTCGAGGAAAACAAGGACACCTCGCAGCTCTATGATTTCCCGAGAACTTATGATGAGTTATTTACGCTCGTGGGCAGCGAAAACTCATGGCGACAGTGGTTTTGTGCGCCTATATTATACTTGAGACATCGGTCACCGCCAGGCTCATGCATTACGAACCCCGAACCTTCATGTTGAATGGACCCATGTGAGGCCATTAATTAATCATTATCCTCGACGTAGGAATAATTACAAAAGCTCATTCAATACCTGTTGGCATAATAGTCAATTAAGATCCTTTGGGAACATGTGTGCCGGTTAGGACACAGTATTTGTCTTGTAAATCTCCACTGCTTAGAGAGGGAAGCTTTCAAACTTTTAGAAAGGTCGAGATAATTGGTGGAACGACCCATCCCACTTTCTATTGTGTAGCGATTTCTTTAGCCGAGGGTCGGTGCCAACCACTCGAACCGCTCAGGCAAGTTATAAAGGGAAGAGATTCTAGACCTTGTTAAAATGACAAATAATGCGAGATTGTTATGTTGTGTATTATAGCCATGTGGTTTGTGAACACATGGATAATTATAGTCAATCCTGATGGTTCATTAATTTAGCTATCTGACGAATAGTTACATGATATATTTGTACTGTCACTGGAACCAAGTCATGTAGTTGGTTACTAGATGCCAATCGCCATGAGCGCGAGGTAGTCTATTGTACAATCCGACATAAGCTATAACGTAACGTTTTATATAGGAATCACAGACAGCATGCGGTGAAACCATATAATTGAAGGATGTGTCGGGGGTAGCTTACATAATTATGGAGTTGCACGTTGATTTTGGTGCAACGTCCAAATAGGTAAATGCATGCAAAGCATTTCATTGGTGAGAAGAAAAATATTAAAACACGCACGGCACACATAATTGTTTAACATAAAGAGATTTAAGGAATAATCCTTGTTGTAATATTAAAGAAGTCACATTGTATGACTGTTATGTTAATGTACATTTGTTTTGAAGTCGTAGGTGCATCAGCGCACTAGTATATCCTTGTGAAGTTCACAGGAGGGTAAAGCATTATGGCTAGGTATGACTTTGTTGTGATTTCATATTTGTTTATTTGTGGATTGTGGAAGTAAAAATTTTGTTTGTTTGATTTTTATGTTTTTTTTGGGTATTGTTTTGTGTTTGAAGCCATGATTTATTTTAATGAATTAAAGTTTTAGAATAGAGTTGTGCTTTATCATTGTAGAGTTGATACCTTTTAGCCTCAAATCCAAAATATGCACTGCAAAATTGGGGTTACCGTACACGCCTGAGAGCTGATGCTAGTTGGAGGCGGATGCATATTATCCAACGAGATTACTCACATGGGTACAGTATCCCGTCCATTCATTGGGCATATTAGTATTGACCGACTGAAGAGCTACGAATGACAAATATGTATGTATGTATTCACTTCAACTTTCTTTTACCGGAATTGAATCCGGATTATCGACGGACCGAATTTTTGATGTCCGGATTATCAATGCTCGACTGTAGTAGCATTCAATATGCATGCTTTAATTTTATTGTAATGTGTATTGTTGCCAAAATCTTTACACATGCATAGTTTTCGTTAGTAGTTCGCAAACATATTGGAATCTTCAGATCACCTAGTGGTGATATAAAAAACTTTTTTGAAATTTTCCCTCATATATTCAAAATTAACCGAAACTCTCATAATATCATATGTGGTGATTTCAATATAGATCTTCTTGATGAAAATGATAAACATGTACACTATTTTAAACAATTAGTAAGTTAATTTAGCATGATACCACTTATTCACGAGCCTACTATAATTACAGCACATTCAACAAAAAGCATTGATAATATTATTACAGATTTTACATTGGACAAGTGTGTGGCAGAGAACTATGATGTTGTTATTTCTGACCACCATGGTCAAATGTTTATAGGTAATATTGGTCTAGCTGATAAAATAACCCCAAGTGGCATGTGCAGATTTGTGAACAGAAGGAACATAACTCAAGATGGAATTTTATGTTTTCTAAATGTTCTTAAATGTACAAATTGGGAACGAGTTTATGAACCAGAGCATGCTTACAACAAACGGGTACAATTTATGCTATTATTCAGTCATCATTATAATACAATTTTTCCGATTAGTAAGTGTAAAATAAAATATCATCTAGATCTAAGATGTATACCAGCAAAATGGCTAGATTCATACTTAACCAATCGTAATAAGTGTGTCCACATTCAACATGAAAATTCTAGTAATGTGAAAGTAACTCAGTATTCAAAACTCACAACAATAAAACATGGCATACCACAGGGCTCTGTGTTAGGGCCATATCTCTTTCTACTGTATGTTAATAACTTGTCTGACATTTTAGATAATGAATGTGTGAAGACTGTACTATATGCAGATGGCATTACCATTTTAATTTGAGGTGAAAATTACAAAATATTACAAAAAAAAATATTACATATGTAATGCATAAACTAGAAACATACTTAGAAGCTCACTATCTAAAGCCAAACATTAAAAAAACTCATAATATTAATTTTAGGATGTGTGCTCTAAAACTTCCAGATATTCATCAAGTATTGCACTCAACCAACAACAAATAGACAGCACCGATGAAGAAACCTTTCTTGGTATGACAATGGAAACAGATCTTAGTTGGAAAAAACATATAATTAAACTACAATCTGAAACGGTGCAATATTTGTATTAAAGCTGCTAAGACAGGAAGTTAACATTAATATCCTGTTATAAAGTTATTCTGCTCTGTTTCACTCCCACCTGGTTTATGGTATAAATCTATATGACAGTGCAAAAAAGGAAGGTTTTAGCAATATATTTATCTTGCAGAAGTAAGTAATCCGTGTTATGTTTGGTTTACACCCTCTAATATCTTGTAGGGACTATTTAAAAAAAATCTGAATAATGACGTTACCATCATTGTACTTACTCAATTGTTCTATGTATCGGTATATTAAGAGACAAATTCTAACTGGAAGTGCTAATATTGTAAAAAATTCTGAACTACATTCGTACAACACTAGAAACAAAATGTTCACTGTCAATATTATAGAGGTGCTTTCAGAAAAAAAAAGATATCTTGTATACTGACTCCAAATATTTTAACTTGTTGCACCTAACTCTAAGAAATGTCAGAACCATTTCCACATTTAAAATTAAAATTTTAAAAATGGCTCACAGAAAAGGCAACGTATTCCGTAGAATGTGCACAGAGATAATGAGTGTTTGTTTTATCATTTTTTATGATTATGTCGACTTCGCTGGGGTCTGGCGTTACGTTACGGTGACGGGACGAAATGTACCGAGAATGCACTGAGGTGTGTGACGTCATATTACTGCTTGAGCTTCCTCCTTTCCCCGCGCGCTCCAGTGAGCGTGACGTCATCCAGCCAGCTACCTCCTTTGACCTTGGTTTGCACTTGCTTTTTTACTTTCTTTTTTATTATTATTATTTTTATTTTTTTATTTTTTTTTATTTTTTTATTTTTTTATTTTTTGCTAACGGACTTGGAATTCACGCAGCATTTGTAGCATTTAAAATGATATAAAGTCTAGTCTTTCAAACTGACTATCAGTGTTTTTGTATATTGATCATTGTCTTAACCTGTACCCCTGTAATTATAATAACCTATATGTATTAACATATTACCATGGAGAAATAAAGAAATAAAGAAATGAATGAATGAATGAATGAATGAATGAATGAACCCATAGGATAGGTTCCGTGCGTATACTGAAGTGCTGCTGTAAGCGGACGTTCTGAGCTGAGTTGAGTATTGATGTAGCCTACATCGAAAACGTGCGAGCATTTATTGTATTATTTTATACAGTAACGATGTCAAAAAAGTTGTGTAGTATTGTTGGTTGCAATAATAGATTGTAACAGACTGAACAATCTAATATTCTACATAGTTTCCCTTCACGAACTCACAAAATTGATTTGAAAACACGGTGGATATTGACGGTGAATCGCAAGCAGTAAGTTTAAATTGTGCATTTGGTTTATTGATATTAAACGTTAGTTTGGACTTTCAGCAAACGTTTGATCTCACGAAAATTATACCGGTAGGTCATTGCTTAGGAAAACAAGTTAACCTATGGGTGAAAATACGCTTGCGTAGGCGTACTTAGGCCAAACTGCTTCTGAAACCCAATTTTTAAGCTCATCAGCTCGACCCCCTAGCATAACTTAAAGATATTTGGATTTTTCTAGGGATCATGGGGACATCAGCTTCTCAGGTGCCTAGTTTTAAGTTTTTAGGATACCTGGAAGTGTTGCATTAATTCATGTCTATTTTCATTTTTGGCAACCTTTGCCTACTCATCTTCTTAACATGTCCATACCATCGTAATCTCTTTATCTCAACTTCCTCTCTCACACTTTACTTTTTAAATTCTTTTCTTCCTTTCTCTCTATTTTAATTGTTTTTCTGTTTGTGTTATAAGATGACGTTTATGATACAAATAAAATAATTTCACGCAATTTTGTTTAATAAGATTATTGCTGAAGCAGATCACAAAGTGATCGAAACATGTACAAGGAATGAATTTTGACCAACAATAAATTAATTTAGTATTGATCAGGCGGAACCTTTTGAGGGGAAAATAAATTTTTGTAAAGTATATTTTTGAATAGATTAGGCCGATGTCTATATTCTACTGTAGCAGATATAACTATTTCATACATATAAGGTCCAATTAATGTTTTTTTTTTGTTTGTTCAGAAATGATTGATTTTGAATAACAGTTGCGAAGACATGTAGCTTATTATTAGCTAGCTTCAATCTTCTCAAGGTAGATTGCAGAAATGCTTGGGGGTCATTTGCACCCAATGCATATGCCAAAGTTCTTATATTAGACAAATACCCCCCAGTATATCCATGGTCATGAAGTTGCACAGTGCATGGGGGAACTTAAGTCCAGATATCATGAGTTTGAACACTGGCGTTGGCATTGGCCATCCTGAGTGTCATTTTAACCAGTATTTTCCAATACTCCTTCCAGGAAAATGCTGGGATGACTCTTTATTTCAAGTCCCAGGGTACTTACCCCAATCCTATACTCTAATAATTACATTTGCAGTCACTACAATAACACAGGTTATCAGACAAGTGCTATACACAGAAATACATTACAGATGTTCTAAGTGTCCCAAGTTCCTAATTTAAACCATAACTACAAATAAAATCCTTATTCTACAATTAGTGTAATAAAAATGTGATGTACTGTAGGTGCAGCTGTTGAAGGATTCCAAAGCTATATGCGGCGGTGCCATCATCGATAAGAGTGCCGTGCTGACAGCTGCGCACTGCGTTATGGTTAAAAACACCATGACAGTGTAAGTACAACATGAAATAGTTAAATTATTTTTAGCCTATTTTCATCATATGAAATCATTTGCTGAAACTATACATTCGTTTCAAACTCGGGATGCAAGAAGGCGATAATCTTAAAACCTGTAAATGAAAATTATTGGTATTTGAGATATTATACTCACCAGAGTAGTGAGATCCCCCAATGAGTATTATCATAACACAATTCATACAAGGACGCGACGGATGAGATTTGGAAACACTGCCAATGAGAATGAGGGCTACTTGACGCCAGCTGATCCATTTGTTTAAGTGCTAAATTGTTGGTAGCAGTCCTATTACTACTGTCTTTATCAGTTCATTTGCATTATGCATAGTTTAGTAGTTTTAATGACATCACCAAGCCTCGGACATGTGCAATGACTGGGTTTAAAATTAACTATAAAATTTCCCTAAAGGTAAGAGTTATACAGGGTGTAATTAATATAATGGAAGTCCGTTACACTGGTGATAGAAAAGACTATTCTAAGCAAATAACTTCATGAAATTTAGTCGGATCTTCATTAGTGTATGTGGAATTAAATCACAAAAATCGTCGGTCTGTCTATGTCTTGGAAAAGGGCTTGGACTGCGTTCCCCTCAGCAGCACAGCTGACTTCTCCCCGTCACCCTCCCCTACAACGCTAAGGAATGTTGACAAGAGTCTGAAGTTGAGTGACCTCCTCGTCTTGTCTGCCAATGGCATTGAAATACACAAACCGAGCCTGTGAACAGCTGATTCACACCTTCATGGGAAGTGGCTACATGACTAGTGATGGTGGATCTGTTTAGGATTTCGCCAGCCTCATGGCCTATGCATAGAAAATGGAAATCCTAAAGATTTGGTAAATTAATTTAAGGAACTGTTGGTCTATCTTTGTGTGAAGACAGTGCAACAACTGTAATAAACTTATTAATAATAAGTTATTATTATTATCAGTAGGAATAAACTTTTAGACACACTAACTTCTTTTAGGTATTTTTCTGGTATGTCCACTAGGCAGACTTTTATGTACGCAGGATTTCTTGTATGTGCCATGAAATCCGTGGACATGATCGTATTAGATCACATTCATTTACTACATGACTGATCGTAGATCGCACCCTCGGGAAGGTTAGCACTCTACCACCAAAGCTACACATGCTGACTCTTAGACTATTATTATTATTCTTTAATCATCATCTACATGTGGTGCTAGTGTTGAGACAGCTTACCATTACCGGCCGATATGCAAGTCGTGGCGTGATGGTGCAGCGGTCCAGCTGTTGGCCTCTCACGACGGCGGACCGGGTTTGACTCCCGGTCAATGCATGTGAGACTCTGGAAGTGAAATACCATGTCCTGTGATTCGGATTCCACATAAAAAGGAGGTCCAGTAGCTCATGATCACGAAATTTACGGTCATGTAAAACCACAAGCTTCCTTACTTCCCACCATTGACAGCCACAAGATGATTTCCCGTGGCATCCCACGAGGCCAAAGTTGGGATGTCCCTTCTTTTCTACCCCCGCGGTGTAGGCATGCGCATTTAATCGTGCACCACGATTGCAGCAAGTCCGGTGATTGGAGGTTCGAACTCAGCACCGACATTGGCTATCCTGAGTTTGGATTTCCCCGGATTCTTTCATGCGCTTTCCAAGCACATGCCGGGATAGTATGGTACTTGGAGTCCCGGAGCACCAACCTCATTCACGACCCTAATAACTACAGCTACACATACTACTACAGTCACCACAGAAACACAGTTTATCAGACAAATCCACACTCACCCAACTACACGGGGCTGATAAATAAATGATCCAAGCCCCTAAAATGAATTAACAAAATCACAACAAGCTTTTCAAGCAGTTCTTTAAGGCCTTGGAGCAAGGTACTTGGGATCACGCCCGTACTGAGACAATGATAGCTATGGTCTTTACCCGTTCTACATGTCATTGCCTTTTGATACGGCCGACCAACTCGCTATATTTGCTATATTATTATTATTATTATTATTATTATTATTATTATTATTATCATTATTATGTACATGTGGTACCGTACTAGTATTAAATCTTGGAAGTAGTTTTCCATGGTTTTCTACGTCTACCCCAGGCAAATGCCGGGATGGTTCCTAACTTAAGGCCACGGCCACCTTCTTCCCAATCCTCACCTGAATTACAAATACCCATATTTCTACAGAAACCACAAAAACACAGGTTATCAGACAAATTCTACCCACACCCAACTACATGGGGCTAAATGACCAAATTCATCGCCAAGACTCTCAAACAAAACATCAAGTAATTTACCTCCGTCTTAAATGATAGTTCTGAACAGAATACGGGATGTCGGAATTTTGTCCCACTGTATTTCATTAACGTGCCGGACGCCATTGACACACCAGGGTTGATTATCGAAATTATTTTATACTTACCCAAGCCATTGCGTGCAATTTTATCAACAAGAAGAGCAATACACATTTTCTTTCGAGACGGGCATAGCTTCCTCATAACAGCTGATACCACCCCTCAAATGTTAAGGTCAATGCTCCGATTACGTAACAACTTCCCCTCACCCGCGTCGTCCCACCTCACCCCACCTCGTTTCTCCCCGAGTGCCACCTCACCTTCTGTTTGAAGAGTTTCTGAAAAACCTAAAAACCTTGACTTTTTAACGATTAATTCTCAATTTAAAGATAGGTGACAAATGTTTATCTAGGAAGCTTAGAATAGTCTCTTCTATCATCAGTGTAACGGACTTCCATTATATCAATTACACCCTGTATATTCTGCATTTTTAATTGCCATTAAGGCTTTATTTATTTTTTACAGCTGAGCATCATATAAGTACCAAAGTGTCTGGTAAAATGCTATTCAACTCTGAATCCCCACCACTAGATTTGCCTTAGTGAGGGAGCTTAATTAGTAAATGCAGATTTTCAAACTGAACTCTGAAAAATATAACAGTCTAAAATGAATTTGCAGGGATGTGCATCTTTCATTATTTTGTGGTAGATTCTGCCTTTGGGCATTCATTAATTGAGGAGGTTTTTATGTTTTCGTAATAAAGGCACAAAATATACGCAAGGAATAGGTGAATACCCAAGGGGTATTTAGGGGATATACCCTCAACAAATACTGGGTTGTGACCCTGCCACTCTATGGATGCCACTGGAACCAGTCTTAATATCAAGTCAGTCTATAATATTATAGATAACATATGTAGTTCATAGGGTCTTGGACATTGTGGTCATTCTGCCACTCGTACTTGGTTGTGTGTAGATTTTGTCTGTTAACCTGTGTTATTGTAATTTGAGAGTAGTGTGCGTATTCATAATTGAGGCTAGGATTCAGAAGGAGATGTCCATGGCCTTAAGTTACGAATTATTCCAGCATTTGCCTGAAGTAGAAGTTAAGAAACCATGGAAAACCTCTTTAGGATGGCTGAGCTCACCTCTTCCCAGTTTTGCCTCACGAGGCTGTGCATCCTTTGGTCCTACCCTCAGACTAGTATTCAATTTCTTGTCAGAGTTGAGAATCAAACCCAGATCTCAGGGATGAAAGTCAAGAATGGTATCCACTATACCAAGACCTAGTACAGAATGTTATTGAGAGACAATCATGAAACCTAGCTGTACTATAATATTCATGCTCAATTATATACCGTACTTTCATTTGTCATCATAATGGTATCCCATCCTCCATGTATGTAGTGTAATTGTTATGTCTATTAAAGCCTAATTTGCATTAGGTTACCTTATTACAATTTAATAGACATATTGGAAAAGTTCCATAAACCAGAATGGATCGATGTCGATCCAAATTCAAGCACGTCATCTCAACAATGGGGACCTTGGTATCGCACTTCTAGAAACGCTATTACCATTGCTAAAGCTAAAGACACCAATAAGTTTGATCTACTTATCTACTACTTTTCTCCATTTGTATATTAGTACATCACTGACTGTAAATCACACAAAGAAGCAATCAAGATATTGGAAATAATTTACATAAAATGCTATTTTTATAGACGAGATAAGCACCTAAAAATGTCCTGCTAAACATAAGTTATTACTTGTATAAAATGCTCTGAATACAGTCATTATTCAGTGTTTTGTGAATCCTCAATTTATTCGGGGGTTCCAAAACAGACTTCTACTTATTTTCTAGCTTTCACACCTTCTTCTCTCTCTCTAAATATCCAACAAAGGAAGGAAGTTTTAGTTTTACGTGACCGTTAATAATGCGATCATGAGCCACGAGACCTACTTTTACGTGGAATCCGAACCACAGGACATGGCATTTCACTTCAAAGATCTCACATGCAATGACCAGGAATCGAACCCGGTCCACCTTGGTGAGAGGCCAACAGCTTGACCGCTGTGCCGCCATGCCCCTCTAAATATGTAATCAAACTGGTAGTTATAATGGGATATATGGGATGCATTAATCCATACTGGAAGTTCGAATAGTCACAGTTGGTACCACCTCACAACCAGAACCATGGAGGGCAAGCATAGACTCTGGGACTTGGATTTGCGGGTCCTGTAAAGCAGCCGCAATGATGAGGAGAGTGAGCATGGGCCTTAGGACTAGGATTTACGGGCCCCTCCATCTTATTTGTTTGTCCCGTGATATCCTGGAAGTATCAAGTGTGTATTTATATTTTTAAAGCCCACTCCCTCCAAAAAAAGATCTCCATGGATTTTAGGTTTTTAGCCCACTTTTCACATTTTTCAAAAATGAGGAAAAAGTAGACTTATGAGATCGGGCAAATGTGTGTCTGTCTGTCTGTCTGTCTGTCCTTCTGTCTGTCTGTCTGTCCTTCTGTCTGTCTGTCTGGCTGGCTGGCTGTGTGTGTGTCCCCCCCTATCAACTCCTAAACGGCTGGAGCAATCGAAACAAAATTTGGTAGGAGTAAAGATCTATACCTGAATATCTCACGGCCATATTTGAAAATGATGTCAGTGCTACCAACTGCTGAAAATCGCAATTGAAATTTGAGCTCCATGTTTTGGATATCTTGGAAGGTATGAATGGGAGCTGTTTCAAAATTGGCACACGTATAGATAATAATATTGCAGTTTAATTTCCAGGAGGCCATACATGGCAGTGGTGCCAAAATGATTATAAGCCTGCTGATAGGTCCAATTTTTAAATGCATATAACTTCTAAACTATTGTTACGGCTGTGAGTTTGTTTCATCGCTCGCCGCATGAGTCACAACTGCCCCAGGGCTGGGCTGCTCTGCCTCAGTGTATTGCGTGCGCCTTATGCAACAGGACTACTAGGACAAAGGGATGGCCCAGAATATTCGTGACTCAGCCAGTGAAGGAAACCTCGAGAAGCCGTGAACCCTGGATGGGTCTAGAAGCATTTATTGAGTCACCGGCCTGCTATATAAGAGCGACCTGTCAAGCAGTTGTTGTGTTTTTTCGAGCTAGTGCGAGCGGTCATCCTGAGCGACAGAAGTGTGGTGACTTGCGAAACCCCTAGTGAAGCCGATTCTCTTGACAGCGAGGGAGTGAGAAGCATACAGGGGACTGCCTGTGTTTTGAGCGAGTGTGATTTCACTGAGCGACAGACGTATTGTGGCGAAGTGCCGTGCGAGTTACGAAATACAGTGACGTTGTTTCCCAGCTTGTGAACAGCGAAGCAGCGTGTAGCAAGTTATCGTAAGTAACTGTAGTTTGTGTACATGAGGAAGAGGTGCAGGTAGTTTCTGTCAAGGCCACCTGACTCATTAGGACGGATTAACTTCTGTGGTTTGTTGACAAGTGAAAGGGGCAAGAGCTCTCCATAAGGAAGAGACTTGAGGAAACTGGAGTAGGGCTCTAATTGCTTGTATTTGCTGTTGAGTGGTGTAGCTTTCTGGCCGCAATAAAGTTAATTATTTCATTTAAAGGCACAATCTGTGTTGTGCTTCAACCCACCGTAATCCAGTTAACAAAAGTGCCACTAGGGAGGTGGCACGTAACACTATCAATTGGAATTCAACCAAATTTCGTTTGTGCTATGTGTACATAAACAGATATGACTGAGTGTATTCTTAAGAGCCTCCAAAGCTGCCAACTGTTAATAAATGCTCTCATTTTTTAAAATCCAAATACCCATTTATCAGAAAGTATGCAAGCCGACAGCTCTAAACTATTCACACGTATAGTACCTGACATTCTATATTAATTTGGAGTAACTTATATACGTCAGTGCTACCAACATGATTCTAAGCCTGCTGAGAGGTCCAAATTTAAATGCATGTAACTTCTATACTATCATTTGGATTTCAACCAAATTTCGTGTGTGCTATGTGTACCATAACAGATATGACTATGCGGATTCTTAAGAGTAACCAGGGCTGCCAACTGTTAATAAATGCTGTCTCTATTTTTGTTACCCTAATATCAATATATCAGAAAGTATGCAAGCCAATAGCTCTAAACTTTGCACACGTATAGTACTTGGCATTCTAGATTAATTTGGAGTAACTAATATACGTTAGTGCTGCCAACATGATTCTTAGCCTGCTGATAGGTCCAATTTTAAAATGCATGTAACTTCTATACTAACTAATGGATTTCATTCAAAATTGACACAACAATAGATCATATTATTTAAGATTATTTCTGACCAATAGCCTACATGTATGTCATTGTTGCCAACATGATTTTACGCGCGCTGTTAGATCTAATGTTTAACTGCATGTAACGTCCATACTATCCATTGGACTTCAACCAAATTTTGTATTCTGTACCTTAAGGGATGGAACTAAGAATATATTCAGTCACCAGGGCTGCCAACTGTAGTTCTCTATTAGGCTACCGTACATTATACCAGGTATACAGTATTTCGAACTAATTAGAAATTTAGATATTACCAACTCAATTTCGTCATTATTCTAGATATATCCATATGGATTAATCATTGGCATAAATCTTAAATTTTAAGAAAAATAGGCTCTTTACTTCGTCACGGAACTTCATGTTATTTTTGTTGTTGTAGCCTATGTGTTATTTTTTTTTTCTATCTACACTTTAAATGTGTTTTACATTTTATCTGACCAAAACGTTTACTTTGACCAGACGGACGCCATTCACAACTGTATAAATAGGCCTAAAAATCAAATTTTTCAAACATTATCTTGAAATATTTCGCCATATAAAGACTTGACAACTTTGGAAACTTTGCTATTTCTCTGGCAATGAAGATATACAAATAATAGTTATTTAGAAAATATGTTCACATGATAATGGTTTGTAGTCTACTAACTGGATTCACTCTCATTGAATATAACCCTAACAAAAATATCAAATTTGTTTGGGCTGTAGTACCACCCCGGTCCCCTCAGGAAGTCCGAGCTGCAGCCCCCTTTGGCACCATTTTGTTATCAAGTAGTTCAATATTACATAGCAAATAAAGGATACAGTTGGGAAGGAGGTACCTGTGGTCTTAAGATAGGATCCATCTAGCATTTACCTAGAGTAAAAGTAAGGAACCACGAAAAACTACTTCCAGAATGGCTGATGCGGGAATCAAACCAAGGATCGCTGGGACCTGAGCCTCAATACATATCCCAAGACAACGAAAGTCAAGTGATTCCTTTTTATTTATGGTTGTATGCATGTATACTGTAGTATCAGATGGGGATAACAATCGTATTTGCATCCCGGGTAGGTGAACGTCGAGGGTTCTTTAAACAACATACCCATCGACCTGCCCATACACTTTCTCGACCATTTAACTATGGATTTTATGATTTCCTTTTTACATTGTACGGTCTGACAACCTTAATATTATATTATTTTATCTTTCGTTCTGTTGTAAGACATAGTACAGTAGATTTGCATTGTAAGGATAAGTTTATACCTCAAGGATTTCAATTTATTGAATACCAGTTAATATTGTTTAACAATCTTAAAACTTGCATAAATAAGTACATGTTTTTCGAGCTTGTAGGCCGTGGTCCAGACAGGATATCTCCCGACATTTCACCGGAAACTGCGTCCGGCATTTTCAAGGGTTCAGGCGCGGATGTAGAGTTTGTTTTTTTTTTTTTTTTTTGGGGGGGGGGGTCAGAGATTCGATCTAGAGTTTGGCTTTGGGGGGGGGGGGTCGTCAGAGAATCGAAATTGTTAAGAAAAATGGTATCACTAAAAACGCAATCACAAAATAACCAAACGTACAAAACCAGACCAATTTTTTGCAAGCTTCATGGATAGAAATTTGATGCGTTTAGCGCACCAAAAATATTCGTACAAATTGCAACGGCGTGTTTTGCGACTTTTACATCGAGCTTCGAGAAAAGGATCAAGGTACGTTACAGTTTCGGCAAGTCGAGTTGATACCGACAAAGGGAAAAGTCACAGCTTAAATTGCCAACCAAGCTTGCAGTTTGGACGTCGGCAAAAAAAAATTGGTGTGAAAAAAGCCCCAGTTTCCTATCCGTGCATTGCTGCACATTCATCGTGACATCACTATAAACATCGATTCGGTAATCACAAGGTTTGCTAAACAAAATAGACGAGTTGATTTTGTTGTATAACTAATATTTTTTATACAAGAGGTTTGAAGTTGTAAATATGTACAGTTGTAACAGAACATAATAATTCCAATAAAGATAATTCAGTATTGAATAAAATGATGAAAAAAAAACCTGTTTTTCAGTTAAAATTCGTTAAGTTATATTTGTCTGGTAATTGTGTTTTCGTTTTTTGAGTTTGCAAAAAAATTTGGTCTCCGTTTGGGGGGGGGGGGAGTCATGACCCCCGTGACACCCCCCTTGAATCCGCGCCTGCAAGGGTTCCGCTCCTTTCCTTGGTCAGCAGTGGAATGAGTCCTATACAAGCAACAATTCCTCACTACAAACCGTTACCCATTATTTCAAGTCTCTTCCTCATTCCACTGCTGACCAAGGAAAGGAGCGGAACCCTTGAAAATAATAATAATAATAATAATAATAATAATAATAATAATAATAATAATAATAATAATAATAATAATAATAATGGGCAAATTAAGAATGGTGTGTTTTTAATTGATTTGCAACAGCACAGCTAAACATAACAGGAGTGCTTGTCACCACGGAGAGGAGAACAATGACAAAGACTACTGGAGCTGAGTCATATCCTATCCATGCGACTGTACCTGTCAACCATATGTCAACTAAGCAGGCTGACAGCGTGACACAAATAAACAAAGAATAGTTTCCACCTCGACCGCCGGTAGTCTTATCTTGAAAGGATAATACTAAAAATTCACAGCCAAATCATTATGTGTATTATTGTATAGACTCTCTTGTTCTTTCTTAGGATACCTGTTCATGAATTACGAGTTACTGGAGTCACTGACCTGAGCCAAACGGAATATCGTGTGAAGGCAATTATAGTTCATCCAAGTTATAACAATGCTACTTTCAGCAACAACATTGCCTTGGTGAAAGTAAGTACCGGTACTCTAATGCACGCTTAGGTAATTGGGATGGATCGACATTGATCATCACAATACTATTGTTATTACTGTTTTTCATTCCATTAGCTTCCTGTCACTAGGTGAAGATGAGATGTAACCCCGCCCCCTGCAATTTTCGTTTCATTTCTTACTTGCTTTGTGATAGTCATTATTTGGCTGCTCTGAAACCGTTGGGTACTTTATCTTTATGGCATGAAAGGGAGGAATATTTTCTGTTAGTTCAGAGTTTTTGTTCATATCATAGAAGTTTGGTTTTCTTTGTGAATCATTGTCATAATGTTCATTTCTTAAAAACTGGTAAAAAGTAGTTGTATCGCCATTAATCGACAAAAATAAAAATCAAGCAGTTCATTAAAATGGTAATGTTTTCGCCGATTTTCTAAATAACTGGAGATATTTTCAAATAATCCCAAATTACTAACTTAATAGAATGCAAATACATTTGCCATTGATAGCACAAATATTTGTAGATATCCATACTGATAGACGATGAATCATCATCATCATGTGTTTCAGTCAAGCGACTGGTCTGCCCCTACAATGAGTCTTTTCCACGTTGTTTGATCTTGTGCTGTCCTTTTGACCACTTCATAACTTCGTAGGCCAGAGCTATCTAGGAAAGATCTCATGAAAGTGCTCCGTGGCCTCCCGCGAGGGCGTTTTCCAGGTATTTTGCATTCTAGTATGTCGATCATCAGGCCACCATGTCGTAACCTGTGGCCAAGCCAGGTGGATCTCTGGCGGATCATTTGCCGTTTTTCCTTTATTCGATCCAGCACCGTTATGTTGGTCATTTTCTCTACCCAGCGATATTTTCCATTCGGCGCCAACACCACATCTCAAACGCTTCTAGTCGTTTAATGTCACCTCTATTCATTGTCCAGGTCTCACTGCAGTACATTGCAACTGGCCATATGTAGGTCTTAACCAGTTGTTTTCTAAGGCTGAGGGACATCGAGCGTTGACAAATTAGAGTATGCTTTTCACGGAATGCCTGCTTGGCCATGGCTATACGACTCCTGATGAATTAAAAGTTTAAATTATAGGCCAATCAGTACTTACACACATATATCTATTATATATTGTACATGTATCGACCCAGGCCCGACGAGAGGGGGTCAGGCAGGGCTGGTGCCCCGGGGCCCGACCCTTCCAGGGGGGGGGGGCCGGTGTCCTAGGAGGATGTGCGAAGCACTTATTTTTCAGGACGCGAATAGATATTTTCCCTTGCGAATCAAGCCCTTTCGTGATACGGTTTAACGTCTCAGTATCGTTAAACATAAAATGAATTGCCCTTCTTTATCTACGACTTAGAAATGACTCCGATTCCTGACGAAGCCGCGGCAGGAATGCAGGATTTGACTTCCCGACTGCGGTGTTATTCGTAGTCTTACTCAACAGTTAAAAAAAGGCCTGTTTGTCGTTACAGATGTTAATTCATTTAGGGGCTTGCAACATTCAACCCGTGTACTTGGTAGCTAGTAGGTCTAGTATCACTGGCGGACAATGAACCATTGGCGCTCGGTTGGCGATGTTTGCATTAAATAGTACTGTAGATATGATTCAGTATTTGCTGACGCGTTAGTTTTACGGTTTGTTTCTATATATGTTATTGGTTTTACGTCCCTTTTAACTACACTGGCTTTTAGAGACGCCGGGGTGCCGGAATTTTGCCCCGAAGGGGATCTTTAACGTGCCAGTAAATCTACTGACACGGCTCCCTCGCATTTGCGCACCCTCAAATGCCAGCTGACTGCGCCAGGTTTCGAACCTGCAACCTTGGGCTCAGTGGTTTGTTTCTGAAGGCCTCCACGTTATCGAATGAAGTTGACTGTAAAGCAGTAGTTTTCACAAATATTAATGAAGCGAACAAAATAGAAAACCAAAAAATGTGCGAATTGTGTAGACTGAAGGGGAGGCTAGTGGTTTTTGTATAATAAGTGAGGTGTATTGGCAACATTGTTGTAACTATTTGTCTTGGAGAGTAAAAACCTAGACCCTCTTAAAACCATCAACTGCTGGACGAAAAGCGGGGTATACACTGTGCTGTGCTATGGCCTCTGTGACATGATAAATCGCATGTCGTATTCTTACTTGCCGACTGGGAATGCGTTGGCCGTTTCGACTATTACTGTAATTATTAGGGTTAAGAGTGGGGTAGGTGTACCTGGACTTGAAATAAGGTACTGTCCCGGCATTGGTCTGAAGGGAGTGTGGAAAACACACTCAGGATAGCCGCTGTCAGCGCCCGGATTCGAACCTCCGATCTGTAGACTTGCTGTAGGCCCCCATCACGGTCATTGGTGAGCTATACCGCTGGGTCTTACTTGAAGATGTGAGAGCTTTTACTTCAATATCGGAGAGTCTTTTCTATAGCCACTAAATGTCAATGGTCACCAAATGTTTACTCCAAAATATTCCA
Organism: Meconema thalassinum; assembly: GCA_946902985.2. Lineage (NCBI taxonomy): Eukaryota > Metazoa > Arthropoda > Insecta > Orthoptera > Tettigoniidae > Meconema > Meconema thalassinum. The sequence continues at coordinate 611,482,248 of OX336390.1, forward strand.
AAAATAATCACCCAAATGGCCTATCCTATAACTCAATAATTTGGACATAATTTTTGCAAACTTTTCCGGAGGAGGGCCAACGGACCCCACTCTGGGCTTGGTGATATTCCATACCCCAAGATCCCCGGTGTTTCCACTCCCCCTTAATCTTGGCTTAAATCCGCCCATGATGGTCACCAGTCATAGATAGGATTGAGGATGTTTAGGAAAATGTGTCTCTAGTTTTGCTTACTGCAAAGCAATATTAAATTATAAGAAATCCACTGACTGCCAAGTACAAAATATAGTTCAAATTCACATTTTCTTCTTTTGTGAAAACAATCACTGATCAGCTGCAATCTACTGATAGCACATAATAACTTGAGTTAAGTATGAGTACTGTATACCTGTGGTTAATTATGAAAATATATTTTGCTTTGTTTTAATGTACAAAGATGTGTGATCGCCGTTCAACCAAAACACTTATCAGTGTTTAGGCTTAGACCCAAGGGCGTGACTCTTCAAGGGCAGTAAATTTTAAGAATGTCAACATAAAAACACTATATGTAAAACGTATTTTAAAATACGTCTTGACTTGGTGTAAAAATCATGTTTTCATTATGAAAAGAGATTACGTCATATGTCACAGAGGCCGTAGTACTGCACTATGTACAGTATACCCTTTCCACCTCTTTTAACATGCAGTTCAGTGAGATGAACTTCCTGTTGATTAATTTTTGGGTCTTATGACGTAGGGATAGAATTGAGGAGGAAATGAATGTACGGGTTAAAACGATGAATCATGGAAAATAAGCATAGAATAACCGACGGTGGAAGTCTAACCCACCTTTTTCCGAGTTCACGGACAACAGCTTTTTTAAATGTGAGTATTTTCCCAAAGTTAAATACTGTAAAAGCGATGCAATTACTGGTCCGATAAATGCAACTTTTTCCAAATTTGTGTACGACAAACGATTATATTGATTTTATGAGTATCACTGAAACTCTAAAATTATTGATATCAGAGAGAATCTGCAGAACTTTAAATCTGAACACTGTGCATGCTTACAGTGTTACCTCATCGAGACAAATTTAGATTTGTCAAACGCCAAAACAGTTTATTGAATTTAATGAAAATTATTACGGTACCTAGTTTTTGATGGCTTTAATCTGATATTAATTTTTGTTAATTGAAAATAATGCGTTAGTACGCGCTTGTCAGATATAAACATTGAATTTGCAAATAATTTTGGATGCATTCCTCCACTCTCAATGTTGCAAATTTTACATACCAGCATTAACTTATTTATATTGATAGTAATTCACGCTCTGCTTATGATAATAAATATAGGCTGGATTTAGTGGAATATATCATTGAAATATTATTATTATATATGAATTGCAGCCAATGGTCATTTCAATTGAATGCTCCCCAACAAGTTCAATTTCAAGTAGTTCCAACTTTGGCTACCAGACGCCACTGTCACTGACACGCAGCGGGGAACGTTGGAACTTGATAGAGCGTTTCTAACCAAATAACCTACAAATTTTGGCTACACACTTCCAATTGTAGTGGTAGGTTCTTTTACATGCCATAAATCTATGACATGGGCCCGCCGGCTTTACTTTCTCTCCAAATTCAGGCATACTGAAGGATTTTAACGCTCTTAAAAATCCGACGACTTCGGCCGGGTTTACACCCGCGATCTTGGGCATTGGTGTTCAGCATGCTACAATTATTATTATTACTATTACTTGCTTGCTGGCTCTTTATGTTCTTGTAATTGATGTCGTGATGAACATTTAGTGCAAATAAAAAAAGTGCAAAATCAGTTTGTGCAAATTTGCGAGGATTTTACAGAATTTGGTTTTAGAGGGGTGGCCGGGAGATTCCAGCCCCAGGGCCCGTCGTCGCTCTCCACGGCCCTGTATCGACCTGACATTGAGGTCTTCTTCAGCTCAATTAAGATTGAAATCAATAAGAATAAAAATAAAATGCTATAGATGTACTTACGTCTAATGTTTTTTGATGTGTAAATTTTTATGAGATAAATTGTAATTAATAGAATGATACAAAATTAAAAAGATGGATATCCTTACAATGTAATATTAATTATGAAAAAATAAAATATAATATTGGGCTTTACATTAATTTTTTCAAAATACAGTTAGAAAATAAGAACTTTTGTAATCATAAGTGTAAATAAAATATTGAACTTTATATTAAAAATTCAAAAATTTAGAAAATTAAATAATTTAGAAACACAAGTGCCGAATATCAACAAATAGTTTAACTTAGTGCTTGAAATGAGCAAAAACTAAATCTTCTTCCGAAATATGGAGTGTGAATTTTGTATCAGATGCCAACCAGTTAGTGTGTTGTTTGAATTGTCAACCATGTTGTGTAGATGGAAAATATCAGTAGGATGACTAATTCAACATAGGATCGCAAGTGAATGCCAATATGTACAGTTATACATATAGATAAGTGGCAATTCTGAATTCAACCAAATGTTTGTAGGCTATAACGAAATGGGACCCAACAATATAGCTTCATGTATGAATCTTCTTTAATAAAACTTACATAACTTCTTTTTATAACATATATTGTATGTTTTGTATGTGTGTGTCCATATCTGGACAATCTATCTGGACACACTTGACAAACGATAGGTTATAAACAGTATGTTATAAAAGGAATTTAGATAAGTTTTATTGAAGATTCATACATGAACCTATATTATTTGCTACGTACCAGTGGCGGCGCGTGGATAAAACATCTGGGGGTTCACTACTTTGAAAAATAACGTTCCCAAATTTAATGTTACTTGATGTTTGCATAGACGTAAAATAGTGATATTGCATGACTAGAAAGGTGACTTTCCTTTGAAGACACATGATTGCAGCTCGAAGAAGTTACCAAAACTATGAGAAATGAAAGACAGAGAATATAAGGTGTAATTACCTTAGACTGATCCAGTTTCGTCTGATGTTGAAGACGTTGCTGGCGTTGGTATAACAGCTGTCGTCTGTGTACAGGAAATCCATCCTCCTTTCCTTCCTGGCGGCGAATAAGTCAATTTACCTTCTCATTAAAATCGACTAATTTATTTGTCATCTCCTCCTCGATGGACAACATAGCGAGAGCAGACAGTCTATCTTCATGCATTGTACTCCTCAGGAATGTCTTAATCCGCTTTAAAGTGGAAAAACATCTTTCTGCTTCAGAAGTAGTCATGGGGACAGTAATAATTAATTTCTAAAGTTTCATTACTTCTCCGAAAGGTTCCTTGAGATTGTTCTCTATCAAAAAAGCCAGGAAGTCAGTTGCATCATTCATTTCTTTAAATTCACTTCTTGAATAAATCACCTGCAGTTCGGTTTTCAGTTTATTTTTAGCAAGAAAAGGATAGGACTCTATAACATACGTAAGATTCTCCTCTGGAAAATTATTTTGGAAGGGTGGGAAGAATAGGTGATCAAAGAAGGTGGAGGCCAGTAAGTGGTTGGAGAAGTTGAATCTCTCTTTGCTGTGATTTATAATCACGTCACACACCTCCTTCGCCGCAATGTTCCTCGAGTAATAACTATTTTCGCATCTTCTTTTCCCTCTGTTGTCTTCTACAGTTTCCTCCACAACGATGCTGTCAACATTGTCCCTTACTTTCAAAATTGCAGTTTCGCACTGATACAGGGTTAGCAGAACGCTTTTGTAATTGGTTGTATAGAATGTCCACGTGAGGCATAACACTGTAAAAGAACTCTAACCAAAAAGTAAACGATGATTGTTGTATTTTCAGACGCAGTCCATGTGCTTGGTTCATAGTAGCTGTTTGTCTGCTTGTGTCTTCGATTTTCTCCAAGCATTCCAGAATTGCATCCTTATGCTCATGCAATGTAAGAACACATCTTGATTTAAAGTTCCATCTCGTAGCTGAGCCCTGCGGAACTCTTCTGCCCACAACCTCATCAAGAATGCCCACTCTCTGAGGCGAATGAGAAAAAAAATATGCTGGAATCTCTCCAATGGTGGCAAAGAACAATCGCACTACTTTGTTGTGGCTAGCAGCTGAGCCAGAATTAAATTCAATTGATGGGCGTAACAATGCACAAAGTAAGCAAATGGGTAGTCTTGTCTTACAATTGTTTGTACTCCGGAGTGTCGGCCACTCATGACATTGGCACCATCGTAACATTGGGAGACTACTTTTTCTTTGTGCTCTCCAACTACGTGAGTGAGGACTCCTTTTATACAATCGGCTAATCACCAGGCGTCGTTTCCTGCTGGGATTAAGAAAGTCCAGAACCTTTCAACAGGCTTCCAATTAGCTAATACATATCGAAGAACAATGACTAACTGACACTTTGAAGACACATCAGATGTTTCATCTGCTATCAGGGAGACGAAGTCTGCAGTAGCTACTTCAGCTAAAATATTCTCGCGACACACATGCAACATACATTCCAGAATGTCATTTTGAATGTCTTTCGACGTACCCTTGAAGACTGTAGCACTGTTGAAATGACCCCTAACGACGGTATCCAATGCCGAAGTAAAATTAATGAGTCCTCTGAATACGCCTGGATGGTTTGAATCGAGTGTTTCGTCATGACCTCTCAAAGCAAGTTCAAATTCAACACAGAATTTCACGCAGTCAATGATCTTCGAGAGCACGTGCCTATTTTTTCTGACACTATCATTATGCCTCTCAATATTCCTTCTGAAAGCGCTACTTAGCTGCTGCCTAATATCTGTTTTCCCCAGAAATGAAAGATCTAAACATGCACTCGTATGTGTAATAGATGCTTCGTGCTTATTGATCTTTTGTGTTAAATGGCTGAGATCTGATACCCCTGTTTTTGTCCAATTCGTGACCTTACCCTTAGCAAAAAGCAAGCACGGGAAACAGAAAAGCCTATTAATGGTATCGCAACCACATAGCCAAGTATTCCTCTCGTAAATCTGTGGCTTAAATGTTCTACAAAAATCCTTACCTCTACTAGTTTGCTTCTGAATAATGTTCAGGGAGGAAAGAGGCCTGCCAAGCTGCTTTATTTTGCACTTTTCTTCTATACTAAGTGTTGGAAAGGTATTCTCTAGAAGAAACCGAACGGTATTAATTTTCACACTGATGAATACACGACACACGCATCAAGACTAGGGTGACCAGATCCAGTACTGTGAAATAGAGGACAACATAGGAAAAAATTGAGGACATTAAGGGAAAAAAAGAGGACAAATCTAAAAGTAATAAAACCATATAAGATAAGATAAAAATTCTTATGAACTTCAAAATGTATTAATTACATTAATAAACTTAGAACATTGCCACTGAAAATGTATATTAATCTGAAATTAAAAACATGAAATTACACTTTATTTGTAGACTATTTGTATTATTCTGAGGATGATATTCCTGCCAACAGTTTAGGTCTGTCCAACAGATATTTATAGAAGTCCTGACAAGAGTATTCCTTAAAATTGTACTGCACCATTAATAGACCATTCACAGATTCTATTTGCAATCTATTTCTTTCATCTGTCCATTGAGATGAAATCAATGAGCATTGTGACCTGGGATACAAAAGAAATATTCTGCAATTTTAAGAAGCTCTGAGTAGCATTCAATATTTTCACTATCATTGAAATATTTTGCCCATTTTTGACTTGGATTTGCCATAATTTAAGATATTCGCTGTTATTTGAAAAAACTTCTCTGTAAATTTACTCAGATTACAAAACTGATCAAAATATTTTGCATCATCAATGTGAATACCTTTCCCTTGTAAATACATAATACTTTTTTCAACATCAGTGTATTCCATCTTCTTTAAAGTTAAAGTTAAACTCATCCACATGAAACAACTGAAATCATCAAAATAGCTTACCCATTTTGTCAAATATTCCAAAGATACTTTATATAACATCAATGCTTCATTCATAAATAAATCTGCATCCTTATCATACCCCTCTTTTCGAACATTTTCTACTACATCTTTCACCTTCAATGAAATGAAAAAACCTTCATATCTATTTTGAAGCATAACCTTGACACTTTCCAACACATTCATGATTTCTAACACAGAACTCTCTTCTTTCTCTATTATCAAAGTCTTTGAGTGAAATATTGACATCAGAGAATGCAGGTGCCACAAATAAGCTTCACTCAAGTTATTTCCAAAAATATTAATGAGAAGTTTTGGAGGATTTGGCTCTGACAAGAAGTAAGACTTCAAGGGAAGAAACATTTCCAATAATCTATCAACAGCAGGGAACAGAGGTAGACATCTTGTCTTGCTGTGGGAGAGTAATTGTTTGTAATTGGTATCAACAAATTCACAATATGACTTCAACTGTTCAGTTCTTACAGTGTAAATTGAGAAATAATTATACAACTTAACAATAAGACAATCTATGTCCACAGATAAAACATCAGTTCCATGTTGAATTGTATTATTCAATATATGACCTGGGCAACCTATACCAACCATATTCCTATTGACAGCATCCTTTAAGTTAGTAAATACATTCTTGCCTTCTCTACGATTTAAACCACCAAAGTTAGTGTTCGTGTTGTCACTAGCAAAGGCCACACATTTCTCGACAATACCTAAACTAGACAAGGTATCCTTAATATACCCTGAAATATATTCAGCTTTCTGATTAGTTCTACCACCTTAGTTTTAATACCACCTAGTTTATAATCGAAATATTGAATGAGAATAGGAATCATCTTCAGACTTCCATGATTGCTTCCATCCGTACACACTCCATAACAAGATATACCTTTCATACATTCTACTGTAACATCAACAGCATGTGGGCCTATTACTCTGTTTATTATACTTTCAGTTTTGGTTCTAGCTGAAGAAATTCTTTTGGCCACTTCCGAATCATAATAAATTGTCTGGTTCAATTTGGGTGTGCAGTCCATTGATCAGTAGGAGGAATGATGACGAACGGTATGGAATGCTAATGCTCCTTCCGCAGCTAAAACGCGATTCTTTAATGCTGTATTTGATGTGGAAAAAAGCTTCTCTATAGTTTGGGAACTGCCGCAGCCTTGTATACATTTTTGTGTTTATTTGAAGAAATGTGACTATCCAAATCTTGAGAACCTACGAAATTAAATGAAAATTTTATATAAATAACGCTGTTTTAATATTTGTAATTTATTAACTTAAACAATAAATATAGAACTTACCATGATTTGCTACCGATACGAAAGTTGCAGTTGGGCAAATTTTACATTCTGCCTCAAAATCATTACGTCCAAGCTTGAAAGCAGGATATTTGGTTTTCAAAGCATCTGTAAACTTGCACTTTCTTTTAGGCATCTTGAATTCGAGCAAATTTTAAACAGGCAAACAAACAACAACGCCACAAGACTGCCATTCAACGGAGCACAAACACAGAAACACATTCCCAAACCCAGCGTAGACTGGAAACAAAAATTGTAGCGCTGCACATCGGTAAAAATTAAACTATCGACGTGGCGCCATTATGAACTGCGAAAAACTAAAACATACATACATACATTCATACGATAATATAGTAAATTAATAAAGAGGAGGACATTTAGAAAATTTTAAAAATTGTTCGCGGACAGAGGACAGAGACGTAGATTGGAGGACATGTCCGCGAAAAAGAGGACGTCTGGTCACCCTAATCAAGACACCGCCACACCCCGTGATAACGAACGTCAGATACAATAGAGCACTTCGATAAACACAGACATGAGAAGATATTCGCTAAGGTACTGTTCCGGAGGTGGTTGAACTGACGGGTCAGAAATAAACACTGATCCAAGAACGTGTTAGGCAGACTGTTACTTATGTTCTTATCTTGACGTATTTTGCCTTTATGAGCACTTCTAAATAATGAAAAGTTTACATTAATTACATAAACATAGACTACATACGCCTATTGATGTTATACAAATCGTAGTTACAAAAATATTCTGGTTCATTGCGGTTAATTATATCTAAAACGCAAAATCGTGAAATTAAAATCCCTTCAAAACGTACCATAACAGGCACATTTTAAACTGCACTCTTAGAGACAATACATCGCTCAGGCCCAGGGCTGCAGCGGCTAACTTCGGGGTGGTTCGAGATAGATCGTGTCTAGCGCTGGCTTGAGCTGGTGCTTTCACCAGCGATAGTTTAGCCTTGTTCTCGGCTTACCCCTCTTGCCTCACACAACCCCGCGCCCATCGCTCCCTCCTTACGTCCCACCGTCGCGTGCCTACGATCCAGAAATTGAACCTTTCGTGCGCCAGCGATCCAGAAATTGAACCTTTCGTGCGCCAGCGATCCAGAAATTGAACCTTTTCGCTGATTCCGGAGAGCAACCGAGTGTTGATGTCAAAATTATCCCTCCGAGCGCAAATTTACAAATGTAAGTAAAGAAATACGCACTTGATTAACCATTTTACTAAGAGTTATATATTTTTATAGGGGGTTCACTGAACCACTGAACCACTGCTACGTACGGTACGAGAAGTTATTGACGTCAAAATGTTGTGCATTGTCCTTAAAGAGACCCCAATGTGCAGCAGTAAAACACTGAACTATTGCCAACAGTAACAATATTGTATATTTATTATGCAGATTAGCCCAAGCTTCGCCTTCAGCGCACATGTCAGTCAAATACGACGAAGAAAGAGCTCTCCGTCACCGACAGGAACTGATGCTTGCTTGGTCAGCTACCAGGGAAATAAGGACCAGGTAAGTTCAGAGCACGACAGTGCACATCTATGATTAACAAATAGTAAGATTTAAGGTATGCTCAAGACAACCAGAGAAAGTTAATGTGGCAAAAAGATAGCCATTTATCATTCTGTACTTCAAAGAAATTTACACCATTACCTATATTAGAATCATAGGATTGTTAATAGGCACCTGGGAACAAATCCTAGATTTTTGGCTAATTTCTGAAATTTTAAAGCACTTTCAAAATATTCTTTTTCAGATTTGGTGGTTTTTGTCACTAGAGAGATCAATTCAAATATTTCGGAAACTATTTGTACGATTTAATTTTAAAATTTTTGTGTATTGTTCTCCTTTATTGATGTTATTAGTTTCTAATATTAACAACGGACTTTTAGATTTATTTTATGATTCAAATTTCATTTATAACCTATTTTATCATTCTTACAATGTACTATAGTTGTTATTAAACAAAGCAGGTTTGGAGTTTTATGTTGCTCTGAGCCATGAGGCCTCCTTTTTATGAGTGATCCGAACTGTTTGCTGGATGCTTCCATACATCCAATCGAAACAGTTGAAGCAAAGCTTGTGTTGCACCGTACGATTTCCAAGTGTTGGTCAAGGTGAAAGAATGTATTTCAGAATCAGACTTGCCAACAATTAACAAGTTCAAACAGTGAAATAGGAATCTCCGTTTCCCATTACTCCATGAAGTTGATTACTCCATGAAGTAGATTTCTATCATCAAGGAACTGAGACATGATAGAAAGTTGAGAGCATTGATTACAGATTGTGTGACTGTTTTAAAAAATAGTGTGGTGTGACCCAAGGATCATCTAATTCATCACTTTTGGTTATAGAATTTCCGAGAGAGAGCACCCCTTGAGGCTATGTAATGTACTTGCAAGTCTGGCAACATAAAAAGTAAAAAGCCATATGAATGTAGCCTTTATTACACGTAATTGAACAGTATAATCTGCGATGAGTTACTGATTATTGATGAAAATAACACAAACATAACTACGCCTTTCACCAGGCGCAGAAATATACATCCAGATAAGAAAATAATAAGTTTTGATATGTATCAATGTTGGCGATAAATTTGTCACGAAGGACAGAATTATGTCGTTCTAGAGCTTAATTCACCTTTAGGCTAATTAAACATTGCTCTCCTACTCTACAGAATTGTTGGGATGTGACCAGGGTTGCCAGACGTTACGTTTTCCGGAACAATTTTCTGTCATGAATATCAAATGGAGAGATGATAGAAACTGAACCTCCATTAGTTTGATAAAACGAGAATTGTTCACATAATTCAATTATGATGAAAATTGTACGTAGTGAATTTTATCAGAAGGTTGTTGTTTGAGTCTACAGCCTTTTGACTGGTTTGATGCAGATCTCCATGTCTCCCTGTCCTGAGCTAATCGTTTCATCTCTACATAGCTACCACACCCTACATCGGAGGCAATCTGTTTAACATATTCTAACCTTGGTCTACCCCTACAGTTCTTTTCCTCGTCCCTTCTTTCCATAACTAAGCTTGCTATTCCTGGGTGTCTTAATATGTGTCCTACCAACCTATCTCTTCTCTTCATTAGCAGTCGCCAGAAACATCTCTCCTCTCCCTCTCGCCTTAATACCTCTTCGTTTGTAACCCTATCTACCCATCTGTTCTTCATCATTCTCCTGTAACACCACATTTCAAATGCTTCAATTCTCCTCTTATCTGCTGCACCAATAGTCCAAGTTTCACTCCCATAGAGTGCCATGCTCCAGACAAAGGCTTTCAAAAATGACTTCCTAATACCTAAATCTATATTCGATGTCAACAGATTCCTTTTTTGCTGAAACGCTTTCGTTGCCTGAGCCATCCTGCTATCTATATCCTCTTTGCTTCACCCATCACTGGTTATTTAGCTTCCTAAGTAAGAGAAGTCTCCTACTTCCTTTAGCTTTTCACCTGCCAATTTGATGTTCATAGAGGTTTCTGATTTATTTAGGCTGCATTCCAATATTTCTGTTTTACATTTATTCATTTTCATCATGACTTATTTCCTCAATACGGAGTCCATACCATTCAAAAACTCATTCAAATCCACTGGCGTGTCGGCTAAGATGACGATGTCATCAGCAAATCTCAAAGTTGAAATTATTTCTCCTTGAATCAACTCCCACTTTATAATTTTCTCCAATTTCTTTCATTGCTTGTTCAATGTAAAGATTGAAAAGTACGGGGGATAAGTTGCAGCCTTGCCTTACACTTTTCTGAATACCAGCTTCTCTCTCATGTCCTTCAGCTCGAATGACGGCTGTCTGGTTTCTGTATAGATTGTAGATCACCCTCCTATCCCTGCAGTTTATTCCAATCGTTTACAAAATGTCAAACAATTTTGCCCAACCAACGTTATCAAAATCCTTTTCTAAGTCTACAAATGCCATGAACGTTCTCTTATCCTTACTTATTCTACCTTCCAAAATCAGCCGAAGACTTAGTACAGCTTCCCTTGTTCCTACATTTCTCCTGAAACCAAACTGGTCTTCACCCAACTCCGTTTCTATCTGGCTTTCCATCCTCTTGTAAATTATTCTAAACAGGATTTTTGAAGCATGATTAATCAGCTGGTTGTACGGTAATTTTCACATCTGTCAGCTCCTACTTTCTTAGGTATAGGGATGATAACATTCTTTTTGAACTCAGTCAGAGGGTACCTCAACTGTCTCATAAATCCTACACACCAAGTGAAATAACCTGACCAGACCATCATCACCTATGAAGCGTAGCAACTCAATCGGTACGGTACACCATCTATGCCTGGTGCTTTATTCCTGCTTAAATCTTCCAATGCTCTGTCAAGTTCTGATCTCAATATTAAATCTCCTTTCGCATCCTCATCAATTTCCTCTTCCCTCTCCATTACATGATTCCCAATCTCATTTCCCTTATACAAACACTCTATGTAAGCTTTCCATCTCTCAACCTTTTCTTCCCTATCTGTTAGAGGCTTTCCATGTGTGTCCTTAATATTACAGCACTTAGTCTTCTTTTCCCCAAAATTATTCTTAATCCTTCGATAAGCTGTGTCTATTTTTCCTAATTTCAGACAATTTTCTGTACCTGCACATTTCTCTTTCAACCATTCTTCTTTCGCGTTCTTGTACTTCTTGTTAACCTCATTTCTCACACGTCTGTATTCTGCTTTGCCCTTTTCATCTCTTACATTCTTGTGTTTCCACCTTTCATCCATTAATTCTAGTAAATCCTGAGTGATACACGGTTTTCTACCTATTCTTTCTTTCCTACTAATGTTTTCTTCTGTGGATTTTGTTATTTCATTCTTCAAAAGTGCCCATTTGTCTGCGATTGAAGTGTGTTTAAGGTTTTTCATTAGTCCTTCCTTTATACTCTTCTTGAATCTTTCGTTAACATCCTTCTCTTTCAGTCGGTCTATTGCCCACCTTTTTGGCTTTTGGCTTTTCTTCAGTTTCTTCAACTTTAATCTGCATTTCATAACAACCAGATTGTGGTCAGAGTTTGTCAGCACCAGGATTTCTTTTACAATCCAAAATCTGGTTTCGTAATCTCTGCTTGACCATAATGAAGTCGATTTGGTAACGCCCTGTATCTCCTGGTCCCATCTATGAGCATATTCTTCTATTGTGGTTATTGAATAAGGTGTTAGCTATGACCAACTCATGCTCGGTGCAGAATTCCATCAGCCTGCTTCCTTGATCAATCCTTTCACCTAATCCGAAATCTCCTACTATCTTCACTTCTCTTCCTTTTCCTACCACAGCATTACAATTTCCCATTACTATAATATTTTCATCACCCTTGATATACCTCAGTATTTCATCTCTCTTTTCGTAGACCTTTTCAACATCTTCATCATCAGCTTGACTGGTAGGCGTATAGACTTGTACCACTGTAGTGCACGTAGGTTTAGTATTGATTTTAGCTACAATAATCCGTTCACTATATTGCTCATAATATCCCACCTGCTGTCCAAGTTTCCTACTTAATATGAGACCTACCTCCGCATAGCCATTGTTTGATGTAGTGCTAATGACCCAATGGTCTCCTGACCAAAAGCCAGGTTCTTCCTGCCAGAGGATTTCACTGTTCCCAACCAAATCCAACCTCAACCTATCCATTTCCCTTTCTAAGTTTTCTAACCTTCCACTGCCTAGCAGACTTCTAACATTCCACGCTCCGATCCAAAGAACGTTAGATTTCCTCTTTGTCACTTCTGTGATGTTAACCCCCTCTCGAGTAGTCCCCGCCCGGAGATCCGAACGGGGGACTAGTTTGCCTCCGGATTGGAATTTTACAAGAGAGGAGGCCATCATCACATGTAATTATGCATAGAGAGGTGCATATCCTCGAGAATAGCATTACCGCTGTAGTTTCCCATTGCTTTCAGCCATGCAGCAGAACGCAGTGTAGCCATTAGGTGGCTAATGTTATCAATATAATTACAGTCTATAAGACAAGTAAAGAATTGATTTATTCTGAAGATACTTACAGATTAAAAAATTCCTCTCGGCACGCCGGAAGGCGGAGGTAGATTTCACCGGGAAAACTAGAGGATATGCGAAAATAGGCAGAATATGCAGGTTTTCGTAGAAGGATCAGACCTCATTTATTGCGAGAAAGTATTTTACAATTGGCACTTAATTAACTTAGCTTTTCGTTTTTTATGCATATTTTTAACATTTTATTGTCTTATGGGGACGGTAACCTTCTCGTCATTTAGGGTCCATGTTCATACTTGTGGTCACACTGTCCTTATGCAAGGTTTCGACACTGATGTGTAACTATCTAGCGGTCTGTTACTTCTTCTCGCAAAATTTTATCTCTTGCGGAGATGTTGGTTGGTTCCTCAGTTCAGGGGCTGCGACAACGCGGTCATGTAGCCCCGTGTACTTTGGGTGTGTGTAGAATCAGTCTGATATACGGTGTTAATTGTGATGGCTGTATTAGTCTGTAATTCTGGTAAGGACTGCGGACGGTCAATTTCAAGTAGTAGTTCCTAATTTTGCTACCAAATACTACCGTCAACGGCACCTAGTTGTGAACTTGGCTACTAGATGCCACCGCAACCAGCTACTCGCAACGAACGTTGGAACTTCCCCTCCAAAGGTAGGCATACTGAGGGACTTTTAGTGTTCTTAGAAAATACGACGACTTCGGCCGGCTTTGAACCCACGACCTTGGGCATAGTTCAGCATGCTACCAGTTACCTCACCGAAGCCGCTTCCCACAGAGTCAGGTGGAAAAATGAATGTGATATCGTGCAATGGTGTTGTCATGGCAACGTCTGATGGCTCATCCCTCATCAATTCAGTAGTGTTGTCATGGCAACGTCTGATGGCACTTGGCATTTTCTTCTAATTCGGAAATAATTTTGCTCATCCCTTGGCGTAAGGGTGGGTCATATCAAAAATTCTTTCAGACAAAAGTTTTAGGTAATTATTAGGGGAATATTGTCCATTTTGTACGGTTTTGATATTGTGCCTATTAAGAGAGATACGATTAATGTTTCCCGAAGAACCCAATTTTTTCTCACCCCTTTGGTCAATGGTTGGTGCTGTCAAAAAACTTTTCAAACATAACTTTTTGGGCCTTATCCGATACATAGTATGAACTTTGAATGGATTCGATATTTTAAATATTAAGAGAGTTATAGCGATATTTCACTTTTTCGAAAAAAGACCCCCATTTTCACCCCCTTCGACCGATTATGCCCATTAACGAACTCGACCGAGATTTTATAGGGATACATATTATGTAAAAACTTTAAAGTGATGGGTGAAAAATTACGGTAGTTATCGTGTCCACAAGAAAGTGATATATGTATATATATACTGTACATATATATATACATATATACATAAATTATATATAATCTTTTGAACTGATGGTGTTTTTGGGGACTGGGGGATGTGAAACGCGAAGATATGTCGAAATTTTTCGGAAGTCGAAACATGGTACCCATTGCAATAGTTAGCTGTCTAATGAAATCTACCTAAAATCCTTTCAAAGGGTCGTTCAAATGAAAATTATTTGTAAGTTGCTGGTGTCATTGGCCTGTATGATATGTGAGCAATATCTAGTTTTAATCTTGTGTATTTGATTACATAATATTTATTTAATAAATACAGTATGTGTATTATTTATTCTTCTTCTACTTCTTCGCCTTTTGAGACCACAAAGGATCACTATAACCAACCATTAGTTCGTCAACTTGTAGGAACTGCCTTCTGGTCTTCCCAGTACTTCTTCTTTCATATTGATCTTCTTGCCCTTTCTTGGATGGAAAATATTCTTGTTGGAAGTTTCTTTTTTATGAGTGGAAAATGAAAAGTTATATTTTAAAGTGCTGTAGTTAAATTTTTCTTACTTGTAGCATCTTCTGTTGTTAGACCAAATTCTTTTAAGTCCTCTCTGATTTCTTTTAACCATCGGCATCCAGTTGTTGTGTTTTTTGAAGCAAGATTGTACTGTACTAGTTGTTTTTGAAGAAGTGAATCTGGCATTCTTAAGATGTGCTCAAAGAATCCTCTTTCGCATGGTATCAGTAATGGGTTCTAGGTTGTTATAGACAATATTGTTAGGTATTATTCGCCATTGCCCATCTTTTTTATAACTTTTATTGATACAAGTTCTTCCAATTCGCCTTTCGATCTTCTGTAATATGTCGGTTTTAGATCGAATAATGTTTCTGATATGTATGTGGCTTCCGGTTATTGTAATGTTTAATTTTTGCATTAATTGATAAGCATTTATTTTTGTAAGAAGTTTCCCATGTTAATTTTTCTGCCCTAGATAACTTGTTTGTTCTTATTTGATGCTTTCTCATTTAAGTTTGTTATTAACTCTCCTAAATATTTGAATTTTGTTACAATTTTAATTTTTGTACCATTAATTTGTATTTCTTTTAAGGGTGTTGGTTTTTGTGGCATGATTTCTGTTATTTCAAATGATAGGCCTAACTTAAGGCCAATTTTATTGGCAATGGTCTAAAGCTCTAATATCTGTGTTTTGGCTTCCTCTAAACCTTTAGCCAATAATGCCATGTCGTCTGCAAAACCAAGACAGTTTGTTTGAATTTTTCTACCTATTTTTATATTCGGAGGGCATTTCTTAGACAACATTTAACAACCTTGGATAAAAAACAATGTTTTGGGAAGTATGTTTCGTTTTTCCATTCTTGAAATCTGGCAACCCTAGGCGTGACCAAGGTGGCAGATTGATTAAAAATATGAAAAAAAATTATAATGAAAATACATTTTCTGGGAAGGGATATTTCCAACCACACGCACAACAAACTATATCTAGCTTGGAATGTTTTGTCTTTCACAGTCAGGGTAATTTAATACAGCAAATTCTTCCATGTGGCACTACGGCTTGCCACAAGACTCACTCCCTGGCAGACTAAGCTCCCGCTCTTCCCCGCTCCACTTCCACTCACGCCAGCTTCTCCTCTCGAAACCTTATCTTGCTAGAGACGAGAAGAATGACTTCCCCCTCCCCCCTCGGCCGCCACACTCCTGCCCTAAACACGCTGCGCTGTAGTGGAATCCATAAGCCAAGTGTCAAGTGAGGCAAGAAGAATATTCTGACTTCCTATTCTTAAATAGAACGGTACATCAGTTGTATAAAAGTTGCGAATGGCAAAAAGACGTTCAGCATTTTCATTAATGAATTTGAACAAATGTAAGTCGAGGTCAACTTTAACTTTTTTTTACATTATTTCTTGCCAGTTTCTCACTCCAGCCATGTCTTCTTCTTTAGTATCATTTGACTATTGTGATATCATAATTTGTCATTTCCTGCTGAGCTCGAGCCAGTGCACATCAAGTACATGAGTTGAGCGTTTGGTTTGCAATTGCCTGATTCTTTAACCTTGATAAAACCTACCACATTAGTAGTGCAAACTGCTGACTTACTTACAAACATCATGTGACATAACATCTCAATTTCCTTCAATTTCATCAATAATGGCCGTGAACATTTCTGTTACAGACAAAACTTGGGAAGGAAAATCTCACATCTGCATCCATGGGTATCATCAACAAGAAATCTTGTTTGGGAACATATGGTGGACAACTTGCCAGTGATAAATTATGTGTGAGAGTTGAACAAAACAATGGGGATGCCTGTATAGTAAGTGATGTTCATAACCAATGCAGTGTCATGCATACCACTGGTTCACTCATCTTTAAACAAAATGATATTGTTTCTTAATATGGAAACGTTAGGGCCTCAAATCCACAACATTTTTTTATATAAACCTAGGGCAATCCTGTCAACCGTGAAACTAATTACTGTATTATGGTACCTACGTAACGTCAAAAATTATGGTATAATGTGCGCAATTATTACATACTTCAAATATCTAATTATTAAATCGATTCTAATTAGCAAATATTGTACTGAATGAAAGGTCCAACATTGGTAGCTGCAATCATTTTGTGATTACATCCAATAGTTAGAAATGAAATACAGTAGAACCCCACTCGTCCACCGCTCTGGTTGATCCAAACGTGCTTGAGCCGAACTTGCACCGACTAGTGGTGGAGACTCACTACCTGTCGCGCCATTGTTGTTTACAGGTACTTGTTATCGCTTGTCCGTTTTAGTGCTCCGTCATCTGTCGCCCATGCTTCGTACAGTTCGTACTGCACTGTGCACTTTTTAATGCTTACTGTTCGTTGGTTTTACAACATTGTCCTTCTGTGTTCGTTACAGTACTGTACATTTATTTATTTATTTATTTATTTATTTATTTATTTATTTATCGTATGGCTTTTAGTGCCAGGAGTGTCCGAGGACACGTTCGGCTTGCCTGAGTCTGTAGCTGCTTCCAGCGGACACCCCTATTAGGGTGAGCTACGACTTCCGTTCAGTTTCAAGTAGTTCCAACTTTCGCTACCAGATACCAATGATACCTAGTGGTGAACATTGGAACTTTGATAGAGCGTTCCGACGAAATCTAACCAAACAATTTAGCTGCACACAAGTTTAGTCTGTGAAAGGATCTTTTACATGCCATAAATGTATGACATGGGACCGCCGGCTTTACTTCCCCTCCAAAGGAAGGCATACTCAAGAATTTCTAACGCTCTTAAAAAAATCCGACGACTTTGGCCGGGTTTGAACCCGCTATATTGGGAACAGCAGTTCAGCATGCTACCAACTACGCCACCGAAGCCGCTAGTACTGTACATTAATTTGTTTACTGTACATTGTGTGTACTTTACATTTGTGTGTGTTTTTCAACATGTCAGCAGTGAAACATAAACATGTTACTTTTTCATTAAATGAAAAATTAGCACTGCTACGAAGATTGCACAAAGGGGAATCACACCAAAAATAGGCCTATTGCCAAGGAACTCGATGCAGGCGTTATGACAATAAAAGATTGGAGAAGAAATCGGAAAGACATTGAATCATGACCAGTGACGATAGATGGTGGAAACTCTCTTAAGAATCGCGAAACATTGAAAAAGCCTAAACTTGAACTGCTTGACATCGCATTGTGGATGTGGTTCTACCAAGAAAGAAGGAAAGGAACCCCGATATATTGAGTTCAGAGATTATTTATTTTCATGTAAATCCGCATTTTTCTGTACTTTCTCATAATCCAACCTTTTTTGCGTTCCCACCATACCCTCAGTCCAAAAGGTGACGGATTACAGGGGCTGTACTGTAGATTCATGATATAAATGTCTGCTTTCTTAAAATTATGCGATTCCCTAAAATTAGCCTCGAATATATCTGTACATTGTCTGTATATTGGAATTTTTGGCTAACACTTCGTATCTATCCCTGAAGAGGTGTATAATGATAAAATAGGCCCGCAGCTTAATTTTTGTTGCTTTTGTGTTGACCTAAGATGACATCCTCAGGGGAAAACTAAGCAACATATTGTTGGTATGATACAGAGTTATTGAGAGGGCAAAGATGAACAGCATAGAAGCCACCATTGTTGGTCACCAATTCAGATGGATTGGGCATGTTCAGCGCATGAGTGATGGCCGACTTCCTTGACGGATCCTGTATAGTGAAATTAGTACAGGCAAGAGACCTTGTGGCGACACTCTTAAGCGCTATAAGGACCAGCTTAAGAAGACCTTGAAGAGTACAGGCATTGAACCAAATACTGTACTTGGAGTGCCACTGCGGAGGATCGTCCTTGCTGGCATTCGACTACGGCAGCTGCTGTCGCACATTTTGAGCGTGAATATCAAAGGCAAGCTGTAGATAAACACCGTAAACCTCGCCAAGCTCAACCATGACCTCCACACTCTATAAGGTGCAACCAATGTGGTAGATTATTTCATGCCCGGATTGGCTTGATAAGACACCAAAGATATCTCCATGCCTGAATGGATCTTGAAGAAGAATTTCAGGAGAGAAATGAATACTCGAGCACGAGTATCAGCCGACGACGGCGACATAGGGGGTTCAAATGCAAGAGAAAGTGGAATTGAAATATTTTAGTGACATCAGTGTTGCCAACGCTGTGCATAGTGTGCTTGAATATTTTAAAGTTAATTGTAACTTAGAAACCTTTTGATGAAACTACATGAAAGTTGATGCACTTGAATCACATATTATTTCTGGCAATTATTCATGTTTATACATAATTATACATTATAGTGGCAACATACGTGTGCAGTAATATGGAACATGTGAGTTTCGTTACTCCTAGTTTCATGGTTGGCATCCATAAAGTTGTCATCAGACTGGATGAAACCACAGTTGTGGATGTCTATGGATCACCGGGTATCAGGTGGCCTTCTCATGTAATCAACACTCTTGCTCTTCCTGCAATATATCTAGGAGCCATCGTCATGAATTGTGGAACTGAGGCACATAATGCAAATGTTAATGCTGAGAGATATCACATATCACAGTAATGTTCCAAAAATCAATGATTTTGAATCGCTCATTCGTCAATGTTCTTATGACTGTTCAAACATGTTCAATTTAGATTTTCAATTCAAACCGTAAATTTTCAGTAAGATTATTTTCCTCAAATAAAACATTACTTTAGATTCCTCATAACACTAAATAAAATAGCTATTCCTTCCACTGAATTTGAAAAGGGATTTCTCCTCATGAATATGTTTATCATTCCAGAAATATCCTCAAAATAATAGATTTTGTTTATAAAAACCTTCATTAAGAGTCTTCTATTTAACAAAACATGTTTGAAGGTATGACTGGGTGATAAAAAGCAACCTTAGGAAGTTAGGTGAAATTCATATTGGAAATGGTTTTTAAGTTAGTAAAAGTGTGTAGTGCATGAAAGAATATTATTTTAGGAGTCCAATTTATCAACCTCTCTACCGGTACCCATTTTATGAGTTCCAACACCTCCAAAGAAATGCCCTGATTACAATGTTGATATTTGGTGTTTCAGGGAGATCCCGGCAGTTCGCTTGAGTGCTCTGGTGAGCTGGTTGGCATCATGTCTGTGAAAACGTTGTGCGAGAAGCAAGGGAATAAAGCAATATATACAAGCGTGTACGACCACAAAGTGTGGATTGATAACACGCTAGGAATATCCTCAGGGCAGAGTGTCTATCAATCAATGACTGTATTTATATCATTCCTGTCCTGCTTGCTGCTGTTATAAATAATATGCAATGGTTATATGCAGAGCGTGGATGTTCAGACAATTGTTTAAAATAAATAGGCGAGCAATGAGGTTCCTAATATGAGAAAATAGGCACTAACATTATCAAATTAGGCATTTAAAAATTGTATGTTGTATTGATGTAATACATTTTAGACCGGTACTTTCATGGTTACGTTCCACAGCAAATTCTCAAGTCATTTGCCTATTATTGAAAACAGTTTCTATTAAAGATACATATTTTCTTACTACCACTTATTGGAAGTGATACTTAAAACATGCTCTTGCAGATGGAACAGAATGTTTTTATTACAGGTTATATTTCTATATATTTGGGGGGAGTGAGATTCTCAGTAAATGCTATCTTGTGCTACAAATATTGTATATCGTTTAATTTGTGTAACTTGCCTTTGTTGTTTCTATAAATAAAGTATGTCTGAATATTTTGAAAATGTATAGTTATATGACTAAAGTCATAGATTTACACTTTATAGTTATCCTGGATGAGGAGTATAATGACCAAATATACTCTTAAAAATACTATACTGTTTGTTATGCATTGCCATCTAAACTACTGGAGCAAATGGCATGAGAATTCGTAAGTAGAAGGCATCTCTACAATAAAACTAGGCTACAAATTATTTATACAGTCCTAAGTGATGAGGGGGTTAAAAAGAAGTCTTGACCGTTTTTCTCTGTTTTCTCCAAAGTGGTCTAATTAATATATGAAATGAAGAATAAGACTTTTTCAGTTTCCGCCTATTCAGTACATTTATTTTGCCACACTCTTATGGGTACATGTTTCGGGGCCTGTTTGGTCCCTTAATCAGCCCATGATACTATTTTTAGGACGCATCAATCATAAGTAACATCGAAGCTCTCAATAATACAGTAGCACAAAGTACACTTAACATATTAAAGCATTAAAACACTGGTTAAAAACTAATAAAAACAACATGCAATATGTCACAAATTCTCGGATACAATTAATCACCCACGTTTCTGTCCTGGGACTAAAATATAATATAATAAATATAATAAAATATAATATAAACAATAATATTGTTCCATGTAGATTCATATGGATTTGTAAGATATTGCCAAAACATGCATAGGCCTGCTGTCCCTTATGTTCAGTTAATTCTGATAGCAAAGACCCTCAATTAATTCTTTTTAGTAGAGCTGGGATTTCTATGTAATTACATATTTTACATATTTTTTCATATTTGTGGGTTATTCTTAGTGATAATACATAAAATTACATATTTGAGAGTTTTCCTGTTAGGTAGATTTCTTTAGAAAGCTAACTATTGCAATGGGTCCCATGTTTCGACTTCCGGAAAATTTCGACATATCTTCGCGTTTCACATCCCCCAGACCCCAAAACCACCGTCAGTTCAAAAGTTTATATATAATTTATGTATATATGTATATATGTATATATATATATATATATATATATATATATATATATATATATATATCAGTTTCTTGTGGACACGATAACAGCCGTAATTTTGCACCAATCACTTTGAATTTTTTACATAATATGTATCCCTATAAAATCTCGGTAGAGTTCGTTAATGGGAAAAATCGGTCAAAGGGGGTAAAAATGGGGGGCTTTTTTCGAAAAAGTGAAATATCGCTATAACTCTCTTCACACATGAAATATCGAATCCCTTCAAAGTTCATAATATGTGTCGGATAAGTGCCAAAAATTTATGTCAAATAAGTTTTTTGATAGCACCAACCATTGACCAAAGGGGTGGGAAAAAGTGGGTTTTTCGGGAAACATTAATCATATCTCTGTTAATAGGCACAATATCAAAACCGCACAAAATAGACAATATTCCTCCAATAATTACCTAAAACTTTTGTCTGAAAGAATTTTTGATATGACCCACCATTACGCCACGGGGTGAACAAAATGATTTAAATTATAAGAAAATGCCAAGTGCCAAGAGAGGTTGCCATGACAACTTTACTTTTAATCGATAAGGGATGACCATCAGCAGTTGCTATGACAACGCCACTGCACGAGATCACATTCAGTTTTCATATGTCAGTGGGAAGCGACTTCGGTTTCGGAACTGGTAGCATGCTGAACTTCTATGCCCAAGGTCGCGGGTTCAAACCCGGCTGAAGTCGTCGGATTTACTAAGAGCGCTAAAAAACCTGAGTTTGCTTTCCTTCGGAGGGGAAGTTCCAACGTTCGTTGCGAGTTGCTGATTTAGGTGGCATCTAGTAGCCAAGTTCACAGCTAGGTGTCGTTGACGGCAGTATTTTAGGTAGATTTCGTTAGAAAGCTAACTATTGCAATGGGTACCATGTTTCGATTTCCGGAAAATTTCGACATATCTTCGCGTTTCACATCCCCCAGACCCCAAAACCACCGTCAGTTCAAAAGTTTCTATATAATTTATGTAATATATGTATATATATGTATATCAGTTTCTTGTGGACACGATAACTGCCGTAATTTTGCACCAATCACTTGGAATTTTTTACCGAATATGTATACCCATAAAATCTCGGACGAGTTCGTTACTGGGCTATATCGGTCGAAGGGGATGAAAATGGGGGACTTTTTTTTTTCAAAAAAAAATGAAATATTGCTATAACTCTCTTAATATGTGAAATATCGAATCCGTTCAAAGTTCATACTATGTGTCGGATAAAGCTCAGAAATTTATGTTTGAAACGTTTTTTTGATAGCACCAACCATTGACCAAAGGGGTGGGAAAAAGTGTTTTTTTCGGGAAACATTAATCATATCTCTGTTAATAGGCACAATATCAAAACCGTACAAAATGGACAATATTCCCCTAATAATTACCTAAAACGTTTGTCTGAAAGAATTTTTAATATGAGCCACCATTGCGCCAAGGGATGAGAAAAATGATTTCGGAATTATAAGAAAATGCCAAGAGCTATCAGTGGTTGACATGGCAACACTACTAAATTGATGAGGGATGAGCCATCAGACGTTGCCATGACAACGCACTTGCGCGTGATTAGATTCAGATTTCCATCTGACTAAGTGTGAAGCGGCTTCGGTGACGTAACTGGTAGCATGCTGAACTTCTATGCCCAAGGTCGCGGGTTCAAAGCCGGCCAAAGTCGTCGAATTTTCTAAGAGCGCTAAAAATCCCTCAGTAAGCTTTCCTTTGGAGGGGAAGTTCCAACGTTCGTTGCGAGTTGCTGATTGAGGTGGCATCTAGTAGCCAAGTTCACAGCTGGGTGGCGTTGACGTTAGTATCTGGTAGCAACATTAGGAACTACTGCTTGAAATTTAGCGTCTGCATTCCTTACCTGAATTACAGACTAATACCGCTATCACAATTCACACCGTTTATCAGACAGATTCTACACTCACCCAAAGTACACGGGGTTATATGACCGCGTTGTCGCAGCCCCTAAACTGAGGAACCAACCAACATCTCTGCGGGAGATATAATTTTGCGTGAAGAAGTAACAGACCGTTACATAGTAACACATCAGTGTCGAAACCTTGCATAAGGACAGTGTGACCACAAGTATAACAAGTAGTTCCGTGAAGAACTGTACAGCCTATTTTCATATATCCTGCTCATGTTAATTGCCTCTATCAACATACAAAATTTCAGTTCAATTGCTGTATCAGATTCGTAGATATTGAGAACCGTCTAAATATTTCAGATGGTCGCCAGGTTGGATTTTTATTTTTGTACTATTATATTAAGATTATTGTGTAAGTGTGGTATTCAAACTTCAATCGCATGATTAGAACACAAGAAGTAAAAACGAGATTTTAAAATTACGCACAGCAGCCATCTTGTGATTATGCAAACAATTGAAATAAATTAGATGCCAGTGGATCAACATTTGTGTAAGCATTTAAAACGTGCAACGTTTCACGGCACTCGGATAGTAAATTCGCGAGAAACGTCCATTTAAATATTTATACTTCGCGTCGCCGCCATGTTGGATTCGTGCTCACCAGGTTACTGAAAGTCCTATAGATGAACATATGTTCATAGTCTCTATGAACATAAAAATTTCAGTTTGGTTGCTGTAAAAGATTCATATATATTGAGAACCGTCTAAATATTACGGAAGCTTGCCATTTAGGATTGTTATATGTATAGGCCATAGAGTTATGTACCATTCAAGGTCACTTATTGCCTAGGTTCATTATTCAAACTTTCACTTCGATCGCATGATTACGACACAAGAAATAAAAACTTAATTTTAAAATTTCGCACAGCCGCCATTTTGAGGTTATGTAAACAATTGAATTAAATTAGATGGCAGTACATTACAATCTGCAAAATCATTTACTGTACCACATTTCACTGCGCTCAGAGAGTTAACTCACGAGAAAAGTCTATTAAAATATTTCAAATTCGCTTGGTCGCCATGTTCGTTTTGTACTTTACAGGTTTATGAATTATACATAGGTAAACTTGTATCAGTACCCTTTATCACCGTACAAAATTGCAGGGTGATATGTGTAATAGTTTCGGGGATATAGAATGTCAGTGAAATATTTCGCACAGCCGCCATTTTGAGGTTATGTAAACAATAGGGATGTAGCGGGAGAAAGTTCGCGCCAGATAGCGCTCGTGTAGTACTGGGTAAGCGCAAGGCGATCGTCTTATGTTTCTCCCAGTCAGCTGCGACGAAAGTGTAAATTGTGACCGAGTTTTCTAAGCTAAAGTAAATTATATCTTCTCTAATTTTACTCCAAGACTATATTAATTAATTCTATAGGTATATCTCCTAATATATGATAAACGATTTTCAGCGTTTAAGCGTTCAACAGCTGCAAAATGAGCTACGGACTAGAGGCATTAAAACCAACGGGAGGAAGGAAGAATTAATAGCCTACAGCGGTAATAACAAAATTCTAACACGCTTTATTATTCAAATAATGAATATGAGACAGCATGCTTTCTCCTAAAGTTTACAATTACTAGAGTATTGTAGGCCTATATTGATAAATATATCTCCAAAAGACTTAAATCATAAATTGAGATTTAAATATTCACTTGCTCCCCCTGCTTACAGACTTCGATTCATGTATTTTTTTTAGGTTGATAGCTTACATGAAACTGTCGTGTTTTAAGGTAAACATAATCAAAGAAAGTTGATACCGGTAATTAAATGTGTACCTCGAAAATGCATCGCAACGTTTGGTTCTTATGTAATTTTGTCAATTTCGCAATAAGAATCGTTCCCTTACCCCTGGGAAAGGACTTGAGGGTACCATTTTTTTAAAGTTTGAGAATCCCTGCTTTAGGGCCACGAGCTGTTTCCATTCATCTGACTATGTCTCAAGAATGTAGAAGTCAGTCGCTACCACATTCTCCGTCAGGCAGATGGAAGTTGACGATTAATTCCGATTTCAAGAAACCAACCATAATACGTTTGTGACTGTTAATGTTGCGACATTTATTCTTTAAGTATTTGACCGAGTAGCCTATTGATGTCTTTGAAAATGGGAGTCAGAAATGTTACTTGCATTTCTTCGTGTATATTGACGATTTCTTCCCGTACTTCAATGGAGATGATTTCTGCAGATTCCGATATTGAGGGTTATCGTGATAATCCGGAAATTTTCTTGTGTATGGCCTCTTCCTAAATAATTACTTTTGTTGTGTTCGTGGTCCACGGAAAAAGCGGTAGAACAGCGCCCGGTTTTTATCTTGCTCTCTCACCTTCAAATAGGCCTACAAACGCATAAATTCAGTGGATGTTATCGAAATGTCTAATCAGTTTATAGGTACAAAATGGGAATTATTTTCCATTGTAAGTCACACTTATCCAACACAGTTTTCGTGAAGTCATCGGGTTGTAATGGAAACACACTTTAATATATTCGGTCAGATTTTTCTCACCGAAATGTTTCCTAAAACATGTGACCTTTTCTTCCTCATTTCTTTATTTTGTGGAAATTGGTGAAACGAAAACGGACTTCCCTGATTTTTACAAAGTGGAACACTGCAATAGCTCGGCATATTTACGAAAATAACAATTTAAACAACTTAAATTCGTGGATATTAGCGGCATGAGAACATAGGAGACAAATGAAGAGCGCCTTGCGCTTACCCAGTACAACAGCAGTGCGCTCTATCGGTGCTAGTTCTATACATCCCTATTGAACTAAATTAGACTCCAGTGCATTGCAATGTGTATAAATATTTGCTGTACCAAGTTTCATTACGTTTGGATAGTTAAATCGCGAGAAAAGTCTATTTAAAAGTCTCCACTTCGCTTGGCCGCCATGTTGGTTATGTAGTAACCAGGTTTTTGAAAGTTTCATAGGTGAACTTCTAGTAGTACCCTTTATCACCGTACACAATTTCAGGGCGATATCCGTTATAGTTTCGGAGATACTGAATGCTAGTGAAATATTTCGCACAGCCGCCATGTTGGATTGGTGAGACGTAACAAAATTCGATGGGCACGGTCGACGTCGCCGGGAATAGTGCTATGAACTTACCCAGTTTCACTGAAATCGCTCCAGCCGTTTAGATTTTATTAGGGGGGGGGGGACACACACACACCTCACACACACACACGGCCAAAAGGTGATCTCATAAGCCTATTTTTTCAAAATTGAAAATAGGCTAAAAATGGACTCCAAATGACAAGAAGGTTACCGTCCCCGTAAGACAATAAAATGTTTAAAATATGTTTAAAATGAAGAAAAACAAAGTTAATTAATCTCCAATTATAAAATACTTTCACGCGATAAATGAGGTCTGATCCTTCTACGAAAACCTGCATATTCTGCCTATTTTCGCCTATCTCCAAGTTTGTCCGGTGAAATCTACCTCCGCCTTCCGGCGTGCCGAGAGGACCTTTTTTTTATATGAAATAAATTGCTCTAATTGAAGTTTCACACTTAATGTGGGGCTGTTGTCTAGTCCAGTAAAATTAGGGAAAAGAAAGAGGGTAAGTGTACATCAATTTCCGGCAAGCTGGAAATGGTGTTAATACCTTCATTCCATGTAGAAATCATGTACTCTGAGTTTGCACCATCGCAGGAAGTGAGCATAACTTTTGCCGGCCAAAAAACCGCGAAATTTTCAGACTTTATTCAGTTTTTCACGTATAACATCAAAACTATGGGCCGTACGGAAAATTTTATTCTTACCTTTTTAAAAAAGCATTAAATTTTGCGTCGAATGACTCCCCCAACTTTAAATGTTGATGAGAATTTGAGGAAGTAATCTCCGTTCTAAGTTGGAGTTTTTTTTCCATCTTGTCGAAAAAAAACCGAATACCTCGACTTTCAATCGTCTCTAGCACCCAAACGGCTGTTCCTATGTTTAGTGTGGGTGCATCTTGTGTGTTTGTGGTACTGCGCCAGAATTTATTGAAGGTCATTACTCAAGAACTGATCTGGAGATGAACCAAGACCCCAGAAAATAAATGAATGGGTAAAAATTTTTATTTATTAAAAATTTGAGAAATATGAAAAAAAAACTGTATGGAAATGAGTGAAATACTATAGATCTTATGCAATTTATAAAAGGCAAGGAAGTAGGAATGATTTAAAGATGAACTTGTATTCCATTATATGAATATGGGAGGTCCATATTACGAGAAATATCACGCCACTTGAAGCGAGAGTTACGTCATGAGAGAGGGGAAGTTACGAAGGTCGAACGGCGGACTGAAGTGAGGAGAGGTGGTAAGCAGTTACGTCACACCACGAGAGGGGGCTGAGAGACGGAAACTTAAGGACTGCGGAGAACAGGACGGGAGAGTTCTTTCCAATTTGAGTTTTGAACGAGACAAGACCTAGAGCAGAAACGAGTTTTGTTATAATAGTGCTACAGTTTATAATAGTTGGAAGCAAGGAAGAGTGCAATTCCAGAACTTACAGTAACTTAGGAGCAAGTTATTCCTATAAAGCATAACGGAACAGTACAACCGTATATTGCAGTGCTTATGCAAAGTTGTTCCACATTTCGACAAGAAGCTAATCAATATTTCTACGTGTAAAAGCTTATTTGAACATTGTATTGGAAATGCTAGTTGAAAGTCAGCGACGGGGAGGTCTTAATTACATTATCAGAAATATGAATATTACCATGTGCTAAGCAAAAAGCATAGGGAAGTAAAGATTACAAGGATGTCAGTTGAATTCCAGATTCACTAACATGAAGGCGCTACAAATATCTACGCAAAGCGCAACATCACCGAGCAAAAACTTATACATTTCTACGAGAGTTTCAACACATCTTGAGATACGAAAACGCTTGCATAAACGACAATATTCCACCGTGATGTCTATTCTGAAGAAAACCGATGTCTATTCTGAAGAAACCCGATGTCTATTCTGAAGAGATGGAGATTCGAAGCCGGCATACTTGCAGTGTACGGGTGGACAGAGCGCTGGCAAGGCTATTCACGGGGAGGTCATTCACCACGAGTCCAGCTGGGTTCTGTCACAAACCGGTCTTCATAGCTGTGGGCGATGCTATGAACCACGACAAGTTTGGTTGGAAGGAGAGATGCAGGTATTTTCAACAGTCCAGAAGCCAGCAACAAGGTAGCGAAGAAATTGTCTTTTATCATGTAGAATTGTAGTTATGTTCTGTGATTATCCAATTGACCAACCGCATATTTTCCAACCACATTTTTTAACAGTATTTTTCAACAGTAATTTTTTAACTGCATTATTTAAAACTTATAATTTTGTCAAAGTAATTAAATTTGTGTAGATCTTGTTATAGTGATTTTTCGTATTTTTCTACGGAGTTATTTGCCTTGTTCTTGAAAATTTCAGTCACTCGGACGAAATTTTGGCATGTTGATGCTATTAACAGCAGAGTTATATTAAAGTAAAATCGTGTAATATTTTTCATATTTGCGTTAGATTTAATTTAATTAAATCTGTTTTATCGCAGCGATGGAATATAAATGAATTGTTTAGAGGAAAGCAAATTATTGAAAGGAATTGTATTAAAGGAATTTAGAGCGTTAAAAAGGAATATAAATGAATTGTTTAGAGGAAAGCAAATTATTGAAAGGAATTGTATTAAAGGAATTTAGAGCGTTAAAAAGGAATATAAATGAATTGTTTAGAGGAAAGCAAATTATTGAAAGGAATTGTATTAAAGGAATTTAGAGCGTTAAAAAGGAATATAAGGGAATTGTTTAGAGGAAAGCAAATTATTGAAAGGAATTGTATTAAAGGAATTTAGAGCGTTAAAAAGGAATATAATGGAATTGTTCAGAGGAACTTAGAACCAATTATTGAAAGGAATATAATGAATTGTATTAAAGGAATTTAGAGCGTTAAAAAATGTAGAGTGAACTATTTAAAAGGAATAGAACGTTGAACGAAGTAAAGAAAGAGTAAGATTGTAATTGTAATAAAATGAAGTTTATTGGAGCAAATTTAAGTACAGTATATTTAAGAAGTAACGTCACGAAGTGTAAAGAATATTTCGACAACTCATGATGTTGATTCGAGTGTCAGAAATTTATTATGAACGGAAGTATTACGAAAAGCTTATACACATATGTCTAATGATATTTAGAGCGTTAAAAAGCAAAGATGAATTTGTTAAACAAATATATTAACGGAAAGAAGTCAAACTTATATCTTTTGTTAAGAATATGAATATTTACTGATATTTCTTGAAAAGTTGTAATAAAATGCAAAGCTGAATTTAAACACGTGAAAAAGAAGGATAACAAATTTAAATCACAGGGTGATCAGAAAGTGAAAATACAACGATTTATTGCAGAAATGGAATTATGAGCACGAGGCGATGTTATATCAATATAGAGGAGAAATGTTAAGTAAAGGAAGTATATGTATTGAAGTGGAAGTTTATAGTTGGATTACCGTGCAAATTAAGAAGTTATAAACGTAAAAGGAGTTACGTAATTCTACGAAGGGAGGCCGAGGAATCTCTAAGTTTTTCTAGTATTGATTGCAATAATTGTGAAGTTATGTGAGTGTATTAAAGGAAGATTCTATACAGGGTGTTTAAGAGAGAAAGTAATTGTTGTATAATTATGAAAGAGGAGTGTGGAAACGAAGGTTAATGCCGTGCACGTCCAGTATTCACGTTTATCAGAAGATTGTTAACTCAGTAAAGAATTTCAGAACTTATTTCAGTTTCATGATATATAGATAAAGGTAAAAAGGAACAGTGCTTATCTTAAATGTTTGTCACTTATGTTCAATTGATTATGACGAGTATTTATTACTTTCAACACGATAGTTGCGGTTTATGTTTGGATTTGATGTTTAACAATATTGAGTAGATGAAAGACTTATTGGAGGAAGAAAATTTAATCTTCGACGTTATGAAGTGTAAAATTTGAGAGATTCTTAAAGAATGTATATATGCACATAGTCCATGAATAATTTTTGATTAGATATGGAACTACGGTTCATAGTTGAAGCGGACTTGTATAAAATAGGGCAATACTTAGTAACACGCCGTTTCACATTTTCTAACTATAAAATTGCCACGTGCAAATTTATTTATTTTTTGTTATTTTTGTTGAAGTGTCAGGGAGACACAATTTCAGGAAGGAAGCCAGTTTTTATACTTGTTTTATTAGCTTAATAAACGGCTGGCGCTTTTTAGCGACTTAGTCAACTTTTATCTAAACTGATAACGTTTTCATTGTCGTCATCGTCGAAAATAGTACTACGAGGTATAGATACAGGCGCTCACTATAGATTAAACCTTATCACCCCTCGAGATTGGAGTTTCTCATTTTGCTCTAAATGTAAATGATAGTAGAAATTTGTACCTTGTCTGCTAGTACTATTTTCTTTACGAATAATATTTATCCTGTATGTTCCTGAAATTCCCAATTTTACTTAGTAGGCATGGTAAGTTTGTGAGCTGGGTAACTTACATGTCTGCAATCCTTTTTCGAGCTGTGGATATAAGTACTGATGGGTTTCTTCGGGCGCATATAGATAGTAGTATTTAAATGGCGTGCCCATCCGTGGGGCCTTCGAAAAGCGTTCGAAAAGCCTTCGAAAAGCGTTCGAAGGGGCGTTCGAAAGCATTCGAAAGAGCACTCGAGAGAAGAAGTTTGGAAGCACTCGAGAGTGAGGCCATATTAGTTTTGAAAAGAAAAATGCCGATCCCAAATTTAATGATTGTTGAGATGAACACAACATCAGCAGATTAGTGGAGTACACTATAGTTGTGAGGCATAATTTTTAAACCAGCAAACATTTGTCATGTAATAGTAAATTTAAAAGTAAATTCATGTTGTTAAACATAGGTTAAGTGAGATGATAGAATGAAGCGATGTCAGTTCAGTAAAATGGGACAACAAGTATACGAGATAACTCGCGATTAAAATAGATGTAAGTAGGATTAAGATGTTCTATATATTCCATCACTGGTATAAAATGCATGCGTTGGTCAATCTGGATATTCACTGGTAATTTTTGTAGTCGATACTTCCCTAATTCTCAAGAAAAGAAGAATTATGTCAACGAATGATATGACGTTCATTCGAACGATGCTTGAAACCATGAAGGAAGGTCAAAGTACGTTGACCAAAGACCTTGAAGCCCTCCACCAATTAACACATAACAACATTAAACAGTTAAAAACTGAGATTCAGAAATCAGCAGCTACTGTAAAATCGGAAGTCAAAGCAGAGTTAGCAGTTGCTCAAACACTTACTACGGCTAGTATAACTTTAGCACAGGAAGAAGCTAAGTTAGCTTTAGAAAAGGCCAGAAAGGAAGATAGACTAGCTAGAGAGAAGGAAAGAGAAGAAGCCAAGTTAGCTTTGGAAGAGGCAAATAGGATAAGAGCAGAGATAAGATTAGCTCAGGAAAAAGCTCGCGAGGAGGACAGGTTAAGTCAGGAGCAGGCTAGATTAGAGGATAGGAAAAATCTGGAAAAAGCTCAGCAGGAAGCCAGGAAAATACATGAGGAGGTTCGGAAAAATCAGGAAAAAGCTCAGAGAATTTTAGAAAGGGCAGGTAATGCACAAGAAGAATTAAAAGCCTCATTTGATCAAGTCAAACAGGACATGGCAGGAAAAGTGATAGAAATCCAATTAGCTAACAGTAGTCACATGATAGAATTAGAACAGAAACTACAGGCTAGCATGAGCTCAATTAAGGAAGAAAATAACACTCATCTTGTACACATTTCAGGGGCCCATAACAAACTCAAGGAGCAACTTGACAATCGAAATGGCACTGTTGGTGAATTACAGGTCAAGTTGGAAGGTCAAAGTAAACTGATTGAAGAGGGTATAAATGTAGATATAAATGCTTCCATTGTAAAGGCAGTTACGGACATGAAGTAGGAGGTCGTAACAGTCACAACTCAAATCATATCAGAGATAAACCACAAATTAGCAAATGACATTAAAGCTATAGAGTTATGTTCCAATATTAATGTTAGCAAGGTACGGGAAGATCTATCTAAGCAGATAGATACATTACAAGTTAATAACGTAGCCACGCTGACAGAGATTGTTAATAAAACAGATTTAACTAACTCTAACGAATTTGACAAAATTAAATGTACGGTCGATGAGATAAGCATAGAACTAGCGAAAATTCGATCAAAGCAGGACAAGGATACCAGCGAGATAGAACAGCAATTGAGGTCACTTACGATAGGAGATGCTACATTTTCATCTACGTTGAGAACTGAAGTCAGGGAGGACATCAGAAAGGACTTGACGAGATTTTTCCAAGCAAGAGATGAAAAATTGAAAGTAGAAATAAGAAGATTAGAGGCCAGGACAGACAGGATAGAAGAGGATAAGGAAAGCGAGATTAGTCAACAGCAAATTCCGAAGTCCAATTTTAACTTCAGTCGAGAGCCATTTCAAACTGAAATAGGGGAATTTGGAGGAGATTTTGAACCTTATCAAAGTAGGTCAAATGCCAATGTCATCGTAATCAAGAATAATGATGAGAAACCGAACAAATTCAGTGGAGTAGGCAACATTACTGCAGTAGAATTTCTGAGAGACATGAGGTCGTATTTAGAAGATAATAGGATACCTCGTGAAAGACATATGAGGGCCGTGGAAAAATACTTAGATTCAGAAGCGTTAGTATGGCACAGAGCTTTCAGATACACGTATCAAACATTTGAAGAATTCGCTGTAGCTCTGCAAAAAAGATTTTGGAGTAAGGAACTTCAACAGGATATACGAGCAGAAATTTATTCTAAGAAGTACGCATATTCCAGACCAACAAAATACGCAAGTTTCTTCACGAAACAATTAGCACGCTTGCAGTATTTGCAACCCCCTTTGGCGGAAGAAGACTTGGTTCACGCGATTTCATGCCAGCTACCAACAGAAGTTAGGAGGCACCTCATTTCGGCAAACGTGAATACTCTAGAAGCAATGGCGGAAATTTTGAGGAGACTGGATCACACGTCTAATGTGTCCACCAACTCAACTGGAAATCAAAACCAGAGAGGTCGAAACCAGGAACCGAGAGAAATACACACCATCCACATCGATCAAATGCAGCAAACAGAGGAAAACAAAAATGGAGTAGGTCCAACGAGATCCAGGATATATGGACAGAATCGATTTCGACCAGAGTATCAAAGACCTAGAGAAGGTAGGCCATATGAAAACCAAAGATGGAGGAATAACTATTCCACCAGGAACAATGATTATCGTAGAGAGGGATATAATAGTCGAAATAACCCTACGAATAATTATGGATATCGGAGATATCAGAACTGGAGAAACACGAATAATTATTCAAAGCAACAACAGCAAAGTCAACAAAATCAAGGTTGGAGGAATAATAACAATGTAAGAAGGTATTATGATGACAGGGAAAGAGAAAGTCAGGAATACTTAAGGAATCTCAGAGAAAGGAACGCGAGAGACCAAAATCAGGGACAGCAGAACCTGAATCAAGAACCTCAACCTGGAACAAGCAGAGATAGAAGGAATGAAGACCCAGGAGGGGCACAAAAAAACGCCAAATTCCAAAAAGTAAAAGGAGAAGAAAACAGCACCGTAACCAGACATGAAATCCAGATTAATGAGTTGTATGAAGCCACGAATGAAGATCTCCTGTATGAGAGAGAAGAGACGAAAACAGACAGAGTAGCAAGGTTACCGATTATAGAAATCATATCAGAAGGAGAATGCCTGAGAACACTACTAGATACGGGAGCAACAGCATCAATTTTATCAGAGAACTGTTTTCACAGATTGAAAGATGGAAAATCACTTATAGCAATGCCTGTTTCAACCATTAAAGTCAGGGGCGTATTTAACGACAAGACCATGAAATGTAAAGTCCAAGCACTAATGGAATTCTCTATAAATGAATACAGATATGAGCAGGTATTCATAGTCTTGAGCCAGATAAATTTTGATGCTATTTTAGGCATTGATTTTATAACTAAGACTGGAGCTGTGATCGATTTAAGAAATGGAGTCATAAGATTTAATGAAGGCCTACATCAATCAGAGGATGCGACGAAGGATGAGAATGAGTGTAGTTTGATTGACGAAACTACAGAAGAAAATCTTGTGAAGATTGTTATGGAAGTTGAAGCAGAAGGAATACCTCACTATGGCAGGAAGATTGAGAATTTTGAAGATCAGAGGGAGAAAATGGAAGAATTGGTCACGACTTATGCAGACATTTTTGATAACAAGCCAGGCATTATAAGAGGATATAAATATCAGATTAAGCTCGCTGATGACACACCTTTTCAGAAGAAATTGTATCCAATTCCGGAGAAGTATCAAGCTGAAGTGATAGTGCTCATAAAAGGCATGGAAAAGGAAGGAATTATAAGAAAGCAAGCCACTCCTTATTTAAATCCACTCACTGTTGTGAAGAAAGCAGATGGTAGTCTTAGACTATGTTTAGATGCCAGGGGCATAAATACTCTTCTGCTGAAAGAATTCGACAGGCCACCGAAAATTAGAGAACTACTGAGGAGATTCAAGAATAAAACCTGTTTCTCAGTGATTGATTTGACTGCGGCATTTCATCAAATAGAGCTTACAGAAGACAGCAAATGTTATACAGGGTTCATGTTCAATCAAACCTGTTATGTATACCAAAGAGTACCATATGGATTGGTAAATTCAAGTCCAGCACTTATCAGAGCCTTGGATGACAAGTTGAGTGAAGAAGTGAAACAATTTGCTATTTGCTACGTGGATGATATCATCATATCTTCAGAGACACCAGAGCAACATTTCATGCATTTGACGAAGCTATTTGATAACCTCAGAAGTGCAAACATCAAGGTGAAATTGCATAAATGTCATTTCTTTCAAGAAAAGATCAACTTTCATGGGCATACTATAGACAGATTTGGTTACCATCCGAACGAAGACAAGATTGAAGCAATTTTGAAATTTCCAACACCCAAGAAAATCAAAGACATCAGAGCTTTTGCGCGTCTTTGTCAATTTTTCAGTAGTCATTGTCCACGTTATTCAGAAATCATGGCACCTCTACATGAGCTTCTAAAGAAGAACAATAGATGGAAATGGGATACAGCTGCTGAGAATGCCTTTATTCAAGCAAAGGAAATGCTCAGAGATAACATCAAGTTGGAGTACCCAGATTTTGAAAGAACATTCATCATAGAAACGGACGCTTCACGAGTTGGTATTAGTGCAGTCTTATATCAGAAGGATCAAGATGGAAATATTGAGTAGATGAAAGACTTATTGGAGGAAGAAAATTTAATCTTCGACGTTATGAAGTGTAAAATTTGAGAGATTCTTAAAGAATGTATATATGCACATAGTTCATGAATAATTTTTGATTAGATATGGAACTACGGTTCATAGTTGAAGCGGACTTGTATAAAATAGGGCAATACTTAGTAACACGCCGTTTCACATTATCTAACTATAAAATTGCCACGTGCAAATTTTTTTTTTTGTTATTTTTGTTGAAGTGTCAGGGAGACACAATTTCAGGAAGGAAGCCAGTTTTTATACTTGTTTTATTAGCTTAATAAACGGCTGGCGCTTTTTAGCGACTTAGTCAACTTTTATCTAAACTGATAACGTTTTCATTGTCGTCATCGTCGAAAATAGTACTACGAGGTATAGATACAGGCGCTCACTATAGATTAAACCTTATCACCCCTCGAGATTGGAGTTGCTCATTTTGCTCTAAATGTAAATGATAGTAGAAATTTGTACCTTGTCTGGTAGTACTATTTTCTTTACGAATAATATTTATCCTGTATGTTCCTGAAATTCCCAATTTTACTTAGTAGGCATGGTAAGTTTGTGAGCTGGGTAACTTACATGTCTGCAATCCTTTTTCGAGCTGTGGATATAAGTACTGATGGGTTTCTTCGGGCGCAGTACCCTAGGCTGACCCCTCGTATACCTGGGCCTCAACCCCTCAACAAAGGGACCGCACCTAAAGCATTAGCTCCCCTCCCCTCTCTGCCCTCTACATTCTTCGAACAGCCCGTTTGTCTCACATTTCAGTTCAGTTTCCGTGTTGTTCTCAACTTGTGTACACGTAATGTTCTGTGCTGGAATTTAGATGTTCCCGAACTGTTTTTTTTCGTGAGAGTGATATGATTCGTGGTTATGCTTCAATCTACTCGTGCTCAAGATGGATATTAACAATTGATATATATGTGACAGAGGCCTGTTTGTTGAGGAAACAACAACAGTGCTTGAACGAGGAATACAGTCGTTAATCACTCACAGCAAAGCAAAGAAAGACAATAAACACCTTCTACTTGGGGATCGTTCCTCAATCACTGTTCATGAAAGATGCAGGAAACTGTATTTGAAACGCAGGAGTGGGGAAGATGAAGCCACAGCAAGTCGCGGCTCCAAGCGCAATGTGCAGGTATTTGATTTTAAAAATAAGTGTATAATCTGTGAGGGAGATGCGTCAGCCGATTTTGTGGCAAAAGAAAAAAAAAGAAGCCAGCAAGCAGACGAGAATCTGTGCAGCATGTTATGACATGTTGACTACAAAGCTAACGTCTTAAGGCTTCACGGTAATCCAGGCTGTTGAAGATGCTGACTCCCTCATTGTCAGGCAAGCCATGGAAAAGTCAAAGAAGTTTCCCTAAGTGGTTATTGTTGGAGAAGACACAGACCTCCTCATATTTCTCACAACACTGGCGCCGTCGTCTTCAAATGTCCTCCTTATGAAGCCAGGAAAGGGCACCGCGGACAACATATTCTTTTCCCCAGATCAGCTGAAATGCTCAAATGTTGTCAAAGAGCACATACTCTTTCTGCATGCCAAGAGTGGCTGTGATACTACCTCGGTGTGTTATCGGCAGGGGAAGATGAAATTTGTAAATACCCTTGAAAAATCTGAGAAGTTGCAGGAAGCTGCCAAGTGTTTCAAGACGCACCATTCCACACACGAAGAAGTCGCAGCAGCTGGTGAACAGTTCCTGGCAGCAGTATATTCACCAAAAAACGATGGCAAGTCACTCGATGATCTTCGATTTTCAATCTTCACGAAGACATTGTCAAAGGCTGCCTTCGACCTGACTGCTCTGCCCCCTACAACCACAGCTGCCAGAGGCAAAACACCATGCCTAACCTTATCATCTTCACAAGGATGCAAGTTAAAGCCCGATATCTGATTCTGGAGAGTATGAAAACAATGTGGGAAAGTATGTGCCATCTGTGAAGGGCACATATTCGTAAATCTCAAGTGTGGACTAAGCTTCGTTGGATATCTGGACTCCCGGCATCATTGTCGATGCCCGGAATCTCCATAAATGTACACATCATGGACCATCTTGTTATTGCTGACAGTATTGATCACAGTGCTCTTATGTATCCAGCTCAGGAGTTATAATTCAACATTTGTGATTCTGAAGTGGGAGGCAGGGACTCTCCCCTTGTCCTTGGCCACATCTGCTGTGGAGATCTACACTGTACCCTTCACAGAAGGGATACAGCTCCTGGACCATTATAACATCCATAATCAGATGCTGAAACATCTGTGTGATTCCAGTATCAAACAACTACTTTTAAATCATGCTGTATATCAATTGAGGGGGAGTTTCCATCTCAGTGGCAAGAAGTTAACATGGTGCCAATTCTCAAAGAGAAAATGGTTAACTGTCAGCTTGTGTGGTTCTTGAAGGAGAGATGCCTCATGTCTGTCGTTTTCACTCCCATCGGTCCATCATGGACCATCAGATGCAACTTGAGAATTCCATACAGGTCATGTTTCTCT
This sequence comes from Meconema thalassinum, assembly GCA_946902985.2. Taxonomy (NCBI): domain Eukaryota; kingdom Metazoa; phylum Arthropoda; class Insecta; order Orthoptera; family Tettigoniidae; genus Meconema; species Meconema thalassinum. Next base: position 611,520,783 of record OX336390.1, read on the forward strand.
GAAAGGAGCACCTACTGTAGTCACAGCTTCTTCAATCTCAATCACCAGAGTTTTGCCACATGCTTCCACTTTCTTGCTCTTTAACCTCATCCCTTGCTTTTCAGCGGGGTGGGGTGACAGAGAGGCAATGGGTATTTCCTAGCCTATGGTTACAACATAGCTGCGACGGCAGGAAGGTCGTGACTAATTGTAGTGATAGTAGTGCTACGGCCGACTGAATGCGAGCTGCGCTCATACCGGCCTAGACAATGAGACCTTTTACATGAAATCTTGTTAGTTACTCAACTGCTCACACAGCGCTGTTGACCAAGCGTTGCACGACTAAGACTTATCTCTACTTAGTGTAAAACAAAGTCCCCGATTCTTGGATATCACGGGTAATCTCGAGAACCACTGGATGGATTTTGATGCGTCTTTCACTATTCTGTACAGGTAATATCGAGGAAGATTTCTGTAGGAAATAATTTATTTATGATCAAAGGGAGCCAATCAGTAACGATTTTAGATTTCAGTGATGAGGTCGAAGAAAGAACTTGACGTCCGTGCGCTTTTTAAGCTTACGCTGGAGGCTGGACAAACCGTTAAAAATATCAATATACTATGAGTGTAAGAATTGTTCAGCATGAAAAATTGTACAAAAAAAAAGTCCGCGTGAGCATATCTCTATCTTCGATACATCGCCCGCTATGTGTTTTAGTTTGGACGGGAGGGGGATTTGGCATGCACCTCGCCATTCTTAAATTAGGCCTACGTCTGACAGGAATTCCTTGCACATCCATAACTGTTCCCGGGCGAAGCCGGGGCGGGTTGGTGGTGACACTATATATTGTCATTATAATTCCCGCAATATCAAAATGCAAATTATATCACAAAATAAAATAGTGTGCTAATAAATCTATGAGAAATTAGACATACCTTGCACCTCGTTACAGTTGAATACGATCAGAATCACTCGGTTTTCATTAAAGTTTATGCATTTTCCTGCTGAACGGTTCGGAAGTTCGGCAACAGGAAACCAGGACTGTTATTAACTTAAAATATTCATTTTTGTATTTTTGTACTATTTGTGTTCATGATTTCATTACATTGTCAGAATTAATGCTTTAATTAGTAGGGTATACTATTCAGTGTACCTATTATAAATAAAAACCGTAGGATTTCTCACCTCCCCATATTACGAAACCCGGTTGCCTAATACGGGGAAAGTGCACTTTTAAAGTTAACAATAATATCAGAGGGTATTACAACATCAAACGTGCCCATAATGGTAATATACATAGTATATCGCCTGAGGTTTACGTTGGTGAGAAAACCAAAATTATTCCGTTCCTTCTTATGTCTAATGTGAGCCCTATAAAAAAAAACTCCCCATATTTGGCGATTTCCTCTACCCATTTTTAGAAGATACCTTATGCACTGGACAGTTGAATCCGTGATTAATTGTATAGGTAGCTTCGTAAGTCTCAGAACTCAGGAAGTCCTTTCTAGCAGCGTTACTAGCAGCTTTCAAAGTTTCAAGGTAAGAAAGAAAATATTCCTCTATCCAGTTTAGGCGACTGTCAATTAATGAGAAAAAAATGCCCTTTATCTGGATTTCTAGACTGAATATGATATGTGATGCTTACGTCATGCATAGCGAACCATTTATTAACGTTTTTAAAAAAAATTATGGTTGCTTCTGCGTCCATGAATGTGTACGCTTCCGGGTACGCTTTCTTTCAGTGTACTAATGGCACCAATAACTTCTGACGAGAACACTTCCATGGCATGCCGAACAGTCATTTTTTCAAATTTAGTGGGTTCGATGTGTTTTTTAGTGAGATGTCTGACCGGTTTGACGATCTCATCCTTTTGCATTGTGTATAGTAATGACAAGTATTTCCCTGAAATTATTCCAGTACCATCAGTCATCTCTCGTTACAGAAACTGCGTTCTAATGTTTTTTTTTAGAATGTGACAGTGATCAAAACTAGGGAATAAATTCCTAGACTCGTCGTATGGGAGATTGACCATTGGTTGCAAATTCCCTCCCCCTAAATGCCTCATCATTGTAGTGTTAGTTTTGTGATTATTAGAGACAATTATTATAATTAAGAAACCGCATTGTTCAACCTCGAGAATGACGTCCAGCAGGAGTTTATGTAAGTCCCGTCCTGACAGCTGCTTCGTGAAAAAGAAGGCACACGGTATCTGATAATTTGTCGAAAGATCTCTTAGCACAAAACACAACACACGATTGGCTGCTACTTGTTCCCGGCTGTAATTTTCATCCTCTCTTTCCTTTTGATGAGACGGTGCTGGAAATGTGCCCTTGTACCCGAAGAAGGTGCAAGGTATGTCTAATTTCTCTTAGATTTATTAGCACGCTATTTTATTTTGTGATATTTTTACGTGCAAGAGCCCGTCCCAACGTTTTCAAATATGTATCTTCTCTGGATGTGACTTCACGAACTTTGAAACGACCGCCTGGTGGCTTAGTTCCGATTTTGAACACGAGATGGCCGCTGCTGTCGGACTTCGGGGCTTCTAGCCGTAGTTCCTTCTTCTTCACCACTAGAGTGTGTTGGTGCTGCCTTATAAACTAATCCTATTCGTGTCATATTTGAAGGCATTTATTATATTCTACGTCATGAAACAAAGGACTGTGTATAAATAATACCGCCAAATTAATTACTTAATAATCACATTGTTGCTTGATGTGTCAAGCCTTGATTGGACATTAACAATTTACATGAATGCAGTTCGGTATCTGACTTGTGATTCTCCGCCATCTTGTGATCTTCATTGTCTGTCGTCAAGATAACAAGCCGGCTGCTGGTCCAAGAGTATCGCTCCGTGTGCTAGGGGGCATTGGCCCCTAGCTTTTACGAAAAATGAATACATATTCAAGAAAAGGAAACGCCTGTGCTACATAAGAATTTAATTTCTTCTTTTCGCCTGGAAGATGAAAGTGATATAGAATCGCATCTCGATGCAGACCAGTGCTTGTGACTTCAAACGAAGCATGGATGGGTGGGCCATTTTCAGGCAATATAGTGCCGTATAACGTTATTTGGTTTGTGTGTGAATTATTTTATTTTTATTGTGTCTCCACTGTGAAGTTTTAAGGTACGTTATAATTTTTTATATTTTATTATGGGAGCTCCAATATTGGCCTTGCATGTATGTTGTAATGGTGTGTTTTGTTTCGCCTGGTAGGCCAATTTTTTTTTTTTAATGTTTTAATAATGTTACCAGATATATATTAATTTTGTTATTTTTCTTCGTACCTTCTGGAGACACATTTCTAGTTTATTTTACGTTTTAAATTATTATTTATTTTCCTTTGGCAATCTTGGGATTGGCATATTATTTATCTGATTTACGATCCGATGCTCCAGCCTCATGTTAATAGTATTTAGACGTAATTGTTTTCCTACTTTCATTTCTTTCTGATGATTTTAAAATTTAATTTTGCTAATTGTTTGCCATAATTTCGATTTGACATGTGGTCGTCGTCTGCTCCTGTGGCCATGTTTGTTTTGTTTTTGTTTGGCCCGAGTGCATTCTGGTCTTGGAGTGCGGTCTCTTGGCGTCAAGCGGTAAACTCAAACGTGTTGTAGTGTTAGCTTAATTTGTTTTTTATTTAATCTTGTTGATTTAACCTTATGTTTTGGTGAATGTTCTTGTGTTTTTCTTAGTCACGAATATCGGAAATTTCTTAATTGAGCATATTTTATTAATTTAATTTTAAATTTTTCGTTTTATGACGTGGCCTGGATCTCTGCATGTCGGATCGGAATTGCAGTCCCTTGTAAATTATCAAGCCCGTTCTCATTTAATTATGCCTGTATTTTCTTTTTTTTAATCTTTGGGCTTTAACATTTTAATTTTAATTTAATTCTTTCTTTTTGTTTGCTTTGCAAGCAAGCATGTTAAGCGATCTCTTGCCTTCCTTGTAAATTATGCTGGTTGATGCATGTTCTGTTTTCTGGTGGAGGTGTTCTTTAAATTTTAACAATTAAATTTTTATTTTAAATTTTTAAGCAGCTGTTGTGGCATTATTTCGTCGGTGACAGTTCTCTTGGTTATTGGGGGGTGTCTGTAGTCAAGCCTGTGCGTTGTCCCCTTCTCCACCTTCCTTCCACCCCCTTTGGTGTTCTTCTGTTGGGGCATGTCTTCTGGAGGTGATTTTGCAGTGGAAGCGACGCGGACCTCTAAAGACAGGTAAGTAGGCCCATCCACGCTGGCCATCCACGTGTCATTTTGGTAGCAGACCGAGCTCGAGTTCGCTTCCGTAACTATCCCCTCCTCAATACCCGCAGGCTCGTTTTATGGACCCTTCTAGTGCTGATGGGGCAGTTGTTGATGGGATCTGTCATGTCAGTGCACTTGATGTTATGTAAAGCTAATCCTTGTCGTTTGTTTAATTTCATGTTTGCCTCTGAATATCCATGTGCTGTTATGTAGGTGACCGGTTCAAAGCGAGGTGTTTGCTGCTGTATTTTATCCTGTTTGTATGCAGCATTCCCACAGAAAGAGATGCTCGGTAAGTGGCTGCCATGTGTTCTTGGCATGGGAAATGTGGATTTGGTAATATTCTGATAGCCTACATGCTATGAGTGAAGGCATCCTGGAGCCCTGTCTGAAGCTGTTCGCCATGTGTTTTGTGCCAATTTTTGTAATTTAGCTTCCTGTTCTCGAGCCAAGCAGGCGGTGACGTATGCAGTTCTGGGCAGCATTGTGTATGATCTTGTATAATTTGGTGGCAGTGTTGAGTGTCAGCCTAATCCATGGTGTTGGTAATTGGTAGTTATGGTATTGTTGTGAAAGTGTAAACTGTCCTCGTAATTCCTAAAATTTGTTTCCTTCTGTATTGTCTGTCTGCATTCTGTGTTTTTTAAAATGGCCGACAATAATAGTGTTTTCGATTTAATTGACTTAAGAGATAACCTTGTGGATTTGGAGAGTTATTCTGGGGTTGAACGTGAATCACCTCTGTTTACTAGGTCTGAGGTTTTGGGATCGATTTCTAGTAGTGGTTTGCCTGCCCCTCTATTGTCTGGCTCTGGCTCGTCCAGACCACCTAACCCTGGATACGGTCATTCCTCTCATGTTAGGTCACCTAATGATTTCCTGGGTCCTGCCGACCCATTGCATCCCAGTTCTTTCTCTAGCAATGTAAATGTTTTGTCTCCTGTAGAGGGTGTGCGAGCGGGCTACCCTGGTAACAATGTCTCTTTTCCAAATGCTACATACTCGCCTACCGTTAATTATGGGTCGATTCCTCATCCTATTTCTAGTTTCTGAGCTAAGTTGAAGAGTTTCAACCTAGATGACGTTACCCAAGTGGTCCTATTTTTAAAACAAGTGGTCGAATTGGGTAACCATGCCTCGATTTTTGGGATGTCGGAAATTCAGATTTTTCAACTTTTGTATCCTGTTGCATTCGGTATGCTGCGCGATAAGCTAATTGAAGCTATCCACCTCCGCATGTCCTTAGCCATGTTTATTAGGGAAGTGTTGTGTTTTTTTGTCCCTGCGAGTGCCCTTAGTGCTCTCGAGCAAAGGTTTTTATATCGTGTCCAAAGGTTGGACGAGTCACTTAGCGACTATGTCAGTGACATTAAGGTGTATGCCCAGGTATTTGCATCCCCTTTAACTGATCGACAGTTGGTGTCATCGATTGTAAATGGGTTTTCGCCTCAATATACTGTAGGTCATACATGACTATGTGTACCAGGCCTTCGTCATTTGTCGAGCTGAAAGAGGTCGTTATAGAGGCTATGGCTGTGAAACATGCAGATTCCCTTCGTGTAGCTAATGTTCCTCCTCCTTCCTTGATGTCTCGTCCCCCTCCTTCCTTGATGTCTCGTCCCCCGCCTAAGGTTATGTTCCACCCCAGACCCAATATTAAGTGCCACACGTGCGGTGGCGTGGGACATGTCAAGAAGGTGTGTCCGAGTAACCAGTTTGTGTATCGCCAATGACGAGATGTTGTGGAGACCAATTCGGATGTTACTTCTAAGGATATTTCTGTGCATGAGAGTTTGGGAAAACCCTGTGAAGTTTCTGGTCGCCCTACTGATGAAAATCTTGAGAACTCGTTGAAAACTAAATCTTCACGTGCTAATTCTGCTTATGTCGCTGACCTACCTAACCTGTCGGTGAGCAATGTCGTGGCAAGTCAGCCTAATTCTAAACATAATATGAAACCTGTGGTGAGGGTGTCCTCGTCATCTAATTGTAATCGTTTTAGAGTGAATAATGATTTTGGAATGTCTCCTGTGGCTAAAGTAATATCCCCGTTTATTGAAATTTGTGTTAATGACGAGCCCGTTTCTGCATTGCTTGATTCTGGTAGTGTCGCATCCTTTATAAGCGAGGACTGGTTTTTATCTATGAAGAGTGTTTGCAAATTTCCTGAGTTAGAGCCTAACAATGAATCTTTTGTTTCGGCAAATTGTTCAAACTTAAATATTTTGGGTAGTATGACAGTCAAAATCCATATTCTAAATTTTTCTTGGAAGTTTAAATTTTTTGTTGCCAGAAATCTTTCTTGTTCTGTGGTCATTGGAGCTAATTTCATGTCACACGTTGGTATGCTTCTTGATTTTGGTGCTCGCAACTTATGGTTTAAGTTTAATCCGCAGAGTAAATTATCATTTAACCCGGTTTTATCTTCTCCTGCTGTCAATTCAGTTAGTGAACCTGTGACTATTGAGGATCTCGATGTGGAAAATTTAACGAATCTTCAAAAGGATGCCATAAAGAGGTTATGTCAGGAGTATAGCGATGTATTTACTGACAAGTTGGGTGTAACCCATTTGATGGAGTACAAGATTGAGCTAACCGATTCTGTGCCGGTGCGTTCCAGCCCGTATCGCCTTGCCCCGCCCAAGATGGCTGAACTTCATAAGATTATCGATAAGATGTTGGAAGAAGGTGTTATCCAACCTTCTATCTCTGCCTACTCATCCCCTGTATTTCTTGTGACAAAACCTAACGGTGGTTTTCGGCCGGTGGTCGACTATAGGGCTCTTAATCAAATAGTTGTTTTACAATCTATTCCTTTGCCGGACCTTCATACTTGTTTTAGTTGGTTTCGCAACGCGAAGGTGTTCACGATCCTCGATTTAAATTCTTCTTACTTCCAAATTCCCCTCTCCCCGGAATCCAGGCATGTTACTGCTTTTTCCACTGACTGGAACCTGTTTGAGTATGCCCGTGTCCCGTTTGGCCTATCCACCGGAGCCGCTGTGTTGAGCAGACTTCTGGACAAGGTGTTTTCAGAAATTAAATTCAAGTTTGTGTACCACTACCTTGACGATGTGGTGATCTATTCTGAGTCCTTCGAGGAACACGTTGATCATCTGAAGGTTGTACTTGATCGATTGCGTGACGCTGACCTTACGGTCAAATTGTCCAAGGTTTCCTTTGCCAAGCCCAAAATTTCCTTCTTGGGTCATATTGTTTCCGCGTCTGGTATCTCCGTGGACCAATCTCGTACGCAGGCCATCAGAGATTTTAAACCACCGAAGACCGCCAAGGGTGTTGCTCGTTATATTGGTATGGTGAACTTCTTCCGTAAGTTCATCAGTAACTTTGCCGACCGTGCTGCTCCTCTAAATCAATTACGCAAAAAGGCTGTGAAGTTTGAGTGGGGTCCCTCTCAGCAGGCAGCCTTTGAAGATCTTAAGCTTGCGCTCTCTAACGCCCCTGTGTTAGCCATTCCGGATTTTGGGAAGCAGTTCATTGTGCAGACTGATGCGTCTGGTCGTGGTGTTGGTTGTGTCCTACTGCAAGAGTCTGATCTGGGTAGGCAACCCGTTGCATACGCTTCTCGTACCTTAACGGACGCAGAGAGGAAGTATTCCATATATGAACTTGAGGGTTTAGCAGTGTTGTTCGCCCTGGAAAAATTCCGTATGTATCTTGAGCACACTAAGTTTCTCCTTGTGACCGATAACCAAGCCTTGAGCTGGGTGTTAGGGAAACCCCGTAAAACTGGTAGGATTGCCCGATGGGCAACTAGGATTCTGTCATTCCAGTTCACAGTCCAACATATTCGTGGGTCCGAAAATGCTGTAGCTGATTCATTAAGCCGCATGTATGAGGAAACAGCCGAAGAGGATATTCAAGGATGTGAACCCGTAAACCTTGTATCACCTGTAAATTATGTCAATGTCGTTCTCAGCAATTCCCCTGTGCTTTTTGAAGATGGAGATGATTCCAGAAAGAAGATCCCTCCTTATCTAGCCTAATTGACCGAATCAATTCTGGTGAAGTGATCAAGCCCTACTCTCTAAAGGATGGTGTATTGTGTTGTTCGTCTCGTCATGACCGTCTACCTAAAATTGTGCCCCCGTCGGTCCTCATTCCGGAAATCTTTCGTTACTATCACAAATCTCCTATTGGTGGCCACCTAGGGGTATTCAAGACCCGAGCTAAAATCAGACAGTTCTTCATTTGGCAAGGTATGGATGGCGACATCAGGAGGCTCATTAGAAATTGTGCTGCATGTAGTATTAGCAAACCTCCGGTTTCTACTAAGGTTGGCCTGTTGTCATCTGAACCGGCATCTAGACCCATGGAGAGGCTTTTTATCGACCATGTTGGTCCGTTCCCTCGCTCTGGTCGGGGAAACCAATTTTCGCTTGTTTGCACTGACGGTTTCACCCGGTTTAGTTGGATTTTCCCCACCAGACAGGCTACGACCAGTTCCGTCATAAAGTGTCTTAATTCCATCTTTTCATCTTTTGGGCCATGTCATTTCCTGGTGTCAGATAATGCCAAGTGCTTTGTATCTCATCAGTTCCGTCAATTCTTGTTTGATTATGCTATTTCTCATGTAACCACCACTCCCTATTTTCCTAATCCTTCTCTCGCTGAGCGAGTCAATCGTAATCTCCGTTCTGCTCTGATTGCTTTCCACCACGACGACCATTCCAAGTGGGATTCTAATTTGCATTGGCTCAATTCTGCTTTCAACACCGCCGTGCATGAGAGCACGCAAGTCACCCTTTTTTGTTAATGTTTTCCTTTATGGCTAATTTTCCGTTGTCTAATCTGTGGAACCTGCACGATCTCCTTCCAGACAGTTTCACACCCGAGGATATGAGGGCGAAATTCGACAAGGCTAGAGAGAATATGAAGGTATCACATGACCAACTTGCCAAGCGACACAATGCCTGTCGCAAGCCAACTGGTTTGGAAATTGGTGATGTTGTGTACGTTCGCAATTTCGAGCCCAAGGGCGTCAGTAATCTAGTTTCAAGCAAGTTGACCCCTCGTTTTAAAGGCCCGTGTTATGTAGAGGCATTCCTGACTCCCGTTACTCTGCTTATTAGAAACCATAAGGCCAACAAAATTTCCAGAGTGCATCTGTCGCACATTAAGCGAGGTGGAGAGGTTTCTAATGAGGAAATGCTACCATAAATTTTGTAAACTGATTTTGTATAATGTAGAGTATCCCTAACCTTCATTGAGGCCTTCAGGCATCTGTTCCTTCTGGAATTTTGAACTGGATATGAAAACTCTGCTGGGATACAAACTGTAACTGTTGGGTAATTCCCATTTTAATGGTATATTGTAAAATTGAAACTAAATTTTGATGTTTTCATTGAATATGCTAACATGTAAGCTGGACTCGGTGGGAGACCTAACTCATGGTAACCTTGTATTCCTGTTCCCTTGGGAATTTGAGTGGTCATTCCTCTACCGCAGCTCTTGCTAAATGTATAGTCATTCAACTCGCATATTATTGAAATGTACTTCTAGTCTGTAAAACGGTAAACTTGTTAATGAGATTTTGTAAGCACGGATCTAGGGCATGGTCAGAAATATTTTCTTCATATAAATTCTTCTTTGTTTCTCTTTTATAAAATATGTTAAGAAGTAGTAATTTCTGTAAACCTTTTTGAAATTAGATTAACTTCTATTTTGTAAATGGCTGCCCACGCGTCGCATGATATCTGGCACATTGCTTCCACCAACTTCGTTTAAAGCTAACTACATTGGACTTTTTGAAAATTTATCTAACGCGTCTCGGACTCTGAAAGCACTGCAAATGCTGGTGTTCTGCGTTTCTGAAGACTTATGAACACAGTGAAGCTGTTAACTAAGTGGTTTGCGAGGTGATCAATTATCCCTTCACTGATAATCTGACCCTGCACTCTTCCTAACCAAAACGATGCGGTTTCGTCCATCAATTGGAGTTAACTGGTGAACATTATCTTCTGGAAACTTGCTTGGTGAATCGACTGGTGTTGGAGTACTGCCTATGCCTAGGCATATTCGTGAACGGTGTTCACGCTTAAGGGAGGGAGACTGTTACGTGCAAGAGCCCGTCCCAACGTTTTCAAATATGTATCTTCTCTGGATGTGACTTCACGAACTTTGAAACAACCGCCTGGTGGCTTAGTTCCTATTTTGAACACGAGATGGCAGCTGCTGTCGGACTTCGGGGCTTCTAGCCGTAGTTCCTTCTTCTTCACCACTAGAGTGTGTTGGTGCTGCCTTATAAACTAATCCTATTCGTGTCATATTTGAAGGCATTTATTATATTCTACGTCATGAAACAAAGGACTGTGTATAAATGATACCGCCAAATTAATTACTTAATAATCACATTGTTGCTTGATGTGTCAAGCCTTGATTGGACATTAACAATTTACATGAATGCAGTTCGGTATCTGACTTGTGATTCTCCGCCATCTTGTGATCTTCATTGTATGTCGTCAAGATAACAAGCCGGCTGCTGGTCCAAGAGTATCGCTCCGTGTGCTAGGGGGCATTGGCCCCTAGCTTTTACGAAAAATGAATACATATTCAAGAAAAGGAAACGTCTGTGCTACATAAGAATTTAATTTCTTCTTTTCGCCTGGAAGATGAAAGTGATATAGAATCGCATCTCGATGCAGACCAGTGCTTGTGACTTCAAACGAAGCATGGATGGGTGGGCCATTTTCAGGCAATAGTGCCTTATAACGTTATTTGGTTTGTGTGTGAATTATTTTATTTTTATTGTGTCTCCACTGTGAAGTTTTAAGGTACGTTATAAATTTATTTTATTTTATTATGGGAGCTCCAATATTGGCCTTGCATGTATGTTGTCATGCTGTGTTTTGTTTCGCCTGGTAGGCCAATTTTTTATGTTTTAATAATGTTACCAGATATATATTAATTTTGTAATTTTTCTTCGTACCTTCTGGAGACACATTTCTAGTTTATTTTACGTTTTAAATTATTATTTATTTTCCTTTGGCAATCTTGGGATTGACATATTATTTATCTGATTTACGATCCGATGCTCCAGCCTCATGTTAATAGTATTTAGACGTAATTGTTTTCCTACTTTCATTTCTTTCTGCTGATTTTAAAATTTAATTTTGCTAATTGTTTGCCATAATTTCGATTTGACATGTGGTCGTCTGCTCCTGTGGCCATGTTTGTTTTGTTTTTGTTTGGCCCGAGTGCATTCTGGTCTTGGAGTGCGGTCTCTTGGCGTCAAGCGGTAAACTCAAACGTGTTGTAGTGTTAGCTTAATTTGTTTTTTATTTAATCTTGTTGATTTAACCTTATGTTTTGGTGAATGTTCTTGTGTTTTTCTTAGTCACGAATATCGGAAATTTCTTAATTGAGCATATTTTATTTTATTAATTTAATTTTAAATTTATCGTTTTATGACGTGGCCTGGATCTCTGCATGTCGGATCGGTATTGCAGTCCCTTGTAAATTATCAAGCCCATTCTCATTTAATTATGCCTGTATTTTCTTTTTTTTAAATCTTTGGGCTTTAACATTTTAATTTTAATTTAATTCTTTCTTTTTGTTTGCTTTGCAAGCAAGCATGTTAAGCGGTCTCTTGCCTTCCTTGTAAATTATGCTGGTTGATGCATGTTCTGTTTTCTGGTGGGGGTGTTCTTTAAATTTTAACAATTAAATTTTTATTTTAAATTTTTAAGCAGCTGTTGTGGCATTATTTCGTCGGCGACAGTTCTCTTGGTTATTGGGGGGTGTCTGTAGTCGAGCCTGTGCGTTGTCCCCTTCTCCACCTTCCTTCCACCCCCTTTGGTGTTCTTCTGTTGGGGCATGTCTTCTGGAGGTGATTTTGCAGTGGATCCACGCTGGCCATCCATGTGTCAGATATAATTTTAATTTTGATAATGCGGAAATTATAATGATAATAATTATATAGTGTCACTAGCAGCCCGCCCCGGTTTCGCCCGGGAACAGTTATGAATGTGCAAGGAATTCCTGTCAGACGTTATTTAAGAATGGCGAGGTGTATGATACACAAATCCCCCTTCCGTCCAAACTAAAAACACTTATAGTGGGCGATGTATCGAAGATAGAGATATGCTCTCGTGGACTTTTTTGTAGAATTTCTCACGCTGAACAATTCTTACACTCATAGTATTGATATTTTTAACGATTTGCCCAGCGTAAGCTTAACAAGCGCACGGACGCCAGGCTCTTTTTTTTCGACCTTTTCACTGAAATCGTTACTGCTTGGCTCCCTTTGGTCATAAATAAATTATTTTCTACACAAATCTTCCTCGAGATTACCTTTACAGAATGGTGAAAGCCGCATCAAAATACATCCAGTGGTTCTTGAGATTACACATTTAATATACGTACTGTACAGCTGTTTATTAATCGCGCCTACAATGGGATGGGAGTGCGCTCTATCTGCGCCGAGTAGAAATTTTCCAATTACACGTTATGCATGGGCTCTAACTGGGATTGTCAAGGCCGGTATAGAGCGCAGCTGGCATTCAGTCGGCCGTGGTAGTGCGATGGTGGTGTTTTAAGTGTACCGGTAGAGGGCAGACAAGTTCATAGACAGCACATTTTCACACTCTCATTTAATTTGTCATCAAATTACCGGTATTATATCATGCAGTACTTTTCTCAGAATATTGGGCCCTTTAAGAATTACTAAGGAGCAAAATCAACATCTATATTGCACACTGAGACAGAAACATTACGTTATATTAGGGGAATCCACAACTGCATGACGACAGCCCTGCCTCAATACTTGGCTTTGAAAGTTTAGCGTCTGCAATATTGAACACTTATTGTGTACTAGTGAAGAGGTCTTTTGCAGCATACAACAATATTAATTTTCCCACAGTGCATAATACATGTTATGGGAAGCGTGTTTTGTGAGGTGGGAATAACACGTACCAGTGTTTAAAATAATTAAAATACAGTAACATTAAATGAGTATTTTGTCATACGAGGTAAGCGGTTAATTTCTACTTGGCCTTCTTTATGTGTCACTTTGTTGTTAGACCGGAACTGGAATGCTGTGATGGATTCTTTAATAATTATCGCTGCATTTTCAGGCTTTGGAGTTATTCATGTTAGTTAACGAAACCGTAGAATGTTTGTTGAACTTGAGGAGATAACTTTAAAATTAGGCCTTAGAATTAATGGCCAAAAAACTGAGTACATGGTAATGAAGAGGCAAAGCAAGCAAGCTTGTAGTTTAACGTGACCGTTAATCACGAGATCATGAGCCACGGGACCTCCTTTTTACGTGGAATCCGAACCACAGGTCATGGCATTTCACTTCGAAAATCTCACATGCATTGATCGGGAATCGAACCCGGTCCACCTTGGTGAGAGTCATACAGCTTGACCACTGCGCCACCACGCCCCTCAAATGAAGAGGAATATTGACTTGTTTGAGAATCGATTAACTCTTCTTATTGGCAAGCAAAGTTTTGAGCGGGTTGAACATTTCAAATTCTTAGGAGTCATGATTGATGAACTTAGAAAAGTGGAAATTAAAGTTAGAATACAGAATGCTAACAAAGTGTACTACTCTCTGCAGCTTTTATTTGGATCCAAATTTTTGATGAGAAATACAAAACTGAAAATATACAATACCATCATTACGCCAGTTCTAACTATAAGACATACACTCACTATCACACCAAGCACCAATACTCAACATCTTTAACTCCAGAAGACTTCAATGGGCTGGCCATTTACTAAGGATGGGAGATGATAGGATGGTCTCACAAATCTTTAAAGAAGAACCAAGAGGAAAAAGGCAGTAGGAAGACCACGAAGTTCCTGGAAAAATGAAATCTCCAAACTTTGTCAACATCTGAATGTGGACAACTGGCAAGAATTTGGCCAAAACAGAGTTCAGTGGAGGCATTTTGTGAGATCGGCGCAGGATCTTCGTGTCCCATAGAAGCCTTCTGAGCGAGTAAGAGTGAGTGTATGAAATTAACTAGGTAAAGAGCTCACAAACAAAAAACTTACAGTATGAGTACGGACTGTTAGCAAAGGAATTAGGCTCAAACATTAATGATAAAAGCAGAAAAAAGGGATTTAATAAAATCTGAGGAAGAAAAATGGGATTTGATATATGGGTGTCATAAATGCATTATTTTGCTCTCCGTCCCTGTTATCAGGTGGGGATAACACATGGACTAAGACTGGCATAAAGATCTGAAACATTTGCCTGAAAGGTGTAAGAAAGTTAGCTTGTCAAAATGCCAATTGAACAATGAAATGTGATTAGCTGTGTTAGGAAAATTTATAACTGCCGTGCCCCACCCTTTAGAAAAAACACTGTTTGACTAGCAACCTATGCTTTCCAAACCAGCTCAATTTCCAGCTTACTCGCCGAATCTGGCACGCCTCTTTCCATTAGATGCCAATATGCTTTTAGCAAATGCTACCAATGTGCATCAAATGCTGCATAATACAAGATATCAAGTTCTCTTTATTATCCAATACCACCAGAGGTTACACAAACCTGCTGGTTGAATCATACTTGACGATAGCTCATGTAATGAAATAAGAGGTGGTAGGTCCCTGTGTGATCCGGACACTTAGCAAGGTACCTCTGTAGCAAGCTCTGCATCCAGAAATTCAATTAGATCTACATTGAGGCCCTATGGCGAAATCGGATGCCTCCAGTTATCGAAGGCAGTTCAGCAGAAAAATTCATCAATTTCTGAATGCTGAAATTCTCTACGTGGATGGATTGAAGGTGGACAGGAAATTGTATTCAGTATATACAGATAGATACATAGCAACGGTGTAGGAAGATTTAAAGTGATTAATTTGAGTAATTAGACAGTTTTAGGACGATTTATATCTGTCAGAGAAAGTTGCGTATCTCAGTGGGAAGAAACCATTTTAGTGCGGCGAGACTACAGCATATTCAAGTCCACGTTACAGAAATAAGTGAGTAGATAGATAGTTAGATATCTAGGATGTCTACAATGCCGAGACAACATGAAACATTATGTACATTTCCATCCAGTACATTTAATGTATTTTCATGTACATTTATTCTCGACTATGAACAATTATATAATCTTTCATTGACCAACCAAATGAACATAGTGATTCGATGTACAACTTACAAATTTTATTTGTAATGATGACACTATTGCGAATTCATTGCTCGATAATGATGGGGAACATTCGAATGATGTCGGCAAATGAAGAGTCGACATTGGGAAGACAGAAGATACCAGAGACCAGGCCCGGTGATTGTTCGAGACTTGGGGACGTATTCACAGACATCACTTCAACTTAACTTTCACTTAACTTAGTCAAGTAAAAAGCTAGGCCACTTGAAGTGAAGCTTCAAATTTGTATTCAGAGACGAAACTTAACTTCCACTCGACTAAGTTAGATTTGAGTCAAAAGCTAGTTAGTGCTTGGTGTCTGACGTCATTATGGGACACAATATTCTAAGTGCACAGCTGCTCCGTGCGTAAACCACTACCGTCTCGATCCTCTAATCGAGACGGCGGTGGCATAAACATACGGCATTCATCGTTGTTTGCTTTTGCTTGTAAGATAGTGTTCTGTATTGCTTGTTGCTGTTTGGTAGCGTCTGTAAGATAAATTGAAATGGAAGAAAAGAAGAAAAGGCTGTATTTTACCGCCGACGAAAAAGTCTACGTAAAAGAACTCGCTATTAAATATAGGGATGTCGTGGAGAGTAAGAAATCGGACGTCGTGTCGATTTCCATGAAGAAGAAGGAATGGCAAGAAATCACTGCATGTTATAAGTAAAATGCTACTCATTTAATACGGTTTACCTGCATACGTTTCACAAGCTGTTATATTTAGGCTACAACTACAAAATGGCGTCTCCCTGCGTCAATGCACGTACCACTTCAACTCGTCAACACAGACTGAATTCTACAGTACAGACATCGTAGTGGATGTGGCGTTGGTCTACTAATTGCAAGTTAGCGGGGTCAAACCCAACTACGCTCGGTGGCATTTACGGGTGTTTACACGTCAAACCCCATTTTGTTGGCTTCTGGCACGTTACGGAACGCCTGCCGGACGAAATTTCGCCACCCTGGCATCTGTTAAGAACTAAAATTGAGGACGGACGTTAAATAACTGCTATTATTAATAACTGTTGACTCGATCGTTACCGGACTATGGGTCCTTATTACAAATGGATGCATTTCCCTTCCTCCATCATCCCTAACAGTTTGTAACATCATTACGGATACATCGTGTATAATAATGTAACTGTAATATAAAATGAATGTTTCATATTTTACATTGTTTTTATTCCAGAGAACAGCACAGCAAATTAAAAAATTGTTGGGAAAACATGAAAACTAAAAGAAACCAGGGGAGTCCGCTGTCCTTGGGGTAAATCTGAGACTTGTCTCATACAAAACTGTCGCTTACAGTGACATCGGACAATAGTGTAAACTCTCAAAGATTACCACGAAAGTGGGGAAAAGCAGCGCATCAATGCCGTTCTCATCAGGAGGAAAAAAAATAAAAGAAAACAGGAACTGGCTCAGGAAAAGAGGCAGAGGATGACTAGAGGTGGGGGTCCATGTCCAGGATCTAACAGAAGCACTGATCCTAATATCGATGGCATCGACACAATTGATATCGAGGTTCAAGATGCCATTTACAGTGACACGCTGGCGTTGGTGGCCAACAAATGTAACAGTGGAGCTTACGTTCTACTGAGCGATGGTAGCCTGGGAATGGATGAAGAACAGTTGCAGGTGGATGTACAGGAGGAATTCGAGAATTCTGCACAGATTAGTAAGATAATTTAAAATTCTACTTCTCCTATTTGCAGTCTTATTTCAGTAATGTGAAAATGTATGATTAACATAATTAAATTATATTTCCTTCGTTCCAGGAGATCAAGACAAGACAACCCCTGGAGCCATCAGAGAGGCAAGAAAATCGGTTACCGGTATAATAAAGGAGTCCGATAAGAGACTAGAAAGGTGTGATGCACTGCTACTACAAGATAAAGAACTTCATTCCCTATGAATGAAAGAGATGGCAGAAAGAGTGATGGTAGCAGACATGGCATGCCAAAAGATGGCTCTTGAAATGCAGCATATGAAAGAGAAACACGAACTGGAAAATGTTGATGAAAAACTTGTCTCATTAATATGTTATTAGATGTAGGCTAATGGAATAATTTAATTAAAATGGCGTTGTATAAATGCAGCTCTGATTGCTTGCCCTCGGGGTCTGTCTTCTGAGGCCATGACAGGCACAACTCTGTCTGGAAAGTCAACATTATTGTAATCATCATTTCCATAAGTTATACCAATATTGTGAAGTACAGCACAAGCAGCTACTACACCGAGTAGTTGTTCTTAGTTTGGTGTTCAGTTTCATTGATAGGCATGAGAATTTTCTTTTCCAGACACCAAACAATCGTTCCACAATATTTCTGGTCCTTGTATGAGCACGGTTGTACCTGTTTTCAGCCTCATTTTGTGTGTGAAGTACTGGTGTAAAAAGGTATTGTTTCTGGGCATATCCACTGTCAACCAATAGAATTACACCTAACCTCCTTTCCTCGAATGCAGTCATAAGAGCACTGTTTTCAAAAATCCTGTTGCTATGTCCTGATCCAGGCCAACGAATTACAATATTTAATATTTCCATTTTTGGTCTACACGCAACTTGTACATTTAGAGACATCCATCCTTTCCGATTCCTATAAATTTCAGCAGTAGGGCCTCCTGGACTCCTGCGAGGAATGTGTGTGCAGTCAATGCACCCCATAACATTAGGAAACCCTGCTATATCATAAAATGCCATTTTGTTTTGGGTAATAGCTTCTTGGGTTGATGGAAATTTTACGTATCTTCCCAGATGTCTAGCTAAACATTCTGATATTTTAACAATAATTCTACTGACAGAAGGTTGGCTAATACAACGGAGATCTCCACATACGATCTGAAAAAATAAAAACAATGTTGTGTCTTATTAATGGTATTCATATTACTAAAAATCGTTTTTGAGATTTTAGCTTACCATACATCCATTCTTTTACATCAAGCATTACTAACCCATGAAATGACACAATAGATGTAATTGGTCGCAGAGCAACCGTTATTTCTCGATACTCGATAATAATAATATTAATAATAGCGTTGGGAGATATACAAATGGAATGTGAGAGTAAAACTGAAGTAGGATTGAGAGGTTATGGTTGGACAGGTGTAACTTCAAAACGAGTAAGACTAATGATAATTAGGGACCAAATACAGAAAAGAAAAAAAACTGCTTACAGTTATTGATAATGTTAAAGTAGTAATGATATTATGTATTACTTACCTGCATACTGCCAGTTGCATAAAATCTTAGAGCAGTCAATACTTTAATATGTACTGGCAATGGTAGTCCTCTCCTGTTCTGATCTCCAACGTGTTCTGGTATCACTAGCGGCATTATAATGTTATTTACGCATTCCTTAGAGATTCACTGCTGTGAGAGTATCGAAGGAATATCCACCATTCCTTACATACACCCGTGATACCGGCAAATTATTCTCGTAGGCGTAATCCATGAATTCTTGGAATCCATCATCATCATCGAAATCCATTTCAATCGTAAACTAAACTTTATCGCATTGAACTGATATTATCACAGTGTTATTCAGGCAATTTGCAGAAATGAAGTGAGGTTTAAGGTTGGTCTTCAGCTCTCTTGAATCTCACTAACTTTTGACTAGGTTCACACTTAAGTGTAAGTTAAGTTTGGTCTCTGAATACCAACTCAGGCTTTTATACACGGCAAAGTAAGATGTAAGTGAAAGTTAAGTTGAAGTGATGTCTCTGAATACGGCCCAGTCTTTGATATTTTAGTAAATTCATTTTTGAGTAAAATGAATTGGGCATTCTTATTGTATAAAGAACACTAGTTAGGAGAAGAAAGCTACGCGTGATATAATGTGATATATCACCCATTACTATGAGCAATTCGTCTATCTGGCAAGCAATATTCGTCATGATTACGACGTGAAGTCAAGTAATTATGAACATTCTTTGTATAGAATGAAGATACATTCAGGCGTTGACAAACCCATTTTGTTGAAGGAAGGCTTTGCCCTTCATTAAAAGTAACATTATTTGAGACATACCTTCTTGGAAGATAATTCATCCGACATTAGGGAAAGTTAGATAGAATCTCATCCAGTCGTGATTGATATTTATTGGACACTGAAATAACACAAGTTGTTATTTATACCCAAATGTAACACTACGTTAATTGTCAATGAAGTATTGCAGCCGCGTAGCTTTGAAGTAATGATCGGTATCGAGAAACGAATATTTATATTTTATTAAATGTATAGAGACATGGCATTGATAACAAATAACGACGTTTAGTAAACCACTAAGATCTTTCATTATAATCGTTTTAAGAACGATAAGTGTGTCATTTGAACAGATATTGCTGTTAACATGTAAGCAGTTAATTGGAACAACGATAAAATAAATGCTAGAAGGGATTAATGCAAGTACTTTTGAACAATTGTTGGGAACAATTGAGGTGAGGGTATTGAAGTTGTGTATTGGATATACGAGGAATTCATGCTGTATATATAGATGCTTGTGGAGTCTGCGAATATATATCATGTTGAAATACGAGGGTATTGCCGTATTAATGTATTGAAGTAATGCTGTGAGAGGAAGTTAAAGCATTGTTGTGTATTAGTAGAGTTGTTGAGAACTCCTGAGTGTGAATAGATCTTCGACACCGATTCGGAATAGGCGGAATGATGTTGGGAAAATGTATTTAATCCTTGTCCACTAAACCATTATTGAACTATATTAAACCTGGAACTATCCTAATCATATGAACTAATCTTTGTCGATTGGTCATATCAACCCGGAGATGACAACTAACCTAATTTTGACTTTGATGGTATAGTATTGTAAATATTTGAATGCATACTAGAGGGAATTGTAAACCAGAGATAGTGTTAATAATCATATTAACAGAGTAATATCGTTAAGAAAGTAAACTTTGGAACGATAGACGTGTGTAGATTTTGTATATAAATTTTCATAATTATTTAATTAACGGTTTTTATTATTTTTAATAATAATTATTTACTGCATGTTTTTAATATTGTCTAAAGCTAGTAAGAGTAAATGTTTTTGAAGTGAGTGTTTGCAATAGCGATGATTGATGCGTGTATGAAGTTTTCATCAGTTGCGAATGATGTAAGTGAATGATATGAAGAGTATTGTGTAGTATGAATGTGTTTGGAAGAGAAATAGCTGTTAAATTGAGAGTTTTGTATAATGTAATTGTTTTAGAATATGATGTGTTTCCACTGAGTCCAGTTTACGTAATTCATGTGTTAAAACGGGCAGGGAACTTTGACAGGTGCGATACAAGCAAGCGCCGTTAGGACCGCAAAGTCAGATTATTTAATGGAACGAGTTTTGCAGCTGTGTGTTTTGTGAATGAATAGGTCGGTTGACCGTGTCAAAGCTATTACGAGATGGCAAGCCAGTTATGCAGACAGGCACGCGCAAAGAATGTTCAACGTTTTATATGGAATGCCAGACTCAATAGATTTCAAGTAAATTGTTTTATTATTTTATGATTTTGTAAATGGCAGAGTATTTACATTTTGTAACTAGGAATGTTAGTGTGTATGTGTGGAGTCATGAGAGCTTCAGTGGCGTAATTGAGAAAGGATATTTGGGTGATATTTGTTATTTATTGTTAAATTAGTTTTTATTAATAAATTTATATTTTCTACGTTCTGTTTCGTGTGCCTTATTTTATACTATAAGCAGAGACGTGTTATGGAACAGCCTAATTTTAGATAGGATGTCCTTATTTACCTACATAGCCCCGAGATTAAGGTAAATTTCACACTCTACCAATTAAAGCTAATTTGTTTTATCCATAACACGATCGTAGACTACTGTGTATAATCCCGAAGAGCTTGTTGGCGTGATATTGATTGTTCATCTAGCCGGAAACTTTCATTATTCTACAATCCAGCTTTGCTATGGATGATCAGTAATTAACTTCTCGATTTTTATGGGTACAGTAGAAGAAAATGGCGGCCCTACTATGGGGAGATCCCAGGCTTTCGAGAGTCGTTGGTTCGACCATTTCCTTTAGTAAGAAAATGGCGGCCCAGCGTCTAGGCGTCGAAATGCCTGTGAAAGGGCAATCGATGAACCATTATTAGGCAAGAAATTGGTAACCCTACGTGTTAGCTTCGAAAAACATGTGGAAGGGTGTTTGTAGAGCCTATTTGAAGGGAAATATTGCCAGCCCAATTGAGGTGAAAATTGAGTGCAATGATATAGGAGATTTTAAGTTGTTTTTATTAGTGTTGCACTCGAACACAGATTAGAGCTGATGGAAATCCTCAGATAGGTATTAATACGTTAGCATTCTGTGAAAATAACCTACGATCTGAATCTATTTTCATTTCAGACCGGCTCATGGCCTTTGCTAGCCATGTTCATTGTAAAGTTAATTTGTTTTAATGTTGATAACTTTACATGTTAGTATGGTAGTATATGTAATTTAAGGCGCGATCGAATGGAGCGAATCTATAAGTGTATTAATCTTAAGAGAGTACTTGGTATGTTAATGTTAAGATTTTAGATAAACACTAGGATGCCCTATTACATGGCAGAAATTCTTGCTCCAAATTGTTGTCATCATGCTCTGTTTTTGGCATATCCCTACAGCAGTTCGTGAATTTATATTTTTGCAGTAGCAATGATGGCGAAGGAGGAGGTCCAGAAGATGTTGTACGAGATGCAGAGGAGTCTGCAAGAGAATATGAAGCAGAGTATGCAAGAGAATTTAAAGGGTGTACAATGTAACTTGCAGGAAAACTTGAAGGAGAATTTGATGGAGCAATTGAAAAGGGTACAGTCTAATATACAGCAGGAGATGACGGAGAATCTGAAGGTAAATATACAGAGTATTCAACGTAAATTTCAGGAAACCAAGCAAGATCTGGAACAGATTAAGAGGGATAGAAAAGATGATATTGATGTTGTTGTTGTAAAAGTAGTAGAAAACATTGTTGAAAACATTACAGGTCGAGTTACAGAGAGTGTTAAAGCAAGTGTGAAGGAGGAAATACAGGGTGTACAGTCCTCCTTAGATGGATTGCAGACTAGTGCCACTGCAGTCAATGATAATGTGTCGCGATTGCAGGTCAGTTCCAAGAAGATCCAAACAAAGGTTGACACTGTGCAAACTAAAGTTGATACTGTGCAAACACGGGTTGACTCAGTACAAGTAGATGTAAGTGACGTAAAAACAAAGGTTGATACTGTACAAGCAGATGTAAGTAATGTGCAAACCGATGTGAGTACTGTAATATCCAAATCGATGTAAATAACGTGCAAACCGATGTGAATAGTATACAAACGGACGTTAACAAAATGCAAACGGAGCTCAATGACATGTTTAAAGATGTGAATAATGTTAGAGGGGATATTGACAAAGTTGGTGCAAATGTTAATGGCATACAGTCCAAACGTAACCATATTGAAACTAACAATGTAACTTTTCAGAATGAGGTAAGGAAAGAGTTATAGATGTCCAAGACACAATGCAAAGAAAATATAGGTGCATTACAGTCACAATTCACCAATGACAATTTAAAAACTAGCAATGCATTGGATTAACTTAAAGATAATGTGGACTCTTTGCGTTCCCAAGTCATTGACCACAATAAAATTTTAAAAGATGATATAGAGCTAGATATTGGTGAGATGTTGAAAGCTAATGTAGTGGTGTGGAAAAATGAGTGGAATAAGTCCAGTAAGGAACACCTTAAGGAAATACAGGATAACATAGAAAGGAAATTCGCTAGCACACAATTAGAAATAATTAAGGTAACTAGAGTGCGAACTGATCTCAGCAAACGTATTGATCAGCTTCAACAAACTCACGTAGACAATAAAAATCAATCAAGTCAATAAAATAAAACATTAAGGGAATCGTTAGAGAGCGAAATGAAAGCGCTTAAAGATCAATTAACTCAGGAAAATAAGGTATATTAAAAGATCAAATTAATAAGGTCGTCACTGCCGTGAATGCTATCCATGAGGGAAAGTCTACCGAATTAGAGGAGTACATAACCAGGAAACTTCAGAGTTTAAATCTAGGAGATGCTGCTAGTATGGAAACATATAAGGAAGACTTGAAGAAAGAAGTAGGGAAGCAGTGGAAAGATATTATTAGCGACTTGGGAGAGAAAGAAAAGGAGGATATCGGTGAATGGGAAAGTCATACTAGAAGGAATAGTATGGATAATGAGGAAATAGAAGCCAGACCGGAATTAAGGGTACTCAAACCTACAGAAAGACCCGAATACAGGAGTCAGGAGCCCGAAAGATAAACTAGGGATCATAGAAGTAGTTTTCCGAATACCCAACCGAGGAACGTTTACTGTAATCCGCAATTTTGAGGATAAGCCTCGTCAGTTCAATAACCAGGACGGATTCACACCGATTGAGTTCATCAGAAATCTAATAGATTATTTAATCGAAGCTCAGGTTCCGAGGGATAGGGAGATGAAGATAGTGGAACGCTATCTATCGTCAGCTCCGTTAGAGTGGTTCAGTGCCTTTGGGTATACATTCATAGACTTTGAGGAATTCGCTGAGTCCTTAATCATGAGATTTTGGTCGATCGAAGAGCAGAACAGCTTACGTGCAGAAGTATACTCGAGAAAGAATTTGAGGACTCTGCCGACACGCTATGCGGACTTATTCACAAGTCAGTTAGCCCAACCGAGATTCCTTCAGCCTCCTTTATCAACAGGGGAATTAAATGAAGCGATATCGAGACAGCTTTCAGTCGATGTTAGAAGACTGATTATCTCGTCTCAAATTAAAGATTTGGCCAGCCTAGATGAGCTTCTCAGGAAACTAGATTATACTAGTCCGATGCCGAATGTAATGTCCAGGAGTAATAGACAAGAACAAAGGGACATTAACACAGTCTACATAGACCAGACGCAGCAAAGGGAAAGCCCTAAGGAACGAGACAAGAACAGGATTGGTCCTGAAAGGAACAATTATTTCGGAGATAGGAGACCTGAACCGAGGTATCGTAGATTCCGTGGAGGAAGACCCTACCAGCAACAGCAGGGAAGGAACAAAGATAATAATCGTAGGAACGGTTACTACCATATCAACTACAATTACCGGTACAACAATAACAACAACAATAATAATTATAACCGGAACAACAGATATAATCAAGGTTACAACCGAAATAGGAATTACAGAGAAGACGTGTTCACAAAGGAACAATACGATGAAAGACACAAAGAAGGGAAAGAATGCTTAAAGAATTTAACGCAGGAAAAGGAAAATGGAAAAGGAGGAGAGAAAAATTATAGTGTTGATCCCAAGCCGAGTACAAGTCAGCAGGGAAATCGTGAGAATGATACTCACGGACAACAAAGAAGAACTCCGATAACCAAGATGAATTAGAAGGAGGAAAGAAGACAATGCTGTACCATTTTACCAGAAGGAGTTGAATGACCTATGGAACGGGCCGAAGAAGACAACGAGGGACTAGAAGAAAGACCCTTCCGTATAGAAAATAACGTTATGTTAGGAAAGTACAATGCGAAGAATTTGAGAAAATATCTTAAGGGGCCTGGGAAGTGTGAAAATGTAAAAAATTGCAATTTTATTTTTCAATTGCAAAATATTCCTGGGAGTTTCCTGAATAAAATGATATATATATATATATATATATATCAAGTATATTGCTGCATTATTTATGCTATATAAAAATATTTAAAGAGACCTGCGTCATTCAGTTCAGTAGTGCGACGCCTCTCCTTACAGTCACTGCTTTTCTCTGCAAGTGTGGTGTTGAAATCTCATTGGGAATGTTTGTTTACGCAAGTAGTTATGTTGGCAACGTATCCTGTGTCCGTATTTTGCTTTTCTTTTGTCTGAGTTTTGTTCAGCGGGAATGCTTGTTTATAAACAGCAAAAGTTATTAGATTTTACTTTTGTAACTTACTTTGCTAGAGGTGTTTTCTTTCCAAGTGTACTTTAGAAGTTACTAGCAGAAGTACCCGTTCTTCGAACGGTGTTCGGTTTTAATACCAGACATTATCAATTGAGCTACTGTTGCAATGGTTAGCGGTTTGTCATTCCTTCATAAGTTTATCAGAACGAAGTTAGTTTTCTGGGAATATCACACACACTATTAATTTAAGGGCCTTAAAATGTGCTTTTCGGAGACCCTTTATAGACTCCCGAATTTTGTGTCTCACATTGAGAAGCGCAACATATGCTTTGGTCGTCCTTCTAGGATAATTTTTATATTTCGCCTATTTTAGCATGTATTTTGAGAAGTTTTGCCCTACATCCCCCTTTCTACTGTATAAAAAGTACGGTGAAGAGTTTTATAAATGATTGGTGTATTGACTCTCATGGTTACCATACCTAATTTTACGATGCACCAAGCATCCGAACACGAGTTATAGGCGTATATAAAGATACACAGAAAGACAGACAGACAATTCTATTGTCTACAACATATCACCCAGATATTCAAATATGGGTATATCTACCACACGGTATCAAACAAAATCATCCTTACGATGAACCCGTATGTCGACAAAAAAAAGAAGGAAAAAAAAAAAGATTAGTTAAAATGTGCTCTCAAACTAAATTCACCTAACGTGTACTTCCTGACGTGAAATGGAATTGAAACCCTTATAGACGAAACGCAATACACGTCACATAAAAACTGACCCTCTACGTTGTGTTAGGTCCCCATACACAGGAAGGCCTCTTTCATAAATTATAAAGGCTTGTGTTGCATGAAAATTCAGGTTCTTTAGCCTCAAATGACCCAAATTCCTAAAAGCCGCAAAAAAATGCTGATTCAATTCAGGAATTTTTGAAAATAATGTTGCTGTATGGAGATATAATAGACCTTCTGTACTTATGCCGCACGTGAAAATTGCATGAAAAATTTCTAGGTTACCCCTTGACACCCTTAATTGTATTGATGAATTATACAGTCTACGTTGGTTCCGTGATAACCTTATAGCCATTTGCAAACTTTCACAGAAATGTAATAAATGGAGTTACATTGCTTCTCACAGAAATAGATGGAAAGTTGAATGCCACCCTTGAGATAATGTTGTCATGGTTACCGATTTGCATTCCTTCGTTTGTTTGTTAAATTAAATTAAGTTAGTTTTCTGGGAATATTTCAGAAACTGTTGGTTTTAGAGCCTTATAATGTAGTTTTCGAGGACCCTTTAGGGCCCCCGAGTTTTGTTTCTGGCACCGAGGGGCTTTGTCTCGTCGTTGTACGCCATAATATAGTACTAATAATAATAATAATAATAATAATAATATAATATAGGGATAGGAATATAATAGACCTGCCATACCACACCCGCAGGTGTAAATCGCGTGAAAAAATTCTAGAGTACCCCTTGACCCCCTTAAGCGCATTATACGTATTGATGAATTTTACAGCTTAATTTGGTTCCGTGATAACCTTCTAGCCGTTTGCAAACTTTCACACTAATGTAATTAATGTAATTGTATTGCGTCTTACAGCAATAGATGGACCTCTGAGAATCTGTTGCCATGGTTACTGGCTTGCATTCGTTCATTAGTTTATTAAATGAAATTAGTTTTCTGAGAATATCTCAAAAACGGTTGGTTTTAGGGCCTTAAAATGTGATTTTCGGAGACCCTTTAGGGCTCCCGAGTTTTGTCTCTCACATTGAGGGGATGAAAATGAGCTTTGTCTCGTCCTTCTACGCCTATTTCAGCATGTATTTTAAGGGGGTAGGTCCCCTTTTATGAGCGGTACTGAGAAGAGTTGCATCAATGATTAGTGTCGTGCCTCTGATGGATATCTGTACCAAATTTTACGTTGATACACCCAGCCGTTCTTGAGTTATAAGGGAACAAAGTTGTCCACAGACAAACAAACAAACAAACAGACAGGCAAAGAAAAATTTGCACGCACCCATCATAAAACAGTCTGAAACGCGTAAATAACTCAAATTTCCGGAGAAATTCAGAAAAAACAAACTTTCATTTTTATATATGTAGAGATATAGCCTACTGCACCAATCGGTGTTGACCGTGTTTTATTGCACACATTTAAGTTTTACTCGCTAACCGTTGGAGAACCACGAAAAGTGATAAGGACCTTTAGGATAGAAAATTAAATGTTAAAGCTCGTGTAGCCTATGCCATCAAGTTTGCTATTTCTTAGCGTTCTCTTTTTATTTGAAATGGAAATATGAAATTTTGAAACCAAAGGGTGTAGTGACGACACAAATGTGGGTTTTACTCGCTAACCGTTGGAGATACACGAAAAGTGATACGGACCTTTCGGATAGGAAATTAAATTTTAATGCTTATATGTGCCATCAAAAGTTTGCTATTTCTTAGCGTTCTCTTTTTTATTTGATATAGAAATATGAAATTTTGAAACCAAAGGGTGTAGTGACGTCACTAAAATAGTCGCCTTTTCTTAATAGTGCAAAATATCGAAATCAAAAGTATCCTATATGTAAACCTGGTAAATCAGCTAAATCCATGTAAAATTTCATATAAATAGGACCAGTGGTTCTTGCGTTATTGAGTAACACACAGACAGACAGAGACACACACCATCTCATTTTTATATATTAGTATGATTTAGCAATGCCGAGAAGCAATAGACTGTTTAAAAAGCGTTAATTCTGCTGTAATACGCATTTAAACAATAGTAGCAATGACGATAATCTGTGCACGTCTTCAAACCTACAAATACAGCATTTTGAAGACCATTAAAGCAGGGAAAGTGTTTCCAGTAAGAAACTGTCTTACATGTAGGATGAGTGCTCAACTGATGGAAACAGTGAAAGTGTAAGTAGTGGTAATATTATAATTAGTGTAGATATATTATCGAGTAATAGAAGCTATCATACCAGTACACACGGACTTGACAGATGACATACTGTTGAAAAGACGTTTACATGGAGCCACTCAGAACTTGAATGAAAGTTTTAATCACTGCATTGGGAAAATACTACCAAAAACTGTGTTTGTAGAGTATGACATGGTGTTAATAGGTGTCTGTGATGCTGTTGTGACTTTTAATGAAGGAGAAGTTGTTAGGCTAAAACTTCTGGAAGGGGTCGGTATAAAATCTGGTTTCAACACCATAACTGTTTTGCGAAAAGTTGACAAGGAACGTTTGTCAAATGCCCAAAATACTGCCAGTCTGGCATCTAAAGAAGATAAAGTGGAAGATAGGAAGAGAATCAAGACCCAGGAGGCACTAGAACCAGATAATGATGATTATTCCCCAGGGATGCACTGATGTAAGTTGTAAAATGAAAGAGTTTTCTTTAAATGCATTTTTCTCACTATAATATTTTTATCATCAAATGTAAGTTGTAAAATGAAAGAGTTTTCTTTAAATGCATTTTTCTCACTATAATATTTTTATCATCAAATGTTCCTTTTTCTCATAACCTGTTAAAGATAACGCACTGAAAATTTACTCACATACTGAACACATGCTACTTCATGTACTGAAGTAGAATTGAGAATGTAAGTTAAGTAGTTTGCAAAATATTATTTTTTTCTTATTAAAATTGAGGCCTACTAGCCTACTTTCAATTTTTGCAAAAAATGAAAGTAGACTTATGAGATCTACACAGGGCCAAAAATTGTGTGTCTGTCTGTGTGTGTGTGTGTGTGTGTGTGTCTGTGTGTGAGTGTGTGTGTGAGTGTGTGTACTCTGAATGTCCGTCCCCCTCTATCAATTCGAACACGGTGAAACCGAATTGAACGATTTTTGGTACAGTGGTAGAACTAGCAAAGGGTACCTCAGTGTCATGTTTTATATCGCCGCCATCTTGACGAAAACGTAATGGCGGCCACGACTGACCAAGAAGTGAGAGCAGCTCGACGAAGTACGGAGGTACCAAGAAGGGAAGGGGGTGGGGGGAAAACAAAGTAACATACATATGAAATACCAACTTTAGAAATAAAACTAAAAGTAATCTTCAAGGAGTTGATAGTAGGCGTCAATAGCGAAGCATGGTGGCAGGGAATGTTGTAGAAGTCCTCTTGAGCATGGAGATGTTAGTT
This sequence comes from Meconema thalassinum, assembly GCA_946902985.2. Classification (NCBI taxonomy): domain Eukaryota; kingdom Metazoa; phylum Arthropoda; class Insecta; order Orthoptera; family Tettigoniidae; genus Meconema; species Meconema thalassinum. The sequence goes on from OX336390.1 coordinate 611,550,185, forward strand.
GAAGATAGCGGCGACATCTTGTGTCTGGGTTAAGAAGGAAGTCCTCTTGAGCATAGAGATGTTCAGGAACTTCAGCAGTTAGCTGCTAGATGCCGCTAGGTTGATCATGGAAGTTATATCTTCAACAAACTTACAAAGAAAGTAAGCAAGGTGCTTAAATAAAAGAAAAAGTAAGAAATCACTGTTGGTGTTTGCGAAAAAGGAAGGAATGAATTAAAGCAAAGAGCAGCAAAAGCTACCTCTACCTTACCGTGTATTTCAAGGAATACGCCGAGTTCGGAGGTAAAACGCCAACAGAGAACAAAAAAACACAATATTAAAAATTTAAAGGTAGGCGGGGGGGGGGGGGGGGGCAATTGAAGACAGTGGTCTTGTAATATGCCAATTTGTGGTCAAGATCTTCGCTACCCTAACTCTCCCATCCATCCCTTCCCGGGTAACACTCGGTCACTCTACCGGAGATCCAGACCAAGGGAGGGGAAGCATCTTTAACAAGGACCAAGTCCCCCACTTTAATGTCAGGATTAGAAAGAAGCCACTTCTGTCTCCGTTGCAAGGAAGTTAAGTATCCCAATTTCCACCTCTTCCAGAAAGCATTGCGAAGAGCTTCTAGTTTACGCCAAACAATAGGCAGGTTAGAGTCTCTATAAGAGTTGGGAAGGGGAGGAGGGGAGGAAAGAGAAGTGCCTATAAGAAAGTGACCAGGTGTCAATGAAAGAGGATCATCAGTGTCAGTAGAAAGCGGTGTCAAAGGACGAGAATTAACAACACCTTCAATCAGAATAGACAGAGAGTTAAATTCCTCATAAGTTAGGGTACGATTACCTAACACCTTTTTTAGATGACGTTTGGTCAGCTTGACACAGGATTCCCACCTACCACCGTGATTAGGGGCGTAGGGAGGTATAAACCGCCATTTGAAACCCTTTGGGTAGGAAAAATTAGAAATCTGTTCCATGGCAGGAGAAGATGTAAGAGCTCTCTTCCACAAGGAAGCTGCGCCTTGAAACGTGGAGGCGTTGTCGGAGAACATCTCAGAGGGAACGCCACGCCTAGCAGTGAAGCGAGAGACGGCTGACAAAAAGTAAGAATTAGAGGCATTTGTTACTAGTTCCAGATGAATCGCGCCAGTAACCATGCAAACGAAAAGAGAAACATATAGTTTTCCAAAAAATGTGCGTTTAGCTTCAGGGGAATTGCATTGATATTGAAACGGACCCATATAGTCCACACCAGTTAAAGCAAAAGGGCGAATAGGGGAAGAGCGGAAAGAGGGTAGATCGCTCATTAATTGATTATTAACTTTAGGTTTCGCTTTGAAGCAAAGAATGCATTTGTGAATTACAGAGGAAACTTCATGAACTCCATTTATGATCCAGTACTTTTCCCTTGAGAAGCAAAGCAGTGTGCGTGTACCAACGTGCAGGTTACGATAATGAAAGTCACGTATGATTAAGAAAGTTACGTGATGCTTAGAGTGCAAAATAACAGGATGCTTTTTGTCTTCAGAAAGTGAAGAATGCGAAAGCCTACCACCTACCCTGAGTAACCCATTGTCATCAAGGAAGGGGGCAAAAGCGCGAAGACGACTAGATTTAGGAAGATCTTTGTTAGCTGAGAGCAAAGACAATTCAGAAGAAAAGGCCTCTTGCTGAGTTAGCTGCAAAACCTTAATAGTAGCGAGATTTAATTCGTGATTGCTCAGGTGTGGTTTAGGGAGAAGAGGTTGGTCAACCACAAGATATTTCCATCTGAGAAGATAGGCAAAAATTGGAATTAATTTATGAAAGGAAGAATAGCGGGACAACAAGGGATGTGAAACATTGGAAATAAGACACGAAGCTGTGGATTGGACTTAGCGCAAAAAGGTTGGACAATGAAGATTCATTCAGCGAATTGCAATAAACCAAATATGCACAGCAACCGTAAGCTTTCTCGGAGCTGTCGACAAACACATGAAGGAAGAAAGATGTGTTAGGAGGAGCATTAATTACATTCCTAGGAATTTCAATAAGAGAAAGATCAAGTAAACTGCTACGAAAAGAGTGCCATCTATTAAGAAAAGAAAGGGGAACAGCTTCGTCTCATTCACATTTGAGAGACCATAGCTCTTGCATGAAAAGCTTGGCTATAGCAATAACCAGAGCAAGGAATTGAAGCGGATCAAAAAAATTTGCAATTACAGAGAGAATTTGCCTTTTTGTGTTGGGGAGCTCTTCGGAAAGCGAGACTTTGTAGATGAGAGTAACAGTGCGAGTGCACCAGTGAACTCCAAGAGTTTTTATGGATTCAGAATCTCCGCAGATTTTGAAGGAAGAGGGGTCTACATCTTCTATGGGAAACTGGGCAAGAAACTCATGGAAGTTGGAATTCCACTTATGAAGTGGGAATCCTCCATTCTTTAACAATGCCTGAAGTTCTAGTGACACGAAAGAAGCTTCGCAAGGGTCGGGAAGGACTGGAGATAATCGTCTACATAAAAAGAGGTAGTTAGTGCTTCAGAAGCTTTAGAATCAAATAAATGACCATCTTGAGAGGCTAACATATGTAGGGATCGGATAGCAAGGAAAGCGGATGGTTTTAAGCCATAAGTGACCGTCTTTAAGCGAAATATTTTAATGGCCTTGCTGATTTCGTCGCGCCACAAGATTCTTTGGAGATCTTGTTGTTCGGGCTGATTTAAAACCTGACGGTACATCTGTTTGATGTCCGCTATAACAGCTATGGGAAATAATCGAAAATTTAAGAGTATAGCAGATAAATCTGACTGAATAGCAGGACCAGAGTAAAGAGTATGGTTAAGACTGTTGCCATTAACGTCAGGTGATGACCCATTAAAAACGACTCGGATTTTATCCTTTACAAGAGCGTTTTTCCACACTGGATGATGATTTAAGAAAACCGTTTCAATTGGGGGTGCAATTCGTCATCAGATTTGCTGACAACTTCCATATGATCTAAGCTTTCATACTCATCCATGAAATCAGTGTACTGTTGTTTAACGAGAGGTTCTTTCTTGAATTTGCTCTCGATAGCAAAGAGAGCTTTTCGAGCTTTAGGTTGAGAATTAATAAGTTTGGGGGGATTGAGTAATCTTGGCATCTGAACAATGAACCGGCCTTCAGGAGAACGAGTGGTAGTGTTCAAGAAAGGTTGCTCAAAGAATTCGTTTTCTGAAGAGGTTACGTTAGGAGAATCAACGCTTTCCAGCCTCCAGAACTGTTCCAAATCAGTATTAGCGAAATAACATTGCGATACGGGATGGGGAGAATAATGAGGAAGTTGGCCAGTAACGATCCATCCAAAATTAGTGTCTCTGGCAACCACGTTTGAAGATATCTTACGAACCTGTTTACGAAGGCAATTCCAGAAAACATTGGCACTAAAGAGTATGTCAATGGGGTCTTGTACATTGAACAGAGGATCGGCTAACCTTAAGTGAGAAGGAATATTCAGACCTGAGATATCGACGGAGTGACTAGGCGTATCCTCTCCGATACTGTTGAGGATGAGGTAATTAAGTTTAGAAAGTTATTTCTGTGACAAGTGTCTCTTATGGTTAGTTTAGAAAACTGTAAAGCTTGTGATTTTAGGCTGTTGATGCCTGATACATTAATAGAAGGAGGGTTTACAGGTAGGCCTAGTTTTTTGATTAATGAATTAGAAACGAAATCATGGGTTGTCGCCGAATCAAGAAGACCGCGTGCACGGACCCAGTTGCCAAAATTATCCTGAACTTCGATTTGGACAGTGGACAATAGTACTTGGTTACTACGTATGGACTTGGCATTTTGAATGTAAGAAGAAGCATTAGAACCACTAGCATTGCCACTTTTCTAAGAAGTAGATGCGGCCGATGACCTTGCTTGATCATGACGATGTAGTAAAGTGTGATGAGCTTTTTCACAATGAAAACAAAGTCTGGTGGACTTGCAATTTGAAGCAGAATGCTTAGGTGAAAGGCAGTTGAAGCAATGTTTATTCTGGGAAACTAATTTTCTTCTGTCGTCGACTGACAGTTCTTTAAAAGATTTACATAGATATAAGGCGTGGGAATCTTGCAAAGTATGCACTTTAATGGTTCATTTAAACTCTTACGGGGTTCGCTTTGAGTGTTTAAAGCGAGAGAACTAGCAATACGGCGTTCACTAGACCTAGTTGGGTAACCAGTGGCGTTTTACTTGACTTTAGAAGAGCTAGACCCAGGTTTTTGGGCACTGTATGCACGTGTTCATTTTTGGATTTAAAGGACAGTAATTCAGATTTAGAACTAGAAGAAGAGGGTTCACTTTGATTAGCTACGGCAGTTAAGAGTTGGCATCTAGCATTTATGAAAGTGACTAAATGCTCGTAAGAGTAATCGTAATCTTTGGAAAGTTCCATTTCCCAAGCTTTGAGGGTAGCAACATCAACTTTAGAAACCACCAAGTGTATTAGGAAAGTGTCCCAGTGGTCAGTGGGTTGATCTAATTGGGACAAAGCTTTTACGTGATGTTGTGTCGAATCAATAAGAGTACGCAAACTAGTGACGTCATTGTGCTGTGACGCAGGTAAATTGAATAGAGCCTTCATATGGCGTTGAATACGTAACCGTAAGTTACCGTATCTTTCTTTCAACAGATTAAAGGCAATGGGGTAGTTTTCAGCACTTAATGGGAGTGCTTCAACCAACTGCAGGGCTTGACCGCGGAGAATAGATCGCCAATAATGAAACTTGTAGATGACTTGCATGTCTTCATTGTCATGAACAAGAGAGCAAAATAGTTCATAGAAAGAATCCCAAGTAGATTCGTCTCCAGAGAAGTGGGGGTAAATTAAAGAGGTTTGTTGTTCCTGAAGGGAACCAAGAACAGAACCATCCTTTTTCTGTTCTTCTTCGAGTTGGCGTAATATTTTAAAAGCAGAACCTATGCCTTCGTAATATTGGTTTTCTACTTCTACTCGATCATCAGTTTTATTGAGCATACAAGTTTCGATTTCAGTATGGTTGTTGCAATAATTTTCATATGAACGATCAAAATCCTTTACGCGATGTTTTAACAAATCTAGTTGAGCTTGTGAAGGATCTAGCTCTTTGGTGTATTTTCTGAATCTGGTAATTTGCCCTTTATAAGAAGCTCGTTTGGAAGTAAGTTTTTCATCCTTACCATCCTTGTCCTTTTCTGTAGGAGTCATGGCGAAATAGGTAAATTAAAGTATAACTTACGAAACTGTGGAACCTTGGAAATGCTGTCAGACCGGCAGCAGCAACAAGTTGAAAGAAAGGGACACACCAAAGGAGACGGGAGCGGCCTCTTTCCCCTTCACAGGCTTTGCACGGTGAAGATATAGCTGAAAAATTCAAAGTAGATATTAATGATTTGCAAAATATTAACAAATGGACTCTCCCGGGTTTCTGGGACCAAAGTTTGGGTAGGTTTTTGCTAGGAATTAACCCTACCCCCAAGGGAAGATGAAGAGAGAAGTAAAGGGAAGTGGGTTTCGGACTAAGGAACAAGTGTGGATAATAGGACGAGAGTCCAACACCAAACAAAATAAATTTAATCCAATGTTTAGAGACAAGTGTCACCGCAAAGCCCGTGAAACACCTCAAGTGGGTATGGACCTGGAAGTAGCTAACGGGAAATGCGGCTGGAGCTTGGGCTATTTGCCAGCAAATAGCATTTGTGCTTTCCCTTCCCAGCCTATATTTGACTACTATGGGGAAGGGTGGAAGTCTGGCTGGACAAAGAATGACAGATTTGTTGTATATTGAACCGTTTTTATCAGGTTCATTATTTTTTGTCATATTATTATTATTATTATTATTATTATTATTATTATTATTATTATTATCATCATTTCCTTCATGTCGCATTATTGTGACATACGTTTCTCTGTCTCACCTACTGCGTTCAAACTTTGTAATTCTGCGTAAATGTTTCGTCAGGTGGTGAAACTTTTCACCCCTACTGACACTGTGTTACCATTGGTTGAAGCATAACTTGTTACTAAGCTTTGCTTCTCCCATTGGCCCCCTTTATGTTCTGGAGAGGGGGAGTTCTACGACTTATTTTTCCCGAGCGGCGTTACTGCGTTCCTTTTAGAGAAGGTGGCTTCCTTCCATTTCTGACCATCATGTGAAACGGTCACAGCCTAGGTGTGTCGGGCTTTTCGCCCGTGCCCAACGCAACTAAACGTAAGTACGATTCGATCACTTGGTTTTATCTGGCATGCTATCATTTTTGAATTTCAGTTTATCAATTTCCCTTTCTTATGATGATGTGAATTCGATCCATGAACCCAAGTCCCTTCGCCTTTGTTTACGTTAGTTTAGCGAAGCCTCTGTGTTTATTTGTCATCCCTACCTTTCATGTAATCGGTTTTATTTTTTACTCAAATCTCTCAGGTCTGAAATATATGCTACTTTTCTGCGAGGCTTACCAACGCTCTGTATTACGTCACAAATTGATGTGCACTCTTTCGAGGTATCTTTCATTTGATTGTCGTATCAGAGTTTGTTTTTTTGGGTCAAGGTATCATTGGAGTAACGGAGCCATGTCTCATTTCGCCTCCTATTTGATCCTTCCCTCTGTTTTAGGAAAAGTGTGTGAGCGATGGTCTTTGTGTTAGTCACTGTCCATTCGTCATGCCTTAATTCCTTTGTTTCTTCGTATGTCGTTATATTTAGACATAACTACCTTTACGTAAGCCTATATTTTCCTACAAAGCATATTTCTTAGCTGATCGATTTTTCCTTTCATTTCCTGTCCCGGTAATGTCAATTAATTTAATGTAATACTCATTTTCCTTTATTTTTATGTGTTAATTTTGTGTTGTTTCCTCTGGCTTCGTTATATTACGTAACTCCGTGTCATCTCCCCTCTCCCACCCCCCACCCCCGTTTCCTACATACGCACCCTTCTCATCCCCACCACTCCCCCCCCCCCTTACCCCATGATTTCACAACATCATGAGCTTTTTGGAAGTCTGTTCTTGGCAAGGGCATTCTAGTCCAGGTCATCCTCGTAAGTAGAGGTGTTCTCTTATTCGACTCATCCATACTCTCTATCTTTTTCGTTTTTTTTTGTTTATTTTTGTATTTTAAATTTTGGTTATCGAGTCGCGCTTACGGTTTAGTTGCACATTGATTGTAAGTACATTTTAATTAATCTTGTTTCATCTTTGTTAGTGCTTAAGTTCATTTATACACTTTTCTCTTGAGATTGTTTTTGTGTACCGGTACCCCTTTCTTAGGTACCATCTTTAGTCATTAATTTTATTTTATTTGCTATTAAGCGATTTTATACCTCTTCACGTTTACCTTTCATTTTGTGTTTAGATATATCCTTACTCTTATGCGCACCTGTTTTAGTTTACTTTAAATACAATAGTAAATAGTTCACTTGGTTTCGTCCTCTTTCATTTGTAATTTTAAGTTCCCTCATCTCTCGTTCGATTTCGTCGGTCTTGGCTTCGTACTGTAACGCAGTCACGACCTTCACGCTTCTGGGTTCATCGATCAATTAGATAAATTCAATTCCGCTTTTGATTTGTTTTAAACAATTCATTCGATTCCTTTTTTGGAAAGTATCTTTCTTTCGATCCGGAATCTTGGGCCCAGCACGCATCGAAAGAGACATCCTTTCCCCGCTCCTTAGCGATCCTGTTTAAGGTGTTGTTTTCACTTCTACTGTATTTCCTCACGCCTCTGCTATTTTGTCTAACGTAAAAGCACAAGCGGTGCAAATGGTAAATCAGAGCGTGGTTAAACGCGAAATCGTTCCCTTTAGGTTACCAAACTTATATATATATATTTTTTTTTCAATTATTACAATGTTGTCTTTCTGAGTTTAAGATACCTGTACTGAATTGTTCCCCCATCCCCGAAGAAAGTGTGGAGTGTGAAAGCATTTCTCGAGTGAACAAGACATCCAAAGAATCTAGTTCCGAGGTGAAGAGTGCAACAAGTTAGTGAGTACTTCGCAACGCTGGAATAGGACACATTACGGTATTGTAACCTTTATTTTACTAAGTTAAAGTGTTTTACTTTTCTCCTTGTCTATTGTCATGTCTAAGTCAGAATTCCCACCCGTCAAAAAGGAGTTAAGTTTTATGGGCTTTGAATCTTTAACAATGCCCACGCCACTATTGCAAGATACGACACAGGACCTGCTAATGATAGACCCTCCCCTTTTAGATTGCTCCATCGCCCCTGTAGGCACTGTTAATAGTGCTCGCCACAACGAAAATGTTGCATCAGTAGTGAGTAGGTGGGGTTTGACTTTTTCCGGAGAAAACAATACCTCATCAGTTTTTTGTTTTATCCAACGTGTGGAGGAATTGTGTTATTGTCACGATATTAATCCCGACAATATTGTACGTTGCTTACCTATTCTTTTGTCTGGAAAAGCGCTGATGTGGCATCGCACTACTCCGAATTTTTATAAGTCATGGGACGAATTTGTTGGGTGCATTAAGGACCGTTTCACGCCACAAGATTTCGATTTCGCTCTCAAACAAGAAATATACTCCCGTACTCAGGCTCCTGGGGAGATGATCGACGATTATGTAACCTCAGTTCGGCTGTTAGCAGCGAACCTCCCCCAACCCTTTCATCCCAGGGATCTGTTGGAAATTATATACAGGAATTTAAATCCCACTTATAAATACTTCATTCGGCGTACATCCATTTTTTCCATCGAGGACATCATATCGCAAGGCCGTGAGTATGAATTAAATGCACGAGCCTGTTCGAACTATACTCCACCTCCAAGAGCCGATAATACGATTTTCCCCGAGTTAGCCTACTCCCCCCAGACAACACTGTCTAGCCCAGCTGTCGACCGAACAAAAGACGACACCTTACGGTTTAAGCCGTCTGCTCGCCGTGCTGAGTCCCTTTCTAGGAATTCTAACCCAAGCCCTTCTGTGGCTCGTAATTCTTCTGCTGTTTCCCGTGAAAGGACTACGAACACCCCAACAACAATCACACGCAATGTTTCTTCTGGTCGCATAATTTGTTGGAACTGTAATGAACTTGGACATCATTTTAAAATGTGTTCTTTAAAACGCCGAAAATTCTGTTTTGGCTGTGGGATGAATGAGGTCACGACTCGTTCCTGTCCAAATTGTAATTCCAACCAGGAAAACTCATAGGGAGGTGTTCTGAGTTCGACTCCCGGAGCAGTCCTCCATCCAAACTTGACAATGCATCTAATTTCGATGTTGTGTTACAACCAGGAGTCTCAGTAAATTTCGATAATGTCTCGGCACCTGCTATTTTGGATACAGGCGCCACCAGAAGTTTCATCCACCGTTCAGTGGCAGATAGCATTCGATCTTCGCAAAAACACCCCGTACAGAATAAATGTCAGTTCCTCTCTGCGGGATCGTCAGTTATCGACGTTGCCGAAACTATTCTATGTCGCATTCAAATTCACGGATTTTCTTGGAAACATGTTTTTCATGTGGTTAACAATCTCTCCACTCAATGTATTTTAGGAATTGACTTTATGCATAAAACTGGTATGCAGTTGGATTTTATTAACGATTCATTTTGTTTCAAATTTCGCTCAGATAAAATGTTCCCCTTTGAAGAATGTACTTCTAACTACGTTGATGTGTCTCCTGTATTTTCCGTACATCTTCCATTAACTTTGATGTCCGAGCAACGTGATACTCTGAACGATTTAGTTGAGGAATTTTCTGATGTCCTCACAGAAGATTTAGGTTCTGCTGTAAATCACGAATGCCACATTGACTTGAGTGACAATGTACCTGTTCGAAGTCCTCCGTTTCCTTGTAATCCGCCCAAGCTCTTGGCCATGAAAAAGTATATCAATGATTTGCAAGATCGGGGAGTAGTAGTTCCTTCCAAATCAGCTTATGGGTCTCCTGCTTTCTTAATTCCCAAGAAAGAAGAAGGCGAGTACCGGCTAGTCGTAGACTACCGAAAATTGAACAAGAAGGTAGTCTTTGATAATTTCCCACTGCCTACTATTGAGAGTGCTTTTCAACATTTCCACGGGGCCAATGTGTATTCGATGATTGATCTAAATAGTGCCTATTATCAGATTCCTTTGGATGCTGAGAGTCGCGACTTCACTGCTTTTAACACCCCTTTCGGGTTATATAATTTCAAACGTCTTCCGATGGGTGTAGCTGTTGGTGCACAAGTCCTCAGTCGCGTGCTAGACGACATCTTGGGAGACCTGAAGTTCAATTTTGTATTTAATTATCTTGACGATTTAGTCGTATACAGCAGATCTTTTGAGGAGCATGTCGTTCATCTTAGGGACGTTTTCTCCCGCCTCAGGAAGGCCGGCCTCACTATCAATCCAAAAAAGACCTCTTTGGGCTGTACTCAAATTAAATTTCTGGGTCACATTCTGTCAGCCGATGGTATCCGTGTCATACCCGAGCGCGCAGATTGCATTCAGCAGTTACCTGTACCCACCACAATTAGGGCCTTGAGAAGAGTAATGGGTATGTTCACGTTCTATTCTCGTTTTATCAAAAACTTCTCTGACATTTCGGCACCTCTAAATGCTCTCAAAAAGAAGAATGTGAAATTTGTGTGGGGGCCAGAACAGGACAAAGCTTTCAATGTTTTGAAAGAAGCCCTTATGTCTGCACCAGTACTGCACACGCCTGATTTCGAATCAGCTTTCTTTTTACATTGTGACGCCAGTGATTTGGCCATTTCTAGTGTTTTGAGCCAGCGTGTGGATGGAAAATTTGCACCAGTGGCCTTCGCGAGTCGTATGTTAAATCAACATGAACGACGTTACTCAATTTTCGAGAAGGAAAGTCTTGCTGTGGTATTTGGATGTGAAAAATTCAGGACCTTTCTGGAACACCGTCACTTTACTGTTTTTACCGACAATGAGGCTTTGAAATGGAGTCTTTCTCACGTGAAAAAGCTTGGACGCATCAACAGGTGGATTTTGAGGTTGTCATCTTTTAAGTTTGATATCATCCACGTAAAAGGGAGCGAGAACCCGGTAGCAGACTGCCTGTCACGCATGTTTGAAGAGACCCCTAGGACTCCAATCGAGAGCGTTTCTATCAGTACACCACTTCAAGAAAATCTTTTCCTATTGCAACATTGTCCTTGGTCTTTTGTGGATATCCGGAAATTCCAGTCTGAGGATCCATTTTGCACTGACCTCCGTGCAAAAATTGCAAACAAAGATCCGGCAGTAAGCAACTTTTGTGTTCGAAATGATGTTATTGGCTATGTTCTTCCTAACTCTTCTAAATTTAGAATTTTTGCTCCATTAGCAGTACGTGATATGCTTTTGACATATTATCATGATTCTGCACTGGGAACTCATGCAGGGATGCAGCGCACTTTCCGTAAGATATCCGGTGAATTTTATTGGCCCTCAATTAAAGTAGATGCTTTTGCTCATGTCAGAAGATGTTTAACCTGCCAGCGTTCTAAACCTGCCCAGAACACTCGTGTAGGCTTCCACCAAGCTGGTATCGTCACTCGTCCCGGCGAACGCCTTTTCATTGATTACTTTGGTCCAGTCGTGAGATCAAAATCTGGCAATCAAGGCATTTTAACTGTCATTGATGGTTTTTCGAAGTTTGTTTGGTTATTCCCAGTAAAGAATATCACTTCTCAGACTACTATCCATTTCTTGTCTAGATATATATTTGGAGTTTTTGGTCCTCCCAAGTACCTTGTGTCAGATAACGCCTCTGTATTCCGTTCCAAAGCTTTTGAAACTATGGTATTTAACTGGGGCATCCAACATATTTTCTTGTCACCGTATCGACCGCAGGGAAATCACGTAGAGCGTTTTCACAAAAACTTGAAGGCTTGTATGTCCGCTTTTCACAATGCCGATCAAACCTCCTGGGATACGAACCTACAGTATTTCAGTCTCGGGTTCAATACCTCTTTCCATTCTTCCGTTCAAACTACTCCAGCGGAATTATTCCTAGGCCGGTCGCTTGTCGACCCCTTGCTGCTCAAATGGAATATTGAATATCTTTCCGAACCCTCTCGCGCTACCTCTGTTGCTCAAAAATGGGCCATCGCTACCGGTCACCTCAAGAAAGCAAAAGCCAGAGTAGCGAAGCGCTACAACTTAGGCCGTCATGATGTTAAATTCCAAATTGGGGACAAAGTTTTGTGTCGTTTACATCCTTTGAGTGACGCTACCAAACAAATTTCCAGTAAGCTGTGCTTACGTTGGTCAACTCCCAAGACTATTTCACGCTTTTTAAATCCTGTCTCAGTCGAGTTGGTGGACGATCACGATAATGCAGTGACTTCGGCCCACGTCACGCAGTTAAAAAAATTTGTCAAATGATCTTGTGAATTTCGCCTCGCTATAATGTTGTGTTTTTGTTTTCCTTTTATTCTAATTGGATGCCCGAGCTCCTTAATAGCCAACCTAGCATGTGAGCCTATTCTGATCTTAATTCGTGTGCTTCCTTTTCATTTATTCCTGTGACAAGACAGGAGACACCCGTGGCCTTTTTCTCGTACGCGAGTGTGTCGTGTATACTTGACATCTCTGTCAAACTATATCTTTGCCTGAGGCCGTCAGCATATACCTGGTCGGTCACTATTTGCAAACCACCCCTACTCCTCTTTTGCACTGCCCCTCGGCTTAACTCCTATTGTTCGACGACAGACAAGGACCCTTCAACACTTCCTGTTTGACCTTGTAGGAACTTGGTATTTATTTTACATTTATTCATGTAATTGACTTTTTGTGTCATGGTTTTGAGATATCATGCACCTTAGTGTCATCTTGATTTTGATATTTATTGTGAAGTCATATATTTTGTTAGGTTTTAAATTGTCAAGTGTTCTCAGCATATCGTGTATTGTCTAGCAACCATCCAGAGGGTTGGCGAGTGACAACAAACAACCTTTGTGTACCTGAGCTAACACAGCTGAGGGTCTTCTCGGAACTCGTTAACGGACCAGTCACCCTTCACTGGGTCTATACATGGCTTTATTTTTCAGCAGCTGAAAAGGAGAGTACTTTCCCTTTCGAAGACATTATGACACTATTGCATATTCCTCGTTGACGCAACGAAAGGTCCTATATACAGGGTGTCCCAAATGTATTTTTTTTTTAAATGTGATCACGATTTAACTTTGTCTATCTTTTCTCATCAGAGGCTGGAGAGATTTGCAGTCCCGAGGTAACGTCCATCTTGAAGATTTCGACATCCGCATCATCATGAACTAGCAAGAACAATGATCACTATTTAATATATGAACTCACTGTATTTCTTTTTGAACGCAGTACTTTTGACGTTAGTGGCTAGTGTTGACGAGCAATGAAGGGGGTACCACCTTCATTTCACGGTCAGATTAGTCAACTGTTCATTTTTTTTGTATTCTCCTAGAGGTCCTTAGTACCCAATTTTTTTTTAGTATTCAATTTTTTCCCCCTTTACATATTTTTCCTCTCTTTTTGTACGAAAAAAGAAATTTCCATGGCCAGGAAAATTCCTTTTTTTTGGGAGAGCAGGGGAATTTTGAACCGTTTTTATCAGGTTCATTATTTTTTGTCATATTATTATTATTATTATTATTATTATTATTATTATTATTATCATCATTTCCTTCATGTCGCATTATTGTGACATACGTTTCTCTGTCTCACCTACTGCGTTCAAACTTTGTAATTCTGCGTAAATGTTTCGTCAGGTGGTGAAACTTTTCACCCCTACTGACACTGTGTTACCATTGGTTGAAGCATAACTTGTTACTAAGCTTTGCTTCTCCCATTGGCCCCCTTTATGTTCTGGAGAGGGGGAGTTCTACGACTTATTTTTCCCGAGCGGCGTTACTGCGTTCCTTTTAGAGAAGGTGGCTTCCTTCCATTTCTGACCATCATGTGAAACGGTCACAGCCTAGGTGTGTCGGGCTTTTCGCCCGTGCCCAACGCAACTAAACGTAAGTACGATTCGATCACTTGGTTTTATCTGGCATGCTATCATTTTTGAATTTCAGTTTATCAATTTCCCTTTCTTATGATGATGTGAATTCGATCCATGAACCCAAGTCCCTTCGCCTTTGTTTACGTTAGTTTAGCGAAGCCTCTGTGTTTATTTGTCATCCCTACCTTTCATGTAATCGGTTTTATTTTTTACTCAAATCTCTCAGGTCTGAAATATATGCTACTTTTCTGCGAGGCTTACCAACGCTCTGTATTACGTCACAAATTGATGTGCACTCTTTCGAGGTATCTTTCATTTGATTGTCGTATCAGAGTTTGTTTTTTTGGGTCAAGGTATCATTGGAGTAACGGAGCCATGTCTCATTTCGCCTCCTATTTGATCCTTCCCTCTGTTTTAGGAAAAGTGTGTGAGCGATGGTCTTTGTGTTAGTCACTGTCCATTCGTCATGCCTTAATTCCTTTGTTTCTTCGTATGTCGTTATATTTAGACATAACTACCTTTACGTAAGCCTATATTTTCCTACAAAGCATATTTCTTAGCTGATCGATTTTTCCTTTCATTTCCTGTCCCGGTAATGTCAATTAATTTAATGTAATACTCATTTTCCTTTATTTTTATGTGTTAATTTTGTGTTGTTTCCTCTGGCTTCGTTATATTACGTAACTCCGTGTCATCTCCCCTCTCCCACCCCCCACCCCCGTTTCCTACATACGCACCCTTCTCATCCCCACCACTCCCCCCCCCCCCCCCTTACCCCATGATTTCACAACATCATGAGCTTTTTGGAAGTCTGTTCTTGGCAAGGGCATTCTAGTCCAGGTCATCCTCGTAAGTAGAGGTGTTCTCTTATTCGACTCATCCATACTCTCTATCTTTTTCGTTTTTTTTTTGTTTATTTTTGTATTTTAAATTTTGGTTATCGAGTCGCGCTTACGGTTTAGTTGCACATTGATTGTAAGTACATTTTAATTAATCTTGTTTCATCTTTGTTAGTGCTTAAGTTCATTTATACACTTTTCTCTTGAGATTGTTTTTGTGTACCGGTACCCCTTTCTTAGGTACCATCTTTAGTCATTAATTTTATTTTATTTGCTATTAAGCGATTTTATACCTCTTCACGTTTACCTTTCATTTTGTGTTTAGATATATCCTTACTCTTATGCGCACCTGTTTTAGTTTACTTTAAATACAATAGTAAATAGTTCACTTGGTTTCGTCCTCTTTCATTTGTAATTTTAAGTTCCCTCATCTCTCGTTCGATTTCGTCGGTCTTGGCTTCGTACTGTAACGCAGTCACGACCTTCACGCTTCTGGGTTCATCGATCAATTAGATAAATTCAATTCCGCTTTTGATTTGTTTTAAACAATTCATTCGATTCCTTTTTTGGAAAGTATCTTTCTTTCGATCCGGAATCTTGGGCCCAGCACGCATCGAAAGAGACATCCTTTCCCCGCTCCTTAGCGATCCTGTTTAAGGTGTTGTTTTCACTTCTACTGTATTTCCTCACGCCTCTGCTATTTTGTCTAACGTAAAAGCACAAGCGGTGCAATATCCTTTCAAAGGAATCAGGTTTAATCAATGGTTTTGAAAGGCGCAAATAATTTAAATTCGCCGTGATGTTTTTAGTTCTTGGAATTGTAGGAGCGACCGAATGTTTCCAGGAAGGGTAGCGATGAAGCAGTTATCGTGCTTTTAAAATCAATTCGATTGTTTTCGAAAATCTTTGGTTTTAAATTTTGGTAAGAACACCAATTGTTGCATTCAAGAAAGGCTAAGCTTCTATCCAGCAAAGAGCCGACTAAAAGTTTAGACAAGAAGAAAAACTTAAATTTGGAAAACCAACCATAAGTTATAGAGAACGTCTCAACAAGCAGAAAGCTGGCGGAGCTAGCTATACTTGCCTTACTGGCTAGTTAGAATTAGCTATAAAAGCTAAGAGCGACTTTGAAAACATTTTTGCGGAGAGTTTTTGTTCGGATGCAACAAATAGTGGAACCTTTTTAACTTTGATGCTCGAGTTTCTTAAAACGAGAATGAGCTTTCGGGTAGAGTTAGGGGAGGTAGGATCCTGCCTAATCGTTATTTTATAGAACATGATGAAGCAAAAGGATATAGTTTGATTTATTTAACAATGCTTAAAAATATGATAATTTTAACAACAGTAAAAGGTACAATTTAAATTTTAAACCTATGAGGTCTCAGACCTATAAAATTGTTGAAGTTTGCACTAGGCGATTAACAAAATTTGGTTTGGAACCTCTTGAAAGCACCAAATCTATATAAGATTTTAAAATAGTGCTGAGTTTAGCAAATTTAAAGTTTAACAATAAATCAGGTACGATATATATACTTTGAGAATTCCTAATGGAAGTTCTAAATGTATGAACTAATGTTAAATTTGAAATTATAACAAAAAAAGAGAGAGAAATTAAATAGAAGTTTCTATAACTTCTTATATTTATACAGTAATTACGATTATAATTTATACAAATAGGGCAGGTCACTTATTGTGAAACCTGAAGGGAAAAATTAAGAAGTTTCTAGGACTTCTATGTTGAAACAGGATCACGAGGAAAATGGGGCCAGTTACCCTTTCATGAAACCTGGAGAAAGAAAAGTTAGAAAACTCACTTGTGAGTAGAAATAATTGAATTCCCTAATGAAAGGAGGAAAAACAATATGATTTGAGGTGTGTACTAAACACCAATGATGCAGAAATTACTTATGAAAAACAGTACAAAAATGGGAGGGCACTTCTATAGAGTGTCACCTCATTGAAAAGAACCTAAATTTTACAACTATTATAACGTGTTAGTGAGGAGTATGAGAGGAGGAAATAGGAGAATCAGGAAAATGTTTATGGCCGTATTTATAGCTTTCGTTCGAACGCGACACGGATGGTCGTTGAATGGGCACTGTTATGCACTGTAGTCCGTTGAAAAATTCATTATTGCAACAAGGAAAGTTTATCAGACGAAAAGTTATTGTAATTGTAGAGATCACTATTTGAATTTTAGTTTGAGAAAGTTTATTGCGTTGTGACGTTTATAGATGGTAGTAGAATGCAGCGGAAAATTTCCAACGAAGGAAGACAAAATATATGCTGATCAGAAGTATTTACAACATAAATTCCTCAGTGAGGAACAAGCATTCCCATATTTAGGTGGAAGGCACTTGACGGCATTACTTGCAAAAAGATGATTTGCTGTAGAAAATTCTAGAGTTGAGAACAGTAGAATTGAGCAGAATGTCCCGCGTAGGTGAAAGCTAAGTTTTTATAGACAGTGGGTTTAATAAGACTCCCACGGTGTGAGAACTCATTCCCAGATACTCAGTACAAGAATTACCTTTTAATTTTAGAAAGCTAGCTGATGTAGCTACAAATAAATCAAGAAGATCTTTTGAAGGCAGATTTTGCATCACATAGCAATCTCACACTGTCTATAAATCAGGTTAAAAACATTTAAAACTTAGGGAAAACCATTGAAGTAGTACTTAGCTCATTTTGAAGAACGATGATGATCTGGATGATGGTTGACGTTAAGATTAGGACATAGCGTCCTGATTTAAAATTGTCTCAAGTTGACAGGAGACAAGCCTGAAGTAGGCTCCAACTGTATGGTTTGACGACTGACCAAGAAGTGAGAGCAGCTCGACGAAGCACGGAGGTACCAAGGAGGGAAGGGGGTGGGGGAAAAACAAAGGAACATACATATGAAATACCAACTTTAGAAATAAAACTAAAAGTAATCTTCAAGGAGTTGATAGTAGGTGTCAATAGCGAAGCCTGGTGGAAGGGTATGTTGTAGAAGTCCTCTTGAGCATAGAGATGTTAGCTGAAGATAGCGGCGACATCTTGTGTCTGGGTTAAGAAGGAATCCCTCTTGAGCATAGAGATGTTCAGGAACTGCTAGATGCCGCTAGGTTGATCATGGAAGTTGTATCTACAACAAACTTACAAAGAACGTAAGAAAGGTGCTTAAATAAAAGAAAAAGTAAGAAATCACTGTTGGTGCTTGCGAAAAAGGAAGGGATGATTTAAAGCAAAGAGCAGCAAAAGCTACCTCTATCTTACCGTGTATTTCTAGGAATACACCACTGTTTGTATGTTTGGTGAATTGACTGTTGAGAAAAATAATATCATGCCGCGAATTCTTCTTCCTTGGATGTTAGGGGGTATGGGTTCGTGAAAATCAGGATAATGAACTTCAGGTGGAAATTCAGATTTTGGGTAGTTAAGAATCTATCGTGTAGAGTTATTCTTAGTGCTGACTTTATAGCGCACGTGGGGTTATCAATTGATTTAAGGTCAAATAATTGTTGTTTTAAATTCAGACCTTCCTTAAAGATTAAATTTTAGGATTCAATTCATCATGACGTTACGAATTCAGTTCAAGATGCTATCAAGTCTGTTAAGCTCGGAGGCTTGCGATTGGAACATTTATCTCACGATCAAGCTGATAAAATTAGGTCATTATGTGCCGAATTTCCTGACGTTCTTACGGATAAATTAGGAAGGACCAACATAATGGAGTATGAAATTGAACTCACAGATACGATTCCAGTGAGTTCTTCGCCCTATCGTTTAGCGCCTCCTAAGATGAAGGTATTGAAAAGCATTATTGACTATATGGTGGATGAAGGGGTGATTAGGAAGTCCATTTCCTCGTACTCATCTCCTATCTTTTTAGTTCCTAAACCTAACGGAGAATTTCGACCAGTCGTTGACTATAGGGCCTTAAGTAAGAAAGTTGTGTTACAACAGATACCTCTACCGGACTTACAATCTTGTTTCGGTTGGTTCAAAGGGGCCAATCTGTTCACCGTATTAGATTTAAACAAAGCTCATTTACAAATCCCTTTGGCGGGGAAGACCAAAGCTGTAACTGCCTTCACGACCGACTGTAACCTATACGAATTTCAGCGTCTTCCTTTCGGCCTCTCGACAGGTGCAGCGGTATTAAAACGTCTTCCGGATAACGTATTTGATGGTATTAAATTTCGTTCTGTGTATCATTACTTTGATGACGTCGTTGAATTCAGTGAAAACTTTGAAGAACACGTTGAACATGTCAGGGAGGTGTTGAGTCGTCTGAAAAAGGCTGGGTTGACAGTAAAGCGGTCAAAAGTTTCATTTGCTCAATCTAAAATATATTTTCTTGGCCACATTCTTTCTTCGTCAGGAGTCTCAGTTGATTAAACCAGAACCCAGGTAATCCGAGATTTTAAGTCACCTAGAAACGTCAAAGAATTTGCCCTATTCATTGGCATGCTTAATTACTTTCGGAAGTTTATACCCAACTTTGCGCAAAGAGCTGCACCCCTTAATGGATTGCGAAGGAAAGGTACTGAGTTTGTTTGGGGTCCTTCCCAAGAGTCAGCATTCGAAGATCTTAAGTTAGCTTTAATTAATGCACCATTATTAGCCATCCCCGATTTTCGGAAATCCTTTATTGTACAAACCGATGCGTCAAACAGAGCTATTGGAGCTGTTCTGTTACAAGAACATAATGGTGATAGGTTACCGGTAGCATAGGCTTCGCCCACCTTGTCTTATACGGAAATGAAATATTCGGTATATGAATTAGAAGGTCTGGCCGTAATGTTCGCGATAGAGAAATTTAAAATGTATCTTGAGCATGTAGAATTCCAGTTAGAAACTGACAACCAGGCGCTGAGTTGGGTTCTGGGCAGACCTCGCAAAACCGGACGAATAGCGCGCTGGGCAACGAGAATTCTATCCTTTAAGTTTTCTGTGAAGCATATTAAAGGGACAGACAATGTGATTGCTGATTGTCTGAGCAGGATGTATGGTGACTCGTTGGAAACTTGTACAAACGAAGAAAAGGGTGCTTATTCTTGTTTAAATATTAAAGTTTGTAATGCTATTCTTTCAAACTATCCTTCGTTGTTCAGGGACGTTTCGGCATATCAAAGAGAAGACTCAGCGTTAGTTGACATTATCAATAAGATTGAAAAGGGAGAACATCTGAAACCCAACTCTATGAGGGGAAACATTCTGTGTTGTACTGCTAAGCACGATCGGTTAGCTAAGATTGTGTTACCTTCGGTTTTAATACCTGAAATATTGAAATATTTCCACGAGTCGACCATTGGTGCACATCTCGGGGATTTAAAACCAGGCAACGGATCAGAGAAAATTGTATCTGGCGTGGGATGGACTGTGACATCAGGAAGTTGGTGGATGGATGTAATATTTGTAAATTGGATAAACCACCGTCAAATACCAGAGTAGGAATGTTAGCATCTGAGATCGCAAAGGGACCTATGGAGAGGTTATTTATTGACTTCATTGGCCCGTTCCCTAGGTCAAGGAATGGAAATAGATTTGCATTGGTTTGCACTGACGGTTTCTCAAGATTCAATTCGATTTTTCCTACGAAAACGGCAAACACTCAAACCGTCATAAAATGTCTAGAAAACATTTTTGCTTATTTTGGACCTTGTCAGTTTCTAGTCACTGATAATGCACAATGCTTCAAATCTACAATCTTCAGAAATTTCTTATTTGAACTGGCAATATCCCATGTGACTTCGACCCCATGTTATCCGAAGGGTTCCTATGCCGAGAGAGTAAATCGTAATTTGCGTGCGGGTCTCATTGCCTATCATCACAAAGATCATAGTTTGTGGGATTCTTGTATTCCGTGGTTGACCTTTTCGTTTAATACGGCCATTCATGAAGCTCATAAAACATCTCCGTTTAACTTAATGTTCTCGTTCATTCCTAATTCTCCCATTTCTAATTTGTGGACCTTAAATCAATTGCTACCAGAGCGTTATTCTTTCACCGATATCAAGAAGTTATGGAAAACTGCTAAAAGCAATATGAAGGTTGCTAAAGAGAAAATTGAGAAGAGATATAATCAAGGTCGTAAGTTGTCAGATATTCAAGCTGGGGATAACGTTTTCGTAAAAAAATTCTCTTTAAAGGAGGTTGGTCCGAAAGAATATGGGAAATTAAGATAAAGATTCTGTGGACCGTTTAAGGTTCTAAGATTGTTAACTCCAGTAACGTGCTTGGTAAGTGATCTTGTCAAGAAGAAAATATTTAGGGTTCATTTGTCGCACATTAAAAAAGGAGCTGACGATGGGGTGAAGTAATTTGTATGTACTTGAAGTCAATTTTCTAAATTGTGTACGGCTGATTGAACTCACTTGTGGAATGCATACTATGTGTGTATGCTATTTGTAGCTTGATGGTCTGCACGTGAGGTCAGTTGATCCTCTCTTTAGTAAGGGTCTTCTGTGGTCATGTCTGGGGGGTTCTGTTGAGTCTGTTCTTGTTTTGGCTTCTTTCTTGTATTTTTTCTTGGGATTAGTTCGTCTTTGTAAATTTCCTTTTCATCGTTGTAGGGTTAGGATTTATTGAGTTAAAGACGGTTGGTATTTGAGGACTTATTATTACTTCTCTCCTTTTTCTTTTTATTATTCATTTTATTGCTTGGGATCTCATGTTCCATGAAAATAATTTTGTTTGAAGCAGTATTGTTGAATATTATATTTGGATGTAAATGATTAATTCTGAATGTTAAGATTTGAGTACATTATGTTAAAAAGGAACGGTGACTTCCAAAAGTTGTATACTTAATTCTTATTGTGAAAGACATGGAAAATTACTATTTGGGAAGAGTTATGTTAAAGATGTAAGATCTTGTGATTGTCACGATTGTGTTGTTTCTTCGATAAGGAGGTTATTTGTTTTAGCTGTTAAGTTTTATTTATTCTGGTACTGTCCCAGTTGAAATTGCTTTCAGCTGCTTCCCTTGAAGTTGGTTATGCATGGAAGATTCAAGGTGTATTGTGAGGGAATCCAGGCCCCGGAGGACTGAACAATATCTGGAATACTCCTACGTGATAAACTTGTCTTCAATTAACTAAGGAAGAAGGAAATGGATACAAGAAAATCTGTATTTATATTGGAAGATCTTTGTTATGAATGTAACATATACTGTAAGAATTTATTTATTTTAAGCATGTTATGTAACCTGAAATGAACTATGAGATGTATTGTCTCGTTATGGTATGGCCCAGGTCCAATGGTGTTTGTTGTGGAAAAGAACTTTCTTGGGGAAGTGTTTCTATTCTGGTGTGTGTTGAGCTATTGGAGATGTGAAAATGACCGTTAAAGAAAAGGGTGATGTTATCAAATCTAAGTTTTGATCTGACCTACTTTATTGATGTTGTCTTGGTTTTCTAAGCCTACTTCAACAATAGTGGACGGGGAGAATGTGCCGTTTCTAAAACGACATTTGTACACTCCTACCTTCAAGCCTCCGTGTTTGTCTTTCTCTGCCAAAGTGGTAGAAAATTTAGTTCGCTGGTTCACGTCATGGTGTTGTGCACTGCCGCTTGATGGCAGTCTTGTTATTGTCGAAGTCCGGACAGCTGTTTTGGAGCTTGGGAAAAGTATTATGAAGTTTATGAATTTGCATCGACCTGAACAGATGTAAGAAACTACTGATGAAAGTCCTCGTGGGAAATGAGTGACCTTTGGTTATCCTCAGAGCGCCGGAAATGTTGCGAACTTGGCTATATACGGTACTAAGTCTTATTTGGAAACGTCGATATGTTTGGAATGTTTATTTTATTAGTTGGTAATGAATGTCCTTTGCTCTAAGATATTCTGTTGTTGTTCTTAATCTTCTGTTGACCGAGCTGAACAGTAGTCATCGATCAGCTGTTAGATGAGACAGAAGAAGATCGAGAGTAGCCATCTTGAAGAAATGTCGTTTTGTATTTTAGCTCCGTACCTTATATGTTTTAAATAAGTGGAATACTTGGATATGAAGTTCCCTATTAAAAGAAGATTATTAATCTAGGTATTTGGAGAATATTTGCAAGTCAGTATGGACACTGACAACCTCGATATTTAAGTTCGATGTGAAGTAGGCTATTCATCGTACAATTTGAGGGGTACACTATTCGTGTACTTGATGTTAAGTACTAACAAGTAGTTCCGTGAATAACTATACAGCCTATTTTCATATATCCTGCTCATGTTAATTGCCTCTATCAACATACAAAATTTCAGTTTAATTGCTGTAACAGATTCGTAGATATTGAGAACCGTCTAAATATTTCAGATGGTCGCCATGTTGGATTTTTATTGTTGTACTATTATATTAAGATTATTGTGTACGTGTGGTATTCAAACTTCAATCGCATGATTAGAACTCAAGAAGTAAAAACGAGATTTTAAAATTACGCACAGCAGCCATCTTGTGATTATGCAAACAATTGAAATAAATTAGATGCCAGTGGATCAACATTTGTGTAAGCATTTAACGTGCAACGTTTCACGGCACTCGGATAGTTAATTCGCGAGAAACGTCCATTTAAATATTTATACTTCGCGTCGCCGCCATGTTGGATTCGTGATCACCAGGTTACTGAAAGTCCTATAGGTGAACATATGTTCATAGTCTCTATGATCATAAAAATTTCAGTTTGATTGCTGTAAAAGATTCATAGATATTGAGAACCGTCTAAATATTTCGGAAGCTCAACATTTAGGATTGTTATATGTATAGGCCATAGAGTTATGTACCATTCAAGGACACTTATTGCCTAGGTTCATTATTCAAACTTTCACTTCGATCGCATGATTACGACACAAGAAATAAAAACTTAATTTTAAAATTTCGCACAGCCGCCATCTTGAGGTTATGTAAACAATTGAATTAAATTAGATGGCAGTACATTACAATCTGCAAAATCATTTACTGTACCACATTTCACTGCGTTCAGAGAGTTAAATCACGATAAAAATCTATTAAAATATTTCAAATTCGCTTGGTCGCCATGTTCGTTTTGTACTTTAGAGGTTTATGAATTATACATAGGTAAACTTGTATCAGTACCCCTTATTAATGTACAAAATTGCAGGGTGATATCTGTAATAGTTTCGGAGATATAGAATGTCAGTGAAATATTTCGCACAGCCGCCATTTTGAAGTTATGTAAACAATTGAACTAAATTAGACTCCAGTGCATTGCAATGTGTATAAACATTTGCTGTACCAAGTTTCATTACGTTTGGATAGTTAAATCGCGAGAAAAGTCTATTTAAAAGTCTCAACTTCGCTTGGCCGCCATGTTGGTTTTGTAGTCACCAGGTTTTTGGAAGTCTCATAGGTGAACTTCTAATAGTACCCTTTATCACCGTACACAATTTCAGGGCGATATGGGTAATAGTTTCGGAGATATTGAATGCTAGTGAAATATTTCGCACAGCCGCCATGTTGGATTAGTGAGACGTAACAAAATTTGAAGGGCACGGTCGAGGTCTCCGGGAATAGTGCTATGAACTTACCCAGTTTCACTGAAATCGCTCCAGCCGTTTAGATTTTATTAGGGGGACACACACACACACCTCTCACACACACACACACACACACACACACACACACACACACACACACACACACGGACAAAAGGTGATCTCATAAGCCTTTTTTTTTCTCAAAATTGAAAATAGGCTAAAAATTTGTACGGTCACCTGGAAGAAGACTTTCTTTTGAATTGAAGTTGTATTGATTTTGACAAAGGATGCTTGAGGAATATGCCAAACTGTTAATATATAATATTACCAAAATCCCATCGAGACTTAGTATCGAAAGGTGTTCCTTCAGGTTAGTGTAACCTTCTATGTCTTTATTGAATTTTATATGTTTATATATTGTGTTGTTAAATGTACTCAAATATTGTAATACAAGTTAGATAATGCCAGAGTACCTGGATATTATTTATAGATCTTAAGCACAATAGCGTAACCTTAATGAGTGCCTCTGGGGGTAGAATTACATAATGGGTCTGTTCGTTCCAAGGGGGAGCGGTTCACTTTAGATAACCTATTTACATGTTGAAGTTACTTGTTACAAAAATCCACTCGAACTAGGATTCAAGGATTTGTTGTGTCTTTAATAGTTGCAACGAGTACAGTAAATTGAGTTGAAGAGCCTTTGAATTCGTTGTGAGTTATGTGGACATGATCAGTGACATGAGTAAAATTAGATCAAAGAAATTTGCAGTGAAAGTATTACTTTAGAAGACACACGTTTAGGTATGAAGATCAATGGGATTCCCGTAAATGTAATTAAGTTCGCAGATGTTCAGGCCGTTCTAGCTGGTATCCCATCTACTTTGCAGGCAATTTTGTCAAGAGTTGCATCAACGGTGCAGAAATACGGCATGAAAATAAACACCTCAAAGACAAAATGCATGACAGTCTCAAAACTCCCAAAACCTCTTCGATTAAAGATTAATAATTCGGACATACAGCAAGTCAAATCCTTCACTTACTTAGGTCAAAAGATTACAGAGGACGGAAGGTGCACCACTGAAGTTAAATGCCGCATTGCTCAGGCAAAACTAGATTTTATGCAAAAGAGGAGTTTACTGTGTACCAGTCGGCTTAAGCTTTCCCTCCGAATGAGAATGTTACATGCTTTTGTATGGACAGTTGCGTTGTATGCCTGTGAAACGTGGACACTAAATAAAAATGAAAGAACCGTCTTGAAGCCTTTGAGATGTGATGCTATCGTAAGATGATAAATGTGACGTGGAGAGACAGGATATCGAACAGAAGGGTTTTTGACTCCGTGAACCAACGGAGATCAATCCCACGCACAATCCGTAAACGTCGTCTCGCATGGTGGGGTCACACAATGCGCCACTCCAATTTAATGATAATTGTGGCAGAAGGGTTCATTGAGGGGAAAATCTACGAGGAAGACCGAGAAATACCTTCCTTAAACAAATTCTAAACGTCACCCAAGCACTGAATTATAATTCAAAGAAGGATGCGGCAAATGACAGGACGATCTGGACATGATTTTATGGCAACTGACCAGTCTTAGGACTACAAACCAATGATGATGATGATTGTTGTTTTAAGGGTCGGAACAGAAATTAATACGTGTATAGAAGAGATCTGCGGAATACACTCGCCACCGACTAACGTCTTATACCAATACCTTCTATGAAGATAAGTGGTAAATGAATACCAGCATTTATACAGATTCAATGATGAATACAAGATGACTACCACACCGGCAGTAAGACGAAGACCATAGAATAATCTTCTTCTTAAGTATTCAATCCATGGATTGGTCTGCGGCAGTTAGTGAATATCTTTATATTACAAAAACGTTTGATATATACTGCTCAAAAAAATTAAAGCACCACTTTTTTCAAAGGCCACCAAATTTTGAAAAGTTGACCTACAAGCTCGAAATCTCAGTATGACGTTTGTCCTGACGCCTACCAAGCATATGCTTCAGCACAACTCCCCAACTTGAGTAGTTTCGGGGTAGCACCCCGAAAACCAGTCCATTTTCGAAAACCGCAAATTGAAGTTTGCGAAAAACGCTGCAGGACTTGTCGCAGGTTGCCAAAGCAGTCGAAAATGAATGAGTCTTGCTCTTAAAGGTTCCACAAACACGTAGAAATCGTTACATTTGACGTTTGGGCATTTTCAACCCCCTTCATCATCCCCTAAACATGGACTACCATTGGGGGCGTCTGAGAAGGTACCGGATGTGTTTAACCATCTGAAAACCTGCACACCGTCCTCAGTTACTGATTGCAGTAAGTTCTTAAGGCCTCCGGCAATGTCCACACCCCCTAACACCCTCAACTGGCATGGGACCAAACCACCCCCTCTCGATTCACCCCTAAGGAAGGTTTTAATCGAGATGTTTATCAGTGCTGTGAATGTGGGGGTCTTCCCCTACCGTTTCAAAAAAGGAGCTGTGCCTTTGTCACCACCCCTTCCCCTGCAACCCCCGTTTGTATGATTTTTCGAATCAGGCCCTTTTTAAGGGCTGAAACGAGGTCTTAATCGCTGAAAGGGCTGTAAAGTTCCTTAGAAGTAGTGGTGACACGAAATCAACCCCTTCCGATCGATGATTGACATTCCGTCCCCCAAATTCGAAATTTTTGCACCCCCAACCCTCCCTGTCTGGACGCGTAACGCGTCATGGCAGAGTTTTCAGAGTTGGATGGAAATGAAGCTTATGGCCTGCAATGGAGCCCAAAACAGCAGGTTGGATAGAAATTCTTCGGTAGGTTGGGAAACGGGACCAAAATTTTTCAAAAAAGTGTACAGCCTACAGTAAGTACGCCCATGCATAGGCAACCCATATCACGTCATTTTTCTCTCATTGCCAAACTTTGTAACCTATTGCCGATCATAGGCAACCCACACGCACGGACGTGATGTGGGTTGCCTATGCATGGGCGTACTTACTGTAGGCTGTACACTTTCTTGAAATATTTTGGTGAATATGTTCGTGAATATCTTTCTATTACATAAACGTTTGAGATACGGTATGTATATCGTTCAACTATAAGAGTTATATATGCATACATTGTCCGGCACTATTCATAGCTTTTCAAAACCTTCCTGAACGATTTGTACACGTCAAGTAATTCCACATACACTTAAATAGGTTAGGAAGAGAGTATCTTAGTGATGAAATCTGCAAAATTGTAAATTCAAATGGTAAGAATAGTTCAACAGTAATATCTTTAGAGTGGAAGCAGGAAAACTGGTGAAAGAAGCCAAACGTGAGGTTTGGCATTCAGATCTTTTGATGTCAAAGTTAACTGAGTCCAACAATGGTATTTCAGATTTGTCTAGCAACAATAATAATAACAATTATGATAGTATTAATGTAAATAAATCACCAACACTAGCTTGCAAAAGTAACAAATTTAAAATTTACCACCAGAATGTTCAGTCTCTATATAATAAAATTGATTACATAAATCTAATGCTTAAAAATGAACTTAAAGACATCTCAGCACCATGTATTTCAGAACATTGGCTGAAAGAGGAACAACTCAAATTAATTCAATTCCCAGGGCTTATACAAGCTAGTAAATACTCTAGATCTAATATTAGCCATGGTGGTACTTGTATCTTCTTAAGAAATAATTTAGATCTTGAACAGTTAACAGCTTATGATTATCTAATTATGGAACAGGATTTTGAATTCTCTGCCTTAAAAATACAGCAGTTTAAGTTAATAATTGTATGCGTATACCGTTCTCCGTCAGGAAAGTTTCCTTTATTTATAGATAAATTAGAATTGTTACTCAATAACATGAGCAAAGTAAATTTCGATATAATATGTGGGGATGTTAATGTGGATTTCTTAAAATTTGATAGAATTTGTGAATTATTAACACAGTTACTAATTTCCTATGGACTGAAACCTACAGTAAATACCCCAACAAGAATAACAAAATTTAGTAAAACCACTCCTGGTCAATTTTTTTAAAATACAGATAAATATCACCATTCAACAGAAGTCTATTGTCCGGGTTTTAGAGACCACCATGGACAAATACTGAGTTTTGAAGTACCCGAAGCAGTCAATAATAATGATAATGGAGTAAAATCAAAGTGCAGGTCATTCACTGAAACAAATTGTTGTGTATTCGAACCCTCAGAAATGCATGTTTTAAAGAAATTTCATACTCAACAGTTGGTAACACATACACACCACCAGAGACTCAGTTATCGAGTGGACCAGAGCCGTTATTGTGGCGCACTGATCTGTATTGTTCCTTGTTCTGTATATATTGTTTGGCTTCCTCATAATAAATGGTCAATCTTAGAAAACACAAAAGTGGTGTCGGAAGTAGGATTGATAAACAACGTGTGCGGTGCCGAAGTTCAACTCCACGCCGTGAAACTTGTGCGAAACGTGCTACCGAACGAAATTCAACTCCACGAAGGTTAGTGTATCAGTGAAGCATCTCCCTTCATCATGGCAGAAGGAATATCCACAGAACTTCTTCAGACTCTTTCTGGGATTATTGCTAGCGCTATCCGGGAATCCACCACGCGAGGCGGCATCGGGAATGAGCCGTTGTCACCTGGACGGCCTAGACCACCACAATTCTCAATGCCAGCATACCACGCCGCCGATGTGACCACCATAGGGGACTATTTCACGCGGTTCACATGGGCGCTCGGTCTGAGTAAGGTACCGGATAACGAACACGCGCAGCACGCACGTATCTACATGGGCGCCAAACTTAACGAAGCTTTGAAGATTATAGTAAGTCCCGTCGACCCGGAAACTCTCTCATACAGCGAAATCCAGTCAAGATTGTCGAACCATTTCGACGCCAGCCGTAACAAATATGCAGAGAGCATAACATTCCGGAACGTCATGCAGAGAGCAGGGGAGACGATCGCCAGCTTCACTCTCAGATTAAGACAAGCAGCAACACACTGTGTGTACTGAGAATTTTTAGACCGCATGCTAATTGAGCAACTGCTTAAAGGTTTGGAATCGAGGGACATGTGTGACGAAATTATTGCCAAGAAACCGGAGAGCTTCACTGCTGCGTACGAGATAGCCTGCGCACTCGAAGCCGCCCGGAACACTGCTGACGAGGTTAAGAATTCGAATATAACCTCAAAATCCAATTCAACCAATCGGATAGGCTTCGAAAAGCCACAGTCGCGGAGGGGTGGCAACCAATGGCAACCTGGGATATCGACCAATTGTCAACAGAAATCCGACCAATCAAGGCCTCAACAAGGATTGCATCCAGCAAATCAGGGAACATCAAGTAACCAATCATTGTGCTCTGGGTGTGGTGGGGAACATCCACGCAGTCAGTGCAGGTTCCTCAACGCAGAATGCCGGACATGTGGCAAGAAAGGTCACATTGATAAAGTTTGTAGGTCCAAACCAAAGCAGCGGAATACAAATCACGTGACCGAAGGAGAACAACCAGCTGACAGTGTTGATGTCATACATCATTTCAACAAAGTTGAGGTCATCGGAACAATGCAGTCTCCAGAGAAGCAGTTGATAGATGTCATCATAGAGGGAACCACCGTCAAGATGGAACTAGACACCGGCACCCCCTGTTCAATGATGAGTAAACTGAGGTTAGGTATGATCAAACCAAATTTTATTTTACAGAAAGTTGATCGTATTTTTGCGAGCTACTCTGGCCACCGTATTAACTGCATCGGGAAGACACCAGTCACCGCTACCATTGGCACCATCTCCAGGAACCTCGACCTCTACATCGTCGACGATGAATTCGAGACACTCCTTGGTCGAGAGTGGATCTCTGAGTTTGTGCGAGAGATCAATTTCAAGCAGCTCTTTGGAAAACCAGAACCGTTCCACCAACTCTCAGTCAAACAGTCTCTGTCCC
Organism: Meconema thalassinum; assembly: GCA_946902985.2. Classification (NCBI taxonomy): domain Eukaryota; kingdom Metazoa; phylum Arthropoda; class Insecta; order Orthoptera; family Tettigoniidae; genus Meconema; species Meconema thalassinum. Next base: position 611,580,321 of record OX336390.1, read on the forward strand.
TGGACCAGCAAAAGGAACTTGACGCCACCCTCAACCGCTACCATGATGTCTTCAGTGATACCCCCGGGAAGCTGTCAGGCCCACCAGTGAAGATGCACCTGAAGGATGGTGCCACCCCAAATCGCATCTGGTTTCTACAAGAGGGTCGACTACTCAGAGTGGGCGTCAACAACTCATGTCGTTGTGAAGAAGAACGGCAAGTTGAGAATCACGGGAAACTACAAACCTACTCTCAACCCGCGGATCATCATTGATGAACACCCGATTCCGAAAGTGGAATACTTATTCAACCAATTGCGAGGTGCCACCCTCTTCTGTCACCTGGACGTCACAGACGTATACATTCATCTCGAGGTCGATGATGAGTTTAGCCAAGCCCTCACGCTCAACACTCCAACCCATGGCCTGATCGGTCCAACTCGTGCTGTCTACGGAGCAGCTAACATCCCCGCAATCTGGCAACGGCGAATGGACACGGTTTTGCAGAAACTCCCAAATGTTGTGAGTTTCTTTGACGACACCATTGTTTTTGCCGATAGTTTTGGCAATCTGATGGAGGCCCTCACCGTGGTACTTGAGCGCTTTCGCCAACACGGTCTCAAGCTCAACCGATCAAAATGCAGCTTTGCAGAACCTGTCCTGGAAGCTCTTGGCCACAAGATCGATGCTTCAGGCATTCATAAGTCTGATGCGCACATCCAAGCCGTACGGGACGCGCCAAAACCAACGACTCCAGAGGAACTCCAGCTGTTTATGGGAAAAGCGACATACTACAGTGCCTTCACCCATAACCTGTCAACGAGAGATCGGCCACTCAGAGATGCTGTTGAAGGATCCTCTCATATGGACACCAGACCGCGACAGGGCCTACCAGGACATCAAGGACGCTCTAACCTCACCGCAGGTCCTTGTGCAGTACGATCCAACACTACCACTTTTGCTGGCAACGGACGCCAGCAAAACTGGTCTCGGCGCAGTGCTGTGTAACCGGCTCAGCAACGGACTAGAACGGCCTATCGCATATGTTAGTCGGACAATGTCATGTACGGAACAAAGATCGATAAGGAAGCCCTCGCCATCATTTGGGCAGTACAAAAGTTTTTCAACTATCTGTACGCTCGACACTTCACGCTAATCACGGATCACAAGCCCCTGACGCAGATCCTACATCCAGAGAAGTCGCTACCAGTCCTGTGCATTACTCACATGGCCAATTATGCCGACTACCTCGCACACTTTAACTACACTGTGGTTTTTAAAACATCGAAGCAAAACGCCAACGCTGACTACTGCTCTAGAGCACCGTTACCATCGACCGTCAACAAGATCCAAAACTCAATCTCGCAACAGAGGGAGAAAACAGAGGATTACGACGACTTTGATTTTTTTACAGTTCACCAGACGCAGCAATTACCAGTCAAATCCGAAGCCATTGCACGAGAGACGAGGAAGGACCCTGATCTCGGTAGAATTGTCAAACTTCTGGAAGGAGGCCAAGATCTCACCCGCCACGACTTCAAGTCACCCGAGGTAAAATACACGCTCGCCGCCAACTGCTTGATGTTCGAACACAGAGTAGTGGTTCCACCTGCACTGCGAGATGCTATCCTCAACGACCTCCATGCAGCTCACCTGGGGATCGTCAAAATGAAGGGAATGGCACGTTCCTTTATGTTTCGGCCAGGCATCGACTCCGATATCGAGAAGCTCGCAAAGTCCTGCACCACATGCGCAACCCATGCGCACGCTCCACCCAAGTTCCGCGAGCATCACTGGGAGTACCCGAAGGCACCGTGGGAACGCATTCACATCGACTACGCGGGCCCAGTAGCTGACAGCAGGCTTCTGATTGTTGTAGACGCCTACAGCAAGTGGCTCGAGGTCAAGACAACAACCACCACGACAGCTGAAGCAACAACCTCCCTGATGGATGACCTGTTCACAGCGCACGGCACCCCAGTCACCGTCGTTTCAGACAATGGCAGGCAGTTAATCTCAGAAGAATTCAAGGCCTTCCTGCAGAACAGTGGTGTGAAGTACCACAAGCTTACAGCACCATACCATCCATCAACCAATGGCCAAGCAGAACGGTATGTCCAAACGGCGAAGGATGCCCTCTACACGATGAAAACAACCAAAGGAACTCTACTGACAAACCTGAACGAGTTCCTTCGCCAATTTAGAAGAGCGCCGCACTCTACCACCGGACAATCTCCATCTCAACTATTCCTGGGACGAGAACTTCGGACGTTCGCACTAGAGTCTGCGAGAAACAGAAAGCAGAAATGGACTCTACATTCCGCACCTTCGAAGCGGGTCAGTCAGTCTACTTCCCCTCTGGCAACCTGAACCTGGACAAGTGGCTCCCCGGTACCATCGCAGCCCGCATTGGAGATCTTCACTATGATATCAACTACCGGGAGAAACGAATAAAGCGCCACATCGACCAAATTAGGCCATTTCCAGGAATACGGCCAAACACAGAGAATCAAGAACCGACCAGCGATGAACCTACCGAAATTCCACCTAGGCCACGACATGTTCGGTTCTTCCCAGCACCAGCTACCGCAGTACCACCCGAGAGGATGCCACAAGTGATCCGTGGAAACCGAACACCAACACCAGGTACTCCAGTTATACCGCGCATGTCTACACGCAAACACCGCCCACCATTAAGATTTTCACCATAGACGTAACAAGTTCAATTTAAAAGAGGGAGGAAATGTTGTGTATTCGAACCCTCAGAAATGTATGTTTTAAAGAAATTGCATCCTCAACAGTTGGTAACACATACACACCACCAGAGACTCAGTTATCGTATACTCGAGTGGACCAGAGCCGTTATTGTGGCGCACTGAGCTGTATTGTTCCTTGTTCTGTATATATTGTTTGGCTTCTCCATAATAAATGGTCAATCTTAGAAAACACAAAACAAATGTTACATATTTCAATGACTTATTAAATAAGGAAACATAGTCAGAAATTTATAAACAATAAACTGTAAATGATAAATTTAATGCATTTAACAGTACCCTAAAACACTATTTTTAAACAGCATTCCCCTTTAGACAAAGAACTAGCAATTGGATAACAACAGGGATTATAAATTCATGTCAAAGAAATAAATTTCTACACAAATTATATAAACCAATACCACACAACACCTGAATTCAATTTATACTACAAAAATACACTAGCATATTAAATAAGGTAACACTAACAATGAAAATGCATAATGATAATTTTATTTCCCAATCATCTAATAAAAACAGGGCTATGTGGTCCGTGATAAAGAAAGAAACTGGAAAATCTGCTAAAATACAAAGGAACATTACACTGACCAGAAATAATAAAGTGATTAATAATCCAGAGGAAATAGCAAACACTTTTAATGACTATTTTCTGGAAATTCCACAAAAATTATTAAATAAATCACAGGTAAATACACTAAATTCTATTAATAAAATAAGTATATGTAGTGATTCTTTATTTGTAAATCATGTCACAAGTGAAGAGGTAAGAATAGTTATAAAAGAGCTAAAAATAAATTCTGTGCTGACATTGATGGCATCCCTCTTGCAATTTTAAAGAAATGTGCACTTAATAAACAGTTCAATTCTCTCAGGAACTTACACGGATATTTTGAAGTTATCAAAAGTAACTCCAGTGCACAAAAACGCTTCAAAAGATGAATTAGATAACTATCGTCCTATTACCTTACCAACTGGTATTGCAAAAATTGTGGAAAAATCATGTATAAGAGACTGTTAAGTTTCATAGAAAAAAATAAAATATTATCAAACTCACAACATGGATTCAGAACGGAAAAATCTACACAGACAGCAATTTATGAATGTATTAATAGTATACTGAAATTAATTGACAATAAGGAACATGTAACTGGCCTATTCTTTGGATTTATCGAAAGCATTGGATGTTGTTGACCATAAAATCCTCCTTACAAAACTAAATCAATATGGTATTAGAGGTCTAGCTACTAAATGGATAGAGTCTTACTTAACAAGGCGTAAACAAATAGTAAGCTTGAGACACAAGGATGATGGAACCAAATTACTTAATGAAACATTGTCCAATGAGGGAATTATTAAATTTGGATCGGTTTTGGGCCCACTATTCTTTCTTCTATACATCAATGATATAACACAGAACGTTCATTCACATAAGGAAATTTTGTTTGCGGACGATACAACACTCGTAATAAAAGGTGAAACTAAACAGGTCATACAGCAGTCTGCTGACTCCGTTACAGGAGAGTTAACCAAATAGTCACAAGATAATTGCCTCATAATAAACTATAAATATACAGTATGTCTAAATTTCCACACTATACAGAATAGGAATCCTGCGAAGCCCAATATAACATTAAATGGTCATCAAATAGAAAATAAATCAGAAGCAATGTTTTTAGGACTATGGATACATCACTTGAAATGGAATAAACATATACAATATCTGAATACTAAACTGAACTCGATGTGCTTTGCGTTACGTAGTTTGAAAACCTGCACTAGCATGCACACACTAAGTAATACTTATTTTGCTTATTTCCATTCATAGTTAAGATATGGGGTCATATTTTGGGGTATGTCGCCAGATGTACTAAGCACGTTTAGGATACAAAAGAGGGCGATTAGAATTATGGCAAATGTAAACACTAGAGAATCATGTAGACCTCTGTTTAAAGATTTAAACATTCTCCCACTGCCCTGTATATATATCTTTGAAAGTATTATGTTTTTTAAAAAGAATTTAATGAATAAGGATGTTTTTCTTAAAACAAACAATGATGTTCATAGGCATTACACAAGACAAAATCAAAACATTCATATTTCACACACACACACACACACACAAGCATATATCAAAAAGGAACTTTTCACACAGGAGTTAAATTATACAATAAACTACCCCAGTATATAAAACTTGCCCCAAAATAAAAACCTTTGATAGAATGTTGAAAGCTTATCTGCAGTGCCATTGTTTTTTCTCTGCAGTTGGATATCTTAGTGTATAGGAGCGATGAAATCTATAATTATATTTTACTTTTCTATTTTAATTGTAATACCTAGCTGTAAGTTGTTGTATTTATAGAATTAAGATTTCATATTATGAAAATAGAGTAAGGTGTACAGTAAATAGTTGCCCAATAAGATTGTATCTCTTAAGATCTGTTAGTATAATAAGTTATAAATAGTTATAGTATTAGTATTACTTACCTATTAGTAATTTTATTTTATAAATGTAAATTCTGACGTGTCCTATATCAAAAATGTATTGTATAAATGTATTTGATCAAATGGAATTAATAAAATCTATCTATCTATCTATCTATCTATCTATCTATCTATCATAATTAACAAGCAACCGCCAGGGAAAGATAACATACTCCTGAAAAGTATTACCTTGTGATCAACTACAGCGATTAAAGATAAGTTATTTACTGGTTCTACTTAGAGTAATGAATAAATAAGTAAATTGTGACTAAGTATTGAACTTCATAAGATTGATCAGTGTAAGACTTGAGCTGTAATTACCATGTATGTATTGCCAGAAGCCATGTTTGTGTTGGGTCAATGCTTTTTACAGCTTGTTTTCTGATATGATATGATATGATATGATATGATATATGATATGGGTTAAGTATTCTGTGATTTCAGCATCTTGTAGACAATACGGTTTATGTTCCCGTCATATATAACCCTACCGGAAGTGGTGCAACAGCACTACACATGGCCAACGAGAAAGACAGGCCATGGCGCGTAAACCTAATCTTTTTGTGACGTAGGCAATGTAGTGCTCGCGTGTAGTGCTTGATGGTGCTTGTACGATTATGTCGAGAGCAATTCATGAGCAGCAGAAATGCGATATTTTATATCAATCTTCTTGAAATGGACCCTGTTTAGATGTTCCGTGTGTTTTCAATCATGGTAAATTATACTGTATAGGTTTACAAAACTACGGCAGCTATAGATAGCCTATTTACATGTTGAAGTAACTCGTAACAAAAATCCACGGTAATGAATAAATAAGTAAATTGTGGCGGTGGCGCTGTAGAATAGGAGAACATGTGTATAAAACATTGTAAGTAACTTAATGCCATTGGCCAAAATACCTGTAGTAATGGTATCTAGAGATGATATAGTAATAGATGTTTACTCGTCCTCTGCCGAAGACCCACCAACCCGCCCTAATAGGAGCACGTCTTATATAGTTGAAATTGCTGCTCTGACAGCCATCTTTGTGAATGTTTGTGAAGTAGTCCATAATGCCAACCCCAGGCCTTCGGTACTATATCGCATCCGGCAGACCAATGGTTTTGCCTAGACCAATATTTTCGTCCAGACCCCTGGTTATTGTCACGCACGGTGGGGAAAGTCACGCATCAATAATCTTTATCCAGGCCAATGGTTTTGCCTTTTATATCATTATCATTACACATGTTGGCAACGTGTCACGTGGGTATGACGTAGTGTCCGGAGTGAATATAAAATGGCCGACCTTGTTCAAATGAACACGACCAATAATGCTTTATTTCCGGTTCATCAGTGGCTATTGAAATTGTGAAATGACTCCCGATAACTCCAAGAAAGGTATGTAAATCATAAATAATATATTTTGAATAATCTACCTTGTTGTGGTGTTTGAAGCCATATTTCCAGTGTTGCCTTAGTAAACAAGAGTTTAGTGCTTTTCAGTCGGTCAACACGAATGTACCCAAAAGAGATGGGTTATACCCTACTTGTTAAAATTTACGAAAAGGGATGTTCTCCTACTCTGCAGAAGTACCAATTGGGACTGAGTATTGGACTTCATAAGATTGATCAGTGTAAGACATGAGTAGCAATTACCATGTATGTTTTACCAGAAGCCATCGCTGTGTTTGGTCAATGCTATTTACAGCGTGTTTCTGATCTGATCTGGGTTAAGTACGATGTTCAGTGTCTGTGATTTCAGCATCTTGTAGACAAAAGGGTTTATGTTCCCGTCATACATAACCCTACGGGAAGTGGTGTAACAGCACTACATTGCTGACGTCACGAAAGCGCGCCAGGACCAGTATTTCTCGTTGGCCGTGCTTTAGCTTATTACCGTTGAACATTGCGACGTTACTTCATACACCTACTGTTCCATTAGGGCAGATCATAATGTCTTACCTTGATCGTATTCAACTCAACCTATGAATGCATATTCCCTTAACCTTTTCTGAAAGAGTAAATTCCTGGTTCATTATTTTGAGCCCAAGTTGGATCAATTTGTTGTGGAGAGATAGCCCTCGTTTTTGACCCATCATTCCCCCGTATGTGTGCTGCTCCGCGAAGGGGTATTCGGTTATTACGCATGTTGTTTACAGACATTAGGATGAATGTGTGTATGTGTACATCTCTGCTGACTGCCAAATTACGCATCCAATTTAATTGGCAACTCAAACTAACACTTGGGGCGCTGCGGTCGGTCTGGATAAGTAGGGTAAAAATACTCAATAACACGCGTTTGATATGGAACACTTTTTGTTTTTCGGTTATAATCAGGAAATGAGGACCCTAAAATAATGACTGTGCTATTTTAATTGTATACGAAGTACGTCCAGAAAGTAAGTTCCGTTTGGTAATAACATTAAATTGTGTACAGATACAGAAAAAATATTTATTGCACAAAATTCTACAACCCTTAAATTACTTTTCCACATAACTACGGAAATGTTGCGGGAATTTGTCGTAGCGTGGCACGAGTTTTTGTATACCTTTTTCATAGACGTGTGCCGCCTGTGTCTTCAACTAGTTGTACGTTCCGCTGCAGCGTAGTTCCGCATATGCGCGGTAGACGCTCTGTATCAAGGAGAAGAAACGTGCGCCATTTGGAGAGCGCTGTCAGCCACGTACGCGTTGTTGTGCATGTTTTCTCGTACAATGTCGGTGTTGATTGAAAATCCCGCCGCTTGTGAAATCAGATCTGTGATTCGTTTTCTGAATGCTAGGAAAGTGAAACCAATTGAAATTTATCGGCAAATTTGCGAAGTGTATGGACAAAATGCGATGAGTGATTCAATGGTGAGAGGATGGGTCCGACAGTTCAATGAAGGACGTAGTGAAGTGCACGGTGAAGAACGAAGTGGGCGTCCATCTTTGGTTACAGAAGAACTGGTTCACGCGATTGATGACAAGATCCGGGAAAACCGCAGGTTTACAATTAGTGCTCTCGCTATGGAATTTCCCCAAATCTCACAGTCACTAATTCGTGAAATTGTTACCGAAAAACTGAACTTTCGTAAACTTTGCCGACGTTGGGTACCAAAGATTCTCACGGAGCAACACAAAACAAAACGGATGGGTAGTGCACTTCAGTTTTTGACCCGTTACAATGAAGGCGGCGAAGAATTTCTGACACAGATAGTCACAGGAGATGAAACTTGGGTTTCTTACGACAACCCTGAAAGCAAGCGGCAATCAATGGAATGGAGGCACACTTCATCCCCAGTAAAGGTTAAGCCGAAACAAATCTTGACACCTCGGAAAATGATGTGCACAGTGTTTTGGGACTGGAAAGGCATCTTACTCATTGATTTCATACCGTGTGGTCAAACAATCAACGCAGATGCTTACTGCGAGACACTTAGGAAATTGCGCCACGCAATACAGAATAAGCGCCGAGGGTTGCTGTCAAAAGGTTTTGTTTTTCTTCACGACAACGCACGACCACACACTGCGAATGTGACGAAAAACCTCCTACAGGGATTTGGCTGGGACGTGTTTGACCACCCTCCGTACAGCCCTGACCTCGCTCCTAGCGACTTTCATCTGTTCACACATCTCAAGTCTTTCCTTGGCGGTCAACACTTCAACAATGGCGACGAGCTGAAAGAAGATGTTTCCAACTGGTTGAAGACACAGGCGGCAAACTTCAATGAAGAAGGTATCCAAAAACTTGTGCCACGCTATGACAAATGCCTACAAAAGTTCGGCAGTTATTTGGAAAGTAGTTTAAGAGGTGTAGAATGTTGTGCAATAAATAATTTTTCTGTATCTGTACACAATTTAATTTTATTACCAAACGGAACTTACTTTCTGGACGTGCCTCGTATATGTATCACTGTGCGATACACGTGATCTAATTTGGGTGTTCCACTGGATTTTATGTGTCAATTGCATGTTATCAAGCATCGGTTGTCTGCTGGTATTTGTTTTTGAGCAGTTCGAGTCATGGCGCTGTTACGTTTAAAAGCTACCGCATATTTGAGTTTGCTCACTGTACCGTAGACTCTAGAAATTATTTGCTGCTTGGTAGGGCGAAGGGATGAGTTTAACTTGTATTAAAACTCGAGGGAGACGGGAATTGATTGATTTGTTGGGTGGTTAGCAGGTAGTTTTGGTGTTGAATATCGGACTGGTAGCAGGTTCTGGCAGAGAAGATATTTACCCTGCGAAGTCAAATTAGGCCTATATAACTCGTAGTGGAATGGCTCGGATATCGCAGAGCGAGGTGATGGAGCTTGGTAGGGTTATTGGAAATGAACTAGGGAGCGGGGAAGGATACCTGACTGATGAAGCTTGGCTGTCCTCGGCTGGTGTAGGCTTGGCTGTCTTGGTACGGCTTGGCTCGGCGAGACTGTACTTGGCTGTCTAGGTGCGGCTTGCCTCGGCATAACAGTGAACAACCCGTTATGTCGTCAGTGTGTGTAGTGGTGAGTGGTCCAACCGGCTCCTGTTGACCGTATTTATTTGGTATCGTCACCTTTCGGCTATTGCTATTTGCATCTTTTGGAAAGTGATGAAAACTTATATCCACAGCCCTCTTATACATCGACTTACAGCCCTAAACTGAGCAATATACTTAGATGGTATAAAGACACGAAGAATTTACCACGATCTGAAGGAACCATATTATACAGTCACCACGTGATAGATAGCTCGAGTTGCCAATACTGTACCCACAACGACACGTAAACCAGAAGGAGAAGAAGAAGAACCACCAGAGGGCAGATTGTAGTATCAAGTAGAGTTCTTTTATAATTTTAAATTTATTATAATGAACACCTTGAATTATTAAACTGAAATATGTATTGCATTTGAAAATATATCCTATTTGTGTTTCACGAAACAAGCGAAATCTGATGATATTTCTGAACGTTCCCAGAATATTTTCCCTCGCTTTATTGAAATTGCGTGGTGTTGTTTACAAGTGGTGGATGACATGATGAACAGCTGTTCTTACAGCTTGTAAATATTGTACATATTGTTGACATTGCTGTATATGCAATGGAGTTATTTCAAGATCCTATATTTAAATTGAAGTATCGTAAATCAAAATACAAAGTGAAACTGTGGGAAAGTGAATTTAGAAAACTGAATGGACACAACCCAACCAAGGCAAGTGATTAAAACTAGAAGTGTAGGATAGATTTCATAATTTTATTAAAGAGCCTACGGTACGGTATGTGTCTTGTGCTTCAATTGCCGTTTTACTACCTGCAATTAGAGCCTAACCGCAGAAGCGTGCAATTTTTCTTGGTAATTTAATGGAATATTGTATGTATATTTAGTCTGGCCATTGGCTGCAATAAATATTTAATTAAGATTTTTTTTTCTACTTTACAAACTTAAGAGATTTAATGATTAGTAACAAGCAATCAGTGCTGTGGTAATTTCTTCCTGGCTACACCTCCTCCAGATGAAACACCTCACATATATTTCCTTCTCTAAATAAATGAAAGGTTTCTAATATAATGTTAAAAAAAACAACAACATTCAAATACAATTTTGAGTGATTGTTTCTATTGTAATTCCAACAACACAATACACAAGTAATGCATAAAATATAACAAGTTTACTGGCACCAATGAACAAAATAAATACAGAATGTTCCAAGTGCTCTGTTTATAATAAGAACAATACTTGCTTGATTTACATTTTAAATTGTAAACAACGTACCTTTACGTTTGACTTGTCTCTCTCGCCTATATGGCCTGCCCAACTACACGAGACATCTCGAACAGTTGGATTAAAAGCCTTCTTTTTAAAGAGGGTCCTGTGCGTCCCAAAATATACCCCTTCGAGGTTGGTATATGTCTTAAGTCGCATGTTATTTTACGTGGAAGAACTCCGTCTTCAACTACTGCTACCTTCTACACACGGGTATTTGCAGCTCATGGATAAACTCCACTTAAATATTCTGTAACAAATATTACTATCCTCATATCCACGAACCTATCAGAGGCAGGAATCTCTCAAGACTATTCATGACTAATAGACCCTTACTTTTGCTGTCTTATTTCACAAGAACTGACCAGCAGATCCTACCAGCAGGAATTCTAAGGTACAGAGTAACATTTCCCAAACAGCACCCTTTCACCCGCAGCGATATCTCCGTACCAAACACTTGACACATCCAGGGACTCTAATCGGGTCGCCTACATCCCTTGTGGATATAGCACATTTTGATCCTTTGATCTTCATTATTCAAATCGGCAACCTTACAGATCACAAGCCACTTGACGATGTGACCACCACTTTCTTACAAGAATAGATTCTTCTATTTCTGTCATTTTCGACTCGAATTTGGCCAGACCTTTGCAGTCAGTTCAAAGACAGTGAGTGAAGAGGTAAATTCTAGTGCGTGTGTAGTGGAAGTGTGTTTATTTTAAGCAAGGCGAATTTTCAATACCTTGGAGTAATACAAAAGCATATTGTTTTTTTTTTTACAAACAGTTGTTGAGCATTTTGTCGTGCTCTAAGAGTAGTAAATTGTGTGTTAATGTTCTTCTTGTTGTAACTGGTAGTTGCAGTAATTAGACAGAAGCAAATATATACTGTAAATCTTGTGATCCGTTTTCTTTTTGTGCAAAGTAGCTATGAGAAGTGCTTAGAAAGGAAAGATAATAAGGGGGGTGGGGGGGCAGATATTTCATGTTTCAGAAGGAGGGCCACCACAGAAAAAGTTTGAGAAACCCTGAGTCCTACTGTGTAATGGGCCTCTGTTTTGTTGTTCCAGAAACAATAAATCATGCCTGATGATAGGGCATATTGATGTTCAGAAAACTTTTGAAGTGGCCTAGGCTATTATCTACACTGACTGGCACGAAAAACGCAACACACAGTAAATGATGTGTAATCATTGTGTGATTTAATCAAAGTGAAGCACTTCAACCTAATTTTTGATGTGTAACATCTTTCCACTCTGTTGCTGGATAGTTTTGTGGGAGTGATTTTGAAAATTGGGTACGGAAGTGAATCGGGCGGAAGTGGATCGGACGGAAGTGAAGACGCACTGCCAGAAAAATGGGACGGAAGTGGATCGTACGGATGTGAAGACGCACTGCCAGCTGGATGTACAATTGAAAATGTGTGTATTGGAAACAAGGCAGTGTGTGCTCTGTAGCGCAAGAATGTTATGGCAATACAGTAGGCAGTGCATTTAGCAGGCACTGGTTTGACGAGCACAGTGGCAAATGTTTCACCGACTTTCATTTGTCATTGAGCAGTTTATGAAGCTTCACGTTCAAGGTTGAATATCACATGCGGTAGGGTGAGTAGTCAAATATTAAATGCATAACAGAATGTTGTTATATGAGTGGAATAAAAGCTGTATTTTCATCATATGTGAGACAAGGTCATTTCGTGATTGTAGGAAGCCATGTTTTGATTGTTTACGACGAACTGTATGAGAGCCTTGAGAATAATGAATGTTATAGTTACTGAGGAATGTGCTCACAGTATTTGAGAGTACTGTCGAAGTTGTGTGTCACTTTGTTATTATGAATTATTAATATAAAAGGAAGGAAGCTTGTAGTTTTGCGTGTCCGTTAATCTCACGATCATGATCCACGGTATCTCCCTTTTATGTGGAATGCGAACCACAGGACATGGCATTTCAATTCAAAAATCTCACATGTATTGACCGGGAATCAAACCCGGTCTACCTTGGTGAGAGACTAACAGCTTGACCGCTGCGCCACAAATGTGACAGTAGCATATCTCCAATTCAATCTATACATTCATCATTTAAAGTGCATCTTAGACCATCCTCCCTTTTCTTCACTGTTAACACCTTAGCTTATTGAAAATATGTCATTTATGATATACATACCTTTCCGGGAGTTGTTGGGAGTTTCTTGGGAGTCGTTTCACAATCTCTTCATACTCAATAGCCACTGCTGCACCGCAATAATTGTTATTTCACGGATATGAAGCATTTTCCGTCACTTACGGACGCCATCTTGAACAGTCATGTGACACCCGAAAGTCGATCATGTGACTAAGTTACCAACTTGAATAAAGAAATTCACCACACGCCTTCGCTACTAAGTTAAGCACTGTTTTGCGGAAAATTACTGCTAGTACCACAATCACGGGGGTCTGGGGCGTAAGCCCCAGGTTAGGTCTGTTTTTGTATGTAAAACATTAATAAGATAGAATTTACGTCCACTACTAGGTTAGGTACTGCCTGGTCGAAAATTAATTTTGCGGAAAATTACTGCTAGTACCACAAGCAAGGGGGTCTGGGGCGTAAGCCCCAGGTTAGGTCTGTTTTTGTATGTAAAACATTAATAAGATTGAATTTATGTCCGCTACTAGGTTAGGTACTGCCTGGTCGAAAATTACTGCTAGTACCACAAGCAAGGGGGTCTGGGGCATAAGCCCCAGGTTAGGTCTATTTTTGTATGTAAAACATAATAAATACATAAATAAACACTGTAATTGAGATCACTTTTGACTGAGTATAGTGATTTCATAAATCACATGCGAAATAGTACCAAATGCATGGGGTTGGCATTACTGACTCAGTGAGAAAGGTGGAGGCCAGAACTTCGATTTCAGCTATATAAGTCGAGTTGCTATTTGGGCGGGATGGTGAGTCTATGACAGCGGAGCAGTGAACATCTAATACTCGATCCTCTCCTGATATCCTCCCGACTATTAAATCAGGTAATTTCAGTTTTTAAATTTTTTTATACAAAGGATGGTCAAAGATGCACCGCTACCCATTCATCATAGTACCAGCATGACGAATGAAAGAGAAAGTGAGGGGACTCCTCAAGTTCAAGCGCACCCCGCCCGGCAGCGCTAGAGTGGGCAAGTTCCACGCTGCCGGTCAGCTGGGCTTAGGGATAATGCCAAAGGAAACGAACTACTTTGTAACTGATACTCTTTTAAAAAGTTCGTTATAGTACCAGCATGACGAATGAAAGAGAAAGTGAGGGGACTCCTCAAGTTCAAGCGCGCCCCGACCGGCAGCGCTAGAGTGGGCAAGTTCCACGCTGCCGGTCAGCTGGGCTTAGGGATAATGCCAAGGGAAACAAACTACTTTGTAATTGATACTCTTTTAAAAAGTAATTAGTGATTACTATTAAAATAACACGGCAGGACACAATGGAAATTATAATTAACGGAAATAAGTACTATGGTCTCCATTACATGTTACGGAAAGCACAGATTCCTGGAGTAGGCTATACAGACTGTTACCGTACTTTTGTTGTTTCTTGTTGTGGCAATTTAGTTTCCTCAGATTGAGAGACTAAATAAGGTGAATTTGTGGGTCTGAATCTAATTAATAAAAATGGGGGAATGGCTGAGCGGCTCTTGAGAGCACGAGTGACAGAGTTGAGATGGCTATCCTCAGAAGGAGTGATGCCTATGTGGTGATTACCTAATTCCTGAATGAGGGAAATAAATTGGGCTATGGGATTGAGCGCGTTAATTACTGCTTGCCTGACTGATTTACAGAGGCTAATACCAATAGGTGGGTGGATGAGGACCATCGTGGTCTGAAGGTTACTGCCATTAGGTGAAGCGTACCACAGCTCTTTTTCGAAATCAAATGTCGGGAATGACACGTGGCCCGGTGAGGGAGAAGGTGAGCTAGGGAGGGAGGAATCTGATTTTGGTGAAGCTGGTTTAAATGGAAGGAGTGGTACTCGTTTTTGGGTAGGCCCATTCGGAGTTAAGTGTTTTTGGATTGACAGGGGTATAATTTGGGCTTTTAGGGGCATCAGGGTCCTGATTTGTCAGGAATGTTATGCCCTGGTACGTTAATGTGCGAGGTTTAGTGTCAGTGCGCAACATGTTTGTGTTCGTGAGTGTATAAGTGCGTGTAATGAGTAAGAGGTGATGAGAGATAGTGGTCAAATGCCTTGGTCGACCAGAGAATAAGGAAAGAGAAAAATAAATTTACCAGCCACTCAAAGTTATCCAGTTTAAATACAGTTGAAGCTGCGACGTTGAGTGCGCTGATGAAATTAGAAGTTACTTGAAATAATTAATTAAATACCGTAATTAATTATTGGCTGCTTGGTAGGGTGAGGGGATGAGCTAAACTTGTATTAAAACTCGAGGGAGACAGGAGTTGCTTGACTAGGATGGTTACAGGGTGGGTATGGTGTTGGATATTTGAATGGTAGAGGAGTGACTTAATCTGCACTGCTACAATGGGTGATGCAAATTAAGCCTATAGGAACGTAGTGGAATGGCTTGAAATATCGAAGTCGAGGCGATAGCGAGGACTAGGCTTGGTAGAAAGGCTGGCAAGGTTGGCGGATCATCGATTTCGCCAATTGGCGTTAGAAGACGGAACTTGGAGCAGTGGTGTGCAGTTTGCTTGGATGCTGGACTCTGAATGATGATGGCACAAAACGGTAATATTAACCAAGAAATATGTTTGAAGTAGGCCTACACAAAACATAAAACGCTGATGTACACAAGATACAATGAACTGAATTTAAGAACTGAAAGCAAAGAAAATTCAATTTAATTCACACAAATATCTCACACAGTAGCTTCCCCTGCATTTTTCTATGACCCGGTTCGACGGAACAACAGGACACGTGTTGGACATAATCGCTTGCAGTGCTTGTAGCGGCGGGACCACGAACTACCGTTCTATAATGGCGGAGTCCTCACACTAGGTCCTTCTATTCGTCATGGTACCAGTATGAAAATGAAGTGTAAATTAACATTTTAAGAATGTCCAAGCTGTGTAGTATACGAGTAGGATAACATGTCAGATGTTACACATCATATGTGACTACTGTAAGGCTCGTATCATTTTTTTAGACAGGGTATGTTATTGTCGTTGCTTTGCAAGCAAACAATGAAGTGTCGATTGTTGATTGCACTAGCCTCAATTGTTTTTTCCCCGCGCAACCTGTAAATCACATCACTGGATGTGAGCCAATGATGTGTTCCCGCTCTTATAGCGCTTATTGTTGTACTTTGTATTGTTCCCTTTTCAATCACACGTGTTTGTAGGACCTTTCTGTGATTATCGTAATCAGCTTCCTGGAGCAAACAGGCTGCAAAAGCTATTGCTTTGGTGGAAGATGGTCGCAGCATGCATTACGTTGCAGAAGTGTTGAGAACTACACCTTCCACGATTTCCAGAACCGTACGAAGGTACAGGGAAACTGGAGGCTTTGCAAGGAGACCAGGAACAGGCCCGAGAAGAGCAACATTGGAGAGAGATGACCGCTTCTTACAACTTCAAGTTCTCCGCGACTGTCACACCACTGCCATTGAAGCACAAAATCGACTCCGCCAAGTTCGAGGGGTCGATGTTAGTGAGAGAACCGTCCGAAGAAGATTGGAAGAAGCCAATCTTCAATCCAGAAGACCAGCTAGAGGCCCAGAACTCACCAGAGAACATCGCACAGCTCGACTACGTTTCTCAAGGGAACATCCTGGCTGGACAGTACAACAATAGGAACAAGTGTTGTTCACCGATAAGTCGCGATTTGGCCTCCGATCACCTGACGGAATGGAGAGGGTCTGGAGAAGGCCAGGGGAAAGGTATTCCTCTTGCACATTCTCATCCAGGACGCCTTTTCAGGGTGGTTCTGTGATGGTGTGGGCAGGAATCGCTACAGCTGCAAGAACGGATTTGGTCTTCGTGGAGCATGGGAGCCTTACCGCACATCGGTTTGGGGAGGAAATCGTTCTGGAGCATGTTGTGCCTTTCGCTCCATTTATTGGTGATGATTTCACACTAATGCAAGACAATGCACACCCATATGTTGCGAGAGTTGTTGGCGAGTTCTTGGGTAAAGCAGGGATTCATGCTATGGCTTGGCCTGCTCGAAACCCTGATTTGAATCCTATTGAGCATGTAAGGGATTGGCTGGCGAGAAGAGCTCGTCAGCGCTATCCAGAGACCCCACAGGTCCTGCGGAACGCCCTCCTGGAAGAATGGGAGATGATTCCTCAACAAGACATTACAGCATTAATCAGAAGCATGCCTGAAAGGTTGAATGCCGTTATTGGTGCAAGAGGTGGCCATACACGCTTTTGAAGATGCGAACAGAGGTCTCTGAGATCGTCTCCGAGTTCTGTGAAGTAAAATGTGAAGTTTATAAAATCGAAACAGAGCTTAATCAAAATTTCCCGATCTTTAGGCGCTCTTTCCTTGAAGTGTGCATCTTTGGCTTAATTTATTAAATTTGTCTATACAGGGTCTTTATATTTCCTTGCCTAGGACATTTTCGCTCCGCCAGTGACGGCCCAGTTGCCGGCTGCCACGTGCGCGTATATACGGCAGAATACGGTGCTTAAAATGAGTATCATGCATTTTTACTCACTATGTTTACAGTAGATGCTGAAAATGTTCCCCATCCACTGCCAAACATAATCAGCATCACCTTATGAAGTTTCCGGTTAATCCGGTTAATTTAGCTTCAGTAAGGAACTAACGACCTTAACGTCTATTTTTATTGTTTACTGAATCTGTACGTTTGAATCTCAAATTAGCCAGTTGTTTCATTGTCTGATTTATAGGAATGGGTCTCCCTGGAAATTTCACTCGAAACTTTTGTCTTGTTCTAGCGCACGATTTCCTGCGTTTTATGTACGTATTGTGCAGATATACACGTTCAAGTAACGAATATTTCACAAAAGGCATTACAGCTCAATACACAATCTCAATAAAACAACTGCCTAAGAAATTCATACGTACAGGTTCAGTAAAGATAAAAATAGACGTAAAGGTCGTTATTTCCTTACTGAAGGTAAACTAACCGGAGTAACTGGAAACTTCATAAGTAGATGCCGATTATGTTTGGCAGCGGATGGGAAACATTTTCAGCACCTACTATAAGCATGGTGAGTAAAAATGCATGATACTGATTTTAAGCTCCGTGTTCTAACGTTCATACGCGCACGCGGCAGCCGGCAACTAAGCTGTCACTGGTGGAGCGCTTGAGCGAGAATGTCCTTGCCAAGGAAATATAAAGACCCTGGAATTGTCTTTATTTTTTCCATTGTTAGACGCCTTTATGGGACCATACTACAATATTTCATCATCATAATATAGTAGATTAGTGTCATGAAAGTGTCATAAATTTAAAATAAATTTCAGTTTTTGTGAGAAATTGAAGTGTTGCATTTTTCGTGCTGGTCATTGTATATGTACTGCATGTTGCTGGGACAGGAGTTAACAACTTATCTGCTTGTGATGCTTCGTGGTGAAGTGGTTTGGTCTGAACTGCCCCAGAATTTGAATCCTGGATGGATCAGGCAGAGTTTTGATTCATATGGTTATTTTTTCCTGGATTGGGGACTCCCAACCATTCCAGGTAGACAAGTATGATGTTTATGCAACAGTGAACAGAAGTTTTGTGAAAGTATACTTAAGTAGTGAAGTCAATTATCCAACACTCATACAAAGTCACAATAACATTCCTGTTAATTTATTTAGGGGCTGGGGACATCTTCTATTATGGGTAGCAGAAAGCTGGCCCCGTGGTGTAGGGGTAGCACTTACTTAGGAGGAGGTCCCAGGTTGAATTTCCTGTTCTTTCAGGAATTTTAGAACTGACATAAGGGCTGGAATAAGCTGCACTCGGCCCCATGAGGACAATTGAGTTGGCTATTTGTCTGATCCAAGAGGCAACAACCCTGGTCAAGAAAGCAAAGATTAACCCTTTCCTTCTCAAAGCGCCCGAATGCGCCCGGATATGGGTCAGGCAGGCATAGGACATCATCTGGCAGGAGCTGGATAAGGGGAAATGATGATGATGAGTGTTGCTTTTAGCGGTAGCAATAAATAATTCTTGACCTTTCTCCCAGCTGTTGCTAGGAAACATGGCTGGTCTCTCAGATGTCGATGTCCTAACAGAATTGAATAGAAGCGATGTTAGTGATTCGAAAAGCTCGTGTGGAAGTACTTTTCTGTATGATTTAGATGTAAATGATCAGTTAAATGATAGTGACAGTGATATTGATGAGGATACAGTAAACCAGCGTACTGTAAATGCCGGTGGTGACGGTGACCTACAACCAAGCATTCAACCTTCCCTGCCTTTTACTCCGCCAGATGATTTTACTGGCGATGGGAGTAGACATTGGGAACTAAAGATATGGAGCAGGCTTCCGAGATGTATATATTATTAGCATATTTAAATTAGGATTAGGCAATTTTTGTAGTATGGGTCAATGTGACTAATTCTGGGAGAAATAAAATGATGCTGAAGTGGTTCTGAACCAGGGAAATAAAACGTTAAACAATGTAAATATGTGTACAGTTCGTGAAAACTGTGCAAATTCCATTACTGACACATTTTTTAAAATGTAGTTTCATAATTGTTTATGTGGCGAGATCATACAATTTTAAAATTGTGACCAGATTATATGAGGGCAGACTTCAAACCAAGGACCCCATGTGAGTGGTATTTACTGTGGGTCATTGCAAGCCCGTTGGTAGTCCATGTGTAAAAGTTTATTTCATTTAAATGTACTGTATTATATAGTTCCAATGTATGTGCAAGAGTTTATACCCATGTGCACAGTAAGTTACTTCATATTCTAAAATAATAGGGTGATTTTTGGGTATATCATTCCTGGAAATGCAACAAGGAAAGGGTTAATGGCTGAGGCGATTCATTTTAGGGCCTCGGGCATCTTTGCCTTTAGTCTTGTATAACATATAACGTGATTTTAGTCTGGGATTTGACTTCATGAAATCACACTTTGGATGTCTCAAACAAATTTCTCAGGACGATGAGTCAAAATACAGAACTGTCCCACGCAATACAGGACGTCTTTGTCAGTTTGGCACAGGGCATAATTAATTATTTATTCTGAATTTATGATTGCTTGGAGGATGATTGTGACAAGAATTTGATGCTCATTGAGTTATAATCATTATTTACTAGGTTGATATTGTTTGTTTGTAATCTTTTCCACTGTTGTATCCTTAAATCTTGCAAGCTCACTTAATTTTGCCATATCACTTAACAGCATGGTACTGTGCAGGTAATTAAAACGTTTCTGTATTTTAAATGACAGGTATGATATTAAATTTGGTACTCTTACTTTAGTTACAAGTCTTTTAATGTAACTTCCCTATTCATGTACCATTCACTGAAGTAATCAAATTTCTATTTCGTCAGTATGAAAATTTTCAGTTGATAATATATTTTTTATAAAATGAGGAATAGACCATGCTGAAAACTTGAAGTAAATTTAGTATGGATATAATTAACTGTATTTGCAAAATAGTTTTATATATTTTACAGTAGATATTCAAGTGGTTGCATACTTTGAGTAGGTTTTAAGATAATATTCAATATCTCAAGAAACGGTAGCCTACCCAGGATTACTTTTACTTGGAATGGCTGGGGAGATGTTTGTGATGTTGTAATAGTTATAGGGTCTTGAGTTACCATGAAGTATTTATCTATGGATTGTTTTGTGTTCTTTGGTGGTGATGGAGCGCTAGAGTGGTGAGAACATGAACTTTTATATGAAGTGACAACTCTAGGAATAGCAAAGATGGGATAGACAAGAATGACAACAGAGAGTATGAAAGTGGGACAAAGGATTCTTAGAGGTTATAGATGATACATGATGTATCGAAACAGATTTAATGAACACATATGATATACTGAATGTATAATATTTGTTAAAGAAAGTAACAGTAAATTTATTCTATATTCTTCGCAGCATCTTTATGGTTATATGGCAGATATTTCAAATAAAGCTCTTCCGATTCTTTTAACGAATAATGGTGAATGGTGCTACGCGATTTGGAAGTTATATTTTATTGTGACTGGATTGATGTCACAATCTTTATACATTCCATATTCATCATAAAAGTAAGTAGCAACCGTATGAAATATATGTATGTTACGGTAAAACATTATTGCCCTTATATACTGAAGTGTCTTGGTTGGTGTCGGAGACATACCACACCTTGAGATGAATGAGTTCTTGTGTCTGTATTAAGATTATATTCATTCGTAGTATTCTATCTATGAATTGGCGCCCTCCCGGAAACTTATATTTATGTCACATTAAAGAAACAATTACAAATGACACCTCAACGTCGGGCACGAGAACCAGGACACATCAGTGTAGGGGTGAGAATGCATATATATTGTGCGAGTGATTTTGGGGCTTGTGTTTAGAAGTGTAATTCAGTATGTCGGAGAAAGATATGAAGCTAAGAAGTGGTCTTGATAGTGAAGAGAGCGTAGATGATAATACTATGATGTCAGAGAGTAACCCGAATACTAGTAAAGAGAAAGGAATTTCGGAAGATTCATTAGCTGCAATCATGAGAATGCTGAGTGAAAGATTTGATGAAAGTAAGAAAGATAATCAGGAGATGCAAGAGGAAATAAGTAGGCAAAATCAGGAAATAAGTAGGCAAAATCAGGAGATGCGAGAGGAAATAAGTAGGCAAAATCAGGATATGAGAGAGGAAATAAGTAGGCAAAATCAGAAGATGAGAGAGACGATAGATAAAAATAATAAGGAAATTCATCAAAGGTTAGACAATGTGGTCAAGGAAAATGAGGAATTAAATAGGAAGTATGGGACTCTGCAGGAGAGTATTCAGTGGGTGAAACAGGAGATCAGATGTGAAATTAAGAATATGTTAGAAGAAGAGGCTAAAAGTATTATAAAGGAAGAAAAGGCTGTAGGTGAAAGTAGTTTGGAGTTAAAGGAGATGGTAAATGAAAGTAGCATAGAGTTAGAGGAAATTGTAAATGAGAATAGAGTAGAGGAGAGGAAGAATTTGTTAGAGGAGACGTTACGCGAAAGTAGCATAGCGTTAGAGGAAATTGTAGAGGAGAATAGAGTGGATGAGAGGAAGATAGTTGAGCTTGAAGTAAAATTACGATATAAGATAAGGCGATGTTGTAAAGGCATATATTGGAGAGGACATAGTAGGCGTCAAAGAGGAATCAGATGTGGAGGTAGACGCCACGGTTGTATAGGTCGAAATCGCTTAGGTTATAGAGGTAGACGTGGGATAGGCCATAATAGGCAAAGAAGAAAGAAAGGTTGTAGAGGTAGACGTAGAGGTCGCCGCCGACACAGCAGAGGAGGACGCTTTAATGGAAATAGAGAGGATGGATATTGTAGGCGTGATAACGATGAAAATGGTACTGGGGATACGTCTCGTTTTAGAATAAATGATACAGATAGGTCCAGAAGAGCAGTAGGAGTTCGCTATATTAGAGCAAGGACAAGATATACAGCCCAATGCTATAATGAATCTAATGGTGATGATGATGATGATAATGAGCCTAAATGTATTGACAATTTTGATAAAGTTGATGTCAAGAAAAGAGTTAAGTTGGAAGTTAAAGCTGAGAAGAAAATCCACAGAGACACTGAATTAAGAGAACAAGAAGAAATGGAAGAATATTACTTAGATTTGGTTATTTGAAGTTGTCAAGATCATTTTTTATCTGGACGTAAAATTAATGTGTTGGGGGCGCGTGCCGCTATTTGTTGTTCTAGTTATGAATTGGGTATTGGAGGCATATATATGTCTATTTTCTTAATTTTTGATACAGTTGCACAATGTATATGTGTGGGAATCTGAAAATAATGAACGTTCTTGGGTTTCCCGCCAGCTTCGACACTGCCTGGTGGCGCCGTGTAGAGGAGTCAAGTGGAAGTCGCGAGAAACTAAGACGATCAGTGACAGTTTTTGTGTCGAGTCATGTCACGTCAAGTTCTGTTAAATGTCATCTTATGTAATCTTACGTTTAAATGCAGTTTTTATACTTAAAACTACTTCATGACGTGTTCGGTTTATTCGCTTGCCAAAATTCATTCCCACATTTGGGGGCTCGTCCGGGATATTAACGATTTTGAGTGCGGAGCGGCAATTTTGGCTAGGCCTACAGCGATAAAACCAAAGACGACAAGGCGCGAATTGACGGCATTTTTCTGGCAAGATTTACGACGAAGACGGGGGTCCGTGGAATATAGAAGACGAGCAGCTGTTCAACCTCCAAAGACGTGGTGGTTCGAGCAGGCTACAAAAGACGAGTTCAAGGATCCTGAAGCCTACGACGACGACGACGACGAAAAGAAAAGTGTTCAGCGCGAGTGCCGAAAGACAAAGAAAAATGGCGGACAAAGTGGCGTGGTTACAAGATATTGAAAAAGTGAATAATAACATTAAGACGGCGCCCACGGCCGTGATTAAGACGATACATAACCTCATTTTCGAAAAACTGCCACGTGATCGAAAGAACAGACAGCGCTTAAGAGAATTCCCAGGATTCGAGTTTGAACGTGACTCACCAGAACACCTGGTGAAATTGAAGTTCATTGAGACCGAATTCACCGAGGCTGACCTGATTGCCATGTGCACAGTATTAAAAAAAGGAAGATGCAATGAGCAAGATGAAAGAGGAAAACGAAGCACTGGCGGAGGAATTACGTGAGTTAAAGGAGAAAATGGCTGGGATGAAATCCTCAAAACATTCAACCTCTAGCACGACAGGATCATCATCAGATTTATCTAGCTCATCCGAAGACCAGAAACTCTCCAAAGCAATAGGAGGTAAACAAAAGAAAATAACAACGACCAAACACAAAGCGAAGACTGTAGAAAAAAGCTCAAGTGAAGGGGAAGTCGACCAGGACGTGGTGGACTTGCGGCTCACTGCAAACTGTGGAGTCGCACACAAGTTTGCGTTGACTTTCCGAGATGTAGAGGGCTCTGTCAGAACCTATGACGGCAGTGAGAACTATCCGGTGCGACGTTGGATTGAGGACTTTGAGGAAACAGCAACGTTGATGGGCTGGGACGAGATGCAGAAATACGTATTTGCAAAAAAGTCGCTGACAGGCCTGGCTAAGTTGTTCGTGCAGAGTGAACGTGGCATCACATCCTGGCACAAGTTGAAGAAAGCCCTGAAGAAGGAATTCCGAGATGATGCCAGCGCAGCAGAGATTCATCGACTGCTAACCAACCGACGAAAAACAAAAGTTGAAACTCTTCACGAATATTTCCTGGTGATGCGAGAAATAGCCAGCAGGTCGACAATCGATGATGAATCACTGATACAATACGTCATCGATGGCATCGAGGATGACACTGGATCCAAGATGATTCTATATGGAGCAAAGGACATCAAGGAATTCAAGGACAAGTTGAAGATCTATAAGAGTGCTTACGCACGAAACTCCCAGAAGGTGACGATAAATGAGAGGACGACAAACAATCATACACCAAGAGAAGACAACAGGCAGAAGCAGACCTCGCCTGTAAAGAGATGTTACAATTGTGGTCAGAAGAACAGTCATCAGTCCAGAGAATGTCCACACAAGAGTCAGGGTCCAAAGTGCTTCAATTGCAGCAGTTTCGGACACATAGCTTCCAAGTGCCCAAACCCTGAGCAGAATGCCGAGAAGAAGACAGTGAACGTCGCTTTGGGAACCAAGTCGAATATGAAGATGAAAGAATTGTTGCTCCAGGGCCAGAAGATCAATGCATTAGTTGACACGGGCTGCCCAATCAATCTGATCCGTGAAGACATTTACACAGAGATGGGCGATCTGGAGCTGAAGACTACCGCCATAGTACTCAAGGGTTTCGGAGATAGTGAGGTGCGTCCCCTAGGATATTTTCCAACCGACGTCCAGGTTGACGACGATACTTGACTGATTTTTATGTGGTGTCTGGAGATGTACTAAAGTTGCCAGCTATCATTGGTAACGATTTGCTGGACCAAGCCATAACTACCATCAGCAAAACCGGTGTCAAGATGTCCAAGGACATATCAGAAGCGTACTTGTACCGAATCGACGTGGTAGCAGCCGATGAGATGGACATAGGAAAGGCATCGGAAGAGGCGAAGAGTACCAGCGTTGAGATGAGCATCACGATGAAACAAGGACTATTGCATCCCTTATTTAAAGAAAGCACACCATTTCACGTTTACCATGCTGACCTTCTTGAACCCTTAGATTCAATGAAAAAAGGATGCAAGCATATTCTCGCAGTAACGGATAGCTTCACAAAGTTTGTGTGGCTGTATCCCACTAAAACGATGATCACGAAAGAAACTACGGAGAATTTGGACGTGCAAAAAGGAGTATTTGGTAATCCTGCGCAGATCGTCACCGACCGTGGAACCGCGTATATTTCACATGAATTCGAAGAGTACTGCACTGCCAACAACATCACCCACTCGCTGATCACGACCAGACTCCCTCGTGCCAATGGCCAGATAGAAAGGATGAACTCCACGATCATTTCCGTGCTGGCCAAGTTGTCCATCGAAAACCCTGGAGATTGGAACAAGCATGTCGAACCTGATCGAAGAGCCATGAATTCCACTTACAACCGCAGTATCAAGCAGACGCCATTCGAACTTTTGACAGGAGCCAAAATGCGCTCTGAAAATGACCTGAGAATACTTGAGTTGATCAGTGAAGAGATGGTAGACGAGTTTGAGACCAGGAGAGATGAACACCGTGAAGAAGCGAGAGCACAAATCCAGAAAGTGCACCAAGAAAACAGTGTGTCGTTTGATCGAAGACGACGGCCTGCTCGCCAGTACCAAGTTGGCGATATCAAAACCATCAAGAGGACCCAGTTTGAACCAGGCCTTAAATTGAAGAAAAAGTATCTTCGGCCTTACAGAATCTCCAGAGTCAAGCTGAATGACACTTACGACCTCTGTCGTGAAGGGAATCACTTAGGCCCCAAACGAACAACTACTTGTGCTGAATTCCTCAAACCCTGGGCTGAAGACTTCTCATCATCCGAGGCGGATGATCTGCAGGATGGCCGATTGTGGGAATCTGAAAATAATGAACGTTCTTGAGTTTCCCGCCAGCTTCGACACTGCCTGGTGGCGCCGCGTAGAGGAGTCAAGTGGAAGTCGCGAGAAACTAAGACGATCAGTGACAGTTTTTGTGTCGAGTCATGTCACGTCAAGTTCTGTTAAATGTCATCTTATGTAATCTTACGTTTAAATGCAGTTTTTATACTTAAAACTACTTCATGACGTGTTCGGTTTATTCGCTTGCCAAAATTCATTCCCACATTAGGGGGCTCGTCCGGGATATTAACGATTTTGAGTGCGGAACGGCAATTTTGGCTAGGCCTACATCGATAAAACCAAAGACGACAAGGCGCGAATTGACAGCATTTTTCTGGCAAGATTTACGACGAAGACGGGGGTCCGTGGAATATAGAAGACGAGCAGCTGTTCAACCTCCAAAGACGTGGTGGTTCGAGCAGGCTACAAAAGACGAGTTCAAGGATCCTGAAGCCTACGACGACGACGACGAAAAGAAAAGTGTTCAGCGCGAGTGCCGAAAGACAAAGAAAAATGGCGGACAAAGTGGCGTGTTTACAAGATATTGAAAAAGTGAATAATAACATTAAGACGGCGCCCACGGCCGTGATTAAAACGATACATAACCTCATTTTCGAAAAACTGCCACGTGATCGAAAGAACAGACAGCGCTTAAGAGAATTCCCAGGATTCGAGTTTGAACGTGACTCACCAGAACACCTGGTGAAATTGAAGTTCATTGAGACCGAATTCACCGAGGCTGACCTGATTGCCATGTGCACAGTATTAAAAAAAGGAAGATGCAATGAGCAAGATGAAAGAGGAAAACGAAGCACTGGCGGAGGAATTACGTGAGTTAAAGGAGAAAATGGCTGGGATCATCATCATCATCTTGTACAGTTTCCAGCCCCAGGCTGGGTCTGTTTGGAACATAAGCCTCGCCACTTAGTCCTTTCTTCCCACCACCTCTCCGCTGTCACTCTGGTCCAGTCCTCGCCTCTCTTCTTGACACATTCCTCCACTCCTTTCAGCCATCTATCTCTTGGTCTTCCCCTTGGTCGTTTCTTCTGCATCTGCATCTCATGTATCCTCTTGGGAATCCTCTTCTCATCCATTCTCTTTAAGTGTCCATACCACCTCAGTCTTGACGTCTCAATCCTACCTTGCAAGGGCTCCTCTTTCACCATTTCCCTGACCTTTTCATTCCTCAACCTGTCTCTTCTTGTTACTCCGATCCTACTTCGCAGGAACTTCATTTCACCTGCCTGTATTCTGCTTATGTCTCTTTTCTTCATTGTCCACGTTTCTGAAGCATAGGTCAGTATCGGGATATAGTAGCTTCTGTATAACACTTCCTTGCTTTTTTGTGGGACATCTTTATTCCACACTAAGCTCCTAATGCTTCTCAGAAATGCTTCTGCCTGTCTGCCACGTTCCGTAATCTCTTTGTCATTTCTCCCATTTTCCTCCACTAGACTTCCCAAGTACTTGAGACTTTCCACCTTCTTCAGCTGTCCACCTCCAAGTGTTATCCCACTCATTGGTCTGTCCTTTTTCCTGGTCGTTAACAGGATCTCACATTTACTGATGTTGAACTTCCATCCGTACTCTCCCACTGTTTCTTCCCAAGCCTTCAGTTGCTCCTGAATTTCCTCCTCCTTGTTTCCCCAGACCATGAGATCATCTGCAAACACCATTGCTTTCATCTTATCTTCTCCTATCTTTCCTGCAATCCGTGTCATAACCTCGTCCATAACCACAATAAAGAGAAGGGGTGACAGCGCACTACCCTGTTTCAGGCCACTCATTTGTCTGAACCAGTCTGTTCTTTCCCCTCCAACTTTCACACAACTCACACTTCCACAATACATCTCCTTCACTCTGCCTACAGTCCCTTTTTCCACTCCCATGTTTTCCATTGCTGGCCAAACCTTCTCCCTACACACACTATCATAGGCCTTTTCGATGTCCAGGAAGGCCATCAACAGATCCTCTCCAAATTCATAGTGGTGTTCCTGGAGCTGTCTCACTGAAAATATGAGATCCACTGTTGATCTCCCAGGTCTGAATCCATACTGCTCCTCTCTCAATTTTCTCTCCACTTTGGCTCGTATTCTACTTTCTAATATCTTTTCATATATCTTGGCACAGTGAGATATGAGTGTGACTCCCCTGTAATTTCTGCACTCCTTTCTGCTTCCTTTCTTAAATATTGGGACAATTAATCCTTTCTTCCAATCTTCTGGGGTCTTTTTCTCCTTCCATATCACCCTCATCACACGGTACAGCCACTGTTTCCCAACCTCCCCTGCTGCCTTCACCATTTCAACACTCACTTCATCCACACCCGGTGCCCTTCCTCCTTTCATCTTGTCTATAGCCATCTCCAGTTCTCTCCAAGTCAGGTCCTTTTCCATTCCTGTGTTGTCTTCTCCATCTTCCAATGCATTGTCTTCCTCCCTATGACCATTTGGATTCAGCAAATCCTCAAAGTACTCTTTGCACACTGTCTTGAGTGTCTCTTTGTTGTGTACCTCATTTCCGTTTTTGTCCATCATTACCACATCCTCTCGCAGACCTCAAAACATTCAATCTCTAGCACGACAGGATCATCATCAGATTTATCTAGCTCATCCGAAGACCAGAAACTCTCCAAAGCAATAGGATGTAAACAAAAGAAAATAACAACGACCAAACACAAAGCGAAGACTGTAGAAAAAAGCTCAAGTGAAGGGGAAGTCGACCAGGACGTGGTGGACTTGCGGCTCACTGCAAACTGTGGAGTCGCACACAAGTTTGCGTTGACTTTCCGAGATGTAGAGGGCTCTGTCAGAACCTATGACGGCAGTGAGAACTATCCGGTGCGACGTTGGATTGAGGACTTTGAGGAAACAGCAACGTTGATGGGCTGGGACGAGATGCAGAAATACGTATTTGCAAAAAAGTCGCTGACAGGCCTGGCTAAGTTGTTCGTGCAGAGTGAACGTGGCATCACATCCTGGCACAAGTTGAAGAAAGCCCTGAAGAAGGAATTCCGAGATGATGCCAGCGCAGCAGAGATTCATCGACTGCTAACCAACCGACGAAAAACAAAAGTTGAAACTCTTCACGAATATTTCCTGGTGATGCGAGAAATAGCCAGCAGGTCGACAATCGATGATGAATCACTGATACAATACGTCATCGATGGCATCGAGGATGACACTGGATCCAAGATGATTCTATATGGAGCAAAGGACATCAAGGAATTCAAGGACAAGTTGAAGATCTATAAGAGTGCTTACGCACGAAACTCCCAGAAGGTGACGATAAATGAGAGGACGACAAACAATCATACACCAAGAGAAGACAACAGGCAGAAGCAGACCTCGCCTGTAAAGAGATGTTACAATTGTGGTCAGAAGAACAGTCATGAGTCCAGAGAATGTCCACACAAGAGTCAGGGTCCAAAGTGCTTCAATTGCAGCAGTTTCGGACACATAGCTTCCAAGTGCCCAAACCCTGAGCAGAATGCCGAGAAGAAGACAGTGAACGTCGCTTTGGGAACCAAGTCGAATATGAAGATGAAAGAATTGTTGCTCCAGGGCCAGAAGATCAATGCATTAGTTGACACGGGCTGCCCAATCAATCTGATCCGTGAAGACATTTACACAGAGATGGGCGATCTGGAGCTGAAGACTACCGCCATAGTACTCAAGGGTTTCGGAGATAGTGAGGTGCGTCCCCTAGGATATTTTCCAACCGACGTCCAGGTTGACGACGATACTTACTTGACTGATTTTTATGTGGTGTCTGGAGATGTACTAAAGTTGCCAGCTATCATGGGTAACGACTTGCTGGACCAAGCCATCAGCCATCAGCAAAACCGGTGTCAAGATGTCCAAGGACATATCAGAAGCGTACTTGTACCGAATCGACGTGGTAGCAGCCGATGAGATGGACATAGGAAAGGCATCGGAAGAGGCGAAGAGTACCAGCGTTGAGATGAGCATCACGATGAAACAAGGACTATTGCATCCCTTATTTAAAGAAAGCACACCATTTCACGTTTACCATGCTGACCATCTTGAACCCTTAGATTCAATGAAAAAAGGATGCAAGCATATTCTCGCAGTAACGGATAGCTTCACAAAGTTTGTGTGGCTGTATCCCACTAAAACGACGATCACGAAAGAAACTACAGAGAATTTGGACGTGCAAAAAGGAGTATTTGGTAATCCTGCGCAGATCGTCACCGACCGTGGAACCGCGTATATTTCACATGAATTCGAAGAGTACTGCACTGCCAACAACATCACCCACTCGCTGATCACGACCAGACTCCCTCGTGCCAATGGCCAGATAGAAAGGATGAACTCCACGATCATTTCCGTGCTGGCCAAGTTGTCCATCGAAAACCCTGGAGATTGGAACAAGCATGTCGAACCTGATCGAAGAGCCATGAATTCCACTTACAACCGCAGTATCAAGCAGACGCTATTCGAACTTTTGACAGGAGCCAAAATGCGCTCTGAAAATGACCTGAGAATACTTGAGTTGATCAGTGAAGAGATGGTAGACGAGTTTGAGACCAGGAGAGATGAACACCGTGAAGAAGCGAGAGCACAAATCCAGAAAGTGCACTAAGAAAACAGTGTGTCGTTTGATCGAAGTCGACGGCCTGCTCGCCAGTACCAAGTTGGCGATATCAAAACCATCAAGAGGACCCAGTTTGAACCAGGCCTTAAATTGAAGAAAAAGTACCTTCGGCCTTACAGAATCTCCAGAGTCAAGCTGAATGACACTTACGACCTCTGTCGTGAAGGAAATCACTTAGGCCCCAAACGAACAACTACTTGTGCTGAATTCCTCAAACCCTGGGCTGAAGACTTCTCATCATCCGAGGCGGATGATCTGCAGGATGGCCGATTGTGGGAATCTGAAAATAATGAACGTTCTTGGGTTTCCCGCCAGCTTCGACACTGCCTGGTGGCGCCGCGTAGAGGAGTCAAGTGGAAGTCGCGAGAAACGAAGACAATCAGTGACAGTTTTTGTGTCGAGTCATGTCACGTCAAGTTCTGTTAAATGTCATCTTATGTAATCTTACGTTTAAATGCAGTTTTTATACTTAAAACTACTTCATGACGTGTTCGGTTTATTCGCTTGCCAAAATTCATTCCCACATATGTATTCGTTTGTATGCTGTAATGTATATGTTTTTCATTGTGTGTGTTACCTAGTATCTTTCTTAATTTTGAGTTATGCTGTGGATATATTTTTCGTTATCTTCTATTTAACCTTTTGTCCATTCATATTATTGCAGCTTTTTTTTTTTTTTTACTTGATTTTGTGTAGTAATTCTGAACAATTAAAATATAATTTCCAAGTTTTCTAAGTCATCGAATTAAAGTTGGAACATTGTACAGAATACTTCAAGGAATGCCCTACATTGCATTCTAATGTGAGCTTTGTCAAGTTTATGATGGAGGAGCAATATTTACATTCAGCTGATTGTCATTGGGAATTTGAAGTGTGCTATCTGAGGTTTCTGCTAAAAGATTATGTGTGCTTGGAAGAGAAGAGGTCTTGGATCTATGGGAAGTCATTAGATATTGGAGGAATGCATTCTGAATGTTCGATCTTCAAGTCATAGGTTCCTTAAATACCTTTAATTTGTACGATGTCTTGAGATCTGTACTTGTCCGAACATGATGGAAGAAAATATTGAAAGTGTTTAAAAAAGATAAAAATGTTTAAAGAAGAGTGAGTTATGAGATCGTCAGCAGATGGTTGTAGGAATTGTGTACATGAGTGCAAGTCGTTGTAACGCAACAGCTTGAATGAGCCTGCCATACGAGGTGATGTGTGCTTAAAAATGTGTGGACAGATTCTACGTTTCCATGGAACGTACTGTATAGTTGTTTTTACATTTGAGCCAAATCTAGAGGGTATTCATGGAGACGACAAAGAATACCCTGGAATAACGTGATGATGAGGAGGAGGCCTTGGTACCTGTGGACTTTATGACTCCTGAAAAGGCTGCAAATTTATGCAACCCATGGTGGATTAGAATACGTTAGGAAAACTTGGATGGGAGACCAGGTCCCAATGGAACAAGATTTAATATGTTTTGTGTTGAATGTGTTTCATAAATCCCTCTAATGTAATACTATTATCAGGATTTCTGGGGGCGATGTAATAGTTATAGGGTCTTGAGTTACCATGAAGTATTTATCTATGGATTGTTTTGTGTTCTTTGGTGGTGATGGAGCGCTAGAGTGGTGAGAACATGAACTTTTATATGAAGTGACAACTCTAGGAATAGCAAAGATGGGATAGACAAGAATGACAACAGAGAGTATGAAAGTGGGACAAAGGATTCTTAGAGGTTATAGATGATACATGATGTATCGAAACAAATTTAATGAACACATATGATATACTGAATGTATAATATTTGTTAAAGAAAGTAACAGTAAATTTATTCTATATTCTTCGCAGCATCTTTATGGTTATATGGCAGATATTTCAAATAAAGCTCTTCCGATTCTTTTAACGAATAATGGTGAATGGTGCTACGTGATTTGGAAGTTATATTTTATGGTGACTGGATTAATGTCACAATCTTTATACATTCCCTATTCATCATAAAAGTAAGTAGCAACCGTATGAAATATATGTATGTTACGGTAAAACATTATTGCCCTTATACACTGAAGTGTCTTGGTTGGTGTCGGAGACATACCACACCTTGAGATGAATGAGTTCTTGTGTCTGTATTAAGATTATATTCATTCGTAGTATTCTATCTATGAATTGGCGCCCTCCCGGAAACTTATATTTATATCACATTAAAGAAACAATTACAATGTCTTCATCATTCATTTTATCCCCATATGCCATTATTATCCCTCTCGTCTCAACAGCTCATTGAGGGTCTTGGTCTTAGCCTGATCGCTGCTCAGCCATACAGCCTGTAGATTGCATGGTGACAAAATTAAATACACAATATTTTACAGAAGATGAGGATTATTCATAACGCTGTTGCCTGCTGTGGCACAGTTGCCATTTGAGGGTGCTTAAATACGAGGGAGCTATGTCAGTAGATTTATTGGCATGTTAAAGATATTTAAACACAAATAGTGACAAATGTTCCGGCATAACTCAACAAGATGACAGTGTTTCGCCCCGGTGTGCTATTGGGCTCTTCAGTTGGTTAAAGCACACCTCACCAAGACACTGTCTAGTGCACACTGGGAAGGCCATTGCAAGACGTATTTGATACATGTGTATCCGCGTCACGAGCAAGCCAGTGCACTATGGGAGTCGAAACTCCATTCCAAAGCAATTATAACCTTACCTTGGCATTGAATATACAATTTTCACAAGAAAATATGCATTGTGCTTTAACCAACTGAAGAGCCCAATAGCACACCGGGGCGAAACACTGTCATCTTGTTGAGTTATGCCGGAACATTTGTCACTATTTGTGTTTAAATATATTATGGCTCAACGGACAATGCATATCTTCTTGTGAAAATTGTATATGTTAAAGATACCCGTTAGGGCAAAATTCCATCACCCCAGTGTCTTTAAGAGTCCATTAAACCAATAACATTATTATTATTATTATTATTATTATAGAAGTGTATATTTGAATGACTATTATTTTGCTATAAAAGAAAGGCATATTATGTTATTGTGATACTGTTCTTTTGTTGCAGTCGGATATCAGAGCTGCTGAACCTCATGTAAGAGAAGCATACAAGGCATACTACAAACTTAAAACTCGTGTATTGGAAGACCTTGATATAACACTTCCTGATGAATCTGAAAATGATATTCTTGGTGATTTGTCAGATTTTAAAAAGCATGTGATACCTAGTGATAAAGTGTGTGAACAAGTTAAACCTCCAAGAACAGTTCTTGGTGTCATAAATAAAGCGGAAAGTACAGAATGTTGTGAAGATACTGTTGCAAAGAAGCCATCCTTAATAAAAGAGACCTCTCGAATTCAGGATGTAGACAGTGAGAATGGTATATGGGGAAATCATTTAAATAGAACTTCAGAAACACCAAGTTGCAATGTGAAATCCATGCAACAGCGATCTTTATCTGCTAGTTTTACTGAGAAATTACTTCAGGGTGCTAAGTTTAGTAAGAAAAACCCTAGGAAATCACTATCATCACGTTTAGGTAAATCAAGTAAAAGCAGCACTAGTTTCTTTCAGGAAAATGGCTCCAGGTGTGATTTGCTATCTGCCTCCCTCCCAGCATTCCCTTCGTCCCAGTCACTGCCAGGTGGAGAAGAAAGTAGCAGCTCTATGACTGACTTTTCTGTCGGTGAATTTCTTGACACAAACTACAAAGTTGTGCACAATTCGACACCTGTAAGTAACCAAGCAGTGAGTGCTATTCAACAAGCTTTTTCTTCAAGTGGACCTAAGCTTATGCTCGGCAGGAATATTGATAAAGGGTGGCTGGAAAGATGCACCAAACTCAATGATGCAGAAAACATTCATGATTCATTCAACAGGCCTGAAGATACTTCAGAGCCTTGTGCACCCCAAAATCCTGCACAGATGAGGAATGAGACTAATTGGACTGATTCGCTCAACAACATGGGAAATGAAGATGATGCCAAAACTAAGACTTCAGCTGTGGATAGCGATGAGGATGTCATTTATGGCAGTGACTCTGAAACTGATACTAGCATAAGATTTGCTGTTAAACGGAAATTTTCACCTATTCTGGGACAGTCGTTATCACCAAGTGAAAATGAAACTGTACTCGCCAAGAAACCCAGATCATCAGTTGTCAGAACCACTATAACATCTGGCAATAGTTCTGCACATGAGTTCCCCCCAACTGATACAGTGAAGCCTAGACCACCAGTTTCATGGAGCAATGAGCAATCTGGCCAAAGGTCTGCTCGTAACTTACTGCCCGATGATACAGCGGAAATATCGCCAGTGTTGAAGACTAGACCATCAGCTGCAAGCAACAGTGAGGTATCTGACAGAATGTCTACTGGTGATACATTGAAAACAACACCAGTAATGAAGGCTAGGCCATCAGTTGCAAGGAATAGTGTAGTGTCTGATAGTATTACTGCTCTTGAGGCACCTCCAGCTGACATGCTGGAATTGGCAGATCATATTATTGCAAAAGAAAATATGGTGAAATCTGCTAGAAATATAAAAAAGAAGCTGTCCGAGAAAGAACTGTTGCAAAAGAAAGTTTCTACTGGACAGGTGAATGAAAATTTTGTGCGTATTAATTTGAAGAAGAAAGTGTATGTTAGGGGTAAAAAGAATACCAACTTCTCAAAGTATAAGAAGTTGCAGTGGAAGAAGAAGAAGAAATCTGCAGGTTTTGGTGATGATACTTCTTCTGGTAGAAAAATATTGACATGCTTCTCGTGTGGTGAACCAGGTCACTTCGCGCAACAATGCTTGAAAGGTAAATGACTTTTCTTTAAAATATTTGAGTCTGTTGTTATATTCATAGGGTTGGAATATGTGGATTCACTTGAGGCAAACCTAGATCTTCCAAGGATTAGCCAGGCCTATGTTTACTGTTTGCATTAGTGAAGCAAGTCAGCATTAACCCAAGAGGTAGTTAGCTAATACCATAACCAAAAAAACCTGTTAGATTTGCTATTCAAGGACAAACAAAGGAACTTGTGCATTGTCCGGTGTTCGCTGTCATGAAAATCTGCAAAATTTTCTATAGAAATGGCTAATGTTAGTAAGATACAGGAGTTGAATATTTTATCGCTAGAGGGTTTTATTGCATTATTCCAGAGTGCCAACATTATTGTTTCCAGACCAATGGTTTTCGCCTAGACCAATAATGGTTAGGTAGTGTGGCCCTGTTATCTAATATAAACACCCCTGGTTTTTGCCACGCACGGTGGGGGTAGTCACGCATCAATAATCTTTATCCAGGCCAATGGTTTTGCCTAGTTGTACAATCGGTAATTTTCACGAATAATTTCGTCCAGAGAGTCGCCGGGGAAGTGAAGTTGGCAGCATTACCTAATCAAACATGGCGACATGTTTTTTGGTAAGTTTATTACTTGAAAGTTAATGTTGACAATTTCCTTATTTTTAAATTGGCTTCAATAACGTGGCACAGTAAGTAGAAACCATTTTCAGAGCGCTACTAACAAAATTAACGCACTTTGAAAACGGACACCGGAGAATACACGAGAGCAAAAACAAAATTGGCAGAATACTTAACAGTAAGGTAAATGCACCAATGGTCGTCATGTTAAGGGAGATTTAGACAAGAAATCATATACACCGTACACATTTTGGTAAATTTAATCAACAAAAGCACTGCACCTAACCTCAAACTCTACTCAAACACTAGGAAAGACCAAACAAATATCAAAGATATTCGTTTTAGGAAACATGACGTATTTTTTAAAAAAGTGTGTTTTTGCGCCAGTGTTCGGCACGACGTATTTGGATTTTTCCTATATTCGTCACCCGTTTGCACCAATTGCCGTCACATTGTTAATTTTCCTTGTCTGCTGTTTATAATGCATTTCTGTCAATTGTTGCATAATACACCGATTTATCGACTTGGAGGCTAACATTTACGAATAAAACAGTACCAGTAATTATGTTTTTTAATAAAAATGGAATATTAAAAAAAAAAAAAGACTGAATCGGGATTGGTGGGTAGAAGACATACGAGCAGGAAAATATCGTAATTCTGCTCTAAACAAGTGAGACCACGGCATAACAGCCCGGAAAATGACCATTTGCTGAGGCCTAACACCGATTGTTGCCATAGAAACCCTCTGAATTCGCCACTCATGTACATTTTTCTTCCAGGCAGTCTTTAGTAGCTTAAAAACCCCTACATCCGTGGGTTGAAGTACGTGTGTGATATTAGGTAGTAAAGCGACCAAAACAATTCCATGATCCTCACAAAATTTACTAGTATGTATGGTCAAGTTTGAGAAGTGCCCGTTTATGAATAATGTCAGGGAGAGGAATCTCCTTCTCAACCAACCCAGGATGAAATATGTTACTGAGAAATTCGTAAAACACTTCCCCCCGTCATTCACCCGTTTGGCGATTTGCCAATGCCCCAGTGTGCTGGCATTGAGGCAATAATGATGTCTTGCGGCAGACGTTCATACTTGAACACTACAAGGGAAGGAGAAATATCGCCGTGGGCATTGCCTGTTAGAAGTACCGTCAAGCATTCTTTCTCATCCGAATTCACTTGCTGATATATTTTCTTGTAACCCCTGTTCGTCAGCACTTTGTTACCTTTCGGATTGAGAAAGAAAACCGTCTCGTCAGCGTTGAACAGTCGCCGTGGGGTCTGACAAAATAGACTGGAAGTCGTTTTCCACTGAATAGCTGTAGACTTCTGAAACCCAGGTTTAATTTTGATGTTCTGTAATTGCAGCACGGCTTACTGTCAAATTTTGAGGGGTTCGTAAAAGATAGACCTGGATTTCTTTTTATGAAAGATTCACGCCATTTCCTTCCTGGTGGCCATCTTTGAAAGGAAAGTCCCTCTTCAATTCTTGTGTAAGGCACTGGACGCTTTTGCAAATCGTCCTTTGTTACCGGGACCCCGCTTTTCGTAGTGAGATTACCCATTGAACTAGCATAGCCTCAGCTTCCTTTGTTAAAATGGAACTTAGCCCCATTTTCCTCTCTCTAGGAGATTTTCCTTTAATTTTGTCCCGAGAGGGTGTTTCTCGGAACACCATTCCTCTCCGTGGCCTTTTTAATACTCATGCCGTCCTCCACAACGGCCTTAATAGCAGCTTCCATTTGCTCAATATCATAATTCAGAACTGTGCGTTTCGACATATTGCCTGGGGCAGATGACCTCGTAGTTCCGCCCCTTAAAACAACAATAACTATCTAACATATTGCCTGAAAGCAGAGATTTAGTCTTAGAATAATATATTATTTATCATCTCAATAAAAATAAAAAAATCCTCTGTAGCTCGCCTAGCCAAAAAAAAACTAGGCCTACTGAGGTGCGGCCATCAAGAAGAGAGACCTACGTAATAATAACAATACCCTGTAAATGCTTATTGGTTGCGAAACGTTAACACAAACACAAACATTAACATTATCGTGCACTAGTGTTCGTCACGAATGTGCTCTAAAGTTCGTCAGCTATGACGACTACTGGACACGATGATCAAATGATAATTTAATTAATACAGGGTATTTTAGAGCTACATTATAAGTATATTGCCGCTGTTAGTTAGGTCTTGCAAGGAGAAATGACAATGTGCCAGTTTTCGTCACAAATGACGAGCATTGGTAAAGTGCATTTTTTTACATCCAGTGTTCGTCACCGGCATTTCTAACAAAACTAGGCACGTGAGCACGAAATAACAAATCACATATGTTACAGAAACAATTACCAACTATATCACGCACTTGTAACATTTTAAAATGTCGGAACATAACACGCATGCACATAATTAACTCGCGCGCATGCTTAGCACATGCGAGAAGCAAATGGCGCGTCAAGACAGCTCAGCTCAAAGGAGATGTTTGACGCAGGGAATCACGTATTACATCGCACGCATGATTTCGCAAAGTTGCTCCTTATCGGCAAGGAAGGTATGACGCATCTCGTAAGACTTCGTGCGTTGAGAAAGACCCGTTGACATGCTTATTTTTTGTACTTATATACGAGCGTGACGAAGACTGGATCAGTGACGAAAACCGGTACAGTTACCTTACTGTATTAAGAAAGCAAGAATGCACCAGGTATATTAGAAGGCATTGCCAAGGTAACTTAATTTACTATATAACAAAGGAGAAACTGTTCCGCCTAGTCAATACATTTATTTATAACAAGTTATAAACTTGCTATTATATGGTACATGTTTCGGGGCCTCTAGTACTGGTCCCTTCTTCAGCCATAAATTAAGTTGCAAAATCCAGCATAATTAAAGATATCATAATAAAAAATACATAAAATGATGAGTGAATGGATGAAATGAGGCGAAAAAGAACATATTACACATGAGAAGTAATGTGAGTGCACATCAGTAAAAATTAACACCATTGGTAGTGCTAGGTTCTTGAGAATACACTTATATAGCACTGTTCTAATGTTTGTGCATGTGGAAATCACTTCACTTGGGATTTATAGCCTGTTGTTTACAATGCTGTTGACTGAAACTTGCTGTTCAAGCTGGGGCTTCTGAGCTTATAGTCTTGCATTAGAGGGAAAACATCGAATGTCATGTAATGAAATACATCATCATGATGAGGAGACGTCCAAGTATGGAAAGAACATATTTTACTTAGACCAGCTAAAACAATTTCCTTTGTTGATCTGTGAATTAGATCAACAAAGGAAATTGTTTTAGTGAATTAGATCAACAAAGGAAATTGTTTTAGTTGGTCTAAGTAAAATATGTTTTTTCCATACTTGGACGTCTCCTCATCATGATGATGTATTTCATTACATGACATTCGATGTTTTCCCTCTAATGCAAGACTATAAGCTCAGAAGCCCCAGCTTGAACAGCAAGTTTCAGTCAACAGCATTGTAAACAACAGGCTATAAATCCCAAGTGAAGTGATTTCCACATGCACAAACATTAGAACAGTGCTATATAAGTGTATTCTCAAGAACCTAGCACTACCAATGGTGTTAATTTTTACTGATGTGCACTCACATTACTTCTCATGTGTAATATGTTCTTTTTCGCCTCATTTCATCCATTCACTCATCATTTTATGTATTTTTTATTATGATATCTTTAATTATGCTGGATTTTGCAACTTAATTTATGGCTGAAGAAGGGACCAGTACTAGAGGCCCCGAAACATGTACCATATAATAGCAAGTTTATAACTTGTTATAAATAAATGTATTGACTAGGCGGAACAGTTTCTCCTTTGTTATATAGTGAATCTGTCAATACGGAAAATGAACTTCTTTCAGAGCACAATTTAACTTAATTTAGACATGCATACCACTGATTGACAAGTTGGCTGATAGCTCCCATGTAAAAGGACATGATTGTTACTAAGAGCCATTTGGTCATCATGGCCA
Source organism: Meconema thalassinum (assembly GCA_946902985.2). Classification (NCBI taxonomy): domain Eukaryota; kingdom Metazoa; phylum Arthropoda; class Insecta; order Orthoptera; family Tettigoniidae; genus Meconema; species Meconema thalassinum. Next base: position 611,620,423 of record OX336390.1, read on the forward strand.
TGACGTCTATGTCAGGTTGGAAACATTAGAACTTGTGAACCATTTTAAGGGTCTGCAGTGGCAGCCGGTAATAAGGTTGCAGTGTTGCACAACAACCAGATTTCTTTAAGAAAAACAATTAATACCGTAATAATAATTTTAGTAATATAAGCTGTACTTTTCCATTTATATGTATAGGAATTCATAAATTTGTTCTTTAATAATTCAGGAAATCTTATAGTAAGTTACTGTGAACTGTCTGAGAAAGCGAAGCGCGCCAACTGTCTAGGAGTGCTCGTCCATTTGGTCGTTGCCACGCCCAAGCACCGACCAGATCTCAATAGTGAAGGGTATACTAGAGATGCTGGGCCGAGTAAGTCCTATCCCAGTTGGTTAATTCCAAGCGTGACTCACACTACAACTGAGACATGCCATTAGGCACTAATGGCAGTTTTAATATTGTAGGAGATGATTAGGAAAACAATGATGGTACTTTATGTTTACAGTCACATGCCTTATTGTTATATTCGTTAATTGTTTTAAAACTGATCTCTTAAATGCCAGCAGTGCATATCGATACATATCTGTGACTCACTCTACAGGCGAGGAAGTGAATTTGAGGAGCTCTCTGTTATTTAGTATTTCTTCCTCTTTTACATTCATAAAAATATTTTGTTGATGGCATATCATGCAGAAAGTAATGATGTTTTCATACAATAAACAGGAAATTATATAAAACAATTTAACAGTTCACAAATTCAATTTTACTGTGTGACTCACACTACATCGCTTTTGTGACTCACACTACACTACCTCCTAAAGGAATATTTAATGAATTTGGATAGTGTTGTTATAACATAAACTTGCTCCTAAGGTTTACTTTCCTAACCCATTACAAAATCTTTGAAATTAAAATTTGGGAATACATATCTCATACGCTGAACAAACATTGGTTCTGGTAAGTTAAGTATTATAATGTGTGCATCAATATCAGCTATGTCGTCTATTTGAGGCCATGAAAACTTTTTAAATTCCTTGTCAAATCTTAGAAATTTGACTGTTACAAAAGATGAGGAAGATAGTATAATTTGTCCAACAAAGTGCTTGACAGTTTTCTTTCCAAGGAAAGGAGCTAGAATCCATTCACCAATACTGTAATTCTTCTTTGAGGTGACAGTCTTGTTTGATTCCACTCTATGGTCACCGTGGTCTTCAATTTCAGCTCTGCCAGATATCAAATCAACAATTTTATACTGTCTGGGATTTCTTGACACATTAGCTACTTTCATAATGTAGGGTGATACTTTCTCAAAGAAGTGCATTTTTCGTGTTTCAGGAATATTCATAATTTCAGTTCCATTTGGAGACCAAATCTTGTCTAACTGGGTAATTCTTGAATTGATTTCTTCTTCCGAGACGTAAAGTATGGTAATATTCGAACAAATATTCTTAGCACACTCTGCGAAGTCTTTTGCCGTCTGAGGGTCTACTGTTCTTGACATAGTGGCCTCCCTAACTCTGCGTTTAATGGACCCACCAAGACCATCAATTGCACCTTTACCATGACTGGTAGCTGAGAAGTGCCACTGGAACTGATCAAAATGTACAGTTCCCATGCACAATGAATACTTCTGCTTGAAGTGTTGTGCGCTTCCATCTGATTGATAAATTACTTGCTTGACGGTAAGATTTGGATACATCTTTTTTACAGTATCAATAATTGCATCATTGAATACTGCTACAGCATACTTATTGTGTTGCAAGTAATCGGACACAACAACTATGGGTAATGATACGGGACTGTTTAGTTGTTTTAGATAAACCATGCAGGTGTAAAGTGTACATGAATTAGATGACCAATGGGCAGACTGTACTTCATCTTGATATGAGAAAGAATAGTTTTCACTGAAGTCTATTTGCATTAAAATTGTACTGTCTTCAATATTTTCTTTTAGAAATTTGAAATTTTGTGCTTGCTGCTGATGTACAAAAGCATGCTGAAGGAAGTTTTGGAGTTTACTTTCTAGCTTCTGAACTACATCATCTAGAGTACCAGACAATTTTACTCTGCATACTGTATTTGTTTCATCAGATGTCCACTGTTGATAAGGTATGTCTGCATTCCAGATCCCATCTGGCACTGAAGCACTAGCAGACTGTATCAGATCGTGAAACTTGGCCAATTTTCCACATTTACTACAAGTTTGTAGCATGCAATCCTCAGAGGTCTCATTACATACTACAACACGTATAAAATCTGTTGTTGAATTTGGAAGGAAAGGGCATACTTTTAAAAGCAAGGTGATGTTCTCATGATGAACACACAAACTAGAGATTTGATGGCGTTTCACATCGTAAACATACATGTTTAGGTCTAAATTCGCAGAATTTGCTATGTCCAATTTTAATGTTTGGATACAGCTCTTTAAACTGTCTGTATGTTTCACCTAATGTAAGAAATAGATAACGTTTCTGTATTTTTTTCTTTTCACCCGAGTCACGAGTAATAATATAGTCTCTGAAACCTGGAGCTTGGTAAGATATTGTGTCCGAATTATAAAATTGCGCAACTGTCTCTTGAACATCTGCTGATATAGCATTTGAAATATGTTTCTGTGGACTGTGTTCTGTATCTGGAGCAAAGTCATGAAAAAGTTTGGTGACAATTGCTCTGCGTTTGTTAGGGCTATTAGGGAGATTTTTCTTTGCTTTGGCAATAGCTTTACCATATGAGCTTCGTGATCTGAAAACTTTAGAAGGTGATTTCTTAGGAGTGCTATTTACTTCTACCACTGTTAGTTTCTTTTTCTCTCTGTATCTTCTCATCTCTTCCCTCTTCTTCCTTCGTTGATCTTCTTTTTGTTCCACTGTCATAATTTCCTTCTTCTTTTCTCGGGCCAAATTTTGTTTTTGAGTTTCTTTTTTTCGAAATTCCTCATATTTCCCTGATGCTTTCAATTTGAGCCTTTGCTCTGCTTTACGTTCACCAGCTGATTTTGCCATTACTGAAAGGAATCAAGGGTAGATCTCAACCAAGATACATAACCTTAAACTGTAGTGTGATTCACACTACAGAAATATTCTATGCAATAAATCAACCCCTTATAATAACTAATTGAAAGTGACCATGTACCATTGTCGACCTCAAAGCATAATAGGATTAAAAAAATAACTATTGTTGTATTTGTAATACTAGCCATAGAATATGAAAAACATTGGTTTTCCATGTGACTCACACTACAGTTGATAAGACTTAATTTCAATCGTCAAATGTACTAAAGTATGTCCCAAACATAAATATCTAATAACATATTTTAAAAGTGCAAGGCTATAAGTTACTGTAAATGTTTCAGAAGAACCAAAATCTTATTCAGATACCTGAAAACCAAGTTGTTAAAACTGTGCCTAAAACTTGTGCTTTGTGATCCTCAAATGAGTAGCCATCTTTTCTTGACAGTATAGCCAACATAGCAGCTGTTTTCATGATTCCTATACTTACATTCTTAAAGTTCAAACTCCATAGAATATTCTGTAAATGAAAATTTGCCAGGAAATTAAGAAAAAAAAAACCAACCTCTTGGTGTACATCTCCATGGAATTAGCCAGTTGTTAACTCGGCTCGTCGTTGCCCACTGATTGCAACAAGGGAGTCGAGGCTCGGACGGAGACATCCGACATGCTCCATCAACTGCCGATACTATGTCTTGCAATGTTGGGCGTACTTGTGTCACTCGTGGTTCTTTCTCGCCCTCTTATGAATCGTACGTTGTTATGTTCTCGTGAAGGTTTTCATGAAGACTAACTTATAATCCATTTAATCCGATGACAATGTGATGTTCTCTGAAATGAGGCATTCGTGATGAATGAGGTACTTCCGGTTTACCACGCAGTTGAATACAGTTTTCTCTGATATCAAACAGTCTTTTACACTACCCCACCCCCTTAAATGAAAATAGTGCAACGCCCAGAACAATCAGCCGCCACTGAGCGTCTGAACAAATGAGCCTATGATGACAAATGAGGTTAGAGGCTTGGTAGTGCAGAATCACCCTCTCTCTCTGTGCTTACGTTCATAAGGAAATAAAAACTTGACGAGTGGTTCCTTTGGTTTGGAAGGAAGATCAAAGTCTCACAAGTATTCAGCTCCAGTGAAAGAGGTGGATGCCCCAGGACCCCCACCATGCCAACAAGTTCCTCAGTGGAGCAGTATTGTGACAGCAGGCAGTCATGCAGTTGTTGGTGTAGTGGAAGTAGGTGATCCTGGAGCACCCACCCTATCCACCAGACATGAGACACTGTGATTTTAATGTTTTCTCCAAACTAAAAGAACCACTTTGAGGGAATCACTTATATCGATGAGACACTATACTTTGATGCTGACATAACAAAGGCAGTAAGTACTGCTACTAGTAACCTGTACCTTCACACATCTGGCAATAGGTGCAACAGGTTGCAGGGAATACATACAGTAGAAGGCCTGTGGAGGTATTGTTTAGTATATTGATGGCCTTGAGCGAAAGCCTTATTTCTTACTTTGGCTAGTAAGGCAGACATATCCGCTAAGCATTGTGTGGTTATGGATAAAGCCCTGCGCGGATGCGGATATCCGCAAAATATTTCGCCATGGGGATATAGTTTGCATGGCTGGGCAGATAGCGGATAAGCTGCGGATAATGTTTGGAGAAAATTTGGGGATAGATTTTAGAATACAATCCGATGTTAAATATCATTATTAGAACCCGGATGTTTGACATATCTTCTATATATATAAAGCACAAAGTTTGTCTGTCTGTCTGTCTGTCTGTCTGTCTGTCTGTTATGTATACAAATCTACACCGTTTCACCGATCTGAACCTAAATTTGTATACTTACCCTTTGGAACCCTGCGGGTAACCCCGTCAACATTAAATTTCGGACAGACCACCCCATGCCCTGCATTTAGGCCCTTTTGCACAAATCTTCACCGTTTCACCGATCTGAACCAAAAGTTGTATATTTAACCTTTGGAACCCTGCGAGTAACACTGTCCACTTGAAATTTCGGACAGACCACCCCATTCCCTGCATTTAGGCCCTTTGGTCCAAATCCACACCGTTTCACCGATCTCAACCAAAATTTGTATATTTACCCTTTGGAACCCTGCGAGTACCACTGACCACTTAAAATTTCGGACAGACCACCCCATTCCCTGCATTTAGGCCCTTTGGTCCAAATCTACACCGTTTCGCCGATCAGAACCAAAATTCGTATTCTTACCCTTTGGTGCCCTGCGAGTAACACTGTCTGCTTGAAATTGCGGACAGACCACTCCATTCCCTGCATTTAGGCCCTTTGGCCCAAATCTATACCGTTTCACCGATCTCAACCAAAATTTGTATATTTACCCTATGGAACACTGCGACTAACACTGTCTGCTTGAAATTTCGGACAGACCACGCCATTCCCTGCATTTAGGCCCTGGCTAGGATCTGTCAATGCGAGACCTCCTTTTTCGGGAAGGACTAGAAGTGAAGCTTCTAGTCTAATAAGAAAATGAACTTTACTAAGTAGGAACAGATTGAACATTGATGAGTAAATAGGAATGGAAACAGTTTGCCAATAACAGTGGTATTTTATTAAAAAACCAACATTCAAAAGATTAACAATAAATAAATATATAAACATGTAATGGAAATGTGACCTTTGACAGGCCAACAACAAGCGAACAAGATTTCATAAGCTTGAAAAGGATTAACAATAAATATATAAATATGTAAGGGAAATGTGACCTTTGACAGGCCAACAACAAGCGAACAAGATTTCATAAGTTTGAAAAGGATTAACAATAAATATATAAATATGTAAGGGAAATGTGACCTTTAACAGGCCAACAACAAGCGAACAAGATTTCATAAGCTTGAAAAAGATTAACAATAAATATATAAATATGTAAGGGAAATGTGACCTTTGACAGGCCAACAACAAGCGAACAAGATTTCATAAGTTTGAAATGCCAAGAACCCTGAGAATAAGTAACCACTTTGTGGCCAGTTAGTCTGAAGTAGAACTATGCAGGGAAAAATAGTGAGTAACTATAGTGCTCAAATGAAGGCTTAAAATTTAGCCTAGGACTGCACACAGAGAGTAGGCTAGTATATTTACAGAAAAATCAATATTTACATGCCAGTAGGGATAGCATCCCACTAGTTGCCTGATCTTCTATATATATATAAAGCACAAAGTTTGTCTGTCTGTCTGTCTGTTATGTATACAAATCTACACCGTTTCACCGATCTGAACCTAAATTTGTATACTTACCCTTTGGAACCCTGCGGGTAACCCCGTCAACATTAAATTTCGGACAGACCACCCCATGCCCTGCATTTAGGCCCTTTTGCACAAATCTTCACCGTTTCACCGATCTGAACCAAAAGTTGTATATTTAACCTTTGGAACCCTGCGAGTAACACTGTCCACTTGAAATTTCGGACAGACCACCCCATTCCCTGCATTTAGGCCCTTTGGTCCAAATCCACACCGTTTCACCGATCTCAACCAAAATTTGTATATTTACCCTTTGGAACCCTGCGAGTACCACTGACCACTTAAAATTTCGGACAGACCACCCCATTCCCTGCATTTAGGCCCTTTGGTCCAAATCTACACCGTTTCGCCGATCAGAACCAAAATTCGTATTCTTACCCTTTGGTGCCCTGCGAGTAACACTGTCTGCTTGAAATTGCAGACAGACCACTCCATTCCCTGCATTTAGGCCCTTTGGCCCAAATCTATACCGTTTCACCGATCTCAACCAAAATTTGTATATTTACCCTATGGAACACTGCGACTAACACTGTCTGCTTGAAATTTCGGACAGACCACGCCATTCCCTGCATTTAGGCCCTGGCTAGGATCTGTCAATGCGAGACCTCCTTTTTCGGGAAGGACTAGAAGTGAAGCTTCTAGTCTAATAAGAAAATGAACTTTACTAAGTAGGAACAGATTGAACATTGATGAGTAAATAGGAATGGAAACAGTTTGCCAATAACAGTGGTATTTTATTAAAAAACCAACATTCAAAAGATTAACAATAAATAAATATATAAACATGTAATGGAAATGTGACCTTTGACAGGCCAACAACAAGCGAACAAGATTTCATAAGCTTGAAAAGGATTAACAATAAATATATAAATATGTAAGGGAAATGTGACCTTTGACAGGCCAACAACAAGCGAACAAGATTTCATAAGTTTGAAAAGGATTAACAATAAATATATAAATATGTAAGGGAAATGTGACCTTTGACAGGCCAACAACAAGCGAACAAGATTTCATAAGCTTGAAAAAGATTAACAATAAATATATAAATATGTAAGGGAAATGTGACCTTTGACAGGCCAACAACAAGCGAACAAGATTTCATAAGTTTGAAATGCCAAGAACCCTGAGAATAAGTAACCACTTTGTGGCCAGTTAGTCTGAAGTAGAACTATGCAGGGAAAAATAGTGAGTAACTATAGTGCTCAAATGAAGGCTTAAAATTTAGCCTAGGACTGCACACTGAGAGTAGGCTAGTTTATTTACAGAAAAATCAATATTTACATGCCAGTAGGGATAGCATCCCACTAGTTGCCTGATAGTTATAAGGCGAGGTTGTTTACAATTGAAATGGGAGCATTCCCAAGAACACTTTGATAGATTAAATGAAGAACAAGCCATTCACTTCGTCAGATAGGTGAACTGGTGTTAAGCCCAATAGTTTGTACAAAAATAGAGAAAAGAATGATTTGTTTTGAAGGAAAGTTAACATGCGAAAGAGAGAGAACAGCCGTTTTCTCATAGCCTACAATTTAAAGGCATAATACATGCTTAAACCACTTAATAGAAAGAAATAAGTTGAGTTTGACAAGTTGTTTAAGTCGGGTAACATAACCCTAAAAAGAAAGATACATTTTTAAGATTTAGAAATTTTTGAGGTTATAATAAACACTTAGCTTGTTGGCGTTGGTGTAGAGGAATTTCCACATAATATAAATAGAGGAAGAGCGTGATGATCACTTTTTTCCGTCTTGGAAATGTTGAAGACTTCGTGCCCAGCACAAAACTGACGTAGGCCAATCATCGATGTAAACTTATATAGACTTTGTAGAACTCGGTTTTGATCACTTTTTTCCGTCTTGGAAATGTTGAAGACTTCGTGCCCAGCACAGAAGAAAATTTGTTTATCGTTTTTTGCTCACGACAAACTGACGTAGGCCAAGTATCGATGTTAACTTAAATAGATTTCGTAGATTTTAGAATGCACTGCTGGTTTGACTAGAAGCATTTTGCGATGTATTACCACACAGCGTTGAGACACATTCAAGCGTTGTGCAAACAGCGTGAAGACAGCTTACGACAAGTGACTGGCATTGTGACTTGCTGGAGACAGACGAGACAGACAGTTGATGTAGGCCAGGGCAGGCTATATACCGGAGATCACGCGGAATGCGTGACGCGGACAGGTGGCGTCGGCCAATCCGAGAGCATGGAAGATTCTCGAAAACTGCTGAGGCCAATCAGAGCAAGGGGACAACTGAAAATGAACCTCGTGACCAACATTAGTTCTGGAAATCATTACAGTGTCATGGAACTCGTGCTAGCAAGAACAGATTGAAGAAAAATGGAATGACATGACAGGTGAGAGGTTATGTTATAATAAAAATAAGTGAACTTTGTAAATTTCACTGAAAAGTGAACATACTGCCAGAGGGGCAACAGAGAAAAAAAAAAAAAAAATAACATGAGAGAGAAGAGCTAGAGTGGCAGAGGGCAAATGACTGAAATAGGACGAACACAGTGTCCTGATGAAGTTTTAAGTTTGACCACTCGAACTCTAGCATCTCTGCCATGATAGCATTTTATAACACGACCAGTTTTCCATACAAGAGGAGGACTTGGGTCTTTGAGAAGAACCAAATCACCCTCCTGAAGGTTAGGCTGAGAGAGCTGCCACTTGTTCCTCCTTTGGAGCGAGTGAAAATACTCAAGTCTCCACCTCTTCCAAAATTGAGCTTTAAGGGATTCTATCTTTCTCCACAAGATAGGCAAAGACAGATCAAGTTTACGATCAAGCAACGGAGGAGACGCAGCTAAGGAACTGCCCACCAGAAAATGACCTGGAGTCAAAGGAAGGAAATCACAAGGATCGTTGGAAAGAGGAGAAAGAGGTCGTGAGTTGACAATTCCCTCAATGAGTATAATTAAAGAATTGAATTCTTCGTAAGTTACCATACTAGAGCCTAGAGTTTTCTTTAAATGATTTTTTGTGAGTTTCACACGAGATTCCCATCGTCCGCCATGATGGGGAGCATAAGGAGGGATGAAATGCCATTTGAATTGGTTTAAGTGCGAGTAATTGGAGATTTGTTCTTTCGCACGAGGGGAACAAAGGGCTTTATACCATTGCTGCGAAGCTCCAACAAAGGTTTTAGCATTATCAGAGAAGACTTCTGAAGGAATGCCTCTTCGTGAAATGAATCTAGAGAAAGCGGAAAGAAAGTATGAGGTGGAGGCACTAGTTACGAGCTCAAGATGAATAGAGCCAGTGACCATACAGACAAATAGAGAAACGTATAGTTTTCCAAGGATTTTCCTTTTAGCACTGGGGTGATTTTGTTGATACACAAACGGACCGGCGTAATCAATGCCGGTGAAGGAAAAAGGCCTGCAGGGAGCTGAACGAAATGGGGGAAGGTCAGCCATGAGTTGCTGATTAGGTTTAGGCTTAGCTTTGAAACAAGTAATGCATTTATGTATAACAGAAGTGACTTCGTGTAAACCATTAATAGGCCAGTATTTTTCCCGTATCAAGCATAGAAGGGTTCTAGAACCAACATGCAAGTTTTGATAATGAAACTGACGAATGATTATCCGAGTGACATGATGTTTAGACGGAAGGATAATAGGGTGCTTTTTTTCATCGGAGAAGTCAGAAAGAGAAAGTCTGCCGCCCACTCTTAACAAACCATCGCCATCGAGAAAAGGGCATAAGGCAAAAAGCCTGCTGTGTTTCTTGAGAGTTTTACCTTTAGCCAATATGTTTATTTCGACTGAGAATGCCTCTCTCTGGGTGAGCCAAAGAACTTTGATGGTGGCAATTTGCAGTTCAACAGCCGAAAGAAAAGGCTGAGGTAATAGAGGTTGATCTAGTACTAAAAATTTCCATCTGAGCACATAAGCAGTGACGCGCACTAGGTTTTGAAAAGAAGAGTAACGTTCCAACAAGGAAGGAGTGTTGGCAGTTACAAAGGCAGAAGCTTTTTTGCTGATTTCAGGAATATCCTCTAACGGGAAATTGGAGTTGGAAGGTCGGTTTTGAATTCTTTCAGAAAGCCATGAAGGGCCGTGCCAGTACAAACAGGATTGAGATAGTGACTTAGGTGAACAACCACGAGAAATGAGGTCGGCGGGGTTGTCTTTGCTAGAAACATGGTTCCATTGTTCTGGTTTAGAAACAGTTTGAATTTTCTCAACTCTGTTAGCTACAAAAGTTTGCCAATTAGAAGGAGGTTTAGAAATCCATGCCAAAGCAATAGAGGAATCTGTCCAAAAATATGTGTGCGAGAACTTACAGTTGAGTGTTTGTTTGAGTTTGTTAGCTAATTCGGCAGCAAGTAGTGCGGCACAGAGTTCAAGACGAGGTAATGAAACGGGTTTCAAAGGCGCAACCTTAGATTTAGCACATATCAAATTGGAGAAAAAGGGGGAGCGGCTTACAATGTAAGCACAACATCCGTATGCTTTGGTCGAACTGTCAGCAAAAAGGTGCAAATCCAGGACAAGAGAGCAAGAGAACGGAACTAGCACTCTAGGAATGTCTATTAATGAGAGATCACAAAGACTGTGCCGAAAGGTAAGCCACTTTTGTAAAAGCGAAGGAGGAATGGGATCATCCCAATCCGAGTTCAATGACCATAGCTCTTGCATAAAGATTTTAGCTAGAACAATTACGGGTGCAATGAACTGAAGCGGGTCATATATCTTAGCTATTTCTGATAGCACTTGTCTTTTGGTTTGTGGAGGTGAGGAAGACAAATTTACTTCGTAAAAGAATGAGTCAGCTTTAGGATACCAGTGTATTCCCAAAACTTTAGTAGCATCCTCCAATTTACAAAGCTCTACTGGAGTATCAACAGGACCATGTGGCAAGAGATTTGATAGAAGTTCCTCAGAATTTGAGTTCCAACGATGAAGTAAGAATCCTCCTCTGCTAAGTAAAGTTTTTAAACTTTGAGAGAGTTCGATAGCCTCAGATACATTCTTGAAAGAAAAAAGAAAGTCATCAACGTAGAAGGAATTTTTCAACAAAATAGGAGTTTCAGAAGTGAACAAGTGACCATCTTGGTCGGCAAGATGTTTCAAAGTACGAATGGCAAGAAAAGCCGATGGTTTAAGCCCATACGTTACGGTTTTTAATTTAAAGATCTTGATGGTTTTGATAGGAGCATCACGCCAGAGAATTCGTTGAAGATTTTGTTGTTCGGAATTAATCAGAATTTGTCTATACATTTGTTGTATGTCGGCTATGATTCCAATTGGAAATAGACGGAAATTTAAAAGAATAGACGGGAGATCAGACTGAATGGCAGGTCCAGATAGGAGAGTGTCATTTAAGGAAATGCCATTGGCATCAGGGGCAGAACCATTAAAAACAACTCTTATCTTTTCTTTGGTGGAGGGATTCTTCCAAACGGGATGGTGATTTAAATACACTGAATCTAAAGAAGGGTCGAAATCTTTAACAGTCTCCATATGGTTTGAAGCTTCATAATCCTCCATGAATTCAAGGTATTGTTTGCGAGTGGAAGGATCTTGCTTGAGTTGATTCTCAACTGCAAATAAAGCTTTAAGAGCTTTCGGATAGGAATCACATAAAGAAGGAGAAGAAATGCGTGGCATTGTGACAATAAATCTGCCATCTGGGTTACGAACAGTGGTTTCTAAAAAATGTTGTTCACAAAATTCATCTTCTGATGTAAGAGAAGGAGCAGATTCAATGGACTCGATTTGCCAAAATTTTTCCAGACGCTGATGAAGATCTGCATTAGTGAAATGGCATTGAGAGGAACCTTGAACAGTTTGAAGAGGAATATAACCTGTGATAAGCCAGCCAAATTTAGTATGGTGGGCGTAGATACCAGATGAAATATTAACCCTTGACGGAAGAAGATTTTGCCAAAATGTGTTAGCGCCAAAAAGAATGTCAACGTGAGAGCTTTTATAGAATTGAGGGTCAGCCAGTTTTAGATCAGAGGGAAATTTCCATTCGTCAATGGAAAAAGAGCGACTGGGAGTAGGACTGCCAATACTCGGAATGGACAGACAGTTTAGATGAAAGTTAGTGCCATATTGGACTGAATCTTTCACCTGCAGCTTGACATAATTTAAGGAAGTAGACTTGCTGTTGTTGATACCAGATATTTCAATATTGGTGGAGAGTGGTTTGAGACCTAACCTTTCAACTAATGATGAGGTTATGAAGTCATGAGTTGCCGCATTGTCGAGCAAGGCTCGTACTAAGTGCCAATTGCCGGAAGAATCTTTAACTTGGACCTGGATCGTAGATAACAAAACTTGAGCACTACGCCATGAGGGGGTTGTTTGATTGTAGGATTGGGCAACGGTATTTACAGTAGAAACAGAAGAGCTTGGTGGAGAAGCATCACTAGTGAGGCTCAGCGCAGGTTGGGCATTAGGATTTGAAACTGTTCCAGGAATAGACCGTGGCTTTTCGAAGCGGTGCAAGGTAGAATGATGTCTTAGCTTGCAATGCATGCAAACTCCTTTTGAAGGGCAGTCCGCTAAGATATGCTTTGAAGAGAGGCAGTTGAAACAAGATTTGGTTTGCGACACAGCTTTTCTACGATCGTCAACTGAAAGGCCTTTGAAGGTATTGCAGAAATATAAGGGGTGCAAATTATTGCAAAGAATGCATGAGGTTTTGTTACCTTGTATGGAGAAAACATGAGAATGTGAAGCTTTTTCCGAGAAATGCTTGATGGGTTTACTTTTGCTGACATCGGTGGAACCTTCAGCTTTATTGATTAAAGCAGAGAGAATTTGACAACGTTTCTTTATGAAAGAGATCAAAACTTTAAATGTGGGTTCAGGTTTGTCCACTAAATCGGATTCCCATGCTTTACGAGTATTACGGTCAAATTTGGAGGTAGTGAGATGTATAAGAAAAAGATCCCAATGTTCAACAGGTTGTTTAAGATGTTCTAGGGCTCTTACATGAAGTTCAACAGTGTCTCCCAGATTTCTAAGGGATGATAAATTATCAGGGCGTGAAGCGGGTAAATTAAACAAGGCGTTCATATGGCGTTGAATTCTAAGTTTGGCATTGCCATATCCCTGTTGGATGAGGTCAATAGCTACCGAGTAATTTTCGGTTGTGAGAGGTAAAGCTTCAATTAACTTTAAAGGAGGACCCTGAAGAACAGACTTTAAATAATAAAATTTTTGAATCTCAGGGAATGATCTATTATCATGTATTAGAGAAGAAAAAAGTTCAAAAAAGGAATCCCACTGTTTTTCCTCCCCTGAAAAGGTAGGAAGTTGGATTTTAGGAAGAAACGGTTTGCTAACTTCGGTGTTTTGATGGGTTGCTAATTGCTTAATTAAATCCTTAGCTTCGCCATACATATTGTAATACAGTTCTTCAACAGAACTACGATCCTGTTCTTGATCAGGTTCGATTGTTTCAATTTCGGTTTGCAACACATCATACTCTTGAAAATGTTGCTGATAAACGTTAAAACGTTGAACTAGAACGTCGTAATTGTGATCATCAAAAGATTTGGAACCTAAAAACTGCTGAAAACGAGTAAGTTTGTTTTTACAGGCGGTTCTTTTGGCTACAAGCTCTTTAGGAAGAGACATGGTGGAACTTTGAGTACTTTCACTCACCGATCTGCTAGACTGCCGAGCGTCTGAAGTGGTAGTAGTAGTATTGGTACTGGTAGAGGTGGTAACAAGGGACATCTCCGCTCACCCCAACACAGCTTTCATAGCGATAGCTGAAAAAATACAATTAGCATTAGTGACAGAAGTGAAAAGCTGCAATAGCTTATCGAATGGCTTGGCAACCTGTTTCATACAATAAACAATTATGAAGGTTATTTAAAGGTCCCGGGTTTCGGCACCAACATGGCTAGGATCTGTCAATGCGAGACCTCCTTTTTCGGGAAGGACTAGAAGTGAAGCTTCTAGTCTAATAAGAAAATGAACTTTACTAAGTAGGAACAGATTGAACATTGATGAGTAAATAGGAATGGAAACAGTTTGCCAATAACAGTGGTATTTTATTAAAAAACCAACATTCAAAAGATTAACAATAAATAAATATATAAACATGTAATGGAAATGTGACCTTTGACAGGCCAACAACAAGCGAACAAGATTTCATAAGCTTGAAAAGGATTAACAATAAATATATAAATATGTAAGGGAAATGTGACCTTTGACAGGCCAACAACAAGCGAACAAGATTTCATAAGTTTGAAAAGGATTAACAATAAATATATAAATATGTAAGGGAAATGTGACCTTTGACAGGCCAACAACAAGCGAACAAGATTTCATAAGCTTGAAAAAGATTAACAATAAATATATAAATATGTAAGGGAAATGTGACCTTTGACAGGCCAACAACAAGCGAACAAGATTTCATAAGTTTGAAATGCCAAGAACCCTGAGAATAAGTAACCACTTTGTGGCCAGTTAGTCTGAAGTAGAACTATGCAGGGAAAAATAGTGAGTAACTATAGTGCTCAAATGAAGGCTTAAAATTTAGCCTAGGACTGCACACTGAGAGTAGGCTAGTTTATTTACAGAAAAATCAATATTTACATGCCAGTAGGGATAGCATCCCACTAGTTGCCTGATAGTTATAAGGCGAGGTTGTTTACAATTGAAATGGGAGCATTCCCAAGAACACTTTGATAGATTAAATGAAGAACAAGCCATTCACTTCGTCAGATAGGTGAACTGGTGTTAAGCCCAATAGTTTGTACAAAAATAGAGAAAAGAATGATTTGTTTTGAAGGAAAGTTAACATGCGAAAGAGAGAGAACAGCCGTTTTCTCATAGCCTACAATTTAAAGGCATAATACATGCTTAAACCACTTAATAGAAAGAAATAAGTTGAGTTTGACAAGTTGTTTAAGTCGGGTAACATAACCCTAAAAAGAAAGATACATTTTTAAGATTTAGAAATTTTTGAGGTTATAATAAACACTTAGCTTGTTGGCGTTGGTGTAGAGGAATTTCCACATAATATAAATAGAGGAAGAGCGTGATGATCACTTTTTTCCGTCTTGGAAATGTTGAAGACTTCGTGCCCAGCACAAAACTGATGTAGGCCAATCATCGATGTAAACTTATATAGACTTTGTAGAACTCGGTTTTGATCACTTTTTTCCGTCTTGGAAATGTTGAAGACTTCGTGCCCAGCACAGAAGAAAATTTGTTTATCGTTTTTTGCTCACGACAAACTGACGTAGGCCAAGTATCGATGTTAACTTAAATAGATTTCGTAGATTTTAGAATGCACTGCTGGTTTGACTAGAAGCATTTTGCGATGTATTACCACACAGCGTTGAGACACATTCAAGCGTTGTGCAAACAGCGTGAAGACAGCTTACGACAAGTGACTGGCATTGTGACTTGCTGGAGACAGACGAGACAGACAGTTGATGTAGGCCAGGGCAGGCTATATACCGGAGATCACGCGGAATGCGTGACGCGGACAGGTGGCGTCGGCCAATCCGAGAGCATGGAAGATTCTCGAAAACTGCTGAGGCCAATCAGAGCAAGGGGCCAACTGAAAATGAACCTCGTGACCAACATTAGTTCCGGAAATCATTACAGTGTCATGGAACACGTGCTAGCAAGAACAGATTGAAGAAAAATGGAATGACATGACAGGTGAGAGGTTATGTTATAATAAAAATAAGTGAACTTTGTAAATTTCACTGAAAAGTGAACAGGCCCTTTTTGCACAAATCTACACCGTTTCACCGATCTGAACCAAAATGTGTATACTTACCCTTTGGAACCCTGCGAGTAACACTGTCTGCTTGAAATTGCGGACAGACCACTCCATTCCCTGCATTTAGGCCCTTTGTCCCAAATCTACACCGTTCCACCGATCTCAACCAAAATTTGTATATTTACCCTTTGGAACACTGCGACTAACACTGTCTGCTTGAAATTGCGGAGAGGCTACTCCATCCCATGCATTTAGGCCCTTTGGCACAAATCTACACCGTTTCACCAATCTGAACCAAACTTTGTATACTTACACTTTGGAACCCTGCGAGTAACACTGTCCACTTAAAATTTCGGACAGACCACCCCATTCCCTGCATTTAGGCACTTTGGCACAAATCTACACCGTTTCACCGATCTGAACCAATATTCGTTAACTTACCCTTTGGTACCCAGCGAGTAACACTGTCTGCTTGAAATTGCGGACAGACCACTCCATTCCCTGCATTTAGGCCTTTTGTCCCAAATCTACACCGTTTCACCGATCTCAACCAAAATTTGTATATTTACCCTTTGGAACACTGCGACTAACACTGTCTGCTTGAAATTGCGGCGAGGCCACTCCATCCCTTGCATTTAGGCTGTTTGGCACAAATCTACACCGTTTCACCGATCTGACCCCAATTTTATATACTTACCCGTAGAACCCGACAAGTAACACTGTTCACTTTAAATTTCGGACAGACCACACTATTCCCTGCTTTTTGGCCCTTTGGCAGAAAACTACACCGTTTCACCGATCTCAACCAGATTTTACATAATTACCCTTTGGAACTCGACGAGTAACACTGTCCACTCGAAATTTCGGACAGACCACTCCATTCAACGCATTTAGGCCCTTTGGCACAAATCTACATCGTTCACCGATCGAAAACAAAATGTTTATACTTACCCTTTGGAACCCGATGAGTAACACTGTCCACTTTAAAATTTGGACAGGCCACTCCATTCCCTGCATTTTGGCCCTTGGCACAAAACTACACCGATTCACCGATCTCAACCAGATTTTACATAATTACCGTTTGGAACTCGACGAGTAACACTGTCCACTCGAAATTTCGGACAGACCACTCCATTTCCCGCATTAAGGCCCTTTGGTACAAATCTACATCGTTCACCGATCGAAAACAAAGTGTGTATACTTACCCTTTAGAACCCGATGCGTAACACTGTCCACTTGAAATTTCTGACATACCACTCCATTCCCTGCATGTAGCTCAGGAATTCCTCGGGGTTGCCAGCTTCCTAACTCACCAGTCATGAGCCCTTGAGGGTGTACCAGAAGTGGTGGGTCTACACACACCCTGCCTCTTTGAGGGCCTTGAGCAGAAGACAGGAGATATTATGAAAAGGAAAAGAAGGCAGACCCCTCGAAGAATGAGGGTATCAGGAAAGATGAGACAAAGCCAATTAAGGCGGGAAATTGAAAGACTCCCTAGCCCTCGGATACCCTAATACAGTCTGGGTCGGAAGAGAACAAGAGTTGACCAAGGGAGGCCGACAGGAAAGAGAACTGAAATGAGCCCGGCACCAGGAAGTAGAAGCGATGCCAGACTCAGCTGGGGTTCCGTGGTCGCCAACCCACGTCCCACAAGTTGTGAGACCCTGGGGGGGGTCAGTTGTGAGAATAGCTTGCTGATTCATCGTGAGGTGACTTGAGAGTACTTTCCGTGTTATCTCCTGCTGTCTATGCTGATGCCAGCACAGGGCCGTTGCGAAACAGTGAGTGATTCCCGGTCAATCTGTATAGGACGGGGAACCCCGAACGTGTGTCATCATATTTCGTCATCATCTGCGATCATCTCAGGTTCGTGCAGCTTGGACCTATATTCTTTGTCTTTGCCGAGCAGTACGCTCTTTCACTAGACGCATCCAGTACAGGCCTAAGCCAGAAAATAAGGTTGAGACTTTGGAAGACATCGAAGCTAGACACCTGAATTACCTATATCAGTTTTAAAATAACACCATGTTCGTTTAGTAGTCATTTTTTCATTACCTTATTATTATCATCATAAGTGCAAATGACCTAGATGTTACGCGCATCATACCAATAATCACCGCCGCATAAAGTCTTTCCCGACTGTGATTTTTAAAATATTTATTTTTGGTTGGTTGGTTCTTAAGTTTAGGGGCTGCGACAACGCGGTCATGTAGCCCCGTGTACTTTGGGTGTGTGTAGAATCTGTCTGATAACCGGTGTTAATTGTGATGACTGTATTAGTGTGTGTTATCTGTTTTTTTAAATTTAAGTACAAACTGCAACTTAGAATTCTTCAAATAGTTCGTACTTTGGCCGCCAAGCGCCACCGTCAACGACTACTAGGCCAAGTTCGGAACTTAGCTACTAGACGCCACTGCAGTCGGCTCTTGGCAACGGATGTGGACATCTATGAGCGTTGTTTACCTATCCAATTTAGCTTCACACAGGTGTAATTAGTGGAAGGTTCAATAACATGCCATAAATCTGACATGGGACCGCCGGCTTTACTTCCCCTCCGAAGAAAGGCATACTGACGGATTTTTAACGCTCTTAAAATATCCGACGGCTTCGGCTGGGTTTGAACCCGCTATCTTGGGCATAGAAGCTCAGCATGCTACCAAATACGCCACCGAAGCCGCCATATAGTTATTTTTATTACAGTACATTGTGTACATTATACGTTGAAGTGTCAATTCAATACCGGTAGTAGTTTCCATTATCATCCTCATCATAAGAGCAAATGACCTACAGTAGATGTTACGCCCATTACACCATTAATCACCACACACAATAAGTCTTCCTCGCCTGTGAATTTTGAAATATGTATTTCTATTACGGTAGTTTGTAAGTTTGACGTGTCAATTCAACAGTAGTTTTTATTATCATCCTTATCAAAAGGGCAAATGACCTAGATATTACTCCCTCATTGTCTTTGGGGGCAAATCACTTAGATTTTAAGTCCATTATATTTCTAAGGAGACCTTAGAACATTATCATCATTCCACCGGGCGAAGCCGGGTACTACTGCTAGTCTTATATATATTTCCATTTTTTTTTTTTTTTTCATGACAAAATAATGTAAGATGATGATTTAAGCTAATCTCATTCAAATTATGTCATTAAGCATAATTAACATTCCGAACAGGAAAGGGTTTCAATTCTGGCTGTATAACATTCATTTTAAACATTCACATGACATCAACTACATTGCCTAGGGGAACGACTTTTTCCTCAAATGTCTAAATATGTTGCTTTAGTAATTTATGCTTTATCTAATTAAAAATATTATTGTAATGCCAGTAGATTCGGATAGCAAACGTGCGGAGGCGGATAACGTTTTGTTTATCCGTGCAGGGCTCTATTTATGTAACATTTCCAAGTAGCTAACAAATGTGAGATACAAGGTTTCCATTCTAGGCCATCGATATATGTATATGTTGCCACTACTTTCTTCATAGCTCTCATTTGTAGTGTTTCTTACTCAATGCATTTTGCATTATCTTTGACCCATCACACTGGGGGACAAGAAAAACCTTTGATTTTATGCTTTTAAAATAAACGAGTCAAGAATCAATTGCCCCCCTTCCGTTTGTCTCACAAACCTTACTGACTATACAATTCCCCGAATACAGAGCATCGAGGTCATCTGCTCCACTCAAAACAAAGATTTTGCTACAAGTCATCAAATTGGTGTGCTAAATTAAAAATAAAACTCCAGCATTGTTTTAATTTTTAAAAGCACGCTGTAGCTAGCCAAGACCACTAAAACTTGATTGGTTGGAATGTTCCTTCAAATTAATCATATTGTTGCAAATCAATTAACCATTTTCAGTGCTTTTAATTTCTTTGACCCAATAGTCTCTCTTCTTCTCTCAAGAGTTCATGACTTATTGTGGGAATTATTTCTTACTAGGGTGAATGCCAGGTAATACCAAAAATAGTTTTAAAAGGTAGTATTCTTAAGTTGTCTTCTGTGATTGCAGGAGATAAACTAATGCCTCAAGATGAAGAAGATCAAGAAGAGGAGAGTCCTTTCCCCACTTTAGAAGAAGCAGCTCTTATGGCAGCTGAGACTGCAGTTCCATCAAGATGGCCAGTTATTAGCCAGGTAATTTTCATTATATCTTAGATTTGTGATTAAGGTGCACTTAAGTTATATGCAAAGATCTCTGAAATTTCATATCACCACACATTACTTCTGGTGATATAACTTATATCTTCAAACCCAGTAATGCTTGAAGACTGGTTCAAACTACACTGACCGGCAAATAAAGTGGAACACTTTAATTTTTTATGTAATTTCTTAATTTATTCCACTAAAATGTATCGGTTTTCCAATATTTGCATTATTCATGTAAATTTAGATGGTTGGCAACAGAAAATACCGAATCATGTTTTACAACACGCTTTAACTCACAAATTTCGTTACATTTTGCAAATCTTACAATTTTCTATTTTTTAGTAATGCTCTTTTGGGCTGGTGTTTATCAAATGTATTGCCAAACAAAACAGTATTAATGTTTGCACTGCACTGCAAGAGAACACTGGTCACTAAAAACGGGTGTTTCCACCTTTAGCGTCTATGACAGCTTGTAAACGCTCAGGCATACTGTTCACAACTAGTCGTATGGCATCTGCCGGGATGCGATCCCATTCCTCCAGCAGCGATGTTCTCAGTCGTGCCAAGGTGGTGTGGTCATGCTGTCTGACGCTCCTTCCAAGCGTATCCCATACATGTTCGATGGGGTTCAAGTCAGGACTACGAGCTGGCCTGTCCAGGGTTTGAATCTCCACTTCCTGCAGATATTTTACAACACAGCGAGCAGTATGAGGGCGGGCATTATCCTGCATCAGCATGAAATTCTGACCAATGAAAGGCGCAAAGGGCATCACATGGTTCATCAGGATCTCTTCAATGTACCTTTGGGAATTGAGCATCCCGTGATCGATGCACACCAACTCAGTGCGGGCCATAACGTTGATGCCACCCCACACCATAACCGAGCCACCTCCAAATGGAGTCCTGGAGGAGAAAGCAACAGGGCTGTACCTCTCCCCGCGCCTTCTCCACACTCTTTCTCTCGTGGGTCCATCCCAGATGCTGCCTTGCGAAGCGAAGACGCGCCTCTCTGTGATGTCGTTCGAGTGCGGGTCCACGTGCAGGTCTCCTGGACGAAAGATGAGCTTCAAACCTTCTTCTTACTGTTCGCTCACTCACTCTCACATTTCTGACATTTTCCAGTTGATTTCATGCCTGAACTGCTGTGGTATGCCGATCACGCAGAAGTTGGAGGGTGAGAAATCTGTCATCCCCGGCACTTGTGCTTCTTCTACGGCCTGACCCTCGTCTCCTGTCGTATGTTCGGAGCTCTCTGTAACGTTGCACTGCTACCGAGAGATGATCTAAAGACCTCAGCAACATAATGAAAGCTGCGGCCATCCTCCACCAATGCAACTGCCTGTGCAGCTTCTTCATGGCTAAGAGGCATGTTTTAATGTGAACTGCAAATGGATAACTTGCTAAAATGTGTGACAATGGTTCACACGAGTTCAACAAGTGCCAGTTGTTATCCCTAGAACAACAATAAGCGAGCGGCAACACTCATAAACCTTAAACGCTTCCAGTCCGCTTCCCGCCATAAAACCATTAAGATAGGCTCATCGAGGATTGGGGGTAATTGGTGGTAATAAACCACCCTAAGAAATTCATATTATCAATTTCTATTCACGGATTTTTCAGATGTTTGTTCTAATGCATGAAAAGCTTTTAAAATGTGATTAAATCTTTTTCAAGGCTAGATTTATACTATTTATATTACTTTTTTTAATTGTTCCACTTTTTTTGCCGGTCAGTGTATTATGTACAATACTGCTTTAGACACTCGTGCTCATTGACTTTAAGAGGTACCGTATGTTTCAAATTGTATGTTATAGGCTATGTGTAAAATTACAAATATATTGGACAGAATGTACAAAGCTTTATTCTTCACTTCACCACCTTGTGAGGCAAAACTGAGAAGAGTCAGGTTCAATTCCCATCTTGGCCATCCTGGAAGTGGTTTTCCATGGCAATAAGAAATTCCATATGACATGTGTCCCATTTGTATTGCATACAGAGATACAGCCGGTAGTATTTAACCCAAACAAATGTACAGCCAAGGCAAATGAGGACGTTCAAAGTTGATTTTCAAAAATTCCACCACCAATGCATTTTGCACTTCTCTTGATAACACCCCGTGTAGCTCTTCGGAGAGCGTCTTGGCGTTCTTTGAGGAGGGCTGCACTATGCATAATCCGAACGACCAACTCAGCTCGTGTTAAATTTTTCCTTTTAGACTTCGCTTTTCGAACATCCCCACAAACAAAAAATCCAGAGGGGTAAGGTCCGGGAACCTTGGTGGCCAAGAAACGTGCCCATATCTCCCGATCCATCTTCCGAGGAATGTTAGGTTTAGATGTTGTATCACCAGACGACTAGAATGTGCAGGAACCCCGTCATGCTGGAAGAGCATACGCAATCTTGTAGCCAAAGGAATCTCTTCCAATAATGCTGGAAGTTCATTTTCAAGAAAGTGTGGATAATGGGTCCTATTAAACGATGCGGCAACACAACAGGCCCAATCAACTGATTGTCAATCAGCCCACACCACACATTTACAGAGAAGCGTACCAACATCTGTATCTCGGTACGCAATAAAAATGGGACACATGTTATATGGAAACTTTTATTGCAATTCATCTATACTACCACCTCCTAAAATATTTACTATTCCTCCTGAAACACCCTGTATATGGATTCAAGTAAACACATTTCTCTTGGGGGTTTAAATCCTAAACCCCCCTGTCGGTGTGCCACTGCCTGTATTGAAACACAATTGAAGCAATGGGTGCAATAACAACTTAAGTCTGTAAACACTGTTCTGAGAAAATCACTCCTAAAGATTTGAAACACTGTAAATGTCTGAGTTTTTCATTTATGGATAGTAGATTCGTTCAAATTAATTTAATTCGAAAAAATAGCTACCGTATACTGCACAATAAGTATATTTTTATAATTAAATTATAATATATATACACATACCTGCCAACTTTTACGGTTTATCCGTAAAATTTACGGAAATTGCAGCATTTTACGGTTTTACGGATGAACGGTGTCAATTTACGATTTCGCGGACAAAAATTTGAAACGATAATTAACATTCGATAATCCCTCCCACTTCCGTACAATCGATTGTTTGCGTGGGTCGAAGGCAAGTCCACGATAGTCGATAACTCGTTCTTTGATATGATTCGTACTTTTAACCGTGTGATGTTTGTGTCGTCATTGTAATTGAATTTGAAGCCGGGATAACCGTTCTTCCATGTGAATCTTAGGTGTCGACACGCTCTTCTTCGCAAATTCTTTGTTCCGCTACGTTCGTTCGTTGCGATTTAAACCATATTCTTTGACCACGTGAGTTGTTTATTGTTCGCGAAGTTGGCGTTCCTTGAATGTTTTCGTCTTTTAATGAAGTGTTCGAGTTTTTGTGCTATATCTTCGTGCTTCGCAGTTTCCTGTATTCCTTGGACTAATTACATTTGTTCCTCGTGTGTGTTTTTTATTTTTCTCTACCATGTGCATATTCTTTCTTCACGGGGTTGGCGTCGTGTTCATTTAATGGTTTAAGACTTAGTGTGCTTTGACTTGTTTTAATGAAGTGTTGACTGTGTTTTATGTGATTTATGTTATAATTTTATGTGGCGTTCAGTGATCCAGGTTCCTTTCGATGTTTTAGTAGATATCGAGAATGAACAAATACAACAAGAAACAGTACTTCCAGACATTTAAAGAATCATACTCGGTTGATTTTCCGTGCATACTAAAATCAAGAAAGGGAGAAAAATTTTCCTTTTGCACGGTATGTGCGTGTGATATTAATATTGCACATGGTGGAAAAAACGATTTAAGTAATCATGTGAAGTGCGGTAAACACATAAGTTATGTTAAATCGAAGGAAGATGGCAAGAAAATCAACACCTTTTTTGCCGAGGCTGGTAACGTTGACAGTGACGTAATTAGGGCCGAGTGTCTGTTTACTTCCTTTTTGGTGGAACACAATGTGCCCTTAAGTGTGGCTGATCATGCTGGTGCTTTATTTAAGAAGATGTTTCCCACATCAGAAGTTGCAAAGAAATATAGTTGTGGTCGCACGAAAACGACGTGCATTGTAAATAAAATGGCAAAAACTGCATCATCTGAAGTTGTTAAGTGCCTTCAGAACAGACCATTTTCTTTGGCAACGGATGGAAGCAATGATACGAATGCCAAGTTGTATCCTATTATTGTTACATTCTATGATGTTCGGCAGGAAAAAGCAGTGAGCACTGTGCTATCCATACCAGCGTTGGACGGGGACTCAACAGGGCGAAACATAGGTAACCTGATGTTATCACAGCTGAGTTCTCATAATATACCAATTGAAAACTGTGTGGCTTTCTGCTCCGACAATCCTCCTGTTATGATAGGACACAAAACTGGGGTTTCAGCAGTTCTGAAGGAAGTTCAACCAGGTATTGCCATCATAGGTTGCATTTGCCATCTGATTAATCTAGCAGCTGAAAAAGGTGCTGGAAGATTACCAGTTAAAGTGGATGAGATCCTTGTAGATATATTTTATTTCTTAGAGAAGAGTGTAAAGAGAAAAGAACGCCTTCAGAAATTTCAGAACTTGCACAATAAAGAGGCAAAGAAAATTCTGAAGCATGTATGTACTACATAGGTGGTTATCTTTAGGCAGATGTTTGGATAGACTACTGGACCAGTGGGATCTGCTTCTTTCTTTCTTTCTTTCTTTCTTTCTTTCTTCAAGGAGGAAGTAATATTATGTACCCAAAACATTTTCACAAGCTTGACATCTTTCAGAATACCTAAAGTTGAACAAAGTGGATCCAAAGAGTATCAGAAGAAGAGAATTCTTGATTCTGCTGCTACACATGCCCCTAAAAGAATAGCATATTCTTCCAAATGTGACAAACCCATCCTTAAAAAGTAAGACTTCTGCTACTACTCGTGAGGAAAAATTGTTTATGTTCCTGTCCTCAAACTTGAACAAGGCCTTTTGCACTTTCCTTCATGAGACTATTCCTGTATTTGACAAATTGAATGTTGCCCTTCAGACTTCTTCCCCACAAGTTCACTTGTTATTATAGCTTCTAATGGATTTGCTAAAGCAGCTGTTCACCAAGTTTGTTAAGCCCAAAATTGTCAAAGGCTCCTCATTGCTTGAAGTTGAGTACAACTTGATTCAAAATCAAAGAAGTGATGATGAGTTAGTTATTGGCATTCAAACTTCGAACATAGTGAATGATCTCCAGGATACAGATAAATCCCTTTTCTTTTCATCAGTGAAAAACTACTTTTGTACTGCCTGTGGCTACATCATCAACAAGTTTCCACTCAAGGATGACGTGTTAAAGAATGCTCAAGTTGCTAGGTTTGACAAAATTGAAGATGCACAGTTTTCTTCCATTCTTTTTTTCTTGGAAAAGTTTCCTATCATGTTATGCAAGGAAGAAAATGAAACTACAGATGAGGTGGTGAATGAGCTTCAGAAGCAGTTCACAGCTCTTCAGGTAGATGACACTTTGGCTGCACATCA
Organism: Meconema thalassinum; assembly: GCA_946902985.2. Taxonomy (NCBI): domain Eukaryota; kingdom Metazoa; phylum Arthropoda; class Insecta; order Orthoptera; family Tettigoniidae; genus Meconema; species Meconema thalassinum. The sequence goes on from OX336390.1 coordinate 611,646,094, forward strand.
AGACGCTGCAAGTGATTCCAGTTGGGCTCACATATCAAGAATTCGTGGAGCCGATGGACTTCTTTAGTATAACCGAATTTCTAGAGTATTGCTCTCTATTCTCACCTTACCCCATAGCAATGCAGAATGTGAACGTGTTTTCAGCCTTGTGAAGAAAAATAGAACACAGTTCAAGTCATCCATGTCCAATGAATCTCTGGAGTCTATTTCTATTTTGAAGACCAGGCGTTCTGGTCCGTGTTATGACAAAGCTTTTTCTCAAGACTTTTTGCTGGAAGCTAAAAAGGCCACAACCATGACTTTAAAGTCGAACTAGCATGTGATTTGCAGTGTGTATTATATTATTTCTTGCCTGTGTTACGTTTAACAAGTTTCATTGTGTAAAGCCTTTTTCAATTATCGTATATCTGCTTAATTTATCAAGGAAGTCCTGTTATGTATGCTCCAAACCAATATTCACCACGCCTGCTGCTGATTAACATGGATTTCTTCTTGATTGTTATGTTCATCTACAAATCATGTAAGTAGATATGATTTCATTGATATATCCTGTTTAAAGCATGAATTATTGTATTTTGTAGCCCAGAAGTATTATTATTTTCGACAAGCTGGGGTATGTCGAAAATCGTTAATTTTTTTGTCGCGCGTGAGTTTTACTGATAGCCCTTTTCAAAAGTTGGCAGGTATGTATACAGTACAGTATATATAAAATTAACACCAAAAACGTAATTTTGAAACTATTCTTTTAATAAGGCACTTTTGAAAGTATCACTGTAATTATTTTACCTAAAAAAGAAATAAAAAGGTGTCCAAACACAGCCAATTTTTATAATCCTGTGTAATTAGTACATTTAAATGCAAACGTATATGCAGATAAGGCTTAGAATGGTTACATTCATGCATGAACTCTGGTTCTGATTACTCAATTTCAATCAGAAAATATGATTAAATGAATAGATATACACCGGCATTGCCTAGATAGGATAGACTAAGTGAAGTAAAACTGTATTTAAATAATAATAATAATCATAAAACAACAGGAGTTTAAGGACATTCAATGGTTTCCTCAGCCTCACTGATTTCACTTTGCAGTTCACTTTCATCCACAACAGCCTCTTTCTCTAATATGTGCTTAAGTGCATCTGCATTCTCCGGTGATTTTCTTTGGGGAAAAATGAGTGGCAGTTTCTCTTGCAACAATTTTCAGTGTATATAAATACATTCTTGGAAACCTTCTTGCCACTAGAACTCACATAGCTATCACCACGATTCATCTTGGCTTTGTTCTGCACGCGTTTGCAAGAGTCTCGCTAAAGTAATCTCTTCTTTCCTTTATTCTGCATTTCCAAATCCGATCCTTCATTTAACTTCTCATATTTACTATCATCTGACTGATCACACGTCTTTACAGAATAACAATAACAAAACCACATGCAACAGTCACAAGACAACAATAATCACTGATTCCCGGGCGTGTGCGATACCGGCGCTCGAAGCGCCTAAGTCGGCCCAGCTGTTCGCCGGAAGAACGACTTGCTACACAGCTGTATATAATGCAAGCTCCTGCCATCTAGAGTTGACATAACGAAATAATATTTGGAGGATAGATGAAGAACACATTGGGGATTACAAAACTGCATTCGCCGGAAAAACGACTTAAGTGGTTATTGCACCCAGTGCCTCAATTGTTACTTACTCTCTTATGTAGTCGACCCTCTTCTGCCCGAAAGTGTAAGAGGCTTTGTAGAGAGCTTTCCATGCAGTTCTGTCTTTGGCCTGACACTACCCCAGTCTACCCTGTTTTCTCCCAGACTGCCTCTGATGTTATCTTCTGAGATCACTCGTGGTCATCTACGAGATCTTACCCCAAGAGCTCTGGCTTCCCATACTCTATGTGGAAGTTGAGTTTCCTCCATCCTGATGATGTGTCCACACCACCGAAGTTGGGCTTTCTCAATTTTTTATTGTAATGACTGGACGTTAAGCACAGTCCTGATTGTCTGGTTGCGTACTTTATCTCTTTTTGTCTTTCCCTCAATTCTTTAGAAAGTAACACAAATGTACCACATATATTGATCCACTCGGTAAGAAGAGGCATTACATGAAGAGGCATTACTTAAAGTCCAGGGCACTGAAAATATAACCAAGTTTACAAGGATAATGTTCGTTTCATCTCATACTCTTTGATAAATTAACCTATTCAGTTAAATAACTATAGGAAAGGACAATAAGGTGACATCTAATCAATCATTGTATGGGAAAAGAAATATGAATAAAGGACAAACACAGTGACAGGCTGGTGCAGGCAGAGGGAGGGATAAAAAGGAAAATACATAAAAAGGACAAACTTGCTGCCATCTTCAAAGGTGGGCATTCACGCTGTCAATCCAATCTACAGTATAGCTTTTCAGTGTTGATGTAGCCCTCAACGAGCTCATTTTGACCTCCCAGTCTCATCAGGAGGGCAGGCAGCAACTCGGTTGTGTCGCTGAAATCTGTGTGTAGTGGAGAAATCTCAATAAACACACTGCTTCTCATTATATTTAAGCTGCTTGTGTTCACCCAGATGGCCAAATTTTGAATCCCAGTACAGGCAGGGTGGAATTTTCACTTGAGAAGTCACTTGGCATCAGGGAGGGCAAAATATGACGTTAAATCCCCATTCTTATCTAAAATACTGAGTCTGGTTGGCTCTTGTGACCCCAAATAAACCAGAGAAAAAGGTGTTGTAACTGAAATACCAGTCTCTTAGATTAGACTGTCAATAATTCAAGGTTTGTTAGCAAATTGCTTATTCATCTGCTTGTCCAAAACACATCACAATATATAAATTAAAAACAGAAAGATCCACATTTTGCATTACATATCAAATTGTCCTCAGAATTCAATTCACTGTTGAAATGAGAGAGCAAGAGCTTTGTAACCCAACATAAGAAAATTTGTGCTTTTGACTGAAAATCCTGAAATTAAACAACTAACAAATTCAAAAGAAAATTCATGAGTATTCATGTAAAATTTGTGAATGCAGAAGAAATGTTAAATATTTGTGAGTCAGTCATGACTAAGGTTCGGATGTTAAGGAAAAGTCATATTTTTTTCCTGAGCTCATTTTACCCGAAATCTGAAAAATAAGCTTGAATGACGGGTCCCTGACCACGTTTAAAGCAATTTGATGTTGCCTATAAATGCATAATTCGGCCATTTTTATAGTTTTGGTCATATTTGGTCATAATATAGTGATATGTCATATTTGGTTATAATTTCAGCATTTTTGTTTAAATTGCGGCGTCGTTAACAAGGTACGTGTTATCTGCGTCGAGTTTCAAACACAGGATTTCCGAATAGTGTAGTCGATATATTTTTCTTTCTTTTCCCAGGACAGGCAGATAGTAGGTTTAGAAGACCTGATTCCAAGAAGGCGCTCCTCTACGGACGTCTTTTAGCACATCATTCTGGATAAGTTAGATTGTGACGCTGTACGCATGAGGTCACGGAACATGACGATAGTGTGCTTCCACCTTTCAATAGGATCTCACTCTAGTAGATATATTTAGCTCAGAAGCAATTAGCAAACAAGGAAATGCCATTTTATATCTCGCCCAGTTCCTCCTTGCAGGGCCGAGTGAAAGCTCCCTTGCTCCTTCACTACCAACAGATTTCAACAGATTGGTCACACGTGTAGTACTGCAGTGAACCCCATCATGCCGAAAGTGAAGTATAGTGAAGCTGCGGTGCAGAGACTTCAGTACTGACGGAACAATTCTTTTAAATGTGTCTGGTGTATTATTGCTGATCACGTTTTGGCACTTAAGACGGTTACTGTATGTTAGCGATACTCTACCTATCCCAAAAATTCATGTCATATTTCATAGTTTTTAAGTCATGTTTTATAGTTTTTAGGTCATATTTAGCTAGTTTTTAGGGCATATTTTCTTGCATATTTTGAACTTCTTTAGGTCTTAAACTTCCGAACCCTAGTCATGACTAGTAAAAAATGATGATTGTAGTCATAGAATGAATGGCCTAGAGTATTTTCTTCTGTATTCGATCCAATTTTAATAATATATTCTTTTTTTTTAATTTTGTAAGTCGCAAATTTTGACCACCTTAACCTCTTAACACAGGATACTGCAGAAATTGACATACCTGCACCTTCAGGAAAATGTCTTCCGGAGTATGTAGTAGAGGCTTTGAACAAAGATGAAGGTAATAAGAAAGTAGTGGAGCCTCTCTATCAGCTGAAGGAGGATGGAACTTTAAGAGGTAAGTAACAGTTCCCAAAGCACTGTTTTAATCAATAAAGTGATATATTTGAGCATAAGATAATGCACATCTGTTCATTGATTACTAAAAATACCAATAACAACACCACTTCCTTTGGCCCCCATGTCGACTTACTTCTGTATAGTTTTATGAGGGTATACTGAAAGATGTAGCTGTGGTGTTTATCACAAGACAGGAAGTATATTGTTAATGAGTTTTTGGTATTTAGAAATGAAAGCTTTAATCGACTCTATGTTGTTCATATCTTCCATTGGGTCACTGGAACTTGAGATTTTGATCACATGGCCCCAGGTTGAATCCAGCATTCCATGCATTATTTGTGCCAGGTTCGTCTCTCATTTTTCATGTAAACAACCCTTGGTCAATTATTATTCTCTAGCACTATAACTGGCATGAATTTTAGTTGTCTTGGATGACCCTTCTGACATCCTCATTCCTCAAGGAATCAGAATCTTTCCAAACTGACCGGCTCATTCCTCAAGGGATTGGAACTGTTCTTGTATGTCCTTCTCCCTGTGGGTTATGGTTTGAAGACACCTATGGTATATCCCAGTGCTTGATTTGTAAAAAAGGAGGTTCCGGTACTGTGGGCTGCCGGGTGGTGGTGGTGGGAATATGGAATATTGAAATATAGAGTTCTGAAAACGAAATTTTCACGCTTTTCTGAACACCTTTAAAAATTAATCAGCGGACAAAATGGCAATCTAATTTTCATTGCAATTTTAAATTAAATTGAGACTGCTGTAGCGACATTTTTCTTACCATAGCCGTTGGCCTATATTAAATTTTAATGTAGGCCAACTAGGCTACCATTCAAACAGTGTACATTATTTCAATATTTTTGTTAACGTATTTTAAAAAATTAAATACATTCGGTTTGAAAATACACACAAGTTCACCAACAATCTTTTATTTCTTGTTTTATAATTTTGTCTTTGTAGTTTTCTGAAATAATTATTTTTTATAAAAGGTCCTGTACTTTAACATGTTTTACCTCACAGTTTATAAAATTGTCCATAGTTTAGAAAAGTTTTTGTTGTATGTGCCTCCTCTCTCTCTCTCTCACCTTGCTGTCGGTATCCAGAGTGGAGTGCCGTTCCCGAAGCAGCCAAGATTCCACGTACTTTGAAGTACAGTCCAGTCAAAGACCAAGTTGACCTTGACTTACAACTAACGTTCCACAGTTCTAAAAATCATGTTATTTTTCCCCAGATCAGAGGGTTCAGTACGGCGTACTTGTTCTGTATTCCTATTTTTGCCCTCTTCTTCCTCTTCTAGTATGTAAGCTAGTTGTAACTCTAGCTCTGGTATCTCCCATCGGGCTTACAACTAGTTGGACATGGGTTGGCAACCACAGGGCTCCAGCTTAGTCCAGCTTTGCTCTCCTCTCTTTAATATTTCCTGTCGACCTCCATTGGTCAACTCTTGTTCTCTTCCAACCCAAATGGCATTAGGGTATCAAGGCTTGGGGAGCCCTTAATTTTTCCACCTTAATTGACCCATGTCTGTTCTTTTCTGATATCCTCTTTTTTAAGACCTCGTGTTTTTCATGACATCTCTGTTTTACTGTAACTGAGCTTAAAGATGGCAGGGTTTTATAGCCCCGCTATGCTTTATGCATCTTGAATAGTGCCACAATCTCAAGGGCTCACAACTGATTAGTTCGGGAGTTGGTGATCCTGGGTCTCTTTTTATCCCATTGACTTTGCGATGGGCCCTCTTTCCATTTCCTATCTGTCTTTCGTAGCTCGACTGCTTTCCAAGTCCCTATTCCTCATTCTTCGAGAGTTGAGGGTATTTCTTTCCCTGTCTTGTTCTGTATTCCTATTTTTGCCCTCTTCTTCCTCTTCTAGTATGTAAGCTAGTTGTAACTCTATAGTTTAGTTGTTTATATTTCATTTTACTATTACATAATTAGGTGTAGATGACCTAGATGCTTTGCTCCTTGGGACAACAATCACCACTATCACACCTACGGTACTCCCTGCCTATTTTAAGGGCATTGTGCTTATGCTGTGGGTAACACTGAGTTGACTGGAAGAAATTGTTAGCTGGGGAGTTTAGGAACTGGTAGCCTCTAAGGTTCATTACTGTGTTTGTCTTTCCCCATTCTGCAGCTGACCCTCCACTCGTATCTTTCCTGTCTGCTCTGCAGATCATATGTTTTCCTAAGCCCGAGACACTCGTTTATCAAGGTCTTTCTTTTCTTTCAATCTTTTTCCTAAGTATCAGCTAATAAAGACACAGTTAGCCCTTTTAGAACAACAGTATCATTATCATCATGTTGGTATTGACACCCTTTTTCTGTTTCTTTTTCTAGCTACACCTAGAGAGGTATTCAATACTTTGAAGATGTTTGGCCACACTCAATTCCGTCCTGGCCAAGAAGAGGCTGTTATGCGTATTTTGTCGGGAATGTCCACGCTGGTCACTTTGTCTACTGGTTCTGGCAAGAGCTTATGCTATCAGTTGCCTGCGTATCTCTATTCAGTAAAGGCTGGTGCCATCACCCTGGTTGTCTCTCCACTTGTGTCTTTGATGGAGGACCAGGTAAAGTCAGCTACTTTCCTTCTGGTTATGGGAATCACTCCATAATATTTATTCAAATTTAAAGCTCCATAGTCATAAATTAGTAACACGAAGGGCTCAGATTTATGGGCACCAAAGACATGAAATGGGCAAATCAACTAAGGTGCAAGAAAGTACTTCTACGTTATTTAATGCTTGCTTTTTTTAATGATTGAACTGTTGAATAAAACAGATCATAAGGATGATCTTTCTGAAGGAATAACATAATTCAATTAATTTCTTCATCTATGTAGACTATGTGAAATTACAGTCGACTCCCTGCAATTTTTCAATATGCTCTCAGCTTTTGAAGATGAGAAGCAGAGTAAGAACTAGTAAGTGATGGTTAAACTTGGTGTGTAATGATTTAAAAGCAGAGAAGACTGCTGTGCTAAATGCTATTAGAGCTTTTGATTCACTCACAGGGACTTGCATACTAGACTGGCTGTTGAAAGCCATAATAGTTTGTTATAAAAATGATGAAATGCACTCTCAATGCGATGGATTCGCTGTGCATTTAATTATCAGGTAGCCGAGAACGCTAACTCGTGCCTCACTTGCATTGGAAGAGTGTGGGTTCGAATCCCACCTTGACCATCCTGAAAATTGTTTTTGTGATTTCCCATTTTCACCACCAGGCAAATGCCAGGTTCCTTTCAAAAGGTCCATGGTCAATTTCCCTCCAAATTCCCTTCCCTGACCAATCCTGAAAATAAAATAGATGGCCATTGGCTGCATTAATACAATTGATTATTAAGAGACATTTGATAACGTCAGACATGATAAGTTGATAGAAGTCTTATAAGAAATACAACTTCACAGTAAAGATAGATAGTTATTGTTGTTTAAAGGGGCGGAACTACAAGGTCATCTGCCCCTGACGCACAACAGTAAAGATATTCGAATCGTCCATATTTATACCGAACCAGACTTCTAAAATCAAAATAGAACTTACAACAGCCAACATCAGTATACAGAGAGGAGTTTGTTAATGTTGCATACCGTATTGCCTTGCATAATCGTCGCCTGCGCATATCCGTCGCACCCCTACTTTTCAAATAAAAATTTGGTTTATAAAATTTCGTCGCACCCTACCTTTCGAATGAAAATTTGGTTCATAACATTTCATGGAGTAGTCAGTGCATAGCACATTTGTATTTGCGCGTCAGTTTGTTGCTCACCCTGCCGTATTCTATCGTACGCGAGCTCTATTGCTAACCAGCCGTGACCTTGTTTGAAGAAAGAAGTCTCTCTCTCCTTCTGTGCATAGGCCTATGACTCACGCTATGCGGCAGGTAGCCGGCCAGCAAGCATACACACGCGTCTACACTCTGTGGTGTATTTCAAACAAAGAACATGCCATCCCCGACCCTGTTGAAAATAATATTACAGAAATAACGGTTCATAATCTTCACTGCTTATAATCGCTTAACATAAGTTTGGTAAAAGAATATTTACACTGTGGCGATATTGCTGACGTGTTTTTGCATTGTCGAGTGGTATTCGATGTCAAGCGGTAATATTTGAATACTATAATGGGAAACAATGGCTAATACTCGACTGAATAATTGACAATAATGTCTTTTGTAACCGGAGCTCAGCGGTGGTCATTTGATATTGCTCCCGCCACATTCTTGAAACTTTGATTTCGAAATACAGCTGTACCTTGTCAGACACTCCCACGGAACCTTGTAACTGTTTTCAGTTTTTCAGTAGTGTTTTTTTTTTTATAGGTGTTCGCAATGGACAAATATAATTATACGGCGAACTTTAAATTAAAAGTAATAACGTACGCTGAAACACATGGGAAACGAGCTGCAGAACGTGAATTCACAGTTAACGAAAAATTAGTTCGGGACTGGCGAAAACTTAAAAATAAGTTGAAAAACACTAACCCTCACAGACGTGCATTTCGAGGACCGAAATCTGGATAATTTCCCGAAAGTGATAAGGAAGTGCTGGAGTATGTTAGAGAAGTGCGCAACAACGGTTGCATTGTTACGTACGATATGCTTCAAATGAAGGGGTGTGAAGCAGCGCGTCGTCACAAAACCCAGTTCAAAGCTAGTCTTGGCTGGGTAATGAGGTTTATGCGACGAGAAGGCCTATCTGTGCGAAGGGGGACGACTGTTTGTCAGAAGTTGCCCTCAGACTACACAGACAAAGTGCTTGAGTTCCTTCGGTTCGTGATCCGTCAGCGCCAGGAAACTCCATTTTTTCTGTCGCAAACTGGAAATGCTGACCAGACGCCAGTTTTTTTTTATATGACTCGCAGTAGGACAATTGCAGAGAGAGGTGCTGCGAGCATACCACTTAAACAATAGGCAATGAGAAACTTCGCTGCACGTTTATGCTCACAGTTACCGCGGACCAGAAAAGGTTGCCGCCTTACGTAATGTTTAAAAGAAAGACTATGCCGAAGGGCGTGAAATTTCCAGGTGGCATTCACGAGAGCGTGCAACATAAAAGGTTGGATGGACCAGGAACTCATGCTAGACTGGGTGAAGACTGTGTGGAACAAACGACCAGGTGCGCTGCTAAAACAACGAGCGATGCTAGTACTGGACAGTTTTAGGGCTCACCTTGTGAATGAGGTGAAAGAGATCTTAAAGGACACCAATACTCAGCAGGTGGTTATTCCTGGTGGATTGACTTCCATCCTTCAGCCATTGGACGTTAGTTTAAATAAACCTTTTAAGGATAATCTGAGCCGGTTTTACAATGAATGGATGATCAGTGACCACCACGAGGTGACGCCCACAGGAAAATTTAAGCGGCCGTCCATGGAATACATTTGCACGTGGGTTGTTAGGTGTAGGGATCTTATTCCACTTGAAACAGTTGTGAAGAGCTTCAAGAAGACTGGAATTTTGAACGCTTTAGATGGCACTGAGGACGACAAATTATGGCAGAGTGACGAGGAGCAAGACGACGACCAAACGCTCTCGGGGAGCAGCGAGGAGAGTGAAAATTCTTCCGATGCAGATCATTAGATCTGGTAAGTTCTCTAAATTTGAACAATCCACCATAACAGTTGCAATATAAAATTTTCAAGAAAAATCGTTATCGTAATCACGGCATTTTTTTTTTCACATTGGCAAGTTGGTTGCCATGGATGAAGATAACCTATAAACCAGTGTTTCCCTAACATTTTTGAGTGTGTATCACCTTAAGAGATGAGAATCTCTCGTGTACCACCTAATGGTTGGGAGATATAGTAACTATAACCCCTACCCCCACTACATAGCAGGCCAAAAATGGATTATAAATTGTGTTTGTTTAGAGTAGACTGTTGAGCTTGAAGATTAGAAGCCAGTCTGGTTTAAGATTGCTGAGTCTCAAACGAAGTTCGTTTTCCACTGTAAGGTGTCTATTCCGGTATTTATTCTTGAGATAATCAAGTGAAGAAAATGCAGTCTCACACAAATACGAAGTACTGAATGGCAGTAAAAATCTAACTGCTTTGTCAGCCTTGTGAACAGGTAGTTCACAAGAGCCATGTTTGAAAAACTTTGATGCTGAGATAAGAGCAATTTCACATGCTTGTTATTTCAGTTATTAGGCAGAAACATTGATTATCAAAAATGCGTTATCATTACAGATTCAAAAGCAGCCATCCAAGCCATCTCGTCAAATTATAAACCCCGAAATAAAGAACTTAATGAAATTTTTTGTATGATAAAAACCCTTCAAAGACTCCACAAACAGATCTCATTTCAGTGGATCCCTTCTCATGTTGGAATAGCAGGAAATGCAGAGGCAGACAGATTAGCAAAAAAAGGTACCACACTACAACAACCTGTCAGTCAGACTGATTTTATGTCAGCAAAAAGGATCTTGAAAAATACTATCAAAAACGGGTATGAAGAAATGGCAAAGAAAACAGCAGAAACCAAATTATGGATAGACATTGATGCTAAATGGGATCAATATAAATTAACACCAAGAAGAGAAGCTGTAGTCTTCTTCAGACTTAACACTGGCCATGACTGCCTTGCAGCTCATCTGAAACGAATCAACATCCTGAGATCTGAAGAATGCACACTTTGTCACGAACCTGGAAGTAAAATGGATAAGGGGCACCTGCTACATTTGCAACAAACTTGATGTGACTGCTAGAACTTCTGGAAACCTTACACAACTCTATTGGAACGCAAGAATGCTGATGGATTGGAATCCGGGCTAGCCATAGGAAACAACAACAACATATTTCTATACTTTTCGTAACATACTGGTATCTAATATTTTTTATTTTTTTCGTAACATCACCGCGTACCACTGCAGCAGTATGATCGTACCACCAGTGCACAGTGGGTCAAAATCGAAATCTAGGGGGACAAAATTATTTTTACGTTTTAATCATGAATTTAGAGTTAAAGCAACGTACCGTATATACTCGAATACCACCCGCACATTTTTAAACAAATTCGGACGTGAAAAATTGGGGTGCGGGTCTTATTTGAGTCATCCAAATTTGAAAGATCTAAATTGCCCGCCGCGCGCGATATCGGGTGTGGCGAGTATCCGCTAGATGGTGCTAGCCTTCTTCCGGCTATAACTTTGTTTTACCGTAAGCACGCGGCGTCATACAGTCATGGGAATACTAATTGCCATTTCTGGTCCGTATTGACGTATATAAAGATAAAAACTTCACTTATACGATTTTCAAGGGACCAAATGAAAAAAACGTATAAGCGTGAAAAACGCGTAAATGAAAGTCGCTTAATAAAAACTGCAAAATGTATGTGACATTATGGGTTATACAGGGACTTTGTGTTATATGCGACGCGGACCCTCGCTCGCGGCGCCGGTCCCCCGTCAAGCACTTGGCGCCACAAGTTTCCCTCCTTTGCAGTGTGCTTGAGCAGTGTGGGGTTCAGTTTAGTCAATTGTTCACGTCTTTAGTGCTCAAGGTGATGTTCCAATGCGATTTTCATTACGTGAACGTGTGTAAATACCTTCTTAAAGTACAGGAAATCTTTCGCGAAAATGAGCTTAAAGACTATATTACAGTTGAAATACAGTCAATCGGTGGTGAGGAACTTCAGAACGTAAATGCCAATTTCATAAAGTGGTGCCAGCGATGTGGAGCAGTGGATGGCGAACATTTTCAGCACCAGCTGTGAACTACAGTATAGGCTATAGGCCGCGCGAGCTACGCATTACGGTAAAGTGCCTGGCGGGAGAAGTCCCGCAGCGCGGGCGAGCGGCGAGCGATGGCCCCCGTTAAGAAGTGAACAACAGCAATCATAATGCACTTCCTTTTCCTTTCACCCATGTTCACTGCTATCAAGGTTAATCACAACTGAAGCACCGATCAAGGCAGAACAATGACTGAAGCAAGTGATGTTGTATTTCGCCACACACGCAACTCCGGCTGAACATAGCTTCAAGGTCGTTCTCGCCACAACATAGCCCCGCGCGAGGGATGGTTTCCGAGAAACGTACAGTGCGTCTCATAAGTTTCTGGCTCCAATATTTTTAGAGATTTTAGGTAGGGAAACCGTTGTAAACGTATAAACGACGCATTTTTCTCTCGGGGACGTAAGATATGATCGTATAAGCGTGAAAAACGAATAAATGTAAAACGTATATCGGAAATAAATTAACATGGAAAGTATAGGGATTTTGCCGGGACCAAGAAAAAAATCGTATAAGTGTAGAAATAAGTATAAGTATAAGTGTGAATCGTATAAAAGAAGTTTTACTGTACATACAGTCACACGCACGTTCTCCGAGTGTAAACATGAATGCTACGAAACGTTTGCGGTCATTTACTGTGAGTGAGAAATTGAAAGTTGTGAGGGAAGCTGAAGTTATTGGAAATCGTGCCCGGTAGGAAATATGATATTGACGAGTCATGTATTCGTGATTGAGCGAGATGACGTCTATGCTGCGTGAACCGCCCGTTCAAAGCAGCCTTGAAACAGCTGTGTACGGAGCGGATGGCGGCCGATAAGCACACACCGACTCCAACTGGTCGTATTCAGCGCCCGAAAGTTCAGCTGCTGTGTTCTTGGATTTTGACGGCATGGAATCGTATCTCTAGAGATCTCATACGGAAGAGCTTCAAGAAATGTAGTATTTCGAATGCTATGGATGGCAGTGATGACGACATTTAGTGGGAAAGTGATGGTGATAAAAGTTCCGAAGTTGGTACTTCTGATGACGATGAATGAAGTGTTTGTGTACTTTTATTTTTATTTTTAATCGTTTGATGTGTGTTATTTTAGGATGACTTCAAAACTGTTGGAAACTATTTTGGATAAATGCTATTCTGTTTTTTTAGTTAGGATAGTAAATAATTTTGAGTAAATTTTTTTTTTTTTAAAATTTTGTTCTTCAAAATCAGGGTGCGGGTCTTATTCGGGGGGGGTCGTATTCGAGTAAATACGGTATATAATTTGTTTACTTCATAATAAACATCAGTTAAGACCTTTTTTAATTATGTCTACACATGCAAGAAATTGTCTATGACTAGGAGTTGGATAGAACATTCAGTAATCTCTTCAGAACAATTTTCTACCCCTAATTTACTTTTAACAAAGTCACAAAGTTCCACTTTTGACATAATCGTCGAATCCAGTGCTTCAAACAGTTTTAAACTTGAGAACTGGTTGCGCGGCATCTTCTGAAACGTAAAATAACTAAGTAAGTTGCAAAAAGATGCAAAAAATCTTATAACAGGCGTAAACTACAAGACTTTATCTACATTGTAACATTAAGTAGAAAGTGACGCAGAGTGACACGACATACTAAAAATCTAAGTGAAAATATTATTTTAAAAATAATAGTTAAATGTTATATAATGCAAATATAGCTAAAATTACGTAACAATTACGTCCATTAATAACTGAAACACGTTACAAAGATCATACCTCCAGCTGCCTGTTCCATCTTAAAGTATCACACTAACCACAAAGACAACCAAACCACAGCCACTTACATTCACCCTCCAATTCAGACTGCTCGAACAGTGGTGACAGATTTACACTAAGATGCGTTTATATCCGAGAATAGTGAGCGGCAATTATATGAGAATGCTGTAAAAGTAATAAATTTTGATTTTTTAATTATGAAAATAAATAATTTTGTCCTCTTAGTTTTCGAGTTTGACCCACTGTGCAATGGTACGCGTACCACAGTTTGGGAAACGCTGCTATAGATGACCAATTTTTATTAGTTTATTCGTGTAGTAAATAGTTATTCAAATAATACATTTTTTTAGATTAATTTTTCGTGTTTTTTCCCCCTCGCACAATCGTCACACCCGCTTTTCTTCAACAAATATTAGACCAAAAATCTGCGACAATTATGCGAGGAAATATGGTACTTTCTACCATGTTGTCCACCTTATACCTGGACAGGATCTCTAAAAAAGCTTGTAGAAAATACCAATTTAGGTTTTTGAGTCAATGGTTTTATACTAAATATGATGAGATATGCTGACGACAAAATTAGGAAAAAGCAGAATTCCCGAAGTCACAAGACGAGATAACTAAAATGGTATGGACATTTGATGTGAATGGGAGAAGACAGAGTCCCAAATCGATTATTTACTGAGAACGTCATGGGAAGGCCAAGGATGAGGTGGATGGATACAGTGAGGGAGAGCATTGACAAAAGAGGAGTGAAAGTGGAAGATACGGTATACTGGAAGAAGGATGAGAGTGGTGGCGAGTCGGAAAAGTATCAGGCTGGCTGCATGGCTCAGCAGTAACATTCTCGTTTGCTGTACCCAAGGTTGCAGGATCGAATCCTGGCACAGTCAGCTGGTATTTGAGGGTGTGCAAATGCGAGGGAGCCGTGTCAGTAGATTTACTGTCACGTTAAAGATTCCCTTCGGGGAAAAATCCCAGCGCCCTGTTTAGTTTAGTAGTTTAAAGGGACATAAAACAAATAACATTATTATTATTATTATTTAGAAAAGTGTGGAGGACCTTGATTCACATCCAGACCCAGATCACTGGAACCGGAAAATGATGAAGAAGAAGAAGAGGAGAGATGCTGATGACACACTGATGATATTTGATATTGCAACTTTTCAGTCGGTCAACAAAACGTAATCCTAATTAGTGCGACATATGAAAAAGACATCAGAAAAGAAAAAGAACTATAGGATGGCATGTTTTGCTCATCAAGCAAGCATCATCAGATCCAAATATACAAGACAAAATAACTCTACAAAACACTGCCAAACCCACAGCGGTCTCTGCACGGCAAAAACGTAGAAAGAGTGGCAACTATTACTGAAAAATACGAAAGCGTTACGTACCCGAAAGAAGACTATTTTAATATCTTCAATGCTACAAGACTGAACCGACATTGTTGGCTAGGTTCGCTAAAGCGCAGCGTTAGGTCATGGGGCCAAGCTCTCTGCTGACTCGATAGTTGCATGGGTTCGAGCCCCACCGTCGGCCGTCCTTGAAATAGTTTTCTGTGGTTTCCCATTTTAAACTCGAGGCAAGTGCTGGGACGGTACCTTCAGACAGGCCACGGCCGCTTCCTTCCACATCCTTGCCCAGTTTCATTCACCATCATTCATTTCATCTCTCATTAACTCCTCTCATGAGGTTGGCATCAGGAAGGGAATCCGGCCGTTAAAACCATCCACCGCAATGACTTCCATTGCATCTCATTCCCAACACCGTTGGAAAAACGGGAATAATAAGGGGTAGACATACAATGTTCCTAGACTGAGAAATGATCCGTCCACCAACTAATCCATGAAGGTATAGCTACTGCTGCTGTGATACACTTAAGCTGGGAACTAGAATTGTAAACTAATATGCAGAAATGACCTACGAGTACTATGCTGAGATGATGGTAAAAAGGTAGAACTGCAATATACAAAAACTGTGTTTGTCTACTAATAATATGTTGAATGATCTGAAATAGAGACTTATCTGAATTGTGGAATGCCTACAAACTGCTCGAACAATCACTGTTCTGAGGTAAAGAAGCAATTCGTACGTGGAACCACTCGCAAATCGCCAATTCAAGATTAACTTTTGTAATTTGAGGTGCTTTTGTGAAGCTGCTGATCTTCTGTGATACCATTGAAGGTCTTCAACAATTACTAGCCGACATCAGCACAAAATCTGATGAATTTGAACTCAATATTGATGTAAATAAGACAAAATTTATGGTTTTCAGTTGTTGAAGTCATGACCAAGTTACTCTGAGTATCAGAAGTCTTGCAGTCGAGCGTGTTTGACATTTTGAACATCTAGGGATCATGGGAGTAGAGTAGATCGCGATACCTTACCCTAAAAAATTCCCCTAGACACAAAATGGTGGCATCCATGATGTCATGGACAACAGTAAAAGAAGCATGTTCTATGTATGTTATGTTCTATATGTTAATAAGGCTTTACTTACAAACACAAGCCTAACCTAGGGCTTATGCCCCAAACCTCCTTGTTTGTAGTACAAGAAGTTATTTTCGTCCAAACAGTGGTCCAACCTTGTAGTGGCCAATGGTTTCTTCCAAACAGTCGTCTAACCTACTAGCAACAAATGGATTCACCCAATCCGTCATCTAACCCAGGGGTTCTCTTTTTTTTTTTTTTTTCAATAACACTCCCCTTCTGAAACATGAAATGTCTAGCGCCCCCCACTTCTCATAGGCTATTTTGCACACAAAAAAAAAAAATAGCGGATCACAAGTTCTACAGTATTTGCTTCTGTCTAATTACTGCAACTACCAGTTACAACAATAATAACACAATTTACTATTTTTAGGGCACATCAAAGTTCAACACCTTTTTGTAAAAACAATTGTAGACGTTACTTGTATTAGTGTATTGTAAATTGGGCTAATCACTTCCACTGAACACGCACTAGAATTCACCTGTTCACTCACTGTCTTTAAACTGACCTCAAAGGCCTGGCTGAATTCGAGTCAATAATGGCAGGAATAGAAGAATCTATTCTTGTAAGTGGCGGCCACATTGTCAATCGGCTTATTGTCATTAGTGGTTGTTAAATTTTTGGTAAGGAGATATCGTGGCGGGTGAAAGGGTGCTTTGTGGGAAATGTTACTCTATATTTTTTTGTCAGAATTCCTGATGGCAGGATCTACTAGTCAGTTCTTGTGAAATAAGACAGCAAAACTACGAGTTTATTAGTCTTAATGGTCGTGGGAGCTTCCTGCCAATGATAGGTTCATGGATACGAGGCTAGCAATATTTGTTATAGAATATGAAATATAAATATTTCAATCAGAGCCAGTGCCCCCTTTTATCACTCTCTGAGCCCCCACCCCGCCTTTGAGGACCTCTGATCTAACCTAATAGTGACCAATGACTTTATGGTGAGTTACGGTAATTATAAGAAAGAATCACACAGTAATATATAGTTTTATAGAAATGGGGAGTTCTGGATTAAAAGTTTGAACTGCAGTAATGGGATCAGAATTCACCTTCATATTATGAATTACCTTATCTGTCTTTCAAATTAGGCAGTTAAAATAATAAGAAAATATGCTGGGAACTAGGAATTTGGTTTGAATAATAGTAATAATATATATAATACATATTGTAAACACAACAAGGTGTACATGCAATCAACAGGGTAAGGAGTATAGAAGCCTGGATAAAGGACAAACACAATATATGATTGATGCAGGCAGAGAGAAAGAGGAAGATAAAAGCGAAAAACTCATGGGACAAGGGAATCTCACAGCTAGACACTCCGCTCCCTCAATCCAATCAATAGCTCTTCAATGCTATAGACTGAATAAGACATTTTAACCTCCCAGTCTATATCAGCAGGGTGGGCAGCAACTAGTTCTCCTGTTGCTCAATACAGTGTTTAGTGGAGAGGGCATTCTCCAATGTGATCTTCTGTCTTGAAGTGGATGGTGTAGGATGGAGAGAAACCTGGTCAGGCACAGGCAAAGGAGACTGGAAAAGTAAAATGACAATGACAGAACATATAAATAAAGAATAACTTTCGTTATTGTGGTTATAGTAAGATGATTCAGACTATACAAAGGGTCTGTGTAATGTACAGTGTACGCCACATTTTTTGGCCGGTCAATCCCGGTTTCAAAGTCGTCCGCTGTCCTTGGGGTAAATCTGAGACTTGTTCTCATACAAAACTGTCGCTTACAGTGAGATCGGACAAGAGTGTAAACTCTCAAAGATTGCCATGCAAGTGGAAAAAGCAGCGCATCAATGCGGTCTCATCAGGAGGAAAGTCATACAGAGGATAGTCGGTGACCCTCACGCATGTGCAATTGATACGTGAGTTTTTTAGTTGTGCGGAAAGTAACTCTCATATCAATTGCACATGCTTGAGGTTTGCCACCTTTCCTCTGTACGACTGTGAAACGAGGCTCACCAGCCAAAAACCGTGGTGTGAACTGTACATTATGTATCTTGTAGCAAATTTTATTTAATAAAACTGTTAGCACAATTTTTACTAAAAAGATACTTCCTGTAGTTTGAAATTAATTATCTTAAGTAGTCTTACGCTTTATTTTCAAGGTAGCCATAGGTAAATAATTAGTAAAACCTATAAAGTAATATATATTTCACATTTTATTTTAAATATTATTTGGAGACATTTCTTTTCCTTTTTAGGTAACAGGAGTACCGACATGCATAAAAGCTGCTTGTATTCATACGAACCAGCAGCCAAAAGAACAAGAGAAGGTATTGGAACTGGCCAAGTCTGGTAAACTAAGCATTCTTCTGGTTTCTCCTGAGGCCGTGGTCAGTGGTGAAAGAAGTAAAGGATTCGGCAGTATTTTAAAAGAGTTGCCTCCGATCGCATTTGCCTGTATTGATGAAGCCCATTGTGTTTCTATGTGGTCACACAATTTCAGACCGTCATACCTGATGATATGTCAAGTAAGTCTTCATTAATATGGTGGACTGCACCAGTTACATCCTTAATGTATCCATAAATGGTAATTTGCAGTGTTGTGTAGTTTTCCTTCGCTTGAATACCTTTTTTTTTTTTTCATTCTACAATTAGCATGTTACTGTAGATCTGCCATTTCATGCCATTTACTTTAAAATGTATTTGGGTACAATTACATTGTTATTTAGACAACACTACCAGCTACAGATATTCACTCACAGTTACGCCAACAAGTACTGGCATTCTGGGAGAGTTAGTGGCTAACTGACCCAATGCCCAGTTAACTACAAGTGATCGAGAAAACTACTGTACTTGTGGGTGGCGGAGCTCTTTACGGTCACGGAGGGAGTCCGTCATTTTGTGTAGGCAATGTATAGATCATGCAGGATCCACCCACTCGTACCTAATGAAGAAGGGAAGACTCCTCGCTTTGTACCTGTGGAGTTGTAATCACAGTGACCCACATTTTAACAGAGAGTGTGGATATTTCTGTTCTACGAAGAAACCTTGGTTTGCAGAATACACTCGATCAGCCAATGACGTGGTGGTTGCTGATCTCGTCATCGACTTAATAAGTGAGAGTGGGTTAGGGCCAGCAATCTAAATTCTCAAGTGTGCATTTACTCAAAGAACTTGTTCTGTTTTGAATTTCTGAATTTTTTGTTTTCTGTATACCGTATTTGCTCGCATATATCTGCCCCCGCATATATCCCGCACCCCAGTTTTTAATTTGAAATTTCAGGGGGAAAAAAGTACTCACATATATCTCGCATTCATTACTGACGCCGTCATATGAATGACCGTAATAACCTTGAGGTAGAAACACGTTCGATTTAGCGCGCCACAACAGTAGTCATTGTCCAGGAACTTACCCGAAGCGATACTAACAGGAAGACTGAGCAACAACGAGCTGATCCGAACTTGTCCAATACGAGCCGATTAGGGAACGAGGCGCCGCGTGCAAGCATACTGCACAGCGTGAGTGTTAGCACTCTGTACATCGTTAGTCTTCGGCCGCGGTTGGCTAAATTCGCCGCCTTGAGACACGTTCGAATTAGCGATTAGCGTGCCACAACAGTTGCGCAAGTAGGCCTACTGTTACATCGCAGAGAAACACAGTTCAGTCTTCTCGAATCTCAATGATTTCGTCTTTACGCATTGCATCACATCAGAGCTCGGCCGTGTGCAAGCATACGGCGCAGCGTGAGTGTTAGCACTCTGTACATCGTTAGTCTTCGGCCGCTGTTGGCTAAATTCAAGCTCGCTCGTGCATGTAGCGAGGAATCGATATGGAAGATGATCGATCGTATCGATCGCTAAGTGTCTACGCTCTAAATTCCTTTTCTGCCTTGAATCATCCTTAACGAGCGTATGACGTCTTTTTCATAGGTTCTTAATGTCGCATAACCATAACAAATTTCTATTCGATCGTATCGATGGTGTCGACGGACATTTTTGTGAAGAGCTTCTTGAAGACGGGCATCGCAAATGCATTAGACGGAAGTCAGGATGAAGCAGTATGATATAATGACCAGAATGATGCACGCGAGAGTATCTCGGAGATTGGCAGCAGTGACGGCAGTGACAATGAATAGGGCGAGTACCGTATGCGAGTTCCCTTGTTTCCATAATGCAAATTTTGTGTTTTTTCGGGAATACAGTCATTCCCCGCGTATATATCGCACCGAAAATTTTCATACATATTTTCGGTCAAAAAAGTGCGAGATATACGCGAGCAAGTACGGTATTTTTATTCATATTTTTAAGTTCCGTTTGGGCTGGCTGTGGACCATGTGGTTCTTATCTCTGGCAGCTTTCATCTTAGCCTAGTATTCCTCCATCCTGGCACTGTGAATGTCCTTCTGCTCCTGAGTCCATTTCATATCTACTCCTGGACGCACTGCGTTTGCTGTTAAGTGACTGGAGAGAGTCTGATTTTCTGATCAAAGTTCTGTATTTATTCCTGCCGTTGATGTTACTGGGGTCAATATCCAATTGTTCAAGGTCTTCCCTCACTAGTTTTGTCCACGTGGCGTTAGTTGCTTTCCCTCTAGAGACGGTGTTGAAAATTCTGGAGGTGAGCCTCTGATTATCCATTCTCACAATATGACCATAGAAGATCGACCTCCTCTTCTCGTAGCTGTTGCATACCTGCCAACTTTTACGGTTTATCCGTAAAATTTACGGAAATTGCAGCATTTTATGGTTGTACGGATGAACGGTGTCATTTTACAATTTCGCGGACAAAAATTTGAAACGATAATTTACATTCGATAATACCGCCCACTTCCGTACAATCGATTGTTTGCGTGGGTCGAAGGCAAGTCCACGATAGTCGATAACTCGTTCTTTGATATGATTCGTACTTTTAACCGTGTGATGGTTGTGTCGTCATTGTAATTGAATTTGAAGCCGGGATAACCGTTCTTCCATGTGAATCTTAGGTGTCGACAGGCTCTGCTTCGCATATTCTTTGTTCCGCTCCGTTCGCTCGTTGCGATTTAAACCATATTCTTTGACCACGTTAGTTGTTCATTGTTCGCGAAGTTGGCGTTCCTTGAATGTTTTCGTCTTTTAAGGTTATGGCATATTTTAATGAAGCGTTCGAGTTTTTGTGCTATAACTTCGTGCTTCGCAGTTTCCTGTATTCCTTGGACTAATTACATTCGTTCCACGTGTGTGTGTGTTTTTTTCTACCATGTGTATATTCTTTCTTCACGAGGTTGGCGTCGTGTTCATTTAATGGTTTAAGACTTTGTGTGTTTTGACATGTTTTAATGAAGTGTTGGCTGTCTTAAGTGTTTTATGTTATAATTTTATGTGACGTTCAGTGATCCAGGTTCCTTTCGATGTTTTAGTAGATATCGAGAATGAACAAATCCAACAAGAAACAGTACTTCCAGACATTTAAAGAATCATACTCGGTTGATTTTCCGTGCATACTAAAATCAAGAAAGAGAGAAAAATTTGCCTTTTGCACGGTATGTGGGTGTGATAGTGATATTAATATTGCACATGGTGGAAAAAACGATTTAAGTAATCATGTGAAGTGCGGTAAACACATTAGTTATGTTAAATCGAAGGAAGATAGCAAGAAAATCAACACCTTTTTTGCTAAGTCTAGAAACGTTGACAGAGACGTAATTAGGGCCGAGTGTCTGTTTACTTCCTTTTTGGTGGAACACAATGTGCCCTTAAGTGCGGCTGATCATGCTGGTGCTTTATTTAAGAAGATGTTTCCCACATCAGAAGTTGCAAAGAAATATAGTTGTGGTCGCACGAAAACGACATGTATTGTAAATAAAATGGCAAAAAATGCATCATCTGAAGTTGTTAAGTGCCTTCAGAACGGACCGGATACAGATAAATCCCTTTTCTTTTCATCAGTGAGAAACTTTTATACTGCCTGTGACTACATCATCAACAAGTTTCCACTCAAGGATGACGTGTTAAAGAATGCTCAAGTTGCTTGGTTAGACAAAATTGAAGATGCACAGTTATCTTCCATTCGTTTTTTCTTGGAAAAGTTTCCTATCATGTTATGCAAGGAAGAGAATGAAACTACAGATAGGTGGTGAATGAGCTTCAGAGGCAGTTCACAGCTCTTCAGGTAGATGACACTTTGGCTGCACATCAAGATGCTGCAAGTGATTCCAGTTGGGCACAAATATCAAGAATTCGTGGAGCCATGGACTTCTTAAGTATAACCGAATTTCTAGAGTATTGCTCTCTATTCTCACCATACCCCATAGCAATGCAGAATGTGAATGTTTTTTTAGCCTTGTGAAGAAAAATAGAACACAGTTCAGGTCATCCATGTCCAATGAATCTCGGGAGTCTATTTCTATTTTGAAGACCAGGAGTTCTGGTCCCTGTTATGACAAAACATTTTCTCAAGACTGTTTGCAGGAAGCTAAAAAGGCCACAACCATGACTTAAAAGTCGAACTAGCATGTGATTTGCAGTGTGTATTATATTATTTCTTGCCTGTGCTACGTTAAACAAGTTTTATTGTTTAAAGCCTTTTTCAATTATCGTATATCAGCTTAATCTATCAAGGAAGTCCTGTTATGTCTGCTCCAAACCAATATTCACCACGCCTGCTGCTGATTAACATGGATTTCTTCTTGATTGTTATGTTCATCTACAAATCATGTAAGTAGATATGATTTCATTGAAGTATCCTGTTTAAAGCATGAGTTATTGTATTTTGTAGCCCAGAAGTATTATTATTTTAGTCAAGCTGGGGTATGTCGAAAATCGTTAGATTTTTTTGTCGCGCGTGAGTTTTACTGCTAGCCCTTTTGAAAAGTTGGAAGGTATGCTGTTGTAATGCTCTCTAGTTGTTCATACAGTTCATTGTTGTGCCTGATTCTATACGTGCCTTCCTCTTTAATAAGGCGCATGATTTTTCGCAGTATCTTCTGGTCCTTCAACTCTAATTTCCGGAGTTGTCCTTTTCTGACCATATTTAGTCATTCTGAGGCATATAGTACTGTTGGTCTCACTACAGTACTGTAATGTCTGAGTTTGAGATTCATTGAGAGGGATTTGGATTTGTACATATTCTTGCATAGGTGGTAAGCTCTCTAAAGTTTGGTGCATCTGTCGTTCATGGCCAGGTCTTCATTGATGTTTGCGGTTATCCATTCCCCTAGGTATTTGAAGGAGTTAGTCCTTCGTACTACCGTATTTCCTCGCATAATCGTCGCAGATTTTAGACCTAATATTTTTTGTAAAAAATAGGGTGCGACGATTGTACAAAAAAAAACGACAAGTAATCTTTTAAAAAAATATTATTTGAAGAACTATTTACTACACGTATAAAATTAAAATTAACTAATAAAATAGGTCGTCTATAGGTTATCTTGCCAATCTGAAAAAAAATGCCGTGATTACGTTACTGATTTTTGTTGAAAAATTTATATAGCAACTGTTATGGTGGATTGTTCAAATTTAGAGAACTTACCAGATCTAATCATCTGCATCGGAAGAATTTTCACTCTCCTCGCTGCTCCCTGAGAGCGTTTGGTCATCGTCTTGCTCTTCGTCACTCTGCCATAATTTGTCGTCCTCAGTGCCATCTAAAGCGTTCGAAATTCCGGTCTTCTTGAAGCTCTTCACAACTGTTTCAAGTGGAATAAGATCCCAGCTCCTAACAACCCACGTGCAAATGCATTCCAAGGATGGCCGCTTAAATTTTCCTGTGGGCGTCACCTCGTGGTTGTCACTGATCATCATTTATTGTAAAACCGGCGCAGATTGTCCTTAAAAGGTTTATTTAAACAAACGTCCAATGGCTGAAGGATGGAAGTCAATTCGCCGGGAATAACCACCTGCTGAGTATTGGTGTCCTTTAGGATCTCTTTCACCTCATTCGCAAGGTGAGCCTTAAAACTGTCCATTACTAGCATCGCTCGTTGTTTTAGCAGCGCACCTGGTCGTTTGTTCCACACAGTCTTCACCCAGTCTAGCATGAGTTCCTGGTCCATCCAACCTTTATGTTGCACGCGCACGTGAATGCCACGTGGAAATTTCACGCCCTTCGACATCGTCTTTCTTTTAAAATTACACAAGGCGGCAACTTGCTCTCGTCTGCGGTAACTGCGAGCATAATCGTGCTGCGAAGTTTCTCGTTGCCTGTTGTTTAAGTGGTATGCTTGCAGCACCTTTCTCTGCAATTGTCCTACTGCGAGGCATATTAAAAAAAACTGGCGTCTGGTCAGCTTTTCCAATTTGCGACAGAAGAAATGGAGTTTCCTGGCGCTGACGGATCACAAACCGTTGGAACTCGATCACTTTGTCCGTGTAGTCTGACGGCAACTTCTGACAAACAGTCATCCCCCTTCGCACATAGGCCTTCTCGTCGCATTAACCCCATTACCCAGCCACGACTAGCTTTGAACTGGGCTTCGTGACGACGCGCTGCTTCACGCCCATTCATTTGAAGCATTTCGTACGTAACACTGCAACCGTTGTTGCGCACTTCTCTATCATACTCCAGCACTTCCTTATCAATTTCGGGAAATTTTCCATATTTCGGTCCTCGAAATGCACATCTGGGCGGGTTAGTGTTTTTCAACTTATTTTTAAGTTTCCGTCTGTCCCGAACTAATTTTTCGTTAACTGTGAATTCACGTTCTGCAGCTCGGTTCCTGTGTGTTTCAGTGTACGTTATCACTTTTAATATAAAGTTCGCCGTATATTATTATATTTGCCCATTGCGAACACCTATAAAAAACACAACTGAAAAAGTGAAAAAAGCACACACTGGTCCTCGTTACAAGAGTCCGCGAAAGTGTCTGACAAGGTACAGCTCTGTTTCGAAATAAAGAATTCAAAAATGTGGCGGCAGCAATATCAAATGACCACCGGTGAGCTCCGGTTACACAAGACATTATTGTCAAATATTCAGTCGAGTATTAGCCATTGTTTCCCGTCATAGTTTTCTAATATTACCGCCTGACATCCAATACCACTCGACAATGCACAAACACGACAGCAATATCGCCACAGTGTAAATATTCTTTTACCAAACTTATGTTAAGCGATTATAAGCAGTGAAGATTATGACCCGTTATTTCTGTAATATTATTTTCAACAGGGTCGGGGATGGGATGTTCTTTGTTTGAAATACACTAGTGTGTAGAGGCGTGCATATGCCGCCTGGCAGGCTTGCCGGCTACCTGCCGCATGGCGTGAGTCATAGGCCTACGCACCGAAGGAAAGAGAGACTTCTTTCTTCAAACAAGGTCACGCTGGTTAGCAATAGAGCTAGCGTACGATAGTATTACGGCAGGGTGTGTAACGGACTGACGCGCAAATACAAATGTGCTATGCGCTGAGTACTTCATGAAATGTTATGAACCAAATTTCATTAGAAAGGTAGGGTGCAACGAATATGCGAAGAAATTTTATAAACCAAATTTTTATTCGAAAAGTAGGGTTGCGGCGATTACGCTCAGGCGACGATTATGCAACGAAATACGGTACTTTGTCTCCCAGTGGGATTGACTCGGGTGCATCTCTGATCTTTCTGATAAACTGTGTTTTGTTGATGGCGATCTTTAGGACTACTTTAGCTGCTATGTAATTCAGAGAGGATAGTTGATGGTTAGCTTCCTCCACACTGGACACTAGGAGTGCAAGGTGGTCTGCAAAGGCTAAACAGGGGACTGTTAACTGGTCTTTCTTGTAGCCTATTCTCAATCCAGAATCATCCTTCAGAGTTTTTGTCCACTCTCGAATTTCTTTTTTAGTAGGCAATTGAAGAGAATCGCAGATAAGCCATCCCCTTGTCTAACACCAGTTCTGACCTCGAAGCTCTTGGACAGTTCTCCTCTGAATTTGACCTTGACTGCGGTGTTGGTGGGAGTCGCTTTCACAAGGTTCAGGGTCTTTTTATCTAGCCCCATTTCAGCAAGTATCTAAAAGAGTGACTCTATCTACTGAGTCGTAGGCCTTTCCGAAGTCAATGAAAATTGCCACATAAGGTGAGGCTCTTAGATTTTTAGCCTTAGACTTAGACTTATGAGATCGATCTGGGAAAATGTGTGTGTGTCTGTCTGGCTGTGTGTGTGTGTCCCCCCTATCAACTCCTAAACGGCTGCAGCAATCGAAACTAAATTCAGTATGAGTAAAGATGTATACCGGAATATCTCAAGCCCATATTTGAAAATGATGTCAGTGCTACCAACTGCTGAAAAAATGCACTAGAAATTTGAGCTCCATATTGGATATCTTGTAAGGTATGCATGGGAGCTATTCCAAAATTGGCACACATGTAGACAATACTATTTCAGTTTAATTTCCAGGAGGCCATACATGACAGTGTCGCCAAAATAATTTTAAGCCTTCTGATAGGTCCAATTTTTAAATGCATATAACTTCTACACATCAATTGGATTTCAACCAAAATTTGTATGTAATATGTGTACATAAGCAGTTATGACTGAGCGTATTCTTAAGAGCAACCAGGGCTGTCAACTGTTAATAATAGCGATCTTTTTTTTATCCAAATACCAATATATCAGAAACTATGCAATCCGACAGCTTTAAACTTTGCACACGTATAGTACCTGACATTTTAGATTAATTTGGAGTATCTTATATCCCCAATTTTTAAATACATGTAACTTCTATACTATTAGTTGGATTTCAACCAAATTTCGTATGTGCTATGTGTAACATAACAGATATGACTATAGGTATTCTTAAGAGCAATCAGGGCTGCCAACTATTAATAAATGCTGTCTATATTTTTTTACCCTAATATCAATATATCAGAATGTATACACGCCAACAGCTCTATACTTTGCACACGTATAGCACCTGACATTCTAGATTAATTTGGAGTAATTAATATAAGTCAGTGCTGCCAACATGATTCTATGCCTGCTGATATCTCCAATTTTAAAATACATGTAACTTCTATAAAACAAATGGATTTCATCCAAAATTAGCATAACAAGATACAGTAAAACTTCACTTATACGATTTTCAAGGGACCAAATGAAAAAAACGTATAAGCGTGAAAAACGCGTAAATGAAAGTCGCTAAATAAAAACGGCAAAATGTATGTGACATTATGGGTTATACAGGGACTAGGTGTTATATGTGACGCGGACCCTTGCTCGCGCTCGCCGCGAGCCGGTCTCCCGTCAAGCACTTTGCCGTAATGCACTTCTTGGCGCCACAAGTTTCCCTCCTTTGCAGTGTGCTTTAGCAGTGTGGGGTTCAGTTTAATCAATTGTTCACTTCTTTAGTGCTCAATGTGATGTTCCAATGCGATTTTCATTACGTGAACGTGTGTAAATACCTTCATAAAGTACAGGAAATCTTTCGCGAAAACGAGCTTAAAGACTATATTACAGTTGAAATACAGTCAATCGGTGGTGAGGAACTTCAGATCGTAAATGACAATTTCATAAAGAGGTGCCAGCGATGTGTAGCGGTGAATGGCGAACATTTTCAGCACCAGCTGTGAACTACAGTATAGGCTATAGGCCGCGCGAGCTAGGCATTACGGCAAAGTGCCTGGCGGGAGACAGGCCCGCAGCGCGGGCGATCGGCGAGCGATGGTCCCCGTTAAGAAGTGAACAACAGGAAATAATAATACGATTGTTTAACTATACTCGGCAATATGTAACAATACAAACAGCCTTCTGCCCTATGTTGCCTGAACCACTGTAACAAACAATCTTCCAAACATTCGTATTTTCCGCCTTGAATGCGAGATCGCTTTTTTGTAGAAACACCTAAAACACGTGCCCCTTCTTTCAATTTCCGCTGCCTTAGCTACAATTGTGTTTAAGGTGGACGGAGCAATCCCCAATTTCTTAGCGATTTCAGTGCGTTTCATGTTGCCACTTTCCTTCACTACATTCAAAATACGTAATTTTTCAGCAATCGTAATGCACTTCCTCTTCCTTTCACCCATGTTCACTGCTATCAAGGTTAACCACAACTGAAGCATCGAACAAGGCAGAACAATGACTGAAGCAAGTGATGATGTATTTCGCAACACACGCAACTCCGGCTGAACATAGCTTCAAGGTCGCTCTCGCCACAACATAGCCCCGCGCGAGGGATGGTTTCCGAGAAACGTACAGTGCGTGTCATAAGTTTCTGGCTCCAATATTTTTAGAGATTTTAGGTAGGGAAACCGTTGTAAACGTATAAACGACGCATTTTTCTCTCGGGGACGTAAGATATGATCGTATAAGTGTGAAAAACGAATAAATGTAAAACGTATATCGGAAATAAATTAACATGGAAAGTATAGGGATTTTGCCGGGACCAAGAAAAAAATCATATAAGTGTAGAAAACGTATAAGTGTGAATCGTATAAAAGAAGTTTTACTGTATCACAATATTTCAGATTATTTCGACCAGCACACGCATGACATTGCTGCCACATGTTCTTACGCGTGCTGATAGGTCCAATGTCTAACTCCATGTAACGTCCATTGGACTTCAACCAAATGTTGTATTCTGTACCTTAGGAGATGGAACTAAGAATATATTCAGTCACCAGGGCTACCAACTGTATTGCTCGATTAGGCTACATTATACCAGGTATATTTTGAACTAATTAGACATTTCAATATTACCAACTTAATTTCGTCATTAGTCTAGATAGGTTCATATACTGTAGATTAATCATTGGCATGAACCTTAATTTTAAGAAAAAAGGCTCTTTAGTTCGTCACGGAACTTCTTGTTGTATGTGAGAGTGGTTTTGAGATTCAGAATCCGTTCGGCGCATGACCTTGACGTTCGAAACCCAGCTTGGTACTCTCTAATGCAGGAATCCAGTCGAACGTCTACTCTCAGAAGCAATACTTTGGAGAGTATCTTGTATGTCCCTGGTACCAGGGAAATCCCTGTGTAGTTGTTGAGATCTGCTTTGTCACCTTTTTTGTGCAATGGGTGGATGATAGCTGTAGTCGAGTCACTAGGCAATTGTTCTGTCAACCAGACTTTAGATATGATGTCATGGATACTCTGTATTGACTCCTCACCAGCATACTTCCAGAGCTCTGCAATGGTCCCATCTTCACTTGCTGCTTTATTGGACTCTAGTTCGGATATGACTTTTCGGATCTCTTCCTTTGTTCGAGGGAGAGAGTGTGGCTTAGCAACGTTCTTGGGTTCAAAAGGTAGCTTTTCTAAGGGTTCCTCGGAGTTAAGAAGGTCGCTGAAATACTCTGCTAGGGCTGTGGTGCATTCCTCATTGTCCAGTTTCAAATCTCCGTGAGCTCTCCAAAGGTGAAGTGTAGGAGCTGAATAGGGTGCTAATTGTGATTTAAAAGCCTGGTAGAAGTCTCTAGTGTTGATCTGCTGGAAATCCCTCTCTGCTTGGTCAATGATATCTTTATTATGTTGCCTCTTGCTTGTTCTGATAATTTTGGCAGTAGTTTTCTGAGTTTCTAAGAAATTCTTATGATTTTCCACACTTTTATTACGGTTCCATTTCAGCCATGCTTGTTTTCTATCTTCTATATCCTTGTCGCATGTAGCTGTCCACCACGGATGTTTTCTCTTTCTGACTGCCGGGATGGTTATTGTCTCTGCTTCTACTAGTGCCTTCTGTAGTTGGGGCCAGTCCTTTTTTTCCTTGTTTTTAGCTAGGGTCTTATTGAAGTCATCGCTGTCTCTCAGCTTAGATGGATTGAACCTTGGAATTCGCGACTTGTTGCAATGGATTCCTCTGCTTGTTTTAAGAGGGATGAAATTGGTTTTGATCAAAGATAGGTAATGGTCCGAGTCAATGTTCGCACTTCTCAATACTTGGACATTAAATATTTCTTGGCTGTTCCTTCTACTAATGGCTACATGATCTAGTTGGAATTCCCCAAGCATGGGGTTAGGACATCTCTACGTCATAGCTTTTCTAGGAAGGCATTTGAAAGCTGTAGATTTGAGGACTAAGTTGTAATTTCTACACAGGTCAATCAGTCGTTCTCCATTCCTGTTGGTCCTCTTGTGTGCTGGGTATTCTCCAACTATGGTCTGAAAATTCCATTCTCTACCAATCCGGACATTGAAGTCCCCCATTTAAATAGTTACATGGTGCTTTGGAATCCGGTTCATTGTCTCTTCGAGTACCCTCCAGAAGTTTTCCACACTTTCAATATCTTTCCTATTGATGTCATTAGTAGGTGCATGAAAATTAACGATTGTGTATGCTTTGTTGAGAGTTCTGAAGGCTATAGTGGACGTTATGCCATTTGGAGATGAAAAGGAGATGATGGATTTGATCATTTTGTTGTTGACTATGAAGCCTGTGCCCAAGCTCACTTGAGACACATTCTTCATCACTCTTTCACCTGGCTGCCCTTTGTAGATCCTGTATCCCTGTGATCCTATTGGTTCTTCATCCAAGAATCTGGTCTCTTGTAGGGCAGTTATCAGGATGTTGTGGTCATTTGAAACATCCAATGTATGTTTTGGTTTTCCTGTCTTAAGGAGGGAGTTTATGTTGATAGTTGCCAAAAATTTAAAACGTTTCTTAGTTTCAATGAAAGTCCAAGCTTCCCAGACTCCGAAGGCTTGCTTGCCCACCAAAGGTAGGGATGGATTTTGTAGAATTTGTACCACCTGATCTTTTCTTCATATTGCAAGAGTTAAGAAAAAGTGTTTTGGGTGGTTACCCGCAGGTAACGAATTGTTAACTATCAAGGTTGAAAGCCTTGAAGCCCCCAGCTCTGATTGGCTCACTGACCCAGCTTCCTGCTGGAATTGATTACCCAACCTTCCACTGGGTTGATCAGCTTAGCACCTCTTGTAGGTTACGTGCTGGAGTTGGAGTGAAAGAGGCTAGTTGGATTCGCTTGCTGAATCCAATATGTTATGTTGCAGATGTCTGGCAACGACGCATTTCACTCCCATTTGCCTAGAGCCACAAGGACTCTTCCAGGTTCATTCCTGGAGCCTTTTATTTATTTATTATTAGTTTTATTTAATTTTTTTTAAGGTTTTCTTATTTTCATATTTAATCATTCACCTGTATATTTTAAATATATCAAAATTTGTATCATTTTAACTGTTTTAAAAGGGGCAGGTTGCCTCGCTGTTCCACCCCTTTAAACATCAACAATCAATGAACAGTTGGCATGCAGGAAACCACTTGCTACCACAGAATGATCCTCTCAATTCGTTCACGATTTATGTGCCCTTAATACTGTACTGTAGAATTACAGATTGCATCACAGAGCAAGCTTGTTTACTCTTACTGTCAGTTTGAAATACAGCATGTTTGATTCGTAGAGCACATCTCTGCAATTTTGAAGCATACTCATAAAGGAATGGGTCTGACGACCTGTGATCTTATTTTCTCGGCAACGGGATATCTGTTACCTAAATAATCTGTGTCTTAAGATCTTTGGGGATATGCATCTGTCATTTATCAAAAGTATTTCAGATACACCCTGTATATTATAAAATAACTTGTCTATTGTTTGAATGAGTATATACTGTAACAATTTTTAAGGAACACAGTTTAGCAAGCCTTTCTCGTCTGATTAGGAATCCAGTCATTTTTGTGATTACAGAAATTGTAGTTGACAGCTTTGCCTGTTTGGGGGGGTTTGTATGTATAGTTCAAAATTGGGAGAATATTATGCTCACTAGAGTGAGAATGTTATGATAGAGATAATTCATCACCTATGTAGAAAAAAGAAAAATCCACTGTAATGGCAAGCCCACGAATTTTGATGTATGGTTTTAAGTGAGTCAAATACCGTATTTGCTTGTGTACCGTGCTCCTATTTTCCGAGTTTTAAAAAATCCTTCCGAAAAAGTGGGGTGTGCATTATACGCAAGAAACATCATTACATTAGACGCTGGCCATATGGAACAGGACACATGATACGGCCAAGTGCAACCTCGAAGCAAGAGAGAGATAAACAAACGGCACACGTTGGCAGGAAAGCAGTATTAATATGGATTAAAGTTAAGTAGGGCCGCTTTCCTGTGAGTCTCATCATGAAATTCTTGAAGATATTCAGAATTTCGAATGCAATAGTTGGGACAGAAGATGATGCACTTTGGAGCAGCGATGACAAGGCTTCAAGCTCTACAGGCTCATGAAGGTTACCCATAGGCTTATCTTTAAATTGGGAGTAAAATGCTTTTAAATTTTTCTTATGGTACTTATTATACCATAATTCTTCATTTCAATACTTTTACTAACATTTACTATTCAACTTTTCTTTCATTTTAAATCTAATTCCAGTGGACGTTTCGTATAACAGTACCAAGATGACTGCATTTGAGGGCACTGTTTTAATTTTCTTAAATAGTTTGATAGGCTTTCAAAGTATAGTAAGACATAGGTTCAAGAAAATGTTTCTGTCATAGAAATGTATACCCCGACCGATTAGGTCTCGTAAGATTTGGATCTATGGGGCCGATAACCTAGATGTTAGGCCCCTTAAAACAACAATTATCATCATCATCATCGATCTATGTCTTGTGGGAGAGCGTGTTGTTTCCTAACAAATACAAATACAAAATTTTGTGTTAAAAAGTAAATACTGTATATGGCTTGCATAAGAGATTTAAATACAGTTTAAATGCATTGAAGGTGGCAAAGTTTGTAAATTTCCTTAATATATTTCATCAAGTTGTGTTTTTTTTCCCTCTTGGAATAGGTTCTACGAGAGAAGTTAAGTGTTCGGACAGTGTTGGGTCTCACTGCAACAGCTACAAAATTAATATGTGCCAGCATTGTTGAACATTTGGCTCTGCCTGATGGAGAAAGTGGTGTGATAAAAGATATACCAATGCCGAAGAATTTGTTCCTGTCTGTGTCAAAAGACAGACGAAGAGATGATTCCCTTATTGCATTGCTGTCAGGTCCACGTTTCAAAACCTTAGAGTCTATTATTGTGTACTGCACCAGACGTGAAGAATGCGAGAGACTTGCAGGACTGATCAGAACATGTTTGCAAGTGAGTTTGAGCTTTCTATATATTCAGGGTGTTTTGCCTAACTTTGCTACAAATATTTTTGAAATAAGTACAGTATATAAATTCAAATACCACAGAAATGTTCCTACATTGGTCACTAGGACCACTTCAATGAAATAAAATTTTCAATATTGTGTTGTTTCAAAAATATTTGAGATCACCCAGTTCAAATTATTGCAAGGATATGTTTTAAAATAAAATTGTTTTTGGTTGTCATGTGTTAAATTTCCAGAACTAATAGAGATAATTATTTTTCAACTCCAGAAGTTCATTAAAATCCCATGCATAGTGGAGTCTTTTTTATACATGTTTGTAGGGAACTAACTGCATTACCCGTCGTTGTAAAGAAAGTGATGACAACTTCTTGGTCATAACCCCGTCATCGAAGAAAAGAAACAAAAAGTCCTGTGACAGAAAAATGGAGGACACCTTGCCCTCTAAATAGCTAATAGTGGAGTAAATTATACAAACTGTTTCTTGAGGACTTCAGTACTTACAGCATTTCCTTGCATATTTGTCGCCATCGCATAATTTTCGCACAATTGTCGCACCCTGCTTTTAAAATTTTAAAAGTTATTTTAAAATTTCTTTGCATAATCGTCGCATAGTGCATTTGTATTTGTGCGTAGGTTGGTTGCACATGCTGCCACGAGGATGGCTTAGGTGGGAATCAAACTCATCTCTTCTCTGTTTCGTCTCCTGAGACAGAGTATAACCCATTCCAACATTAAGACCTGAATTGAATTCCTTGGTAAAACTAGGCATGGTCCCGACCTCAGAGATGACAGCCATGATTGATAGCTACTAAACCTCGAGGTGGCCATGTTTTGAAACTCCTGGTATTCAGCACTGATAAAAATAATTCATTACAGGATTATAAAAAGCCAGCAGATGTGAAGAAAACTCAACGTAGAATATCATGGAATGCAGAGCCATACCATGCTGGGCTAACTGCTGCCAGGAGAAAAGCAGTACAAAAATCCTTCATGACAGGTAAGATAATTGATTTACTATAATATATAATTAACTAGTTAGGTCATCTCAAAAGAATGGACTCACAAAGAACAGCTAGAGTGTGGTTTGAGAAAGAACTGAAAGGCAAGAGACCAAGCGGTCGACCGAGGAAGAGATGGATTGACCAGGTTAGAAATGATCTTGCAGGGAGAGGTCTGGATTTGCAGCAGGTCATGGAGGGGGAGACATTCTTGGAGAGAACGAAATGGAGAGCGCTCATTCACCGCACCCGGGAAACTGGAGCGGTTCATGATGATGATGATAATTAACTAGATTTGTTACACAATTTTATATCATAATGAGTTCTGTGAAATTTATAACGTTGGCTATGTACTGCAAGTTTCAAAGGTATAATGTAATTAAGACCCAATTCGCATGATGCTTTTGTATCAACTTTGACCCTCTTGAATTCATTTTCCCACTCAGCCTTAGATGATTTTGAGAATAATACATTTTCCTTGTACAGATTTGTAAAAATGAACTTGACTAATAGGTATTGCTTTTTGCTACGTGCCCTCTTGATAACACCAGGTTAAAACAGGCTCTCCAGTGGCCATAGGATTGAATAGCTTTTGAGCAAATAGATGTTTATTTGGTTATTGAGTTTGTTCTTGTCTTTTGTATATATTGTCCTCACTCAAAGGTCGTGCTTGTTGAGATTTGCGACATCACGACAAATGACAACCTAATTGAAGCCTGGAGATTGCCTACTGTAACATTTTTTGGAGCCACCACTCGGAGGAAAACATCATGGTGAACTAATGAGATCGAGAGAACAGTACACCTGCATAGCAAATGCAGACTTAATATTACCGTATTTGCTTGCGTATATCACGCACTTTTTTGACCGAAAATATGTGTGAAAATTTTAGGTGCGAGATATACGCGGGGAATTACCATATTCCCGAAAAAACACAAAAATTGCGATGTAACAGTAGGCCTACTTGCGCAACTGTTGGGGCGCGCTAATCGCTAATTCGAACGTGCCTCAAGGCGGTGAATTTAGCCAACCGCGGCCGAAGACGCAGCGAACGATGTACATCGTGCTAACACTCACGCTGCGCCGTATGCTTGCACGCGGCCGAGCTCTGATGCGACGCAATGCGTAAAGACGAAATCATTGTGATTCGAGAAGACTGAACTGCGTTTCTCTGCGATGTAACATTAGGCCTACTTGAGCAACTGTTGTGGCGCGCTAATCGCTAATTCGAACGTGTCTCAAGGCGGTGAATTTAGCCAACCGCGGTCGAAGACGCGGCGAACTATGTACAGCGTGCTAACACTTACGCTGCGCCGTATGCTTGCACGCGGTCGAGCTCTGATGCGTAAAGACGAAATCATTGAGATTCGAGAAGACTGAACTGCGTTTCTCTGCGATATAACAGTAGGCCTACTTGCGCAACTTATGTGGCGCGCTAATTGCTAATTCGAACGTGTCTCAGGGCGGTGAATTTAGCCAACCGCGACCGAAGACGCAGCGAACGATATACAGCGTGCTAACACTCACGCTGCGCCGTATGCTTACACGCGGCCGAGCTCTGATGCGACGCAATGCGTAAAGACGAAATCATTGAGATTCGAGAAGACTGAACTGCGTTTCTCTGCGATGTAACAGTAGGCCTACTTGCACAACTTATGTGGCGCGCTAATCGCTAATTCGAACGTGTCTCAAGGCGGCGAATTTAGCTAACCGCGGCCGAAGACTAACGATGTACAGCGTGCTAACACTCACGCTGCGAAGTTCGGATCAACTCGTTGCTCGCTCTTCCTGTTAGTAACGCTTCGGGTAAGTTCCTGGACAATGACGACTGTTGTAGCGCGCTAAATCGAACGTGTTTCTACCTCAAGGTTATTACGGTCATTTATATGATGGCGTCAGTAATGAATGCGAGATATATACGAGTACTTTTTTCCCCCTGAAATTTCAAATAAAAAAATGGGGTGCGAGATATACGCGGGGGCGAGATATAAGCGAGCAAATATGTAATCATTATTGTTATACAGTGCACTCTCGGTAATTCGCGGTAATTAATGCACAAAATTCCGCGAATTATCCGCAGTTATTTTTGTTAAGCCTAGTAAAAACAAAAATGTTGGTTAAAATATTGAAATATGCTTGAAACGCAAAATAATAATTAAAACACTTGATTGTAGTGTCCTATAAGACATGCTAGGCTAGAGGCAGGCCTATGTGGATTATGCCTACAATAATATTTAAAAAAAAAAGTCATCCCGTTTTGTTTCTTAGATCGTTTATTCTAATTTTCGAGTGCACATTTCCGAAGAAAACGTTATAAGAGAACGAAAATTTATTTCGTTTTTCTCTATAAGAGATAAGTGTGACTAGATTCTGTAGGAAACTTGCGGGATTTCCGTTGCATCACTCTCGCACTCGATATCAACTGGATCTCAGTTTTCCTCACCAACAGTCAAATTCTGTGCTATTTCATCTTTGCTTTCATGTCTTAAATCATATTCGTCTTTATCGGCGTCTAACTTGCCCGTTCGAAATATCGTCGTTACAGATGTCGGCAAGAGCTTGCTTTTGTAGCAGTATATTTCTCTCATGACTGGTTGACTGCATGAAGAGCATCCAATAAACACGCTCTCGGTCTCGCGAAAGTTTACGTCACTACGCAATAATCGCTGTTTACAATACGCTGTCCGCTAATCCACTCTTCACAACTCACAGGTCAGCGACCTTTGAGTGTGGCTGTTGGGAAAGGGAGGGTAGGTTCCCAGTGAAAGCACATTCCTCTTGTAATGTTTGGGCTTCGAAGATGAAGGAATCGAATTTGATCGCGATTTCCGTATCGAACTATCTTACCCGTACCCAATTGATCCAGTAATTTTAAATTATTTTGTTATAATTTGAAGTCTTTCTTACTTTCTAGAAGTTGCATCTTACCACCAGAAAAGAACAGCAGAGGCTCTGATGGGGGAAGAACATCAACATACTCTGTGATGAAACTACAGATAGAATGGGCCGTTGTGTTTCTATCATCATATTCCAAGTCCCAGCCGGATCGAAAAGAGAGCTGCATGTTGTTTCTGTGAAGTACCTTTATGCAGGAAATGCTACAAACTGCTCCCGTGTGGTTTTAGAAGCTCTGCGGAGTTATAGTGTACAATATGATGCGGTTAAAGTGTTTGTTAGTGACACTGCCCCATACATGACCAGATGTTAGGAAACATTAAGAGTGGTCATAGGGGATCATTTAATGCATGTACAGTGCTGGGCACATAAGATCAGCTTGGTTGGCAATTGTTGGGTCGCTGCGATGACAGATTTAAATCATGTGGTTGCGATGATGAAGTCTGCATTTTTGAACACAAGAAAGCGAAAATATAATTATTTACATTTCTTAAAATCAAAGTATGGGGCTTCAAAGGAAGCAGAGCTTTTTCCTGCACCTGTAATAATCCAATGGAATAGCTGGTTTCAGGCTGTCTTCTATTTAAGTGCTTACTTTACAGCTGTTGTTACATTTTTTCAAGATGTCTGACATGAAAGACATCAACAACTGTGGAATTAAGTACCTGACCGATCTGACTGACCAAGAAGTGAATGGACTTCACTCCCACATGGTTTTTGTCACAGATCATGCAGCTGGATTGGTTGACCTCCTTACTGAACTTGAAGGGTCTCCGTATCCTACCTCTCATCTCCTTTACCCCAAATTGCATAACCTTGACACCAGTCTTACCTTAATTTGTGCAGGAGAGCAGGCTGCATGTAGGGACACATTTGTCAAAGCTGCCCATTCTTCAAAGTGCAAGCTAGCCACATTGAAAGCTAAAGACCCCAACCATAAGCATTTTGTGTCGATTTCTCAAGCTCTGTATCCAAAAAAATATAATTTTGAATAACATTGATAAATTAGCTGAGCTTGAGAAATTGTTTGGAGTGCTCTCGCAAAACGAAATCTGGTCTGGTTACTGTTCTCTGAAAAATGCAATTCAAACCCAGATGAAAGAAAGTGAAAATTTTGATATCATGCTTGCATTAACTGCAGTTCAGAGAGAGTTCAGCATATTTGCTAAATACTGTTTTGAATTGTTGTGGACCCCAACGAACAATGTAGATAGCGAGCGTGTGTTGTCCCATTACAACACAGTGGTTACAGACAGACTGTGCAATTTGAAAGAAAGCAATGCTGACGTACTGACAATGCTTTCGTTTGAGGACTATAACTGCACTTAATAAACTTGGAGTTGTTAATATAATATTACAATGTGATGATTTTTAACTTTGTAAATAGATTGTAAATAGATGCTAATTTTGAAGAAAATAGATGCTAATTTGTCCGGTCCCTAGATATACGTCATATTACGATATACTGTCGATATTCTCGTTACTCGTTGGATGGTAGCGCTGTGATAAACAGCTGTTATCTCGCGGCGTGAATAGTTTGGCCGACTACCTCCAAAAGGTTATGTGATAGTTGTTCATATTGTGAACTACGTTTGCCTCCTGTTACATCGGTAGCGAGTGTAATTCATAGTAGAGAATTCTATATAATTTAATAAAAAGTGCGCAAATCGTGCGTTATCATCGAAGCTAGTGTGTTATTTGCGTGAATCAGTTGGCGACCACGTGTTCGTCATAGTATTTCCAAACTTAGCAGTACAGGACGATGAGATGCGACGTAATTTAAATATTATGACATGAATTTAGAAATAAATTTTGCGTGCGGTTACGACTTTATACTGGAGTGTGACTACAGTCAACCGTGTGATAACAGTGTTTGTTACTGGGCATCGCTCAGTTGAGTTTAAAAATGCCGAAGGTAGCGGTTTCTGCCACAGACAGACTTAAAGAATATAAGAACGAAGGATTTATAATTTCTCTTGGCATTCTTATGTGCAAATATTGTGATTGTCGGTTAGCTTATCGCAGGAAAGATGCATTAGACAAACATTGCAAATCGGAGAAGCATTCAAAACGCCGAGAAAATTCGCGTCTTGAAGTTAGTGTTCCTAGAGTGGCCACCTTGAAAGAAACATTATCAAATGCTAGTCGTGTGAAGGATATGAAAGGAGGGTTTATTTTGGACACTACTACTGCGTTTGTGAAAGCTAATATACCAGTAGAGAAACTAGACAATCCTGCTATCCGTAATTGGTTTAATAAGTACGTTCGCAGAAGTGGAGATTTACCATCAGCAAATCATATTCGTCAGAAATACATCCCCATGATTGGCGAAAGAAGGAGGGAAGAAATTAGGGAGGATATAAAAAACAAAAACGTGTTTTTGCTATGTGACGAAACAACTGACAAGAATGGTAGGTGTGTTTTCAACATTCTTTTTCGTCCGTCAGTACCATCAACTGAAATGAACACCCATCTGGCTGCCTCTGTTGTTCTAGATTCTGCCAATAGCATAAATTGCTCCAATGCTATATTAGACACCTTGAATTCCTATGAAATTGAATGGGAGCGTGTAGTGGCAGTAGTTACGGACTCAGCACGCTACATGACAAAAAATGTGTAACTACTCTTCAAGGATTGATTGAAGAATTAGGTCATGGCCAGTGCTGGGCTCATAAAGTCAATCTTATCGGCTGCATATTTGAAAATGAGCTGGACGAATTGAACATGTCTATAGTAAAGACAAAGAATGCCTTTTTAAATATGCGAAAAAGAAAAAGCAATTACGTTGCATTTCTAAGGGAGAAATATGAAAACACAGAAAAAGAGAATGAAATTGTAGCTTTCCCAATGCTTGTATGTACAAGATGGAATTCATGGTTTAAGGCTGAAATGTATATGGCCACGCATGTGGAAGATCTGGTGGTATTTTTCAAAACATTGGAAAATTCAAATTAGGGGGCCAAATTTTTCCAACAAGCATCAACTTCTACAATACAAATTATAAAATTACAAGCATTGTATGTCTCTGTTGTTGGTGCCTCTCTTATGGACTTGCTTAATTTCTTGGAGGGATCTATGTACCCAATAATTCACTTACTGGCTGGGAAGCTAGATGACCTTGAGGTAAAGCTCAAGCTATTAGGCGATGGTGGAGTGTTCAATCATACGATCCTCCAGAACTTGGAACAGCTTCCTCAAAAGATGCAGATAATGATTAAGTCCAAGCTTACGTGTGTTGCCCAGTCAGCTCTAGTGAAAGTCAGGACTTTAAGGACCACGGATCCAGCCAGGAAGACTGTAGAAGCCATCGGGACGGCATGCACCTAAGAACGTATCTCCCACAGAACTACTCCAATTCATTCTCAGATAGTCTGTTGTCACCATTTCCCTCAATTTCCACATGATATAGAAAATCTGTGATACCTTTTTACAGAAATGATTGACGTGCACTTCCCAGTTTAATTTGGAATCTATATAAATGCCTGAGCTTAACTGACTGAATTTCTATATTATTAGACAATCCTAACAGATGGTTTTGAGTTTTATCCTCATTGCAAAGTAATTTATTGGATGAAAACCAATTTACCACAGTTCTAAGGGCTTCTTGCAACATATCATTCAGACTTAATATGTTCTTAAGCACGTTAAGTAATGTTGAATCGTCTGCGTAAGACACAACTGATTGTGATATAACAGTTTGTGGTAAATCATTAACTGCAATGTTAAAAAGAAATGGACCGAGGACCGAACCCTGCGGTACACCGGTTATGACATCTTTCTGTGTAGAGTATCTACCTATTCCTAATTGCTAAAAATTGGCTTCTGTTACTTAAGTATGACTTCATTACATCCAGTGTGGGTTTATTTACACCATAAATCTGAAGTTTTGCCAACAGAATCTCATGATTAATGCAATCAAAAGCTTTACTCAGTTCACATAAAACCAGGGAGACCATGTTCTTACTTTCAAAGGCTGTTAAAGTTTGTTTGATAATTTCCAAGACAGCAGAAGTTGTGTTTTTACCTTGTCGAAATCCAAACTGACTGCTGGATAGCAGGGCATAAGTTTCAAAGTAATTGCTAAGTTGGTTGTAAATAAGAGATTCAACTATTTTAGATAATATGGGAACGATTGAAACTGCGCAGTAGTTCTGGGGAACATGTTTGTCACCACTTTTGAAGATAGGTTATGAATATTCCCGAATGGGAATATGATGTTATTTCCTTTTGATCAATTATCAATATAAAATGCCAGCGTTTCACCCCAGTGTGCCGTTGGGCTCGTCAGTTGGTACAGACACACCTCACCAATACGCGTGGTTAACCGGACCAATATTATCATAATATTGCTACTTTTGAAGATTGGAATAACTTGAGAAATTTTTAGCATGTTTGGAAAGAATGGAGATTAACTTAACCCTCCCAGGATGATTGGGCTTCCCATGTTGGCCAACTGAAAAGCCTTTGGCGTAGCTATAAAAAAGGAATAGATGACCTGGGTCATCATGAGCTACTGGGCTGGATTCTGCTCCTTTTCCCTCCTCGACGACCACTGGTGATAAGGTCGGTTAGAAGTTTAATGCGTTGAGTTTCGTGATGCGAATATAATGACTACTTAGCACATAAACAAACCTCAATTAAATTTTATGTTCTCATTGTAATTTGTACTTAAACTACCAATACTTTTCCTTATATCACTTATTGTTACAAACAATTTTCCTTTAGACATTTTCTGTTACAGTAGAACTCCAATTATCCGAATCAACTGGGACCGGACTCAATTTGGAAAATCAAAAATTCGGATAATTGGATTTACATACAATGGTATACATGCATATGTATTTTAAAGAAAAAGAGCTTTTTTTCTGTACTGAATGCATTTTAATATGTAATTAAATGAAAAGGCAACACTTTACATGTTATATAGTGTACGTACTTACAAGTTCTGTACAATAGTATAGGGGTACCACATACAAAAGAATGTTTCCGTGCGCATGTGCACCAGAGTAGGGGAAAGCGTTTCCATCACTCTTGTCTGTCCACTTTCTTCCGCGCATGTTCGCCAGGATGGGGAAGTGTCTCTCTTTCTCGCTGCTTCTCCTTGTAGTTGGACCCTGTGCAATGTGGATTTGTTGTGCCAAGTGTTCAGCAGCAACGTACGACAAGTCCCGCCTCCAACATTTTTTTGTACGCCTATAGTAAATGAAAGTCATTGTTTGATGAACATCTCGGTCAAAGTAAGCTTATCATCCCATCATCCCAATAATGTATGCGCTGCGCCTACACTAGCTTCGTGGAGGGAAGGACAATAGCGTGTGTAGACAGAGTCATTATTTTGCAAATTGCAGTACGTTTCAGTCTTTTTTTTTTTTTTTTCTTTCTTTCTGAAAGCGATTCGGTTGGACGGAGTTTGGATGATTGGAGTTCTACTGTACTAACAGTCTTTCTCTCTAACCAATGTTCCTCCTTTTGACATTTTCTATTAATGAGCACTGTTGGAAGCCAATTCCATTGTT
Organism: Meconema thalassinum; assembly: GCA_946902985.2. Taxonomy (NCBI): domain Eukaryota; kingdom Metazoa; phylum Arthropoda; class Insecta; order Orthoptera; family Tettigoniidae; genus Meconema; species Meconema thalassinum. Next base: position 611,688,696 of record OX336390.1, read on the forward strand.
GCCTTAGTAAATGAAATTTAAATGCTTTTCAGTCGGTCAACACAATCGTGGTGTATTCAAATTTCAGCGCTGTAATAATTAATCAGTACACCTCGTCACATGTCCTTACCTGTATGGTAAGCTGCAACACTGTCTTTAGGTGACTGATAAGTGGCTAAGTCTCGGTGGAGACCGTCGTGATGCCATCAGGATGTTCTCAGCAACAATAAAAATGGTCGTTCTTATAACGTGCTGTGCTGGTGTAATGAGATGTTGTGCTGTTCCTAAATGTGAGGTGGTCTCTGTATGGGTTGCCAAATCTCACTTAACTAATACCCATTATCCCTGTTCATGTTGGATGGATTGCATTGAATTACAACAGTGTTTGTCACAAGACTGGCAGGGCAACTTTGCTTTCACTTCTTCAGTGGTGTTGTAGTTTATACTAGTATCATGCCCCATAGAGAGAGCATGCTCGTGCGGCTGGTGTTACGGCTGTGAGTTTGTGTCATCACTCGCCGCATGAGTCTCAACTGCCCCAGGGCTGGGCTGAGTCCTGCCTCCTGTATTGCGCGCGCCTTATGCAACAGGGCTACTAAGACAAAGGGATAGTCCAGAATATTCGTGACTGGACCAGCGATGGAAACCTCGAGAAGCCGTGGACCCTGGATGGATCTAGAAGCATTTATTGAGTCACCGGCCTGCTATATAAGAGTGACCCGTGAAGCAGTGGTTGTTGTTGTGTTTTACGAGCTAGTGCGAGCGATTATCTTGTGCGACGGAAGTGTGGTGACGAAGTGCTGTGCGAGTTACGAAATCCAGTGACATTGTTTCTCCAGCTTGTGGACAGCGAAATAGCCTGCAGCAAGTGATCGTAAGTAATTGTGGTCGGTGAACATAATGGAGAGGAGCAGGTAGTTTCTGTCAAGGCCACCGTACTCATTAGGACGGATTAACTTCTGTGATCTGTTGACAAGTGGAAGGGCCAAGAGCGCTCAAGGAAGAGACTTGAGGAAACTGGAGTAAGGCTCCTAATTGCTTGTATTTGCTGATTAGTGTAATTTTCTGGCCACAATAAAGTTAATTATTTCTTTAAGCAGTAATTGGTGTTGTGCTTTGTACCCCCACCGTAATCCAGTTAACAAAAGTGCCACTAGGGGGTGGCACGCAACAATAGTGCTCATAACCTTTATCACCATTGAAGTTCATGTAATATGGTATTTTCTATTAATGTTTTAACTGTGTTTGTTTCAGGACAACTGAGGATTGTTGTGGCGACTGTGGCTTTTGGTATGGGAATCAACAAGTCAGACATTCGGGGTATCATTCATTACAACATGCCTCGCAATTTTGAGAGCTACGTGCAAGAAGTAGGGCGAGCTGGGCGAGATGGTCTACCAGCTGAATGCCACCTCTTCCTGGATTCTCAGGTATTGCCACCAATTATTGGATTTCTTCTTAAACAACACTCAAACCTCATTTGAGTTCATTACTCCTGTTATATTCATGTATGTTACTCATCATAAGTATAATGATCAATGAACAGTTTGAAGAGTTTGTAATTTCCTGGTTCAAAGTTCAAATTGCACATCTCCTTAATATACAAATGTTTTTGCAGGCCTCAGAATAGATGAATATAAGATGGTGCTCTGCTTGGGTAATATACACACATCAAGAAAAGTTTTGCATCATCCATCAAACAAAAGTTCTATGCTATTCTAAACTGTGGTGAACTGATATTGATAAAGAGGAGGCGTTGTGGCATAGCGGTCAAGCTGCTTGCCTCTCAATAAGATGGACTGGGTTCGATTCCCGGGGTCAATGTATATGAGATATTTGAAATGAAATGGAATGACCTGTGGTTTGGATTCCATGATCGTGAGATTAATAGCCACGTAAAACTACAAGTTTCCTTTCTTTTTGTATTGATTAAGTAATCCATCTTCTGATGTGTTGGCAAACAAAATCCAACAAATTACTTCTCTTGTAGTCCAACAGAACCCAAAACACGTTTATTGTAAGCCCATGGTGTAGCAACCTCATTCAATAAAGGTTTGCATGACCCCTTGCATGAATGCAAGCCTGCACCCTATGAGGCATGCTGCCCACAAGGTCATTTAACCACTGCAGGTCTAATTTATCCCATTCTTCAATGGCAATCCTGGTTAACTCCCATAGATTTCGTGGTTGGTCAGGGCGTGCTCGCACAGCTCTTTTCAATTTATACCAAGCATGTTCAATTGGATTAATATAGGGGGAACATGCAGGCCAATCCAATCGTGCAATACTGGTAATATTTATGAAATCGTTGACGATGCTGGCACGATGGACTCGGGAGTTGTCATCCATAAACTTAAATTCTTCCCCATAAATGCTAATGAAATGGTTCAACAATATGTTGGAGGATGTTATCCCTGTATTGTGGAGCCTTGAGCGTGCCCTGGGTGGACAACAATGGTGTCCCAAACCCCCACATGATACCTGCCAAAACATCATTGGTCCGCCACCTTGCTGTACTCGATTGACGGCATACCTCTGGCGTGCAGCATTACCAGGTTCCCTCCACACTCTTCGATGGTCATCTGGTAGCGAACATATGCGGCATTCATCTGTAAAGAGAACTTAGTGCCAATTTTCCACAGTCCATTCTTGGTGATTTTGATCCCACCTGTTCTGTGCAACATGGTGTCTGGGTTTAAGGGCCGGGCATCTCCATGGCCGTCTAGCATACAGAGAGTTGTTGTGGAGTCTGTTGCGTACATTTTGGTTTAACACTTGCCTCCTGGTGGCCCTCCCAAAGTCATTGTTTATCCTGGTGGCTGTCTGGTCGGGGTTCCTGCGGGCGAGAAGTCCCAGATATCGGTCGTCGGCCGCAGTTGTTGCCCTAGGGTGACCAGTATGGAGCAAGTCATGAACACTACCTGTAGTTTGAAAACGATTCCAGGTCCTTACCACATCACTCTGGCTCATAACTATTCGCCTTACAACTTCTCTTGATGAAAGTTCTTATTGACATACAGCAACAATCCGTGTGCAATCAAACGTTGATATTCGTCTACTTGCCATCGGAGAATGTCCATACAATGTCTACAAACGCCCTATACTGTTCCTACACTGTGTATTGAATGAAGGTACGAATGTTACTGCCTCACCTACATTCAACTAAATATGGGTATGTTTTTGATATAGGCAGGTTTGTTTACAGTTTCTGACAGTTCAAAGGACCAAGTTTTGCACATCATGCCAATGTAGGTCCATGAGGAATGTGTTTATGGCATACATGGGTGATGCAAAACTTTTTTTGATGTGTGTATTTTATAGTTCTTAACAAGAATTAAACAATACAACCTTCAAAGAAAAAGTGTACATGGAAGACTCAAGTGGTCCAATGTGGCCAATAAAGTTAATAATAATGGTTCTTAACATCCCAGCCAATTCCATGAAGTAGTCCTCTTTAGCTGTGCAGGTGGTGATCCAGAGTGAGGGTCTTCTGCATTTTGAAACTTTTGAATCATATTTGATCATATTTTATGTATGGCAAATCTCTTCATGCTGTAGCGGCTAACATTGCTGACTGGCACACCTGACTTTTGTGGAATTTGGTGCACATGACTCTTGCAATTTTCTGACATTTTCTAGGGGTTTTCTCCCCCCACAAATTTACAGAATATTAAGCAAATGATCCAAATTTTCTGCGATTTATGCACGAATCGGGGCAGATTATGTACCTGAACGTAACAAAATTCCATGCAGATCTCAAAAGACCTGAGAGATCTGAATAGATGCACTGTTTGCTTAGAACAGCATGGAAACCACTTTGAGCATCTCTTGTAGGGTCATTGAACTCTCTATGTACTGTATATTTTCTGTGTTGATAATAAATTTGTATTTTCTTTTGTTTAGTATTATTGTAACAAACACATTTTATATCACATGTTTTTTTTTTCTGCATTGATTGGGCTTACGGCTGTGAATTCAGAAATGTGATATGAATGTTTTTTCCTTTTAGGGGAATGATCAGAATGAACTTCGCCGTCATATTAATGCCAATTCGGTTGAGAGACATGTGATAAGGAAACTGCTCCAGAGAGTATTTGTTCCTTGTAAGTGTGGCAATGCTCAAGAGGGTGACGGGGAAATCGAATGCCCAGGTCATGAGGTTGCCTTCCCAGTTGAAGACACAGTCCGAGCCTTGGACTTGCCGGAGGAGAATATCTCGACAATGCTGTGTTACTTGGAACTACACACTAAGAAGTGGATCAAAGTTCTCCCCAAGGCTTATACGCTGTGTGTGATACAGAGCTACAAGGGGCCTAAAGCCCTCAAAGCTGCAGCTAAATTGGTAAGTACTTATATTGTACATAATTATATAATATAATAATAACCCCTGGCACTACAGACTGTGAAGGCCCTAGGCCTACGAAGCGACCACTTCCCAGCAATTTGGCCTGCATATATTGGGGTGATGCGTGATCAGCACATCAGGTCCCCTCGGCCGTTAATCTTGGTTTTTGTGATCGGGGCGTTGCCTCACTTTCAAACACCTACTCAATTGTCCTCGCGAGGCTGAGTGTACCCCGTTCCAGTCCTCACGTCAGTTTCTAAAATCCCTGACGGAGCCGGGAATCGAACCCGGGGCCTCCGGGTGAGAGGCGGGTGCGCTACCCCAACACCACGGGTCCAGCATCGTACATAATTATTGGCAGTCTATATGCATGAATTGTCTGCATCAAAATTTGCATTTGAACATTTAGACACACTAAAGCGACTTACAATACCTATCCTCTGCCCATTCTTTTGACTCAAAACCAAACTCAGACTGAAGGTAAAAGGCAAGCACCAACACACAAATTATGGTATTATCCACCCCTTTATATCCTCATTTTCAACTTTAAAAATAGAGGAGGGGATAATATAGGTTGGGTTGACAAGGTTTAAAAGCAGAAATAGGATCATCTAGCCTTACTGCTACAATCCAGGAATTACTGCGATCTGCGAGGGACAAGCACCATCCACACTCCACTGCAGGTGTCGACAGAATCCTGTATTCCTGTGGACCCTGTACAAAGGAACAGTAAAGAGGAGCATGGCCACTAGACTCGATGAACACAACAAACACAGCCTTGGTGAAGCTGAGACATCATCAGTCACCGAGCACTCTCTTGGCTGACCATCACGTACAGTACAGGGACACCGAGATACTCTCCACTGCCACACACTATCATGCCAGGCTGCAACGGGAAGCTATAGAAATCTTCGAACACCCCGACAAATTTAATTGGAAGGAAGAAATTCAAAGGGTACATAATACATGGATTCCGGTCTTGTAGGAATACGAAGGTCAAGATATCCCACACACTTCAACCAGCGGAGTTAGGATATGGGGTATATACGTATTCGGGGAGCAGCGTAGCTGGGCCTCATTCCACTGCTGAACAACAGAAGGAGCAGACCCTTGATAATGTCGAATGCGGTCTTCGGTGAAACATCAGGAGAAAACATCCTGTTTGTACCACAGCCTAAAAGCCCTGTCAATTTGTACATAGCTGTATTGTTTGAATCATGGCAAAGAAAGGTATCTCTAATTTTCATTGCATGTCTGCTAAGGATTATCATAGACCAGAATAATATGGAAGAAACAGTAATAAAATAAAGAATTCTCAGTGGCAACAAAAGCTACTGGTCTCTGCAAAATCTCTTAAAAAGTAAAATTATATCTAGAAAAACTAAAGAGAGAATTTATAAAAGCATTATACTTCCTGTTGTCACGTATGGCTCAAAAACCTGGGTATTGTCCAAGCAAACTGAAAGGAAATTAGTAACTTTTGAAAATAGAATACTACGACGCATTTTCGGACCGATAGTAGAAAATGGCCAGTGGAGAATTAGAACAAATAAGGAATTGCGGGATCTCTACAAAGAACCGGATATCGTGGCCCGTGCCAAAAGCCAAAGACTGCGCTGGGCCGGTCATGTACATAGAAGAAGTAGAGAATTGAATTTAAGGGCAGTTTTGGAAGGTGTACCCAGAGGAAGGCGACCATTGGGACGACCGAGACTTCGCTGGTGGGACCAAGTTCAAAAAGATATGAGAAATATCGGAGTCACGGAGGACATAATGGATGATCGAGAAAGATGGCGCCGTGCTGTTGGCGAGGCCAAAAACCTGCTTAGGTTTGAGTGGCCATCTAGGTAAGGTAAGGGTCTGCTAAGGAACATAACGTCAGTCTTTGAACAATACATCACAAGTTCAAATCTCGGTTTAAGCATGCAAATTTTAATACTGGGCAATTTTTTTCCAGTAATGCTCTGTAATCATTAATTTCTCATTACCTTGGAGAAATATGAAAGGTAATTTTCAGTACTTGGTACTAGATCTCAGAACACCAACTGAATTCCTGGAGAAAAATTGCGAATTACAAGCTCGTTGTCTTCTCTGTCACACTGGCTGACGGAGCTTGCCCTCACACAGGGTCACACCTCAAGTTGCTGAGCTCTAGATTGGAAATCATCCCTGACCTGACACTTAGCTGTAATCTGATTAGTAGATTGTATTACCGTATTTACTCGGCTATAAATTTTCTATATTTTTAGTTACGAAATTGAGGGGGAGTACGATAGAGGCAAACTTCGCAAAAAATCCATTACAGTGGAACCTCGTTAGTACGTTTTTCAAGGGACCGAAAAATTTGGACGTAAAAAGCGGGAAAACGTACTAATGAAAAATGAACATTAAACCTCATTAACTTGTTTCAGTGAGAGAAAAGTTTAAAAAACGTGTTAATCGGAAGTACGTGTTAATCGGAAGTACGTACTATCGAATAAACAATTTTAAACAACCTACAGAATTATTGTATTACAGAACTAGTTTACACAGCACAGAGAAACGAGAGCAATGAAAACAAGAGAAACATGTACTATTCCGGTACCGTACTCTAAATTGAAGTACCGGTACTGTAGTACGAGTTGAAGTATTTAACTTTCTATCATTGATTTCAGCTTAAATACATGTTTTTCTTGATATTCTGTGGGAAAGAAGTGCCGTATGATTTGGCGTGAACGATTGGATATAACCGAAGTTTTTTTTTTAGGTTAGAAATGCTCGCGCGTGTACAGAAAAAAAATCCTCGCTCTTAAGGTAAGGATTTCTGTCTACTTCTTCAAGAATTTTTATTTACTCATCACTAGTTAACGATTTAATGACTTTCTTAGGCCTATCCATTATTTCAATACGACGCAACAAAATTATCACTAGGTTTCACAACTTCTTCGGTAGTGTAATGCGTGAATCAGATCGTATTGAGTTTCAAGGTCGATACGGTAAAATTGTGGAATCGGACCGTATCCAAACTGTTGTTCAGGAACGTGATTGTAAACGCATATCGTATTGAAAGCGATTCTGCGTGCTCTTGAGTTACATTTTTAAACTAATTTAGGCCTACTCTCGTCTGTCGCCGAACTCTCTAATCGCTTATTTTACTTTCTGCCCATATTCTTCGTTACTGTTTGTGTTCCTGTCGTGGTTGATAAGCGTAGTTTGTTGCACGTGTTTTTAGCATTAATGTATTTTTGTCTGTTTTACCTTTAATGTCTGGTGTATCCGTACGTAAATTGTGGCACGTTACAGATCGCATTCGGGGCAACACTCCGGCAGCCCGGCATCTCTAAAAGCTTTAAGCTTCAGTAGTTAAAAGGCACGTAAAAACAATAACATTTTATCATTATTAAACTGAACATAAACTTGCTAAAAACAAACAACATCAAAATCTTCCGCGCATCCTTTTTACGTGTTTACAAACCACCCGTAAAAGAAAAAGTCGGACGATAATTACAGGTCCTTTATGTTTTACTGTTTAATACGAGTTAGCCAACAAAACTGCAGGTTGGCCACCATAAACTAAACAGCGTATTGAAATCGCGAACTGAAACTGCTCATGTAAATGGGCATCGTACCGAAAACAGGATCGTATTCAAATCGATTTGAGTTCGCCATGTAAACGCACTAACGCAGGAACTAACTGCCGTAGACACTGAGGCCGGACAGAACAGATGTGCAACATTGTCGGCGCGTGCTTTAATACTGCCGCTATACTCGTTACATTGTTCTGTGACCCGTTATGTCGCAACCCTCGCCCGCTTGTTGGCCAGGAATGTTATCTCAAAGCGGCCGGGCTCCCATTCCACTAGGGGTGGACAAAGAATGCTTTCAGGGCTGACGAAAATACGATGCGCTGCAAAATACGCAACGTGACCTTGTTTAAAGAAACAAGTCTCTGTCTTGCGTTCTGTGCATACGGGCGGTATAACTCACGCTACGCGACGAAAATTTGATCGTCGTAAGCGGGAATAGAAAACGTATTAAGGGGATATATCAACATGTATTTAGCAGCAATGGGACTGGGACTTGAGAAAATCATCGCGTTAAACGGGAAAGCGTCGTAACCGAGAACATGCTAACGAGATTCCACTGTATTTTGGGAAAGGGAGAGGGAAAAAATGAGCCATTTTATTTTGATTCTACATAGTACATACCGGGTATTCTTGAATAAAGATCTGACCGTGAAGACGAAGCTCATGGTATACCAAACTGTTGTCATCCCAACATTGTTGTATGGCTGTGTAACCTCGACCCTTTATCGACATGACTTCCGAAAGCTTGAGCGCTTCCATCAACAGAAACTTCGATCCATCCTTAAGATAAAGTGGGAAGACCACATCACCAACCTTGATGTTGTTGAGAAAGCGCATGCTAATAGTATAGAATCTCCATCATTGGTCATCAACTTGGATTGGATATGTCCATTGGATGGATGATGCGAGACTACCACGCTGTGCCCGATAATCTGGCTTTGGATTGGGTGGCCCGACACACACGTCAACCCTCACCCAGAATTCGGTACAACTCGAAAAGAAAAAAAAATCTTGAATGTCCGAATCAATTTTGGCATTAAAAAAAAACTATGTCGGGAACGAGATTCAAGCAATCCCGTGGTCTTTATAAAGATGGGTACAACTGGGGTAAAATCTCAAAATTGATCCGGTGGACACACAAGTATGACAACGAACAAGAATGACAAAAAACTCCGCTGTTAAAATAAAACTCATCCACCATTTATTACAGAACCACACCACGAAATACATAAAATCAAACACAAAAGCCTACCTTCGCTCGGAGACTTCTCAAAATTACTCTTGATGTGCAAATAAATTAATGACGCAGAAGCAAAATTCAAATTTATGAGGACAAAAATCTCCGGGTGTCCTAATTTTTGGATACAAAATAACTTACGGAGATCAGAGCTATTCGAAGAAGAGTCCATTGCAGGTTCCGTGTTGACGTTTTATAATTCAGTATAACAAATTTCAAAGTTTCCGCCTAATCAACACTCATTTATTATTTTAGTTAGCGTCTTCTGGGTACATGTTTCGTAATTTGTTCCAATTCCTTCTTCAGCCCTTTATAATTCATATTAGGAACATCATTACATAGACCAAAAAGACCTCGTCCATGTAGAAACATATCACACTAATATTAAAATACTATAAAAACTAATTAAACACTTTAAAACATGACAAGCTTATGGACAATACAAACAAATAAAACAATAAAACATTCCTGCTGTTAATAGCCACTTAATTAATAATCACTATTATGCACTTCTTGTTAGGTGTGCGACGGTCAAATTGCGCAGTCGTTAATCACTTTTTGTGAACAAAAACAAAGAGCACATATTAGTGTCCATGACCCAAATAACTTGCTGTACTGGTGGGTAAATGTTGACATAAGTGGAAACTTTGGTTCGGCACTTTCTTGAAAGTGCGCTGACATGTGCTTTATAGATGATAAAACGGGGAAACTCATTCGATTATTTGACTTGGAATTTGCACATTAAATGGATGTGTTATCTTGTGCTGAGAGCTCCACGGACCTGAAATGAAACGCTAACTAAAATAATAAATGAGTGTTGATTAGGCGGAAACTTTGAAATTTGTTACACTGGATCAGAGCTATATCACCCTAGTATTACAACCATTACTTCAAAATGCAATGTCACCTCTCCGTTGAATAGTCCATAAATGAGCAGGTGCATAAATATGAGAAAATATTCAAAGGAAAAAGTATTGCCTCATTCGATCTCCTTCTAACTAAATGTAATCACCAAAAGAAAAATATATATTTATATATGGATGTCACTGGCGTTAAAGAATTCATTTACAAAATTTTAATTCATGGATTAAATACTTTCATTATTATTTTCACTGGTTTCCGTTCAGCTGTGCCTCACTCAGAAAAATGACTGGTTGCTGGCTGTTACATTTATTACTTTACATTGTAAAATCTTTATGATTCCAGGTTTTTGTTGTTGTTGTTGTTGTTGTTGTTGTTGTTAACCACTGCATGCTCTTCACACATTTATAAATACACCATAAACATTTAAGTAGATGGCCTCTGCCTATCTGTATTATTTTTCAACTGACAATTGCCTCAAAATTTCATATACTTTAACCTCTCACGTAACATTAATTATAATCATTTATTTTATTCACCTCGCTATAGTGAGAACCTTTAGTTTCATCATAACTTCATACTAGACAACCCTACTATTTTATCAATGCAGTTTCATTATTCACACAACCTTGTATCAGTTACCTACCAAATGCATCTCCTCATGTTAGCATGTAAAGGGAAACCTCAGTGAAGTGTGAGTGTTTAGTATAAATATCATGATGTGCGCACAAAAAGTGGCCCCTTAAGTGTAAATTTTCCCCCTGTAATTTAAGCCTGTTCAAACCATAAATTGTCATCCAGGTTGCACCATTTCAAAGAACACAGCGATGTAACACTCTGAAAGATCCATGTACTCAGATTATATTTTAAAGCATCCACATATTTCATTTTAAATCCTAAATATGACTGTAATAATCTCTCAAAAGAAAACTTAAAATTTACTGTCCTAATAATCTTGTCATGTTATCGCATTTTATCTTTTTGATTAAATTCTATTTCGATTATAAGCCCATCTGTCCAAATCTTAGTAACCACTACCCATTAACCACTACTTAAGAATTAACATGGTTTTCAGTACCTTTCGACCACTTCAGTCTTGGTTCCGCTGACACGTTTACTGAGGGGTTTGGTTCCACATACTTCTCATTAAACATCCTCCCCTCTCGCCCTGGCCAGCTCGCGACCCTCTGGGTGTCCATGGTCCTGGCTCGCCTTGGTTTCCACGTCGTCATAACAGCTTCCACGTATCTAGATCTAGCCGGTCATCTCTTCGCTCGTAAAGTTCTTGTCACAAAACTCGCACTGGTCTGTACTGATAGCCTTTATGTCCGTCCAATACATCGCTGCAATCTTCATGTCGAATATGCCAAGTAATATCAACTTATGACCGTGATGATAACTCTATAACGACACAGGTTATATCGTATGCAATACACCAGCCTGTACTCATAAGAAATTATGTCCGTCCTTGGCCTTGGATGTCGCTCTATATTTGGACTACACTCAGTTTATCTCTCATAGTTCACTGACCCTGGATACTCGTCTGCTTGTCAAGCAAATGCACATCGCTTCATTCATACGTTCTAGGCGTCAAATTATATCGGGCTCAGCCCATGCAGTCCTGTACCTCGTAAAAACTTAAGACACCACATGTGTTTGCTCGCACTCCGTTGTACTAATGACTAGTATTTCACAACATAATGCATTATGATCTGCGCTATAATATCGCCTCGCCACATTTGGCTTTAATATTCGTTAATACAGAGCTGTCCACGCAAGAAATAATACTGAGTCTTTCAGCTATGTTAAAAAAAAACTATCGGAATACCGCACTGGTTCCAAGTTGCCCGGTACGACTGCCCCTACACACTTGCTTGTAACTTCGGCGTACGGCGACACAAAATAAAGTGAATTTCGGTGTACGGCGATACAAAAGAAAGTGACCTGCTTCTCCGACGTGACCTTCCCACCTTGACTTTTCCTGGAGCTCATCAGCGCCCTCTACGCTTCTGGAACCTTCGCCTAGTCATGCTGTGGACTATGTCCATGACGTAAAAACATCAACCTCAGGTTACTTCCGCTTGCTTTCTTCCTCCTGCTATGCGACGTTGCCAGAGCTCTCAAAACCATGCGATATCGGTTACAACGCCAGGTTCTGTATGGTGAGCTCTGGCACCAAACCTCGTGGAGGCCCTAAGAGACGTTACAAGGACCAATTTAAACAGAATATGAAGTTGACAGGTCTCAATCCACAAACCTGGGACCAGCTTGCTAAAGACCGTTCAACTTGGCGCCAGACCATCCCAGCTGCTGTAAAAATGTTAGAAGAAGAACGTCGTAGACTTGTTAAGGCCAAGCGACAAGCACGAAAGCTCCGTGCAGCACAGCCATGCCCTCCACCAACAGTTCTGTGTGGACGCTTGTTTCATGCACGCATTGGACTGTTCAGTCACTGCGAACATGCCGACAGACCTCAACCTTAAGATTATGGTAGTTTTTTTTTTTTTTTTGAAGATCTATACTCGGAAACGAGTTAAAGCCGCCGCCGACGACATAGTACGATATATTTAATCAAAACGAAGTTGACATCTTTAATCAGCCCATTATGAGACTGCCATAACCTCACTTAACCACCACTATTTCCGGCTATCCCCCAAAGACTTTCACTACTATCCCTTGCTAAGCAAAAATCTTAGTATCAAAGAAATAGAATGGAATGGACAAAGTATCAGACATGGAAATGCAAACTTTATTTTTATTTGAACATAGGGAGGGAGAATGCATCAATTAGTGAATGTCTGATGATGATGAAGGATCACATCTCACTAACATTTGTAAACACAACCGAGCACGTATTATTCACATATTTCACATTAATATACGAATAACGTTTCACACAAACGCGACCGTTATTGCAACAAATGAAATGTGTTTAAAATAAAGCTAAGGAGACGTTGTAAACCCAATCGAATCACAATATAAATAATACTAAACAGAAGAATGCAGGCAAGATATGAAACCATAACTTTCATTGGCGGATGGCACTTCTACTCGGCCAATAGTGTGGAATCTTCTATTGGATGTCGGGTGAAGCCTATTGCATACCTGCCAACTTTTACGGTTTATCCGTAAAATATACGGAAATTGCAGCATTTTACGGTTTTACGGATGAACGGTGTCATTTAACGATTTCGCAGACAAAAATTTGGAACGATAATTTACATTCGAAAATACCGCCCACTTCCGTACAATCGATTGTTTGCGTGGGTCGAAGGCAAGTCCACGATAGTCGATAACTCGTTCTTTGATATGATTCGTACTTTTAACCGTGTGATGTTTGTGTCGTCATTGTAATTGAATTTGAAGCCGGGATAACCGTTCTTCCATGTGAATCTTAGGTGTCGACAGGCTCTGCTTCGCATATTCTTTGTTCCGCTCCGTTTGCTCGTTGCGATTTAAACCATATTCTTTGACCACGTTAGTTGTTCATTGTTCGCGAAGTTGGCGTTCCTTGAATGTTTTCGTCTTTTAAGGTTATGGCATATTTTAATGAAGCGTTCGAGTTTTTGTGCTATAACTTCGTGCTTCGCAGTTTCCTGTATTCCTTGGACTAATTACATTCGTTCCACGTGTGTGTGTTTTTTTTTCTACCATGTGCATATTCTTTCTTCACGAGGTTGGCATGGTGTTCATTTAATGGTTTAAGACTTTGTGTGTTTTGACATGTTTTAATGAAGTGTTGGCTGTCTTAAGTGTTTTATGTTATAATTTTATGTGACGTTCAGTGATCCAGGTTCCTATCGATGTTTTAGTAGATATCGAGAATGAACAAATCCAACAAGAAACAGTACTTCCAGACATTTAAAGAATCATACTCGGTTGATTTTCCGTGCATACTAAAATCAAGAAAGGGAGAAAAATTTGCCTTTTGCACGGTATGTGGGTGTGATATTAATGTTGCACATGGTGGAAAAAATGATTTAAGTAATCATGTGAATTGCGGTAAACACATAAGTTATGTTAAATCGAAGGAAGATAGCAAGAAAATCAACACCTTTTTTGCTAAGTCTGGAAACGTTGACAGTGACGTAATTAGGGCCGAGTGTCTGTTTACTTCCTTTTTGGTGGAACACAATGTGCCCTTAAGTGCGGCTGATCATGCTGGTGCTTTATTTAAGAAGATGTTTCCCACATCGGAAGTTGCAAAGAAATATAGTTGTGGTCGCACAAAAACGACATGCATTGTAAATAAAATGGCAAAAAATGCATCATCTGAAGTTAAGTGCCTTCAGAACGGACCGGATACAGATAAATCCCTTTTCTTTTCATCAGTGAGAAACTACTTTTGTACTGCCTGTGACTACATCATCAACAAGTTTCCACCCAAGGATGACATGTTAAAGAATGCTCAAGTTGCTAGGTTAGACAAAATTGAAGATGCACAGTTTTCTTCCATTCGTTTTTTCTTGGAAAAGTTTCCTATCATGTTATGCAAGGAAGAGAATGAAACTACAGATTCAACACCAGAATGTGAATGTGTGTTTAGCCTTGTGAATGAGCTTCAGGGGCAGTTCACAGCTCTTCAGGTAGATGACACTTTGGCTGCACATCAAGATGCTGCAAGTGATTCCAGTTGGGCACAAATATCAAGAATTCGTGGAGCCGATGGACTTCTTAAGTGTAACCGAATTTCTAGAGTATTGCTCTCTTTTCTCACCATACCCCATAGCAATGCAGAATGTGAATGTGTGTTTAGCCTTGTGAAGAAAAATAGAACACGGTTCAGGTCATCCATGTCCTATGAATCTCTGGAGTCTATTTCTATTTTGAAGACCAGGAGTTCTGGTCCCTGTTATGACCAAACATTTTCTCAAGACTTTTTGCAGGAAGCTAAAAAGGCCACAACCATGACTTAAAAGTCGAACTAGCATGTGATTTGCAATGTGTATTATATTATTTCTTGCCTGTGTTACGTTAAACAAGTTTTATTGTTTAAAGCCTTTTTCAATTATCGTATATCAGCTTAATCTATCAAGGAAGTCCTGTTATGTCTGCTCCAAACCAATATTCACCTCGCCTGCTGCTGATTAACATGGATTTCTTCTTGATTGTTATGTTCATCTACAAATCATGTAAGTAGATATGATTTCATTGAAGTATCCTGTTTAAAGCATGAATTATTGTATTTTGTAGCCCAGAAGTATTATTATTTTCGTCAAGCCGGGGTATGTCGAAAATCGTTAGATTTTTTTGTCGCGCGTGAGTTTTACTGATAGCCCTTTTCAAAAGTTGGCAGGTATGCTATTGGCTACACAATTCGATATCCTGCCTAATTACGTACACGATATGCAAAATGGCGGTCATATCGTCTGAATAACAAACTAATATACATTTTTTGAATGAATATTAATATACCGTAACAAGAAATATATTTTTGTCATAAAAGAGAATGAATTTCAGTTGATATAAATTTTTTAAAGAATTCGTCAATTTCCAAGAATGTTGTATTTTGACTCTCAATAATTAAGGAGGGGTACTATGTGCGATTTCCAAGATTTTTTTTTATTTTGGCTCTCGAAAATTAAAGGGGTACTATAGGCGAGAGGATCTTATAGCTGAGTCAATACGGTCTATAACTGCAAAACCAAGAAACACTGTTACTGCTATGGCTTAAAATGAAGAATACTGTATAAACAAACAAACTTGTAGATTTATGTGATTGTTAATCTGCTGATCTTAAGCCACAGGATTGAACAGTTTTATGTGAATTCTGAACCACCAAAATGTGTCTTCATTTCAAAAACTTCATGTGCATTGACTAGGATGCAATCTGTGGTCACCTTGATTAGAAGCTGAGATGGCTCATGCCATTTTGCATTTATTTAGTTTTTAAATTTTGTTGTTGTTACTGATTGTATAATATTGCTGTTTAACTTATTCATTTCCTAAGATTAAGTAATTTTTATTTGTATGCAGAGTCCACCATTGGCGATGGCAGTAGCTCTTGATCATCAACGTGGTGTCTCCCACGACAACAGTCACAAAATAGAGTTCCCAGTGATGGATATTGCGTCAATGCTTGGTTGGGGTAGTGGTGTGGTCAAGAATCAGCTCAAGAACCTTGAGTGGCAAAAAGGTCAGTTTATTAGTTTTTAACCTATTTTCATTTGATGAAAAAATAGGCCTATGAGATCACCTTTTGTCTGTGTGTGTGCATATGTGTGTGGAAGTGAGTGTCCCTAATAACTTCTAAATGGCTGGAGCGATTTTAATGAAACTTGGTAAGGTCATAGTACTATTTCGGCCGTCCCTGACCGTGCCCTTCAAATTTTATTACGTCTCACCAATTCAACATGGCGGCTGTGCAAAATATTTCACTGGCATTCCATATCTCCAAAACTATTACAGATATCACCCTGAAATTTTGTATGGTAATAAAGGGCACTTCTAGAAGTTCACCTATGGGACTTTCAAAAACCTGTTAACTACAAAACGAACATGGCGGCCAAGCGAAGTTGAAATGTTGAAATAGACTTTTCTTGCGATGTAACCATCCAATCGCAATAAAACTTGGTTCAGCAAATGTTTAAACACATTGTAATGCAGTGGCATCTAATTTAGTTTTGTGAAATTTTAAAATCTGATTTTCGTTTCTTGTGTCCTAATCATGCGATTGATGTTTGAATACTACACGTACACAATAATCTTCATGTAATATTACATAACTCTAAGGCCTACATATATAAAAATCCAACATGGCGAAAAATAAATTTGGACTGGGACAAGAGCGTGGAAGAGGAATGGTGGAAAGAAAGAGGAAGGTGGAGAAGTGTCATAAATACCCCGACCCGGCACGAGCTGGATAAGGGGAAATGATGATGATGATGTCTACATATCCTCATGATGGCGGCTGTACGAAATATTTCACCGGCGTTCTCTATCTCCGAAACTATTACTGATGTCACTCTGAAATTTTGTATGGTACTACTAAAAGTTCAGCTATGAGACTTTCAAAAAACCTGTAAAATACAAAACAAAGTTAAAGGGAAGTTAAAACATTTTTATAGACTTTTCTCGCGATTTAACCATCTGAGCGCAGTGAAATTTGGTACAATAAATGTTTATACACAATGTAATGTACTGGCATCTAATTTAGTTCAATTGTTCACATAACCTCAAGATAGCGGCTGAGCGCATTTTTTAAATTAAGTATTTATTTCTCGTGTATTAATCATGTGATTGAAGTGAACGCTTGAATAATGAACCTACGCAAACATCGTCATCTAATAGTACATAACTCTATGGCCTACATTTAAAAAAATCCAAAATGGCGACCAACTGAAATATTTACACAGTTCTCAATATCTATTAATCTATGATAGCAATCAAACTGAAATTTTGTATGTTGATAGAGTTAACCTATAGGACTTTCAATAACCTGATGAGGACAAATCCAACATGGCGGCGATGCGAAATATAAATATTTAAATGGACGTTTCTCGTGATTTAACCATCCGAGCGCAGTAAAACTTGGTATGGTAAATGCTTATACAAATTTCAATCAACTGGCATCTAATTTATTTCAATTGTTTTCATAACCAGAAGATGGCAGCTGTGCGAAATTTAAAAATCTCGTTTTTACTTCTTGTGTACTAATCATGTGATTGAAGTTTGAATATTACACCTACATAATAATCTTCATATAATAGTACATAACTCTAAGGCCTACATATATAAAAATCCAACATGGGGACCATCCGAAATATTTAGACGGTTCTCAATATCTACGAATGTATTACAGCAATCAAACTGATTTTTTAAAATGTTGATAGAGGCAATTAACATAAGTAGGATATTTGAAAATAGGCTGTATAGTTCTTCACGGAACTACTTGTTGTATCCTTGTGGTCCTATTTAGTACAATTTCCGCATATCCCATGTTCTCTCCTCCTAGGATTCATGATATACAAGATGGGCAAGTAGTCTCCATACCCTCATTGGTGCCTCATTATTCTGTTATAGTTGTAGTTATACACTCTGCCTTACACTTCTGGTGAATCCAAATTCGTATGATCCATGCTCCAAGCACAATTCGCTGTACTGTGTGATAATGCAGTTCTTTCCGTGTCCAGTCAAATTTAAAATCTCAATAAAATTAGTGGCTCTGGTGGCATTCAGAGATGTTCTTCATTGTGCAAAAGTGGTCTAACTGGGGCAGAATGAGTAGGTGGCTTTGATTTTGGAAAGCACTGCATTTGCACAGGTTGTCAGCATCAGGTGACATGAAGCCCTATTTTTGCGTGTTGGTCTTACTCCTTGGTTCTCCCTCCCTTATCTGATGAGTGTTTTCCACAGTGGGTGTTGAAGATCACTGCCTGGAGCCGTTTCTTCCTGTGCCAAGAGATATGAGGTAGTGATGGTAATGTTACATTTAAAGCAATCTTTTCTTGCATAAAACTGGCTCTAGCAATGTAATTTTAACTGTATTTTGAATATGTTTTGAAGTATTTGTAACTGATCCCAGATACTCTCTTCATGCACTTTTACCATCGCTTGCAAAGTTGGAGCTACAGATGTGCTACATGTCTCAGGATTTCACATTAGATACCTTCTCAACATACGTAGTAACTAGGATATACCGACTTGAAATTTTCTATTGGATTGTGAGAAGAGAACAGTTTTATTAAGTGTATAAATAATTAATGTAATTTATTTCAGGCACTAGAGAATTAATTATAATTCCCAACACAATCTAATTTGGGCACATTTGTGTTGACTGACTGAAAAGCTTCTAATAGATTACTTTGGCAACACTGAAAAATGGCATGTAATATTTCAAGAATGATGTATAGGGCTCGGATTTTTAGGTAAATATTTTTTTTATGTAAATACATATTAAATACATATTAAGCATTTTTTCTATAAATACATAAATTCCTGCTTTTCACTTATTAGCACATAAAAAGACATAATATTTACATTTTTAAAAAATCAGTTTATTGCATATTTGTTCTGTGTTACTTCAACGGGGAAGAACCTGTGAGCTAACTAATCTTCATGCAGAGCGTATGTCAGCTTGCAACTGTATTATTCTTAACTTGTCGCCCCGTGCCACTCACTGTGGAAGCCGGGAATTTCCAGATAATTTTACTTCTGATGGGGGCGTTCTGTTCTGCCAACCATGTGGGAAAGCAATCATGGCTGAGCAATGATCTCAAGTTACACAACACCTCGAGGGCAAGAAACATATTGCTGTAGTTTCGCGCCTTCAGAAGTAAGTGTTTCGCGATAATCGTCGGTCATTTGTGATGGACTACCTAAGATATATCTCGTTGTGTACTGTAATTCTTCAGTAGTCAATGAGACATAGCATAAATTGCATTCGTGAGTACTGCATATTGCTTATACAGTGAAACCCCTCATATCCGAACCCCGGAAATCCGAAATCCCGGATAATCCGAACGAGGATCTTGCGACAATTTGAAGTTTGAAAAAATACACGCAAAAAAGAGAAACTTAATTATTTAGTCATAAAACAATCATATACTCTGCATTATGACCGAATTTTACATAATTAGTTGAAAAATTAACAAGTACAGTTAGCATAGTGTAAAAGTGTCTACATAGACTACTTATCACATCCAGGATTGAGAAACGGAAACGTTGGTTATTATTATTCCGTAGGTAATCACATTGCTAAAACAATGAAATAGCAATAGAAACACACAAAATATCACTCATCTTTCACTTGAAATCAGTTATCTTCAATATTGTCAAAGTGACGAAAACCTTCCCGCGGAGGCAATTGCGCGCCAGCGTCGCACTAAGATGACATCGTTTGGCGTGGCTGCTGCGTGTTGTTCTACGAAGCGCAATGGGATGTCAACAGCAGATGTAGCTTCAGTATAAGTCACATTGTCTGCCGAAGTTTCTTCTTCCTCACTGTCATTAGCTACATTGCCGTCATGTTGACTTTGGACCAGACTCACTATTTCATGTTCGCCTGCCTCGCTCAATGTAGGCTACAGTCCTATACCGTAACGAGGGCTGGTCATTATGTTATGGATATCTTTCGGCTAATCCGAACAAATTGAAATCCGAACAGGCTACAGCCCCAATTAGTTCGGATTTGAGTGGTTATACTGTATTCACATTAATAAACTAAAATATAATTAATTATTTTTACTTTTTTGTCACATATTTCAGGTATTTTTAATACATAAAAAATAAATTTTCCCCCGATTTTTAGCACCTAAAAATCCGAGCCCTAATGATGTATAGTAAAATATTATTCTTCTTAATTCATTTCATCTTCTGTTCCTCATGAGTAAGGCCCGGATAGTTATGTGCTTAACTGTTCAGAAATATGTATTTATTTATGTGCTTAAAAGTGGAAAATATGTGATTAAGTTTCTAAAATTTGTATCATATTTATGTCCCCCAGTTACTCGAAATATAGTTAAAACATCTTGCTGCTTGAATAATCCATAATCCCGACTACAGTATAAAATGTTCCCGCTTAATAGGCTGGGGCTTGCTTCAGTTTCCAAATCCTACAATACTTACTGCAGATGCGCGATACGAAATCACGGATGTGCTGTTTCCGAATGTCATTCTGAAGAGAAGAAAAGATCACTTGAAAAACTTTCATAGACCTCTTGTCAAGTTGCGTAGACCACTGTAATTGCACGTAAAATTTCCTGTCAAGGTAAAGAGTATTGGAGGCTTTAATGAGACTGTTGACTCCAATCCCCCCTGCTATACTTCATGATCGGGGAGTTCCTGTCTTGAAATACTACTGCAATACAGAGACAAGGGTGCATTCATGAAATAGAGAAGCAAATTACTGGAATTGCCAACGGTCGAAAATGTGAACAGCAGTCGTCCAATGAGTACAACTTGCCACCATCATCATCATCATCATCATCATCGAAGTCCCACTCCAGTCACCCGGGTGTGGTTTACAAGCCTCCTCCACTCCTTTCTGTCCTTCCATTTTTCCTGTTCCATCACTTCTGCCACATGCAATCCAGTTTTTCTAATGTCCTTCAAAATTTGGTCCAACCACCTTCTTCTCGGTCTTCCAACTGGTCTCTTTCTAACTTACCATCAAATATAGGAAATATGTACTTATGAATAAATATGCCAGATTATGTATTTATTTATAAAAATGGCAAAAGTATGTAAATAAATAGAAAATATTTAATTAAAGAAAAAATATTTAAACACATAACTATCCGGGCCTTACTCATGAGGTTGGCATCAGAATGGTCATGAAAACAACCCACCCTATAGAAATTCATTGCATCTCATTCCCTACCCCATTATTATGAAATGAGTGTTAGACATAAAGTACACTGGAGAGTTTCTATAATACCAGAAATCTTTTATCTTATAAAAAGTACGGCGGCCTAATGCTAGTTTTGTGTGTAATTTTCAGTGAATGATAAATGGAGGAAAACAGGGCTTGTTGTGGAATTCTCATGCCTTGGCTTTAGAGTTCAAGCTCCTGGCAACCTCAAACCTGCTGAATTGGATGAAGCATTGGATTCCCTTCATGAACGTGTTGAGTATCAAGAAAAGACATCTCATCAAAATCTTCAGACTGTTTTTAATTCATTGACAAGGTAATAATTTCGTCTCTTCCATCAATACAATCGTATTGGTTGCATTTATAAAACCGTATTATAATGCTTAATTTTGTTAATGCAGCCAATGGCTATGTACTTTTTTTTTTTTTTTTTTTTTTTTCTTTTCAGGATGGGCCAGGGAAGGGGTATTGGAAAGAAATAATAAAGAAAAATAACCCCTTGCACTACAGCCCATTAAGGGCCTAGGCCTACCAAGCGACAGCTGCCCAACCATTTGGCCTGCAGATGTTGGGGTGACACGTGGTCAACGCATGCACCCTGTTCCAGCCCTCACGTCAGTTTCTAAAATCCCTGACGGAGCTGGGATTCGAACCCGGGGCGTCCGGGTGAGAGGCCGTCGGAAAGAAATAATGCTTAAGAGAAATAGTAAATAATGCATCATAAAGATGTTCATATTTTTTCCAAGAAATTTGATTCTGGTCTGAGGGCTAGAACGGTGTACACTCTGCCTCGTGAGGCAAAACAGATGAGGTGGGTTTGATTCGCACCTCAGCTGTCCTGAAGGTGGTTTTCCGTGGTTAACCAATTCTACTCTGGGCAAAAGGCAGGGTGGTTACCATCTTAAAGGCCACGGCCGCCCCCTTCCCTACCCCTGCCTGAATTACAAATACATGCACTACTACAGACACCATACTAACACAGGTTATCAGACTTCTCTCTCTCTCTCTCTCTCTCTCTCTCTCTCTCTCTCTCTCTCTCTCTCTCTATATATATATATATATATATATATACTAGGGGTCTTCAGTACTGAAAATTTGGGTTTGGTTCGGTAAAAAAATGTGTACTTTGGTTCTTGGTACAAAATCGGTTCGGCACAGCTCGGCTGATTTTCACACTAAACTAGAGTAATTTGTAAAACATTAACAAAGAAGTAACACATGACTTCTAAAGATTATAAAGTAAACCAAATATTTACCAAATAGCTCAATTTTTATTTAAAATACAGAAAAAATGTAGGCCTACAGCTAATAATCTCATACAATGTTCCATTAACTTTCAAACTTGCCCTTTTCGTGTGGAGTAAGCCAATTGATGCATACATTAATTAGACATTAGGCTCACACTGGAACACTTTAGTCCATAATTTAAAATTTTATTTATCATTAGACTTATTGTGCTCTAGTATTTAACTAACTATTGAAGTAAAACATTGATGATAAAGGGCACAATACTTTGGATGTCAGAAGATAGAAAGAAAGAAAGAAAGAAAGAAAAAAAAAAAGTTTCCTAAAATTACAAGTAAAAAAAAACACACAAAATAACACACTCACCGGTACATTATAAAACCAGCTAAAGCATTAAAAAGACAGTAGGTCAAATTACTAATGTTGTCAATAAGAGGAATCCTAAATAGCCTAAGTTTTTCAGTTTATAAAATTATACCTATAACAACAATATACCTTGCAAATTACCATAGGCCTACTAAAATAAGCCAACCATATGAAATGGAGCAACGTAGCACCATTGAGTTACCCTGGGGATAAAAATAAACAAAACAATTTAAATACCCATAGGCCTATTTATTTATTAAATAAATGAATAAATTGAGTTACTCTTGGGGTAAAAATAAACAACAATTAAAATATACATAGGCCTTTAAATAAATCAAACAAAATTAACACTTTTAGCTTAGATGTGTCTACTGTTTAGTAACAAAAAGTCCTCTCGGCACGCCGGAAGGCGGAGGTAGATTTCACCGGACAAACTTGGAGATAGGCGAAAATAGGCAGAATATGCAGGTTTTCGTAGAAGGATCAGACCTCATTTATCGCGTGAAAGTATTTTATAATTGGAGATTAATTAACTTTGTTTGTCTTCATTTTAAACATATTTTAAACATTTTATTGTCTTACGGGGACGGTAACCTTCTTGTCATTTGGAGTCCATTTTTAGCCTATTTTCAATTTTGAAAAAATAGGCTTATGAGATCACCTTTTGTCCGTGTGTGTGTGCGTGTGTGTGTGTGAGGTGTGGGTGTGTGTCCCCCCCCTAATAAAATCTAAACGGCTGGAGCGATTTCAGTGAAACTCGGTAAGTTCATAGCACTATTCCCGGCGACGTCGACCGTGCCCATCGAATTTTGTTACGTCTCACCAATCCAACATGGCGGCTGTGCGAAATATTTCACTAGCATTCAGTATCTCCGAAACTATAACGGATATCGCCCTGAAATTGTGTACGGTGATAAAGGGTACTACTAGAAGTTCACCTATGAAACTTTCAAAAACCTGGTTACTACATAACCAACATGGCGGCCAAGCGAAGTGGAGACTTTTAAATAGACTTTTCTCGCGATTTAACTATCCAAACGTAATGAAACTTGGTACAGCAAATATTTATACACATTGCAATACACTGGAATCTAATTTAGTTCAATTGTTTACATAACCTCAAAATGGCGCCTGTGCGAAATATTTCACTGACATTCTATATCCCCGAAACTATTACAGATATCACCCTGCAATTTTGTACGGTGATAAAGGGTACTGATACAAGTTTACCTATGTATAATTCATAAACCAGTAAAGTACAAAACGAACATGGCGACCAAGCGAATTTGAAATATTTTAATAGACTTTTCTCGTGAGTTAACTCTCTGAGCGCAGTGAAATGTGGTACAGTAAATGATTTTGCAGATTGTAATGTACTGCCATCTAATTTAATTCAATTGCTTACATAACCTCAAGATGGCGGCTGTGCGAAATTTTAAAATTAAGTTTTTATTTCTTGTGTCGTAATCATGCGATCGAAGTGAAAGTTTGAATAATGAACCTAGGCAATAAGTGACCTTGAATGGTACATAACTCTATGGCCTATACATATAACAATCCTAAATGGCAAGCTTCCGTAATATTTAGACGGTTCTGAATATATATGAATCTTTTACAGCAACCAAACTGAAATTTTTATGTTCATAGAGACTATGAACATATGTTCACCTATAGGACTTTCAGTAACCTGGTGAGCACGAATCCAACATGGCGGCGACGCGAAGTATAAATATTTAAATGGACGTTTCTCGCGAATTAACTATCCGAGTGCCGTGAAACGTTGCACGTTTTAAATGCTTACACAAATGTTGATCCACTGGCATCTAATTTATTTCAATTGTTTGCATAATCACAAGATGGCTGCTGTGCGTAATTTTAAAATCTCGTTTTTACTTCTTGTGTTCTTATCATGCGATTGAAGTTTGAATACCACACTTACACAATAATCTTAATAAATAGTACAAAAATAAAAATCCAACCTGGCGACCGTCTGAAATATTTAGACGGTTCTCAATATCTACGAATCTGTTACAGCAATTAAACTGAAATTTTGTATGTTGATAGAGGCAATTAACATGAGCAGGATATATGAAAATAGGCTGTACGGTTCTTCACGGAACTACTTGTTATACTTGTGGTCACACTGTCCTTATGCAAGGTAACGACACTGATGTGTAACTATGTAACGGTCTGTTACTTCTTCACGCAAAATTATATCTCCCGCAGAGATGTTGGTTGGTTCCTCAGTTTAGGGGCTGCGACAACGCGGTCATATAACCCCATGTACTTTGGGTGAGTGTAGAATCTGTCTGATAAACGGTGTGAATTGTGATGGCTGTATTAGTCTGTAATTCAGGTAAGGAATGCAGACGCTAAATTTCAAGCAGTAGTTCCTAATGTTGCTACCAGATACTAACGTCAACGCCACCCAGCTGTGAACTTGGCTACTGGATGCCACCTCAATCAGCAACTCGCAACGAACGTTGGAACTTCCCCTCCAAAGGAAAGCTTACTGAGGGATTTTTAGCGCTCTTAGAAAATCCGACGACTTTGGTCGGCTTTGAACCCGCGACCTTGGGCATAGAAGTTTAGCATGCTACCAGTTACGTCACCGAAGCCGCTTCACACTTAGTCAGATGGAAATCTGAATCTGATCTCGCGCAAGTGCGTTGTCATGGCAACGTCTGATGGCTCATCCCTCATCAATTTAGTAGTGTTGCCATGTCAACCACTGATAGCTCTTGGCATTTTCTTATAATTCCGAAATCATTTTTCTCATCCCTTGGCGCAATGGTGGCTCATATCAAAAATTCTTTCAGACAAACGTTTTAGCTAATTATTAGGGGAATATTGTCCATTTTGTACGGTTTTGATATTGTGCCTATTAACAGAGATATGATTAATGTTTCCCGAAAAAAACACTTTTTCCCACCCCTTTGGTCAATGGTTGGTGCTATCAAAAAACGTTTCAAACATAAATTTCTGAGCTTTATCCGACACATAGTATGAACTTTGAACGGATTCGATATTTCACATATTAAGAGTGTTATAGCAATATTTCATTTTTTCAAAGAAAAAAAAAGTCCCCCATTTTCATCCCCTTCGACCGATTTAGCCCAGTAACGAACTCGTCCGAGATTTTATGGGTATACATATTCGGTAAAAAATTCAAAGTGATTGGTGCAAAATTACGGCAGTTATCGTGTCCACAAGAAACTGATATACATATATACATATATTACATAAATTATATATAAACTTTTGAACTGACGGTAGTTTTGGGGTCTGGGGGATGTGAAACGCGAAGATATGTCGAAATTTTCCGGAAATCGAAACATGGTACCCATTGCAATAGTTAGCTTTCTAATGAAATCTACCTAAAATACTGCCGTCAACGACGCCTAGCTGTGAACTTGGCTACTAGATGCCACCTCAATCAGCAACTCACAACGAACGTTGGAACTTCCCCTCCGAAGGAAAGCAAACTCAGGTTTTTTAGCGCTCTTAGTAAATCCGACGACTTCAGCCGGGTTTGAACCCGCGACCTTGGGCATAGAAGTTCAGCATGCTACCAGTTCCGATACCGAAGTCGCTTCCCACTGACATATGAAAACTGAATGTGATCTCGTGCAGTGGCGTTGTCATAGCAACTGCTGATGGTCATCCCTTATCAATTAAAAGTAAAGTTGTCATGACAACCTCTCTTGGCACTTGGCATTTTCTTATAATTTAAATCATTTTGTTCACCCCGTGGCGTAATGGTGGGTCATATCAAAAATTCTTTCAGACAAAAGTTTTAGGTAATTATTGGAGGAATATTGTCCATTTTGTGCGGTTTTGATATTGTGCCTATTAACAGAGATATGATTAATGTTTCCCGAAAAACCCACTTTTTCCCACCCCTTTGGTCAATGGTTGGTGCTATCAAAAAACGTATTTGACATAAATTTTTGGCACTTATCCGACACATATTATGAACTTTGAATGGATTCGATATTTCATGTATTAAGAGAGTTATAGCGATATTTCACTTTTTCGAAAAAAGCCCCCCATTTTTACCCCCTTTGACCGATTTTGCCCATTAACGAACTCGACCGAGATTTTATAGGGATACATATTATGTAAAAAATTCAAAGTGATTGGTGCAAAATTACGGCAGTTATCGTGTCCACAAGAAACTGATATATATATATATATAGATAGATAGATAGATAGATAGATACATATATACATAAATTATGTATAAACTTTTGAACTGACGGTGGTTTTGGGGTCTGGGGGATGTGAAACGCGAAGATATGTCGAAATTTTCCGGAAGTCTAAACATGGGACCCATTGCAATAGTTAGCTTTTTAAAGAAATCTACCTAAAACTGCAGGTCTAATAAAAAAAACTCTGATAAGAAAAAAGTAAAAAACACTCAAATCATGTGTAATGAAAAAAACTATGATAAAAAAATTAAAAACACAACAAAATCAGTCCTACAGTATATACAGACTATAGGCCCTAATTATTTTTCTGAAATTTATAGGAAAATGTAAAGGAAAATTCACAAAATATCACAAATAGGAGGCTCTCTTGTAGTATCCGTTGCCCGTTTCGAAAGTGCGTTATTTTACTTAGTAGCGCTCTGAAAATGGTTTGTAATTACTCTGCCACGTTATTAAATCCATTTTCCATTAACAAACACCGCGTAAACACTTCCAAAATAAGGAAATTGTCAACATTAACTTTCAAGTAATAAACTTATCAAAAAGCAAGTCGCCATGTTTGCTGCCAACTTACTGATTGTACTACTAGACAAAACCATTAGCCTGGATAAAGATTATTGATGCATGATTACCCCCACTGTGGGTGACAAAAACCAGGGGTGTTTATAATAGCCTAACGCGGGCCACGCTACCTAACCTTTATTGGCCTAGGCGAAAACCATTGGTCTGGATGAAAATATTGGTCTGGAAACAATAATGTCGGCACTCTGAAAAAAGTTTAATGGCGCCGGGCAACGTATACTACACGAGTTCCAAATAGGAAAATAATTGCACTGTAACCTAGATGTATTTTAAGTTTTGATGTAGAAAGACAAGTTTTTCTACATTTTCTGGAAGGAGTCTACGACGGAGATTTATCACAACATTTCCAGCTGAAGAGAACACCCTTTCAGAAGAAACTTCTGTGGCTGGAATTCCCAAATACTTTTTTGCTAAGGGTGCCAATAATGGGTATTAGTAAAAGTTTTCTTGCCACCACATAAAAAGATCATCGAGAAGGTCTATGCATCCTTCAGAAAAATACGCATCTACTTGAAGCTCCCCTGAAAAAGCCAAAAACTTAAGATTAGACCAGGCTGCTACAATAATAAAGCTTCACTTAGGCCGAAAAGTTGTAAAATTAAATTGCTTTATTTTTCTTATCAATAGACCTCTCCCTACTCATAATAAAAATAGTGATTTCATTTTACCAAAATTAACACGAAATGTTGTTTGCAGCAGTATTTAAGTTTTTGTTATTACAATCTACCATATTGACCTATTCTACTTATCTTGGCATTAGGCAAACTTCATTTTTCTCATATGTAATGTTCTGGAGTCATTTATTGCAGTACTCACCTTTGCTGTTTTTAATCCTGGTATCTGTAGATGCATCTCTGTTGGTTGCTGTGTAGGAACGATGTCCACACTGCTGACAGGTTATTAGGCCTACCACTAGGCCTATTATTAGAGCTTGTCGAAGAACTCTCATTTGCATCGAGAGAGGCTCTGTCAACCTTGCTTACTTCCAGCTTAAGTGTCATTTTGGCGGACTCTTTCAAAGGGATCGGCAAAATTGAATCTTTGAATCGAGGATCAAGTAGCATGCAAAGTTGATCAGGTTGTTGATCATTCAGTCTGGGAAATTTGGTGTGAAGAGACTGAAGAAGTGTTTTTGCAAGTGTGATGCCAGATTCTTTTTCCCCAATTACTTTTTGTAGTTCATTTACTATTCCATTCAATAGTGGTATAACCATACTTCTAGTAGGTTTCCTTTCAGAGGAGACCTCTAAAGTCGTGTCATAAACTGGTTTCAGTATCTTTACATAAGACTCAATCAGCCCCCATTCTGAAGAGCTTAGGTCATCAACGCTACATTTGGGTTTACTCAGTTCTAGGCACAATGGTTCCCTTAGCTGTAAGAGCCTATCAATCATGAGGTACTCACTATTCCATCTTGTCTCAACATCCTGTATCAACTCCAGTTTCCTCAGGCCCAGCTGCTCTTGGCGCAGATGCAGTTGATTTTTGGCCGTCGAGCTATGCTTGAAGTGACCTACAATACTCCTACACTTTTTGACCAAATTGTCAAAACAAGGGTAGTTTTTTTTTTTTTTTTTTGTCAGCTTAACTGCCAGATTGAGGGTATGTGCAAAACATTTTAAATGCACAATGCTGTCCGCATTGGCCAATGCTGTTTTCTTGTTTGCTGCATTGTCGGTGACACAATAAATAGTTTTTTTTAAATCTTGAAGACCCCATTCCCTTATCACTTCATTCAAGTGGGATGAAATATTTTCTCCTGTATGGCTTTCGGAGAAAGGGACACAACCTAAACAAACGGATTCTAAGTTAAAATCTTTTGCAACATAATGTGCTGTTACAGCCAAATACGAGAACACTGACTCAGATGTCCATAGGTCAGTTGTAAGAGAAATTGAATATAATTCCTGATCACAATGAGTCATTATTTTGGTCTTCAATGCATCTCGAGTTTGAAAATACAGTTCTGGAAGTAAACTCCTGGAAACTGTGACTGCGCTTGGAAGTACAATCTTGTCATCCGATATGGCCATAATATTTTTAAAACCCGGTTCCTCAACTATAGTATAAGGGTGAAGTCCCTCAGCAATCATCATCATCATCATCATCATCATCTTGCACAGTTTCCAGCCACTGGCCGGGTCTGTTTGGAACACAAGCCTCTCCAACGTCTTCTGTCTTCCCACCATCTCTCAGCCTCCACCCTTGTCCAGTCTTCTCCTCTCTTCTTCACGCTTTCTTCCACCCCCTTCAGCCACCTGTCTCTCGGTCTTCCCCTCGGTCTCTTTCCTTCCCACTTCGTCTCATGTACTCTCCTGGGTATCCTCTTCTCCTCCATTCGTTTTACATGTCCATACCATCTAAGTCTAGATTTCTCTATACCATCCTGTAATGGTTCCTCCTTCATTAATTCTCTGGTCCTCTCATTTCTTATTCTGTCCATCTTTGTAGCTCCAATACTGCTTCTCAAGAACCTCATCTCACTGGCCTGTATTTTGCTCTTCTCCCTTCCTTTCATAACCCAGGTCTCCGAGGCATACGTCAGGATAGGGACATAGTACGTCCGATATATGATCTTTTTGCTGTTCTGAGGGACATCCTTGCTTCTCACACTCCTCCGAAATGCTTCTGCCTGCCTCCCCCGCTCATTTATTTCTCTATCGTTTCTTCCATTATCTTGTATCAGGCTTCGCAGATACTTGAAACTCTCCACTTTCTTCAGCTGTTCCCCACCAATTGTTATTCCCGTTGTGGTTCTTTCCTTCTTCCTTGTTGTGATCACCATCTCACTCTTATTTATGCTAAATTTCATCCCATATCCTTGTATTATCCCTTCCCACACGTCCAACTGTTCCTGTACCTCCTCCTCCTTGTTTCCCCAAATTATCAAATCATCTGCAAACACCATTGCTTTCATCTTTCCTTCCCCAATTACTTGTGCCACTCGGGTCATTATGTCATCCATCACCACAATGAAAAGTAACGGTGACAGTGCACTTCCTTGTTTCAGGCCGTTTCTCTGTTCCAACCAGTCTGATCTCTCTCCTCCCACTTTCACACAGCTCACGCTTCCCTTGTACATCTCCTTTATCCTCTTTATAGTCCATTTCTCTACTCCTCTATCCTCCAGGGACTTCCATACTTTGTTTCTGCATACACTGTCATATGCTTTCTCAATGTCCAGGAAGGCCATCAGTAGATCTGTTCCATACTCATAGTACTGTTCTTGTAACTGCCTTACAGCAAAAATCAAATCCACTGTGGACCTTCCTGCTCTGAAGCCATGTTGTTCTTCCCTCATCCCTCCTTCTAACCTTGTCCTAATTCTCTTTTCCAAAACTTTCTCGAAGATCTTTGCACAATGACTCATCAGTGTTATTCCCCGATAGTTTCTGCAATCTGTTCTACTACCTTTCTTGAAGATCGGGACAATGATTCCTTTTTTCCAGTCCTCCGGGGTCTACATTTTGTTATTCCTTTCCTAATAGCTAGAGATAGGAAAAATTCGCGATTGTGAATTTCGCGAATTATTAAATGAAGTAATACACAGGTTTTAATGTGTTTTAATAACCCTAAAAATGGCAAAAAAAAATTGTTGACCCCTAATATACAGTAAAACTTCTTTTATACGATTCACACTTATACGTTTTCTACACTTATACGTTTTCTACACTTATACGATTTTTTTCTTGGTCCCGGCAAAATCCCTATACTTTCCATGTTAATTTATTTCCGATATACGTTTTACATTTATTCGTTTTTCACGCTTATACGATCATATCTTACGTCCCCGAGAGAAAAATGCGTCGTTTGTACGTTTACAACGGTTTCCCTACCTAAAATCTCTAAAAATATTGGAGCCAGAAACTTATGACACGCACTGTACGTTTCTCGGAAACCATCCCTCGCGCGGCGCAATGTTGTGGCGAGAGCGGCCTTGAAGCTTTGTTCAGCCGGAATTGCGTGTGTTGCGAAATACAACATCACTTGCTTCAGTCATTGTTCTGCCTTGTTCGGTGCTTCAGTTGTGGTTAACCTTGATAGCAGTGAACATGGGTGAAAGGAAGAGGAAGTGCATTACGATTGCTGTTGTTCACTTCTTAACGGGGGCCATCGCTCGCCCGCGCTGCGGGCCTGTCTCCCGCCAGGCACCACAGAACAGCATGCGTAGCTCGCGCGGCCTATAGCCTATACTGTAGTTCACAGCTGGTGCTGAAAATGTTCGCCATTCACTGCTACACATCGCTGGCACCTCTTTATGAAATTGTCATTTACGTTCTGAAGTTCCTCACCACCGATTGACTGTATTTCAACTGTAATATAGTCTTTAAGCTCATTTTCGCGAAAGATTTCCTGTACTTTATGAAGATATTTACACACGTTCACGTAATGAAAATCGCATTGGAACATCACACTGAGCACTAAAGGCGTGAACAATTGACTAAACTGAACCCCACACTGCTAAAGCACACTGCAAAGGAGGGAAACTTGTGGCGCCAAGAAGCGCATTACGGCAAAGTGCTTGACGGGGGACCGGCTCGCGGCGGGTGCGAGTGAGGGTCCGCGTCGCATATAACACCAAGTCCCTGTATAACCCATAATGTCACATACATTTTGCAGTTTTTATTAGCGACTTTCATTTACGCGTTTTTCACGCTTATACGTTTTTTTCATTTGGTCCCTTGAAAATCGTATAAGTGAAGTTTTACTGTATACAGTAATGGGACTAAATGACCACGATGTCCAAGCCCCTCAAACGAAATAACAACTGACTTCCCTATCCTCAGCCGTATTACAAATACACACATTAATACAGCCATCACAATAACACAGGTTTTCATACATAAATCCATACACACTCAAGTACACTGGGCTAAATGACCATGATGTTCAAGCCCCTCACATGAAGCAGCAACAAGAGTTATTTCTAAGATTCTGAAGTTACCCGTGTCAGAATCCGACATGTGCACCTAGGAGAGGAATGTAAATTTCATTTATTGTTAATGAATGGTAATGAGTTTTCATTTATTAAATCATATACAGAGTAATATCCTACCGACTGCAGTAGCTACGCATGCTAAGACACAAGGCCATAGGGCCTGAATAGCGTCGGATTCAGTAGATCAGTTGGTTCGAACCTCACAGTTCTTGAAATGGTTTTCTGTAGTTCCCCACTTTCAATTCCAGGTAAATGCTGGGACGGTACCTTTAATAAGCCATGGCTGTTTCCTTCCAAAATCTTGCCCAGTTTCATTCATTTGATCTCTCAGTAACTCCTCTGATGAGATTAACATTAAGAAGAACATCCGACTGTAAAAACCATGCACGACATAGGAATTCAGCTCGCCTCATCCCTAACCCATAGAAAGGGGAATATTGAGGATCTACAGTAGATCAGGGCCATCCAGACAGCGCTCCGGCCGCGCTTTAAGTCAGTGCTCCGAGCACTTTGTTGGAAGGTAGTTTCAGAAGTGGTGGGAGGAGCTTGGCTGGCTGAGCGCACTGAAGTGTGCAGCCGATTCATCAGTCGCTAGTCTAGTCCAATGTGCTTTGTTGACAGCGTGTAAGTAAATCAGTTTCGCAGTGGGCATGACTGAACAGCATACAAGAAAAGGAGTGGTGAAGCAGTAGTCTTTAAAGCAGAATGGGAAATTTCATTTTTCTGTACAGCTTATAAAGGGCATACCAAATGTTTAGTGTGCAACAGAGATGTAATGTGTTAAAAAGAACACAATTTGTTGTTGAATTTTCCTCTCTAACATGTTCACGTTTCAGTTTGGAATAAATGGCAATACGGTATTCTTTACTTAACACTTGTGTTCGTTTCCTGCACATTCCATACATCGGAGTACCATTCAATCTGTATATGCGGTATATTTGTTATGGCAAAACAGCCCTATTAATATGTCAACAATCCCACAAGAACCGTCGGCCGCACGACTACGTACGTATCTAGTCAGCGTGGTCCAAACATCGTCCATCTCCTCGCAGCCACAGTGTAGTGGCGGTAGGGGAAGGAGCACTAGTCTGACAGCCCAGTGCTCCATGAGCGCGGCCGTGCTCCCCGAGCGCAGCCACGCTCCCGGAGTGCAATGACTGGATGGCCCTGATCTAGATCATCACTAGGAGGTGTTCCCTCTCGTTTTTTCATTCCAATTACTGTATTTTTATCCTTGGATTTATAGATATGGCATCTAGGATTAGTTAAGAATACAATGGCTGGTGTCTGGTGAGATTGCTGATATGACAACAGTAATCCCAGGTTATAAAAAAATCCCCAACATGCACTTCCCTTGAAGCACTGAATTTATGGGTAGTTTATTGGCTTTGTTTATGTTGACATGATGTTATACCCCCACCACAGTTTTCTTAACTGGGTCTACGTGTATCATTATTCCAGAGTTTTAACTTGATATTTTTATTTTTTTTCCAGTGTGGCATTTCCCACATGCATGGACTGTTTAGAAGAGGCTGACTTGGATCGAAGTGAAAAGTTGAAGATAATGATCCGAGAATATTTTCAACTTGAAACGCTCAGTGTAGATGTTGAAGCACAGGTAAGCTTTATTTATAGAAAAATGTAGAGGTTTTTGTTGTAATGGTGTGGAATGTAGTGTATATTGGTCCACGAGGCCTCTAGTTTTGTTTGATTTGGCACCTCCTAATTCACTGCAGGTATGTTCATTCTTAACTCTCTATGAGCTAAATTATATATATATCAGTTGTCTCACATAAGTCTTCAGTCATATTTTCTCTGGTGTGTATCAAGATATTTCCAATTTTTTATTTTAATCTGTTGGTAGAATCAGCCCAAGTAAGGCCTGTTTATCAGCTACATCATGGTAACGCCCAGTTTAATTGGAAAATGGCTTTGTGTTAGGCTTTAAAAATTAAATCTTGTTTAATGCGTATTTTTATGTGACTAATCAACAGAGTAGCCTCAGGTTAGTCTATCGTGATATTAGTTCAAGGATATTTACTGATATGTTCCTTAATTTTGTAAGTTTTTTTAGTGAGCTTCGTTCATACTCAAAGTTTAAAATCACTGTATTATTATGTAGATTAAGGATTTCACGGTCCGGAATACTATTAAAATTATTCATACTTTTGGTATATTGCCGTGTGGAAGTAAAATTAAAATTCCTAGACGTTTCGAGGGGGACCTTGCCTCCTTTTTCCATAGAAAAAGCAATGTGGCCAAAGAATGTGTGTCAGTGAGTTTACCATAAAAAAAAATAAAAAACTAGAGATATTCCTCTGTTCGTCACCAGATAGCAGCCAGAAGTTACTGCATGGACCTTGGTAGAAAAACGCACCGTATTAAGTAGAACAGCTCATTGCAAGGAGTCTCATTTATTTTTCCCCTCCCTCTTTTCCTTCTCCTTCCTTACTACTCTTCCCGCCATTCTACTTAATACGGCGCGTTTTACTAACAAGGTCCATACAGTAGCTTCTGGCTGCTATCTGGTGACAAACAGAGGAATTTCTCTAGTTCTTTTGTAAGCGCATTGACACACACTCTTTGGCCACATTGTTTTAATTCTATTGAAAAAGGAGGCAAGGTCCCTCTCGAAACTTCTAGGAATTTTAATTTTATTTTCACTCGGCAATATCCCAAAATTATGAATAATTTTAACACTACCGTATACCCAAATACTACCACGCATTTTTATACAAAATCGGATGTGAAAAATTCGGGTGCGGGTATTAATTGGACCATCCAAATTTTAAAGATTTAAATTGCCCGCTACGCGCGAGAATCCGCTATATGGTGCTAGTGCTTGTTCGGGTGTACTTGTTTATTTCCGTCTAGTGGCATGACCAGTAGTGCAAGCCTAGCACAAGCGTGAGTTTCGTGAGTTGCGTGATAACATGGCATCAGTAAACGCAAAACAAGTGTTCAAAATAGCTACCATGAAATCTCGTCATAGGTGGTACACTGCAAAGTACTTTATATAAGTCGGTCGGTATTAAAAACAAATATTTCATATTTCAGGTAGTTGCCATATAACATGCAACCTTGAACTCGGCGCATGCACTGCTGTGCGGCTGCAGCGCTGCCTTAGTCCTGTGATCAGTCAGTTGTGATGATGCAAGAGAGTGGTTATTTAAATGGGCTATTCTTTATTTTCGCAAATAAAGTATAGGTTAAAATAACTATTTTGTGTGTTGATTTAAGTATGCTAGCTGCTCATTTGTGTGCCTTTATACAGGGAGTTCTTTCCAAGTCTTCGCTTTTCAGGCCGCGACCCGCGGGAACTCCATTTGTGGTCCGCAGGATTCTCCATGTGAGACCATATGTCGTGTGTCGATAGCAGGCCGCTGACGGGTGACAGCTGCAGACTGAAGCAATTGCTCAATAATATCCGCACTCCTTTGCTGGCCCTTGCTGCCACTGTGCTCACTGTCTCCACTTGCATGCGCTCCTAAACCTCGGTACTCCGTCACAAAGATTTTAAAAGGACTCCCTGTACCACGCTTTCCTAACCTATATCAAGAGAAATTTTCACCTTTTATACCCTCCCCTATTTTTGAAGCCGAAATTTCGGGGAAAAGGGGGGTGGGGTGTTGAAGGCGGAACTTATTATGTAATGATTGTGTACCTTCTTATGTTTCGTTTAATGATATGTAGTAAAGTATCATTAGTATACATTTGTTTAAAATAAGGTGACAAGAATAGAAATAAGGTACGGGTATTATTGGGGGATGGGTAATATTCGGGTATATACAGTTTATTATTATTTTGTGTTTAAATAATGATTTTGTAATATTGATTATTGGCAGAGTGTACTTAAAAAATCCCTTATAAAATTAAGGAACATGTCATTGTTAAGTCAATATGGATCCAAATATTCAAAGATGTTTCATTTCATATCTTTCTAATACCGTATATCTATTGGTGATGACCAACAGGGAAACAGTTTTTATTTTAAATAGGTACTGGGGGCTGTTCGTCGACAATACAGTGCTGCCAAGCTAGGATAGTTGGGCAATCAGCCTCTCTCAGCATAACAAATGGTAGTCTTGTTTTATGGTTACCGTCAATAAATAGTGTTGGAATTAATATCGATGCTGCTATTAAATGTTCGGGTAAAATTATAGAGAAAGATCCTGTGCATTAATCTGACATCATGTGGTCATTCATGGTGGAGTATTTCTTGTATTTGGGTGCATTAATTTGTTCTTGGTAGTGAATAGAAATGTTCCTCCCTGATTAGCCAGTACAACTATCTTTACATTTAATACATGTCAGTTGGTAGATTCCCAAATTTAAGGATTAATTGGACTTTTTGACAATGTGGGAGTTAAATAAGTTATCAGTAGAGCCCGGATTTGTAAGCACAATCAAATGGTGAAATAAGCAAGCATATAACAGGGTGTCTACCGGTAACGAAAGTAACGAAATTCACAAATGGGTAACGAAAGTAACGAAAAAGTAACGAATTTTACAAACGGGTAACGAAAATTTTCTGAAAGCGGGTTGAATCATTTAAGCTCGCGCCGCTAGGCTCAGAGATTGCGATGGAGCGAGTTTCACGCAAGAGGCGCCGTCCCTATTGCATAGTACTAAGCTATATTTCCCCGTGCCCGACCTCAAGGAAATACATACTGAGGATACCTTGAGTGGTATACATCGGTTCAACGTATATTTTCGGCATCAAGAAGACTGGAGTTTCGTGTGAAACATTTTTCTGTGTTAATGTATTAGGAAACCTGACTTTTCGCGAGACCTTTATTCGCGAATACTTCCGAAACTAAAAAGAAATCTCTCATTTCTGTTATTTGGAAATTATGTCAAATTGAAGTCCAGAAATAACGCGAAACAATTTAATGTCGCAATCTTGCGAAATGTTACCGTTTCGAAAAAAAATGCGAAAAATCTTTGAAATACATATAACTTATTTAAAAAATATGTCTAGTAAATTTGAGACATCCAGTATGGTTAATTCGAAATTCCGTTATAAGTCGATTTTTCCTTCGAACTTTTGTTCCATTGGATATATAATCTAACCGATTATTTCGATAACTTGTAGATAATTCGTGGTTCTCAGTCGAAATAAAACTTGCCCTCTTGTCGTATTATTCGTGCAATCCTCTCAGAATAATTCGTAATATTCGATACCGTACCTACTTCGAACGTTCATCCTCCAAAATCGCATACACAAGACGGCCGGCTGACCGCACGACTTGTCTGCGGGAATCTCATCAAACGGACCGAGATCGACGTCAGTTG
This sequence comes from Meconema thalassinum, assembly GCA_946902985.2. Lineage (NCBI taxonomy): Eukaryota > Metazoa > Arthropoda > Insecta > Orthoptera > Tettigoniidae > Meconema > Meconema thalassinum. The sequence continues at coordinate 611,726,633 of OX336390.1, forward strand.
CGTAAAATCATAAAACCCGCCCCTATCGTGAACTTGTGACCACGAGGACTGCGGGAATCCTGTCGAAGGTGATAGGGCACCTATCACGTATACTTAAATGCGTGTGGGGAGCGAGAAGTGCATCAACCCACTTAAAAATGGCAGCCTACGTAGCATCGAAATACTAAATCCTCCTCGTGATCCACCCTGAACTGATGAACTCCCAACCACAGCCTAGGGAATCACGGCACCGACTGAACAACATGTACATAACTACTCGTAAATTTTAACCATGCCCAACCTTGAGCTTGCCTCCGCCATTCTGTCAGGACAGATAGACAGGCAGACAATCGTTGAACAGCCGGGTGTGGCGATGATTTCAGAATATCTTAAGCGGCAGCGATTGCGATACATCGCGATATTTCTCTGCATTTAATGACGAGGACAACTGTATTCTTGTCAAACGGACAGCAAGTAATAATGCTATATTTTCATGTGCCCGACCTCAAGGACAATGGAAATCTCGTCGAATGACTAAAAGTGACACTGATTATATAAATCGCGATTTTTCTCCGTATTCTATCGTGAAAACTACGGGAAGCTCATCAAACAACTGAGACCAGCGCCGATCGTGTAACATCTCGATATTTCTCCGTATTTGACTGCGAAGACATAATTCGGTGACGATCGCGTAACATCGCATACATTTCTTCGCGACCTACCGCGGGGACGAAGGAAATCTCGCCAAATGGTCAAGTCCAGAGCAACCTCTTGGTACCGTAATTATAACAACATATTGTGCACAAGACGACATATTAGCTGAAACAACTCATTGGATATTAAATATCTAGTATATATTTATTATTTTTAATTTTTTTTATGACATCATGTGAATTTCATTTAAAGCGGCTTCGGTGGCCTAGTTGGTAGCATGCTGAACCGCTGTGCCCAATATAGCGGGTTCAAACCCGGGCGAAGTCGTCGGATTTTTTAAAAGCGTTAAAAATCCTTCAGTATGCCTTCCTTCGGAGGGGAAGTAAAGCCGACGGTCCCATGTCATAGATTTATGGCATGTAAAAGATTCTTCCACATACTAAACTTAGTTAGTTATTGTTGTTTTAAGGGGCGGAACTAAGACTAAACTTGTGTGAAGCTAAATTGCTAGGTTAGATTTCGTCGGAACGCTCTATCAAAGTTCCAATGTTCACCACTAGGTATCAATGATATCTGGTAGCAACTTGAAATTAAACGGAACTTGTAGCTCACCCTAAGGGTGTTCGCTGGAAGCAGCTACAGATTCAGGCGAGGTGAACATGTCCTCGGACACTCCCGGCACTCAAAGCCATACGATAAATAAAAAACCTCTTTAAAAACAGTTCATTGTTGTTTTTCTTCACCGCGTGATGAGCGCCTATGCTTGCAGACTGCAGACGTATCTTGAATTCAAAGGTAACTAAAATTAATTAAAAGGTAACCAAAAGTTACCTAAAAAGTAACTAATTTTTACTTCATCCTTACAGTAGACACCCTGATATAAGCATGAAAAATGAAACAAATAAGCTCAAAAATAAGCAAATAAAAAATTAAAATTAAATCATAAATATATTGTTTCATAGAATTCTTACCCTACGTAAGCTTGTCACAGTACACGAGGAAGGTCATCTTGAGATTTTCTTGTGTGATGCTCGTGCATTTCCCAGTGAAGAATATTTTAAACAGTGAAAATGATCGCTCAACGTCGCATGACGTTACAGGAACATGTGAAAAGCACCAAGGATCTTCTTGAGTGAATTTCTCTTCAATATACTGTACATATCTGTACCAGAAAGCGTTATAGAAATGTTACACAGTGTTTCGTAGCCAGGGTTTTGCGTTAATACTTGACTGAGTTACCCCATCGAGTTAAAACTGACTGAGGAGGTAAAGACAAATTTTGAAGGACTTCATGACATTTTTTAACTCTAATCGGTGACTTTACAAACACTTTCTTCGCGCTAGAGACAAGAAGATCCATGTCTTTTTATTGGCTCCTAACTGTTCCAGCAACACTATGTAAACCATGAGCAAGACACGTCAGGTGAACTAACTTACGATGAAGGACTTTTAATCCAGTTCCTGCTTTAACAATACCGTATTTCCTCGCATAATCGTCGCACTTTTTGAGCCTAAAATTCGTGGGGGAAAAGCAGGGTGCGACGATTATGCGAAGAATATTTAAGTTCAAAGACTATACTGTATCATTATTTGCTGCACGGGCCAGTCATTCGCGTAGCGTGAGTCATAGCCTGCAGTCAGAGACAGGCTTCTTTCTTCTAACACGGTCACGACAGGTTAAATCTCGAGGAATGTGCTCACGAAGCTGGCCGTTCGCGTCTCAGTTCATAGCCCGCAGGCATAAAGACGATATTTACTTTCTCCTAACAAGATCACGCCAGTATAGGCCTATAAGATCGTGGAATGTGCGCTAGCCGCTTGCGTCACAGTTCATAGCCCGCAGGCATAAAGACGAGATTACTTTCTGCTTACTCGATCACGCCAGATTAGGCCGATAAGTCCGCGGAATGTGCGCTGGCCGTCGCGGTTCATAGCCCGCAGGCATAAAGACGAAATTACTTTCTGCTGACAAGATCACGCCAGATGAGGCCTATAAGCTCGCGGAATGTGCGCTGGCCGTTAGCGTCACAATTCATGGCCCGCAGGTATTAAGATGAGATTAGGCCTACTTTCTGCTGACAAGATCACGCCAGATTAAGCCTATAGGCTCGCGGAATGTGCGCTGGCCGCTTGCATCACAGTTCATAGCCCGCAGGCATAAAGACGAGATTACTTTCAGCTTACAGGATCACGCCAGATTAGGCCGATAAGTCCGCGGAATGTGCGCTGGCCGTCGCGGTTCATAGCCCGCAGGCATAAAGACGAAATTACTTTCTGCTGACAAGATCACGCCAGATGAGGCCTATAAGCTCGCGGAATGTGCGCTGGCCGTTAGCGTCACAGTTCATGGCCCGCAGGTATAAAGACGAGATTAGGCCTACTTTCTGCTGACAAGATCATGCCAGATTAAGCCTATAAGCTCGCGGAATGTGCGCTGGCCGTTCGCGTCACAGTTCATAGCCCGCAGGCATAAAGACGAGATTAGGCCTACTTTCTGCTGACAAGATCTCGCCAGATTAGGCCTATAAGCACGCGGAATGTGCTCTGGCCATTCGTGTCACAGTTCATAGCCCGCAGGCTTAAGGACGAGATCAGGCCTACTTTCTGCCGACAAGATCACGCCAGATTAGGCCTATAAGTTTGCGGAATGTGCGCTGGCCGTTCGTGTCGCGGTTCATAGCCCGCAGACATTAATACGAGATTACTTTCTCCTGACAAGATCACGCCAGATTAGGCCTATAAGCTCGCGGAATGTGCGCTGGCCACTCGCGTCGCGGTTCATAGCCCGCAGGCATAAAGACGAGATTACTTTCTCCTGACAAGATCACGCCAGATTATACGCTCGCGGATGTGCTAAGTGACGAATCTTGCCGCTCGCGTCACAGTTCATAGCCCGCAAGCATAAAGACGAGATATTTTTCTTCTGACAAAGTCGCGGCAGCATGTGCAACTGACTGGCGCACATAATATGCTATGCGACGATTATTTTATTTTATAAACCTATTTCGGTGTTTAAAAAGTGGGGTGCGACGATTACGCGCTGGCGACAATTATGCGAGGAAATACGGTATATGGAGCAGCATCACTGAGAAATAACAATACATTATCGTACCATGCCCCTCCTGGCCACAAGATAGCTAACGAGTCATTGAAACATTTTGCAATAGTGGAATTATTTATTTGGCCAAGTACTTGCACTCTATATTAAGAAGATATGATCTACTGCCTGCTTTCATAGCACCTACTACAGCACTACACACAAATTGTCCTGCTGCGTCTGTGGTTTCATCAATAGAAATCCATATTATTTCGTGCTTTATTTGATCCCGAACATGACAAATTACGTCTTGAAAACAATGTTTTTTTCCGCAATGTAGATTCGTTGGCACCCCTATGTATTTGTGTTTTTCTAAAAATCTCCGAAGCAGCTCATTTAATTTCCACAATGGAATGTCCGAACTCACTAATGCTAAACACAAGTCTTTGAAAAATGTATCACTTGAATTCTATTGTTCACCTACAGTGCCTGTAATTAATTGCTGTTTTAACTTAGATTTATTCTTAACCCTCTCCTTATGTCGCATTGTCTTAATATACTGTACAATGTCATATTTTTACTTTGTAGAAACACTTTTTTCGCACATCAAACAAAATAAGACCCTGTCGTTTTCGCTAAATATACCACTTCCAAACTGGTGTATGTATTTGCGCAACAAAGCCGATTGAGATGGTTTTGTGGGTGGAATTTTTTTAACTTACTACATGACCGATCACGATCATATACACCTTATCACACGAACACGTGTTGCACGACTGAAAGAAGAATACTGATTGCATCAGCAAGTTGTGCCCTAACAGCTTGGGAAGTGGGGGATTCACCAACCAAGTGACAACATGCCGATACCGAATTGGACTTCTTAGTAGAATCAATCATGGTTCCGTATTGATTAAAAGTCAAAAATATTAAAGGGACAGGAATTCCGCCTGATCAATACACAATTTTTCACAGTCAAAGGGCTATATTATACCCATTTGGTACATGTTTCGAAGCCTTCCATAATGGCCCCTTCATCAGCTATACACAGAATCATATTGTCAGTATAATCAAGGAAATACATTAAAAAGGTTAAAACTAACATGAGAAAACTTGATGAAAATGAGACATAGAAATCTTGAGGACAGTTATGGTGCAAAAAACATTGAATAAAACTTGTCCTGAGAAAACCTTACAAATATTACAAACAAATGGCAAAACACATTAAAAATAGCATATTAAAATGCAACTTAAAGTGCAAGTTATATGACTTTTGCAATAATCTTAGAGTTTTCATAAAAATATAATAGCAGGATTCTGTGTCCAAATAACCTAGTGAGTTCGACCCATAATAGAGTGTTTATTCAAATTAGCAGGTTCCGCCAATCGATACCTTAATGCTTTTACATAAACCCTAGGTGCAGTACATGTTTCGAACCATTATCGGTCCTTCATCAGCTGACTTATTGTCTTGTTAACAGCATAACACATAAAAACACTGAGCATTGACACAAAGATATGCATACATGTTAAAATATTCACAATCATTCATTGAAATTCATTAAAAGATATTCAAGCTTTAAAAAAGTTTAAACAACACTGCAAGTTCAAATTGTTCCTGTTAAATGATGCTAATTCTCCTGATTAGCATCTTGTCAGTCCATTTAGTATTCCTGTTCTCTTCACTCGTGAGCGGCGAAGTCGTACAAATTGTTGGGTTGAATTTTGCCATGTATAGGGAGCGAAAAAATGGATAAAACTGTCCCAATTGCGCGGCTCGAAGCAAGTGAAAAATTCTAATTAATTGATTGATCTAGGCAGCAAAGTAATCCTCTGTTAAACAAGAAAAGAAAAAGGTATTGAGACTTGCATTTAGTGGAGAAACAAGGGAGAAAACTCAGCATATGTGATAGTCTACGAGAAGCCTCTACTGAAAGTGAAAGTGACAACTCATACCTCGTATGCGAGCAGTGTACGCGCCGGCTGAACTGACAGCAGCAACTGAGGTGCTATTCTGAGCGAGGTCAGGTCTGTGAAAGGGAAAGGGGGGAGGGGAGCGGGTGTGACTAGCGGGGTGGGGAAATGAAGGAGGGGGGGGGGGGGAGTAGGAAGGAGATGAGTGGGAGGAATCCTGGAGGGGGGCAGTGAAATCTGGTATGTTCTCTATGGGGGCTTTGTACGTCTCCTATTAGTGACGTAGTTCGTCAGTGTTTCATACAGAATGTTGGTGTCATAATTGATATCATTAAGGTTGTGCGAGGGATTATTCCTTAGGGCCTGTTCTATTTCTATTTGTTCCAAAATGTTGAGCATACACCCTTTGCTACAGTAGTGTAGAATTTCCAGATCCTCTTCGATTTTCGAAAAATTATGATTGAACTCCTTCCTATGATTACCAATGGCCGAGAATTTTCTGTGTCTTATCGCGTTAACATGTTCATTATATCTAATTTTCAAACTGCGTCCGGTTTGCCCTATTTAATCCGCATTACAATTTTGACACCTTATCCTGTAGATTCCTGATTTCTGAAACTTATCTTGCATGTTAACAGACTTAGAATTAAATAAATGTTTCTTAGTGATATTGGTTGTTTTATAAGCTTTTTTACATCTTGTTTTTTAAAAACATTTGTAATATTGTGGGTGAGTTGGTTTGAGTATGTGAAGATTGCGAAGGGCTTATTCTTTTCTATTGGTTGTAATTTAGTTACCGGTCTATTCTTGATTTTACTTAAAAGGGAGTCAACGTAGGGCTTGCTGAAACCATTGGCTCTAGCGATTTGATGTATGATAGAAAACTCGTTGCTCCAATCTTCCTCTGATAGGGGTACGCTAATGGCCCTATTAATGAACGCTCTAAATGCAGCTTTTTTGTGGCTGGGTGGTTGGTTTGAGTCTTTCCTGATAATGGTGTGCGTTTGGGACGGTTTCCTGTAAATTTTGGATCGTAGGCCTGTAGCGTCTCTAATAACAGTTAAATCTAGGTAATTTATGGACTGTTCAATTTTGGATGCTGTAGTAAATTTAATGTTGTTACCAATTGAGTTCAGTTCTGCTGTGATGCGATTGATGTTGCTAATTTCATTGTCTATTATTAGAAAAACGTCGTCGACATATCTGACCCAGTAACTTATGCCTTTTAATTAGTGGATATTAGTCTTTTCTAAATGGTCGACATAAATATTGGCCATTATACCTGATAATGGGGAACCCATGGCCAATCCCTCTATTTGCCTGAAGTTTTTTTGGTTGAAAGAAAAATAATTGTTCTGCACGGTGAATTTTAAAAGGTTAATAACAACTTTGAAAAGAGAACGCAGCAAATGGTTAACCAAAAGATTTTACAGCGCGAATTGAAATTTCTATATATGAAGAAAAATCAAATAAACAATTCTCTGTACGAAATTCACTTGGAGGCCGCCAGTTTTACAGATAAGAAGGAATGGGACTCCTCCTTATTCCACGTGGAAGAAGTAGTCTCATTTCACATCAGCAGAAAGGTCGACACTTTAAACAAAAAATTTGACCAACTCATGCAGAAGGCGAGCACTGTAAGCAATGAGGAACCAGAAGTCCCAACCCATGATTTCGACAAATCTGTAGAAAACCTTTCAAATGTCAACTTCAACAAAGCAGAAATTGAATTATTAGAAAAAGGTTTTAAACATCCTCATACAATAACAAAAACAATCTAACGGTACTAATAGCGGAATCTGAGGCAGCAATTCAAAAACTTCGAATAGAGAAAAGGAACGAAATCAGACAAGTTCTCAATAAGAAAATTAACAAAATAATAAAACAGGATAAAAAACAACCCCACAGTAAAGACATGATTAATCTGAAAAAGAAAGTAAGTCAGGAGAATTTAATAATAACAAAGGCAGATAAGGGTAACAGCATTGTCATTATTAATAAAGCAGATTTATATCTATAAAATGGAACTGTTCTTGAATAACAAAAACTTGGAAATCATTAGCAAGGATCCCACGGGGGCCACGCAAAGGAAACTGAAACAATTACTAAAGAACACCATTATGATTCTAGACGAACATCAGAGCAATAAGCTCATCAATATGAACCCAGGCATTCCAACCCTCAGGGCGCTACCTAAAACGCATATGAACAATACACCGATCAGACCAATTGTAACTTCAGGGGCAGTCCGGTTTACAAACTGTCACAGTTTTTACAAAAATATTTGATAAAATATTACAAATTTTCGACTAACAATGCTGTTAGAAATTCCTTTCATTTTTGCGAGCAAATCAAAGATTTAAAATTAAAAGGTTCTGAGTCATTGCACACCGCGGACATCAGCGACATGTACACAAATATTCCAGTAGGTCCAACCGTCGATATAATAGAGAATAATCTAAAAACGCATAGTAGGCTATCTCGTGATGAAATTAATGAGTTTATTAACCTTTTAAAATCACCGTGCAGAACAATTATTTTTCTTTCAACCAAAAAATCTTCAGGCAAATAGAGATTGGCCATGGGTTCCCCATTATCAGGTATAATGGCCAATATTTATGTCGACCATTTAGAAAAGAATAATATCCACTAATTAAAAGGCATAAGTTACTGGGTCAGATATGTCGACGACGTTTTTCTAATAATAGACAATGAAATTAGCAACATCAATCGCATCACAGCAGAACTGAACTCAATTGATAACAACATTAAATTTACTACAGCATCCAAAATTGAACAGTCCATAAATTTCCTAGATTTAACTGTTATTTGAGACGCTACAGGCCTAAGATTCAAAATTTACAGGAAACCGTCCCAAACGCACACCATTATCAGGAAAGACTCAAACCATCCACCCAGCCACAAAAAAGCTGCATTTAGAGCGTTCATTAATAGGGCCGTTAGCGTACCCCTATCAGAGGAAGACTGGAACAACGAGCTTTCTATCATACATCAAATCGCTAGAGCCAATGGTTTCAGCAAGCCCTACGTTGACTCCCTTTTAAGTAAAATCAAGAATAGACCGGTAACTAAATTACAACCAATAGAAAAGAATAAGCCCTTCGCAATCTTCACATACTTAAACCAACTCACCCACAATATTACAATGTTTTTAAAAAACAAGATGTAAAAATAGCTTATAAAACAACCAATACCACTAAGAAACATTTATTTAATTCTAAGTCTGTTAACATGCAAGATAAATTTCAGAAATCAGGAATCTACAGGATAAGGTGTCAAAATTGTGATGCGGATTAAATAGGGCAAACCGGACGCAGTTTGAAAATTAGATATAATGAACATTGTTAACGCGATAAGACACAGAAAATTCTCGGCCATTGGTAATCATATGAAGGAGTTCAATCATAATTTTTCAAAAATCGAAGATGTTCTGGAAATTCTACACTACTGTAGCAAAGGGTGTATGCTCAACATTTTGGAACAAATAGAAATAGAACAGGCCCTAAGGAATAATCCCTCGCACAACCTTAATGATATCAATTATGACACCAACATTCTGTACGAAACACAGACGAACTACGTCACTAATAGGAGGCGTACAAAGCCCCCATAGAGAACATACCAGATTTCACTGCCCCCCTCCCGGATTCCTCCCACTCATCTCCTTCCTACTCCCCCCCTCCTTCATTTCCCCACCCCGCTAGTCACACCCGCTCCCCTCCCCCCTTTCCCTTTCACAGACCTGACCTCGCTCAGAATAGCACCTCAGTTGCTGCTGTCAGTTCAGCCGGCGCATACACTGCTCGCATACGAGGTATGAGTTGTCACTTTCACTTTCAGTAGAGGCTTCTCGTAGACTATCACATATCCTGAGTTTTCTCCCTTGTTTCTCCACTAAATGCAAGTCTCAATACCTTTTTCTTTTCTTGTTTAACAGAGGATTACTTTGCTGCCTAGATCAATCAATTAATTAGAATTTTTCACTTGCTTCGAGCCGCGCAATTGGGACAGTTTTATCCATTTTTTCGCTCCCTATACATGGCAAAATTCAACCCAACAATTTGTACGACTTCGCCGCTCACGTGTGAAGAGAACAGGAATACTAAATGGACTGACAAGATGCTAATCAAGAGAATTAGCATCATTTAACAGGAACAATTTGAACTTGAGGTGTTTTTTAAACTTTTTTAAAGCTTGAATATCTTTTAATGAATTTCAATGAATGATTGTAAATATTTTAACGTGTATGCATATCTTTGTGTCAATGCTCAGTGTTTTTATGTGTTATGCTGTTAACAAGACAATAAGTCAGCTGATGAAGGACCGATAATGGTTCAAAACATGTACTGCACCTAGCATTAAGGTATTGATTGGCGGAACCTGCTAATTTGAATAAACACAAATTACAATTGTCAATACGGACCAAAAATTGAAAATTTTCCCAATTCCCAGAATAATAAGAGTTAAAAGTATGTTAAAAAAACTCTTGGTCATATTAGACTTTGTTGACTTCATACGAAGGAGGGATCATTGGTAGAAAGATCAATACATCGCAATGTGATGAAAGTCAAATCGGCCAAGCTTGATGAAAGCCTCTTGAAAACGGAGACGAAAGGAAAGCTGAACATCTGGTGATTAGGAAATCCAAATTGTTCTTCTAAGAGACAGATGGGCCTTAGGAGAACCTAATGGGGGAAACAAATCTAGTATTAAGAAAAATTAAAAGCATTTAAATAAACAGCAAATAAAAAATTGGGGCAAGCGAAAAGCATGGAAGGAAGAGAGCTGTTTAACAGAAATAAATAACGAACTTACGTCATAGCGGAGAGAACGTGACTTGTCAATAAATGACTTCTGACGCAGGAAAACGCAGAGTGTCTGGCCAGGTTGAAAGAGTGAAAGTAACAGCTGAACAAGCAAAACAAAAGCAGAGTGTATGACGGGGGAGGGGAGGTGAAGGAGCGCTGCTGTGGAGTGGGGGAAGAAGGGAGATGAGGGAGGGAAGCCAGCTGCGTAAGAGAGCTTAGGACGGTTTATTATAACCTTTGTTTGCTGTTATGATATAATCTGACAAGGTGTCAAATAAAACATTTGGGTCAAAGCATATTTCATTTAAGTTGGTGGGATTGAAATTTCTCTGTGCGGAGTTATTTCAATGGACTCTAGGATGTTCATTAGAGAACCCTTGTTAACATGATGCAGAATTTCAAGGTCATTGTCAATGTTGGTGAACTTATGGTTCATCTCACTCATGTGAGAAGCCATGGCTGAAAATCTCTTGTATTTGGTAGCGTTGACATGCTCAGAAAATCTGGTAGTGGACTTCTTAATCGCAGTAGATGACGTTCGGCGGGGCATCCCAAGTTTCTCTCGTGATTTCAACTACGCAGTGTTATTTCACAACATACTGGGGCTTCTCCCTTTTACACTTTTCCGTACTGCTTATCTTTATATATATAGGGTGTCTTTTATGTACCTTTGGAGAATGATAGGTCATGTAGGGGACGGGTATAGAAGTAATTTGAGATAGGGAACTTGCGGTCGAAGTGGCCTCCTTAACCCCTAAAATAAGGGTTGATTCAGGCCCTCCACCCTGTAAGTTAGGCAACCGACCCAAAACTCTATTACCTTTTTCAGTCCTTTAACTCTTGGCAAGATTCATTTCACCATGTGGCACTGGCGTAATGGATAGCGTTGCGGTGCGAAAAGATGATAGTCCCGCGTTTGATTCCGGGCTTGGGCAAAACTTTTTTTTTTAATATGTTATTTGTCGTATTGTAGTCACATGATACAGTCTGGTGCTACCTCGGAGATGAGAGTGCAAATACGACAAATAACATTAAAAAATTAATTAAAAAAAGATTTTGCCTAAGCCCGGAATCGAACCCCGGACTACCGGCCTTTCGCACCGCAACGCTATCCATTATGCCAGCGCCACATGGTGAAATGAATCTTGCCAAGAGTTAAAGGATTGAAAAAGATAATAGAGTTTTCGGTCGGTTGTCCAACTGACAGGGTGGAGGGCCTGAATCAACCCTTATAATAGGGGTTAAGGAGGCCGCTCCGACCCCAAGTTCCCTATCTCAAATTACTTCTATACCCGTCCCCTACACGACCTATCATTCTCCAAAGGTACATAAAAGACACTCTGTATAATTCTTCGACACGTGAGTATGTCTCTGAACTCCTCCTAAACGGCTGTACCGAATTTGATAAAATTTCTTATGTATGTTAGAGTGGGTCCATGTATGGTTTAGATTCACAAGTTGACCCAGTAGGTGGAATCAACACAATTTTAGAACCACCATTAACCACCAATTACACACAATTTTAGAACCACAATATACAGTCAAAAACAGTTGTCATGGAAACCGCTAGCCTTGGTGAAAGTGGATGTTTTTGGACTGTTTGTCTCTGCACGTTAGAGCCACCTGGTCGCAACCTGTACAACTTCCGCCATAACTTACTCTCCGCCAGGGGCGGAAAGTTATGTTTCGTACCATAGGTGGCGGTGATGTCGCATTCTTCTCTTTGTCTCTGCACGTTAGAGCGTTTCGAAAAGTCCCGTATGCGTTCATATGCCATTCTTCTGATTGCGATGAAACTTGGATGAAATATTGAGTGCACTCCAGCGAAGGTTCTGGCTTAGTAAATCCATTTTACATTAGATATCGCACTAGTAGATTCAACAAATGAGCGACGACGCGCGAAGTGTTTCAACAAGGTCCCATATGCGTTCAAATACCATTCGTCCGATTACGATGAAACATGGGTGAGATGTTGCATACACCCTAAGGAAGGTTCCTGGCTTAATAAATCCATTTTACAATAGGTAGCGCACGAGTAGATTCAACAAATGAGTGACGCCAAGCGACTCGTTTCAACAAAGTACCGTATGCGATCATATACCATTCATCCGATTTCGATGAAACTTGGGTGAATTCTTGTGTATACTCCAGGAAAGGTTTCTGGCTTAGTAAATTCATTTTACAATATGTAGCGCACGAGTAGATTCAACAAATGAGTGATGGCGTGCGAATCGTTTCAACCAAGTCCTGTATATAGCGGCTTCGGTGGCAAAGTTGGTATCATGCTGAGTTTCTATGCCCAAGATAGCGGGTTCAAACCCGGCCGAAGCCGTCGGATTTTTTAAGAGCTTTAAAAATCCCTCAGTTTGCCTTCCTTCGGAGGGGAAGTAAAGCCGGCGGTCCCATGTCATAGATTTATGGCATGTTAAAGAACTTTCCACTAATTACACCTGTGTGAAACTAAATTGTATAGGTTAAGAATGTAAACAACGCTCTTAGGTTGCTACGTTCGTTGCCAAGAGCCGACTGCGGTGGCGTCTAGTAGCTAAATTCTGAACTAGGTCTAGTAGTCGTTGACGGTGGCGTTTGGCAACAAAAGTAGGAACTATTTGAAAAATTCAAAGTTGCAGTCATTACTTGAATTAACAAAAAACAGATACACACACTAATACAGTCATCACAATTAACACCGGTTATCAGACAGATTCTACACACACCCAAAGTACACGGGGCTACATGACCGCATTGTCGCAGCCCCTAAACTGAGGAACCAACCAAAGTCCTGTATGCGTCCATATACCATTTATTCTATTGCGATGAAACTTTGGTTAATTGTTGTGTACACTCCAGGAAAGGTGTCTGGCTTAGTAAATTCATATTTCATTAGGTAGCGCACGAGTAGATTCAACAAATGAGCAATGGCGCGGGAATCGGTTCAACAAAGTCCCGTATACGATCTTGTACCATTCATCCGATTGGGATGAAACCTTGGTGAATCATTGAGTACACTCCTGGGAAGGTTTCAGGTTTACAAGGGGAGCATACGATGCATGGGTCACCGATTCGAACCATCTTTAGTACACTTGTAGGGCATGACCAGGCGTATACCAGGTGCAAGTAGTAAGGTGCGCTTCTCAGCCGATTCCGAGAAATTAATTATTAATTATTCGTAATTGCTGTACGGCGTTCATGTGCACTGTACGTTAACATGAAGCTAAGCACCGCGTGGTGCTGCGGTAAGAGCCCGCCTTTGTAAGCATGGGATCACTGGATCGAATCCCACTGGTGAGGTGGGTTGGTTTTTTTTTTTTTTTTTTAACATAGGCAATTTGTACAAGTGTAGGTGTCGTGAATAATATTCATTTTGCAGTCAATTGTAATAACGTGTTTTATGAGCGGGAAAAGGGAGTTGGAATAAATCGTACAGGAGATTGATGAAAGAATACCTTTATTCACAGTGATATAACAGCTTAGGCTTTCACGGCCGGCGTTCATAAATAAATAAAAGTTTTTCGGGCTTGTAGGCCGTGGTCCAGACAGGATATCTCCCGACGTTTCACCGGAAACTGCGTCCGGCATTATCAAGGGTTCCGCTCCTTTCCTTGGTCTGCAGTGGAATGAGGAAGAGGCTTGAAATAATGGGTAACGGCTAGTAGTGGAGTATTGTTGTTTGAATATGACTGTTGGTTGGGTGGATCTTACCCAAGGAAAGGAGCGGAACCCTTGATAATGCCGGACGCAGTTTCCGGTGAAACGTCGGAAGATATCCTGTCTGGACCACGGCCTACAAGCCCGAAAAACTTGTATTTAATTTATTCACAGTGTTTGCTATTAGTACAACTGCCCACCGTTATCGCTAGTTTGTGTGCAGGTGACTTCGCCAGGTCCGAACACTTTCCAACCAATACCCATAGCATGAGGCACTACTTGCGGGGTTCGGGGTGGTCTGATGCTATGCTTCACTGACGTGCAATGAACGGAACAGACTGGGCCTTCAGTGTATAAACGTATACATATAATAGAATAGGCTACACCTGACCATGTATAATACCAATGTATTTGCAATGCCTTGACTGTACATTTTGTAATGTCACAAACGTTCACCCCTATACGATAATTTCAGAATCCCTTTTCCCGCTCACAAAACACGTTATTACAATTGACTGCAAAATGAATATTATTCACGACACCTACACTTTTACGAATTGACTATGTTTACAAAAAAAAAAGAGGGGATTGATCCAGTGATCCCACGCTTACGAAGCAGGGCTCTTACCACAGCACCACGCGGTAATTAGCTCTATGTTAACGTACAGCGCACATGAACGCCGTACAGCAATTATGAATAATTAATAATTAATTTCTCGGAATCGGCTGAGAAGCGCACCTTACTACTTGCACCTGGTATGCGCCTGGTCATGCCCTACAAGTGTACTAAAGATGGTTCGAATCGGTGACCCATGGATCGTATCCTCCCCTTGTTAGTAAATCTATTTTACAATAGGTAGAGCATGAGTAGATGTAGCAAATGAGTGACGACGCACGAAGAGTTTCAACAAAATCCCGTATGCGTTCATATACTATTCATCGATTGCGATGAAACTTTGATGAGTTGTTTTGTACGCTTACGTGAAGCTTTCTAACTTAGTAAATCCATTTCACAGTTCGTAGATCACGAGTAGGTTCAACAAATGAGTGACAGTGCACTAATCATTTAAACAACAATGTTTCTTCTGAAACCTTCATTATAGTATGGGATAAATCTAACAGATTATGTGATAAGTGGGGTTTTTAAGCTTCTTTGTGATGTGTAGAGTATCGCCGAATGTTATTTGCTGCTTAGAATTATGTTCATTTCCTTCTATCTTCCTCTCTTTATGCGGTGCTGAATCTCTGCAGTGTTTATTGCACGTGTCTTTTTGCTCCCACTGAATACGAACATTGGAGTATTTACACATTAGAATCTTTCCTGCAGCGTCAAATACATAGAACCCCTCACTGTTGTATTCCTCGGCCCTCGAGAAAACTGTTGTGACTTTAATTTTTGGCATTTTTATACTTAAATGCTGGATGTTTGCCGATAGTTTTATCAGTCGCAAACTCGCTCTGATGTATCTACGACCACAACGCCATTTGATGTAATCGATAGCGGATATCGATTTTCATCGATAGCCATAGAGGTAAGCATTCCGGCGCTCGAGTCATCCTCTTACATGTTCATACGTGTAGGCGACTATAGTGATACTTCTTTTTCTTCCTATTACAGCCTCCAGGCAGGAAGGCTGACAGTCAGTTATACCTTCAATTCGAGCCTAGCAAGTTAACACTACAAAATTTTCGTTTTATCCCTCGTTTTTCTGACGCATTCGTTCCTTCTAAGACTCATTATTATCTCTTTATAGTTTGGACAGCAGACATACCCTTCGGCTGGTTCACCCCCTTCATAGGTTCCGATTGACGTTTCATCGCAAGGTTGTAATGTCTCTACCCAATCCAGCATTAAGGAAAAAGGCCGGAAAGGCAACGGTCCAGCTTTATTCAAAATATACTCTCAAGCCAAACCATGAAGATTGGCTGAAAAATGGGACGCAGAACTGCAAAGGAGAGCCAATAAGCCCATTGGTCATCTTCTAATTATCTCCAAATATATTTTTTAAACATTTTAAATAAATATTTTAATAGCACTTTGAATTGGGCATTATACCAGGTCAAAACATTAAGAAGGTCACTAAGACCACACGTGTCACTTCTAGCTGTACTTGTTTTTGTATGGTTAAGATGATGTTTTAGAAATAGCTTTTAGAGTGTTACTTTTAACGTTTTTCTCAAAATATGCATGATTTGTGTTTAATTAATATGATGGATGTGAATATGTACATTATCTATGCGGCTGAAGAAGGGCCCATGAGGCCCGAAACATGTCCCCAGAGGCAATAAATTGTTAATTGCCAGTAATAAATTGTATTGATTGGGCGGAGACCCCCTCACCCCATTAGAATAGCCATAGAGATCGCGGAACTGAATACACATACTTCCGGCGTTGTGGGCTTTTGTGTAGAGAATATGCAGCACTATCAATCAAATCAGAAGGAAACCACGACGGTCAATGCCTCAAAGCATTTAAACGTGTATTGGAGAGCGTTTTCGATAATATTTAGCATTTTCGTACCAAGTGGAGTATATTTCGTGATTATTTGTGCAATTTGTGCAATAAATCAGATTTTGTGATATTTCGCGAGTTCATTTTGCTAAAATACACTACTTTAAGTACCTACAAGGTCATATATAGGAAGAAAGGAGGTATGAAAAAAATTTGCGCGTATCGCTATTACCAAAAAATACGGCCCCTACTCATATACCATTCATCCGAATGCGATGGAACTTTGGTGAGTTGTTGTGCATGCTCCCACGAATGCTCCTAGATTAGTAAATTAATTTCACGATAGTTTAGAGGCAGTTAACGGAAATTTTAAAAAAAATATTGTGTATCCGAAAGCACTTCAAGAAACAAAATGACAACGCCAACACTTTCTTTGATTGGCATTACAACGCATGCCGGGTACAGCTTGTCTTTATATATATAATTCTTCGACACGTGTGTATGTCACTGTACTCCTCCTAAATGGCTGGACCGATTTTGATGAAATTTTTAATGTAAGAGTGGGTCCATGTAGAGTTTAGATTCACAAGTTGACCCAGTAGGTGGAATGAACACAATTTTAGAACCACAATTTAACACAATTTTAGAACAACAATATACAGTCAAAAACAGTCATGGAAACCGCTAGAGCGTTTCAACAAAGTCCCGTAAGCGTTCATATACCATTCATCAGATTGCGATGAAACTTGAATGAGATGTTGAGTGCACTCCAGGGAAGGTTTCTGGCTTAGTAAATCCATTTTACAATAGATAGCGCACGAGTAGATTCAACAAATGAGCGACGACGCACGAAGCGTTTCAACAAGGTCCTGTATGCGTTCAAATACCATTCGTCCGATAGCGATGAAACTTGGGTGAGATTTTGTGTACACTCCAGGAAAGGTTTCTGGCTTAGTAAATCCATTTTTTAATAAGTAGCGTACAAGTAGATTCAACAAAAGACGGCACGCGAATCATTTCTACAAAGTCCCGTATGCGTTCATATACCATTCAACCGATTGCGATGAAACCTTGGTGAATCATTGAGTACACTCCAGGGAAGGTATCAGGCTTAGTAAATCTATTTTACAATAGGTAGCGCATGAGTAGATTCAACAAGTGAGTGACGGCACGTGATTCATTTAAAGAAAATTCCGTATCCGTTCATATGCCATTCATCCGATTCTGATGAAACTTTGATAAGTTGTTGTGTACACGCCAGGGATGGTCTTCAACTCGGTAAATCCATTTTACAATATTGGTAGCGCACGAATAGATGTAACAAATGAGTGACGACGCGCGTAGCTTTTCAATAAAATCCTGTATGCGTTCATATACTATTCATCGATTGCGATGAAACTTTGATGATTTGTTGTGTACACTTACTTCAGCTTTCCAACTTAGTTAATCCATTTCACAGTTGGTAGAGCATGAGTAGATTCAACAAATGAGTGACAGCGCACGAACATTTAAACAAAATCCCGTATGCGTCTTATGCCATTCATCCGATTGCGATGAATCTTTGGTGAGTTGTTGTGCACGCTCCCACAAATGTTTCTAGATTAGTAAATTCATTTCACGATAATTTAGAGGCAGTTAACAGAAATTGGAAAAAATATTGTGTATCCAAAAGCACTTCAAGAAACAAAATTACAATGCCAACACTTTCTTTGATTGGCATTGCAACGCATGCCAGGTACAGCTTGTTAGTAGATATAAAATGGTGGACGAATTGCTTGAATAATAAAATGATGGTTAGGAGTGAAAATTTACTTTTAAATTTACATGTTTTGGGTAAAATGAGCTATTTTAATAAAAAAAGAATAAAATAAGTAAGCAAACTCGTATTTCAGCGAAGAAAGCATTTTTAAGCATTTCGCTTAGAAAACCGGGCTCTAGTTATCAGCATTGGTGTTGGTAGTTAAGAAAGCTATTTTATTTTATATGCTTCCTTAACTTTCAAGGATGCTCATACGCTAAACTTCTCAAATGAGGGTGAATAATTGCTTATTGTCATCTGAGTCTTTTACTGTAATGAGGCGGTGTTGGGTTTTATTTTTATCGTGTTGATTATGTTATTGATTTAGTTCTTAGTGTAGTCGTTTTGAATGCTATTTAGTACATGATATATATTTTATTATAACTAAGTGGGGATTTTTAGCACTCTATTAATGAGACTGGAGAGCATTAATTTTTTGTGCACCCCCAGGTGTAGTGAGTCATTTCTTATGATGGTTGAGGTTTGTGTATGTTTTCTGAAAACATTGTAAGCTCATTGTTTTTCATTTTAACATTGATATCTAAAAAATATCAGAGATTGGTTAGTTTCTGATTTCCTAGTACAGGCTTCGTCTATTTTAATGCATAGCAACTAGGTTGGCACACAACTCTTCACTGAGCCGGCCAATGAGCTTTGGTACCTTCGGGAAACTATGAATACTTCCGTATACAACTGATCCATATAATTATGATGTAATCTGTAACTGCTATTAAGTCTCCTGTGAAGTATACTTGACAATATTGAGTGGGGAGGGACACACAAGATTTTCTTTCTTTGAGTTTATCATCATGATGTAGCTGTTAGGCCTATTAACACCATAAACATCGTTCAAAAAATACAAACTTTCCAGAGTTGGCTCTATATAATTAGAGCCTTCATTTTAAAGCAATAACATTGTCCAACACCCACATAATGTCACTCCTTCCTTTAACTTGTAGAATGCAGCCACTATTTCTTGTTCCATCCTGTCAACTTCCCAAAATCAGTAAGATCATGTTGATGATGATATGCAATTAATGTCCCTAATAAGTGTTGTGGGTTTACAGATGTGGTGGTTCCAGAATTTTCCGTCTAGGTTTTTTTTAACTTGCCAGTGAATTTGGCTTGGGCATCTTGCTTATACATGACCTTAATAAATGTAGACTGAGTCTGCCAGGTTTCAATCCCATCTCCTAGGGTAGGATAACCAAGCACTATGAGGCTCATCGCGCCTCAGCCAGACGGAAGTATCGAAGATTTACTTCACTTGGCAGGATAGTTTTGGGTTTCAGCCCTGCAAATTCTTTGAATGTCAGGAAGTTGAGTGTTTTTATAACATCTCTTCAAAGAAAGTTCTGACAGTAACTGTTTGTGTTACTATTCCAATATTGCAGTCAGTGTGCTACTGGAAGAAATGCCATTCCCTACATTCTCAAACTGAGATTTCATATTTCCCAATTCTTCATTCAAAATATCAGTAGTAGAGTAATTGAAGACCCCAAATTTTTTAAGTACGGGCAGTGTTCTTGATATGAATTTCAAGATAATAAACGTTCTTAGAACCAAAATAAGGTGTTACTAGATCTCAAAATTTGATTTATCACTTTATCAATATGCAAATATTGCAACATTTCCAAAAATTTTAAAGCAAATTTGTGAAATAACTGCATATTTTATATGCCCCTATATATTTCACTTTTAAGATAAGAAAGACCCATCTAAGGGCGAAAAAAATGAAAAAAAAATTGGCGTCTTCAGTTTTATACAATGTAGAGAACAGGTATTTGTCAAAAAAGTCGAAAAAATATGAAAAATGGCCATTTTATAAGATATAAATGACTAATTGAATATAACAAGTTGCAAAGTTTCCGCCTAATTTTGCAACTTGTTATATTCAATTCTAAACGTCAACACGGAACCTGCAATGGATTCTTCTTCGATTAAATATAAATGACTATGTTGCACCATGAATGACAACACCCACTTTTACAGAGATCTATGTTTGTGCGTATAACTTCTGAACTATTATAGATAGATTTCTGATCTCACTTCCTGTCTGCTCTGTTGAGCGCAGACTTTGTATTGGTAACAATGACAACTTCCTGTATTGTTTATGTTACTAGTGGTTACGGAACATAATCATAATATTATAATCACTGTGATTTTGCACTGACCTCTTGAAGAAATATTGTTCAAGGGGCGGAACAGCGAGGCAATCTGCCCCAATTATTAATAATTGAATCGTTGATTTGAAGAGGGAAACAATTCCACTTATTTGCAAACAGATAAATTTATTTATTTGTTTACATATGTATTTGTTCATTTATTTATTTATTTATTTAAAAGCTGAAGGAAGTAGGAGAAGCAAAATAACCAGTGATAGACAAAGTGATGCAGGTTATGGGGCAGGAATGTTCTGAGAATTGTCAGAGGTAACAAAATGTAATGAAAAACTTCAACCTCATTTTTCTCAGTTTAACAATTTTCACTACTTTGGTACCATTTGTAAGAAAACTAATAAAGAGAGGTCCTTATTTTTTTTAATGTATCAATATCATCCTAATGAATAGTAATAAGAAGGGATATCCCTTTAAATAATATACAAAATGAAATATAAATATTTTTCGAGATAATTTTGGATTAAAATATAGTACCTTAAACAAAAATTCATTTTGGCAAAAGTATTTCGTTTTTTACTATAATCCTTCTTATTATTGCTGATAATGATCCAAACAGTAATCCCTGAAAGTTTCAATTGGCTAACCCAAACAGATTTTGAGTAAAGTGTACCAAACCTTTGAAGTTTTAAAATGGGTGAGATAGGCAGGTATTTCTTACCTTAAATTAAACCATCATCATCTAAGCATTATCTTGTTGCTATGGTATGGATCAGTGAACACTTCTGTCTTCTTTCGGCTGCATCTCTTCGATGTACAGTATGTTTGTTCCATTCTTTTAAGTCGCTGTTAATAGTGCCCATCCAGCACAGCTTAGGTTGTTCACATGGTCTACGTCCATCAATATGTTTGTGGTAGGTAGGTAGGTAGGTAGTGTCAGGTGCTCCTCATACACCAGGTCCATACCAACAAAATCTGTATAGACGCGTTTTTCATGATTTGGTATCACATTGATACACTAGAAATAAATACGGAAAATTGTTTTTAAATACTCTGCAGTTTGCATATTCTGATGTGCATAGAAATGTACAGACAAGCTGAAATCAGACTATCAAATATTTTTGCATGAAATTAAAATTGAATTTTGAATATCCATTCTAAGAAAAGCATTGACAAAAGAGAAAGTTAATTTCAAATGTCAGATATTTATCTTTATTCATAAAAAATTATACAGAGCATGAGTAAAAAAAAGAAAAAAAAAGAACAAAAACAGAAATACAAGGGGAGGAAATGCAGCAAGCTTTTATCAAGATAAACTTCATATTTAGTAAATTTGTTTTGTTGTGATGGCTGTACTTGTCTTGTTTTAGCTTGAATTTGTGACACTAATGTCATAAATACATATTTCTTCTTGTTATTGTGGTCTCACGAGTCTTTCAAATCATTACTAATCTTAATCCTCATACTTAGAATGATCCCAGCAAAATGAGGCTATTCTTTGCCCATTAAATGTCTCTTGTGAGATTATGCTTTCATCCCCAAAATTCATGTGCTATGTCACCCTGAAGTTGATTGTTTGGAATGATCTACTTAGTTTTGACAGTAATGGATCGATATGAATCCTATCATTTTATTGATCCATACTGATCATATGTTGAAACTTACTAATAATGTTTTTTTATTTGGTCCACCTGGTCAATACAAATGAGATTCTATTACATTAAACTAAATACAGTATACTTGTTTCAGTCAGTTATGTGAACCTCTTCAGCATTTACAGCATACACTGCAGAAAATGGAAATAGCAACACCATGAAGGCATTGGTCGTTTGTGTTGATTTTCAAGATACGGAACGATGCCATGTAGGTATGTAAACGATCAAAGTTTCGGACCCATTGGATTGTTGCTACAGGTCTCCCCACGTTATTGGTCGCGGAGGAATCAACTCCAGTATACGGACTGTGGTGTAGCGTAGTTGACTTGCAGTCTGTGCAGTGAAGTGTTCCCCGTCAAACATGCCTCGACGACAGAGAAGAGCACGCTATCAACAACTGTCGCCGTTTGAGAGGGCTCGGATAATTGGGCTGTGTGAGGCTGGATTATCGCTGAGGACTGTCGCTGCACGTGTTGGCCGACAGGCATCTACGGTACAACGTGTATGGTAGCAGTGGTCAAATGAAGGTACCCACACTCTTAGACCTGGCAAAGGCTCAGAGGGACAGACAGACAACTGTGAGAGAGGATCGCCGCATCATTCGGATGGCCCGGATGGAACCCCATGCAACAGCAGCGCAAATTTTAGCAGCTGTGGCACCCCACGTTACACAACAAACAGTTGGTAATCGCCTGCATGCAGCTGGCTTACGATCCCGTGTCCCTGCAGAAGGTGTTCCATTGACCCCACAACAGCGACGTGTAAGGCTGGCCTGGCATCGAGAACGATCGATGTGGGTCGACGAATGGCATAGGGTCGCCTTTAGTGATGAATCGCGCTTCTGTCTTGCCCGCAGTGATCGCCGGAATCATGTGCGCCGACGTACCGGGTAGAGGGGCCGCCCAGACCTAATTGTCGAGAGGCACACAGGGCCAACACCAAGCATTATGGTCTGGGGAGCTCTTGGCTTTAATGTGAAATTACAATTAGTGCTTGTTGAGGGTACTATGACTGCTCGACAGTACGTTGATAGGGTACTCAATCCCTTGGTTGTCCCTATGATGGCGAACATTGCTAATGGGATGCTTCAGCAGGACAATGCCCGGGTTCACACTGCACGCATCTCCAGAGAAGCTCTCCACGACATCACAACTTTAGAATGGCCCGCCAGATCCCCGGACCTCAGTCTTATTGAGCATGTGTGAGACATGATGGGTCGACAACTGGCCAACCGTTCTCAGCCACCCACAACTCTGGAACAACTGATCCGTGCAGTGCAGCAAGCATGGGCCACAATTCCTCAGGAAGCGATCCAGGGCCTTATTGACTCCATGCCTCACCAAATTCATCAATGTCGTGGTGGGCACATCCTGTATAGATTGTTGTCCAAACTTGCGGTCAGAGGGACCTGAAAGTGTAATCCTCGAATCACAACCTGTTCAATTGCAGCAATGTAGCACCACTCCTTGTGGGTGTTGCAATTTCCATTTTCTTCAGTGTACATATAAAGATATCGCTACTCTGCTTCACACAATTACAAGTTACACATTAAATTAGCCATTCATTTTTTGTTATCCGTCTGTATATGGTTATTTTCTTAAAAAGATTAAAACATTCCATTTTGCACAATTTTTCTTCAAATTTTCCATGAAACAACATTCGTTACAAGATGTTAAGAAACGTTAGAGAAATATCTTGTTCTGCTTTTTAAACTGCATATGAAATACTGATGTGTTTGTGTTAGATTCCGGTGCTGATTCTTGTCTTTGTTCCATTGAACTATATAGCAACATTTTGTGACATACCGTCCTTTAAAAAACACAAGCCTACGTTTATTGAAATGCTTAGCTGAGGAGCAATAAATATCTTCATATGTATCCTGTAAATTCTGAATAGGTTCTCATGGTTGACTGGAACATGTAAATTTAGTTTAATGGAATATATACCCCTTTGTGTGGACCAGGTGGACCAAATAAATTTAAAAAAAAGCATTATTAGTAAGTTTCAGTTAATGGATCATGATACTGTGTACCAACATTGAGACCAACTGTTTGAGGCTTTTGCCCTGTCAAGAAATTAATTTCCCTTTACACCTAAAGGAGAAATCAATGCTGAGGCACATGTGGTGGTATTTTTTCTACATTTGGCATTGTAGATATAAAAGTCTTCTACCCTCTTAACATTTTTAAGATAAAACGGTAAATGTTTTTTTAAATATATATAAATCTGATTATTACACAAAATTGAACTAATTTTCAGCCCTTGGAGAATGAAGAGCAGGTAATTGCAGACGTGCGTCAACTAGTGTGCAACTACCGTGATTGTACGTTTACTGGAAGAGCTGTTGCAAGAATATTCCATGGAATAGCAAGCCCTTGTTTTCCAGCACAAGTATGGGGTCGTTGTCGGTTTTGGCGCTCCCACCTTCGTGATGACTTCAAATTACTCAGCAAAATAGCTTCAAGAGAAATATTACAACTTCGTTGAGGTATCCCCATCAAAGGATGAGTAACAAAAGTTAACTGAGGTATGCCCATCGAAGGATGAGTAACAAAAGTTAACTATTGCTCTGTGATTTGCAAATACTGTACAGTAAAATGCAAGCGAAGAGCAGGTCCTATATGGTAATGTAACCTGTAAACCTGTAAACCTCATATTCAGATATGCAAAAGGGTAGAGAATGTCTGAATACAATCAGTCATTTTGACTCAAATATTCATTACACTGACTGTTTACAGCATTTCATAATAAGCAACTGGCCAAATTCATTTATAAATCGTTAACTGATAGCACATTGCTTTGGTGTCGTCAGTTTTGCTGGAGGGACTTGCATATAGAGTTCAAATACTACATTCACACTTGAATCATTAAATTATCTTCTATACCAGCTGGAAATCAATAAGTGTATCCATGTACAGATGGCCTGGAACTTATATGATGCTTCAGTTTATCAACTTAGCAGTGCTGTAAGTACAGTATGTCACGTATTCAGAATGTATAGTCCACATCACCTTAAATAAGTTACAAAGCATCTAACCTTACCATTTGTCTCTCATCACTGTGATTTATAGTATAATTTCTTGCTGTTGTATTGAATCAGAGTTGTACTCACTGTTACCACCCGTGTTTCAAAGTCACCATTTTCAGTCACTGTAAGCTGGCCCTTAAAATGTAACTTGAAAGTTGGCGGCATATCGTCATATGTCTAGTGTGACGTCATTCAGGGTTGCCAATGTTCACATTGTTAGTAAGGTTACAATGCATAACATAACATATTGAACATTGATGCATTTTCATTTCATGTAGACCGTATATTCTGTTTACTACTAGTAAGTATTATTGTATAGGATTGGCACAAGATTATGCCATCTGTAATTGATGTACTGTTTTGTTATTGTGACTTGATTTGATGACAATTACTAAAGTAAATATCTATGTTGGCAGCTTTATCTCAGGTGACATATTTTCCTCAAAGGTTAAATAACTGGCTTTTAGTGCTTAATGTAAAATGACTCTGATTTATAGAAAGATAGCCTTCTTGCAAATTTTTGTACAATATTTTTATGGCAAGCTATGGAATCACAAGGGAAAAGAATCCATAGCCCCTGCCATGGTTTAGAATTTGGGTCAGCTGTTTCACTGGTAAATGGGACTTGGCTTTTGTACATTAATTTCTCTAGGGGTACCAGTTAATTGATTTGCTGACAGTCCATTAATTCACAGCTGTAAAAGTGGTACAGTAGTATTTCTAGATGCCAGTGTATATCAACTTGGTATCCACTGTCTCTTGCAGTACAGTATTCTGTGATACCCTCATTATAAAATAGGCTTGTGGTAGACTGTTACTAATGTAAGTGTTCTGACAATCAATGGACAGGAAAAGGATAGAAATATGTAAAAAAGACAAACACAATGACAGGAAGTTATGGGCGGAGTGAGAGGTAAAGGGGAAAATCAAGGACAAACGTATAAAACAGTGTTCTAAGGCAGACAAGGCCAAGTTGTGATGTTTGGAAGGTTAAGTGTATTGTACAGCATAACATCTTTTGTTTTAACATCGATGGGTTTATTTAAAAAGAAAATGTAATGCTATTGTGAGTGGAGGAACTCCTGTAATTTGATTGAGGCCTGGAATGTTAGTTATGGTGTGTAAATAGCCCAGAAATGCTAAAAACCTGTATACAGTATGTTTAGTAATGAAACTGTTATGTATTTAGTAGAAACCACTGCTGATTATAACAATGCCTTGGAGTTTCAATTCAGCGTGACATTTAGGTACCCTTAGTCTTTGACAGATGTGGGACACAATTGGTTGTAACTTGCCAATTATGTGAATCCAAACTAGTAATATTTCTTTAGGGGCATATGACCTAGATGTTTCTTCCCTTAAAACAGCAAGCACCACTGCCACCACAGCAGTATCTCTCAAAGACATCAACTGTTAATAACATACATACCTGCCAACTTTTATGGTTTTCCCATAAAATGTATGGAATTGTAGTGTGTTTTATGGATGGACTATAATAGTTTATGATTTTACATGCGGAGATCCTTTTCAAATTTGTGCAAAGATGAGTTTCTGAAAGCTGCCAATAGATAGTGAGTGTGTGGCTGGTGAATATTCGATACATCGCTCCAGATTTATATTTTAACGAATGATCTTTGATCATGAATATGGTGTTCCCTGATAATTGATTCTGAATTCTAGTCACTTGATATGCAGTATATCTGTATAAATAAAGTAAGCTTTATGTCCTAATCATTTGGAGTTTTTGGCTAAAACTTTGTATTTATCCCTGATGAGGTGAATAATGACCAAATTGATGTTTGTCCGTTTGTTATGGATTGGCGTCAATACTAATGGAGCAAATTACATTTAAATATATAAGTAGAAGGCACCCCTAAAATAAACTAGGCTACAAATTATTTTGCATAAGTGTCTAATGGGGAGGGGGGAATTTTTGAAAATTAAAAACTCAAATATTGTTGTTAAAATTCGTTTTAAGGCTGGTTCACAATTGGCCCGGGAACGAGAACGGAAACGAGAACGCGAAGCTTCCTGGGGCCCCGGTTCACAGTTGGCCTGGGAACGTGAACTTGTACATACGTGCGCAATCAGCTATAGGGTAATCATATTAAAACAGTCAGCAATCGCCCACTAATAAACACCAATTACACAACTGAAATGCTTCAGAGGGTTATAATAACTTTATTAAACACAAATTGTGTGCTTTAGAGAAGCAAGGTTGGAGAACACATTCACAGGTTTTGTTTACATCTCTGGCTACTCCTTCCGTACTGCGCATGTGCAGGTACAACGTTTCTGATTGGCTCCGGGAAGCTCCGAGAACGTCAAACATGAAACTTAACCATGTTTCCCGTTGGTCTTCCCGGGCTACTTTTAGCTTCTCGTTCCCGGAGATTGGTTGTGAACCGACCCATAAGGTAGCGTGCATTTCAACTTTCTTCTCTTTCACGTTCACGTTCCCAGGCTATTGTGAACCAGCCTTTATGGTAATATTTGATACAACTAAAGTTGTAAACAATATTACGTTTGATCTTTTATGTCTCTTGCTATTTTATCATACGACACATAATAAGGGAGATATTTATGACCTGAGATTTTTGCCATTTATCTCCCAAGTTCTATTTTTTCATAGGAAGTGAGATACATAGATTTTATGTTTTGTATTTGTAAATAATTTTCTTTAATTTTATAGTGATGTTTGTGGACAAAATTCGTAATGTTATTTTGAGTCAGATTTTATACTCTGTGTGTGACCTCTTGCATGTGAGTGTTAGGATTTATTTGTCATTTTCATAAGGTATAACGTTTAAATTCCTTTTAATCTTTGACAACAAAGTGATTCAAATTGGCAGTGTTGACCTGATTTTGTCTTCAAGGTGGTAATATCTGAGTAAGGAACTTGTGTGTTTCTATCGGCTTTTTCGTGTTGTTGGAATTTTACTACAAATACGTAGGACATAACAGTTCGTCCCATGAATAGTGTTAAGGAAGTAGGATACTTCTGCTACTTTGGAAGCAAAATAATCAGTGATGTACGAAGCAAAGATGATATAATAAGTAGGTTGACTCGGACAAGGAAAGAATGTTTACAGAAAAGAAATCTGTTGACATCAAATATAGATTTAGCTATTAGAAGGTAATTTTTGAAAGTTTTTGTGTGGAGCGTGGCGCTCTATGGAAGTAAAACTTGGATTGTTGACGCAGCCGAAAAGAGAATAGGAGCATTTGAAATGTTGTGTTACAGGAGAATGATGAAGATCAAATGGCTAAACAGAGTAACAAATGAAGAGGTATTAAGAAGAGTGGGAGAGGAGAGATGTTTCTGGTGACTGCTAATGAAGAGAAGATGATGATGATAACTGTTGTTTTAAGGGGCCTAACATCTAGGTTATCGGCCCCTAATGAAGAGAAGAGATAGGTTGGTAGGACACATACTAAGACACCCAAGACTAGCAAATTTAGTTATGGTAGTGTAACGTGTTTTTCGAGGGTTTTTTATGCCACTGGCATAAGTCAGTAGGAAGCCATTCTCTATTTATTTACGCGGCAAATTGTTCAACCAAGATAATTTTTCATGTTAATTTATTATTATTATTAATTTATTATAATTATTATTAAGATTTTTTCGGAGCATTTTATAAAATTATAAGCATACAGATAGGTTTTCTATGTCTTAGAAAACACTATCAAGCAAATTATTACGAACGACAATATCATAGAAAATTATATGATTACGGAATTTAACGGAGTTTCGTCAGTTAGGGTATATTGAGAGACATGAGTCACTGGAAATTCAAATACAGGCTTAATCTTGTCGGGAAGCATGACGCAATCCTGCGTTGCAGCGTCAAGAAAAGGCGGATAGTTGGAACGGAACCCTCCCGCCGAGTGTAAGGAGCCAGAGGAGGGGAGTATAGCGGCGTGCTCAGCCAATCAGTGGAGACCACGCAAGCTAGAAGTCGGGACTGGAGTGGGGATGCGGCGGGTGCATATATCGTTCAGCGCGCCGTGGAACGAGGACTATCTGTGTAGAACTTAACGAGTACGGTTGCACGCGGGTGTCGCTCCGATGTTCCGTGGAGTGGAGGACTAACTTTTGTAAAACTTAACCAGTGTGGTTGTACGAGTGTTTGGGTCCGATGTACGGACCGTAGAATTATCTAATCTACCAGTATATCATCAAACATCGACAAAGATGACGACGTCCAGGAGACTGTGGGAAGCTCACAGCATCATCCAGTACGAGGGAAAGGCTTCGGCCATTTCCAGTGGTAAGCGCGAATGACGCAGAAATACGCAATCTCTCGTTTCTCTTTGTTTTATATTTCATATTTCAGTAACTTCATAGCTTGGGAATAAGAGTAAAATCAATAATTTATTAGACTCCGTTTTCACGTAATTTTCTATCTGTAATATTAAAATCGCAACGCTCCAATTTAAATTTTAAACTTATAATTATTATTAATTTTGCTATACTTGTTTTATATAATAAATTCAATTCTTTTACAATGCAATCTTTGCTTTCAGTAGGTAGCATTAGATATAGACCAATTCCTTCTCCTGATACAATTGTTTGTTGGGTTAATGATCAAATCATACCACGATCTGAGTGAATAGATTCTTGAAGGTGTTCTACCAGAGCTAGACGTTGTTAAATACAAATTTAGATTTCAGCATTGCATTGAGGTCTTGGCGCCCATTAAAACAACATAGCTTAGGCAAAGGTAAACAGTTACATTTATCACCCAACAGTTAGGGGCAGCCAAACCGTTACATTTGTCGCTACCAACATGGGGCAATAATTAATGTTACAGTAGGAAGGGTCGAGGAACAGTAGGGGTAAATCAAGGTTAGAATATGTAAAACAGATTGCCTCGGATGTAAGGTGTGGTAGTTATGTAGAGATGAAACGATTAGCTCAGGACAGGGAGGGATGGAAAGCTGCATCAAACCATTCAAAATCTGAAAAATCACCCAACAAGAAGATTTTAAAGATATTTGTGGCAGTTACATTCAGGTGAAATAGTTTGTTCCTTTACAATGTCATCAGTTACATGTAACATTTTATATTAATGCTGTAGAACTCCGCTTACCTGAAGCGAAGAAAGAATGTAACAGGTATTTTGTCTTGTTGTACTGCATTTTGGTGCAAGTAGTTTCTGATGTATTCTATAGCAGCATGGATTGTGTATACAGTTTCATTGACATTGTTTTCTTGCTTTGCTGAGAGGGTTGCCTGTGTAGGAACGTTGGCCATTTGGAAAGTTGACAGGTATGTATAGGGAAACTTGAATGCATAATATTACCCGTTGAAAAGACATGTCCCTAGTCCTCAAAGAATGAGAAGAGATGTAGGGTCAAGAGAGGTGGACAGAAAGGACAAATTTAGATGGGTCCAGCTCATGAGCTCTTGGTGTATTCAATTCCCAAACTTACAAGCTGTTAGCCCCTATGGGTGTAGTCATACTACAGGGCACCAGGGAATGTTCTCCGCAGTGCCTACATGCTTCTACAAAAGATAGCGTCACCAGTTGCGCTGGCAGCACGTATGTCGCTTGTATCGAAACAAACAGTTAACTTTGTACTCACCATAGCCATTCATAACATACTGTTGCACTCTTCCAATAATCTAACAATACACACTGCCGATTTTGACAGCCCACACATGTTGCCTTCACCCTATCAAGGACACCGTGCTGCCAAATAACTGATGACGCTACCTCTCGCAGCTGCACGTAGCCGCTGTGGAGAACATTTCCTGGCGCCCTGTACTTAGGCTGCTGTTTAGTCATCTCTTCTGACAGGCAGTGGATACTGTGAGTGTATTCAAACCTCTACCTACAGAGAAAAGATGATAAAGAGAAAGTAGTGTCCTGTCATCTCAAAAAACGAGGATGCCTGTTTAGAAAGAGAAGGGCTGAGATAAATGGGAAAATAAAAGATGCCCTGATATCATTAGTAGCAAAAGAGAACAAGTATTGATGAAGGGAAGTTAGATTGAGATAATGAATGTTATTCTGTTCACAATATACTACCGAGACATTCTCATGCAACAAGTAGCCATGATTGCAAGCTGTTGAACGTACTAATCTTGGTATAGTGTACAGTGTGAATTTGAGTCACAACTGTCTGGAGTGTGGCCCAGTGTACAGGGATAGATGTAAATAATTTGTACTGAAGTAGTGATAAACCAGCAGCATGGATTGTATGTAGTTTCATTCACATTGTTTTCTTGCTTACTGAGAGGATTGCCTGTGTAGGAACATTGTGTTGGAAGGCAGGAGCACAACAAATGGTCTTTTAAAACTTGTTCTCTTGAAATGTAGCATAAGATATCAGAACTGAAGGAAATGTTACGATGCCAAAGATGAACCTAAATCAATATGCCATCAGTTTTGATTTCATATGGTCTTGTGGTACAACCTATCCAGCTCCAGACTGTAGTTTTCTGCAAGAAACCTATGTATGGTTCCCAGTACATTAAAAGGATACTTAGTTTGCCACATGTCAGAAAAGAACGGACATTGTATTTGGTGCACCTTTGGAAAGAAAAAGCTGCACTACACAGGTTCAGACTCTGAACCAAAGGATACATTTCCTGCGGGTGTAAATTAGTTTTAAGAGAGAAACCTTGAGAGTACTTTTTTTCTTATACGGTACTGTATTCAGTTGTTTCCTTGTTACAGAATACTGAAGTTGGTGAAACATCAAGTACCGGTAACAAGCTTGTTAGTTTATATTTATTTATTTATTTATTTATTCATCTATTTATTTATTTATTTATTTACTTATCTATTTATTTTGCTTGGCAAAATGGGGATACATTGCGGCATAGAATTAAAAATATACATATAATAATAAGTCTAAAATGCATACAATATTTACAAAGTAGATTGTAGGTAACGGTTTAGGCATTTAAGACACAATGTCCAGTGTATTCAACCAGTGTACTGCATCATCGATAGCACTGTGTAGCTCTTGGATGGTTCCTATAAATCTCCCCGTTGGGCACTCCAGGACAACATGCTTGAATGGTCTGATGCACATCGGCACAGTCACAAAATGGTCTTCAGTTTTTCCCAACTTGTGTAGCCAGAAATTGCATCTTCCGTGATTTGTGTGGACCTTGTTCAAGGATGTCCATTCCTTTCTCGGTAAATTGAAACCAGGCATCAGTGATTAAACTCAGATGGTCTAATTTTGATGCAGCCCATTCCTCATTCCATTATTATTATTATTATCATTATTATCATCATCTTTATTATTCCTGTAACCTTGTCCTTTGTGTCATTGAATGTCTGGTCTATAAATCATAAAATTTAAATTGACATCTTATATAAGAAAACCATTGAATACTTGGCACAGCAGTTTACAAGCAAACTATCAAGAATAGTTCAAGGCATGTTGTACTGTAGATATTCCCAACTTGTAAGATAAGACCATGTGTTTAATATGTGACCCATTCACAGATTGTTTTAACTATGTATTGTATGTTAATAAGGTTTTTATATTTACAACTGTAACTTCCAGTCTTAAGGAGCATTGGAATTTTATTTTGAACATGTCACAGTGACCAAATTTGAAAGAAACTGTTCGAGAGTTGAAAATGTGGTTTCAGCAACTAAGTATCCCTTTGGTTTAATAGTTATTAAAAGTAAGGGAGAAAGAGTGGAGGGGAACTAACAT
This sequence comes from Meconema thalassinum, assembly GCA_946902985.2. Taxonomy (NCBI): domain Eukaryota; kingdom Metazoa; phylum Arthropoda; class Insecta; order Orthoptera; family Tettigoniidae; genus Meconema; species Meconema thalassinum. The sequence continues at coordinate 611,759,427 of OX336390.1, forward strand.
ATAGTAGAAATAGCATTTAAAGTGGTGTGGGAAATGATGAAGCAGACATTAAAATAGAAAGCAAGAGTACTCAACAAATGGTTCTTGTTTTTAAACTGATCTACCAGTTTTGCATGTAGAAACAGGAGGGTTTCAACTTAAATCTGAGGATACCCAGGCTGATTAGATAACCTGATTTTGCTGGGACAGTGTTAGTTTTTGGCTGGTCCCAGGAAAAGTTTACAGCTTGGTAAAATATTCCATCTTAAAGGAGTCGGAATAATTAATTGAATGTGTACAATTACAACTTTAATAAACTGTTTTTAAAGTAGTCTACAGTTTCAGTATTAATGGATGATGTAAATAATCAACCTATTGTAATGAAGTTAAGAACCACTGGAGTAGATACAGTAGATGTCTCAGGTGCCTAAATGAAGAAGTTTGTTCAGGCAAATGTTAGGTAATCCAGACACATCCACAAAAGGACCTTGCCAATGTGTACACGTTGTAGGACGTGTCCTGTGTGAAGCATCAGCCTTTTTGTTATACAGTGAGAGCCTTCCCTATAGAACAGAGCCTCGTAGTCATCGTGTGACGGCCGAGGCACTGTGTGTAGCAGCAGCGTGTCGAGCAAGGCACTGGCACTAGCAGCGTTATGCCTGATTAGGTTAACATATTTAATAATATGATGATTATGATAATTGTTGTTTTAAGGGGCCTAACATTTTAATAATATAATTCTTTCATGAATTTCAGAATAATTGCTGGAAATGCTGTTCTTCATATTCTAGACATATGTTGCACTGATGTAGGAAGTTTTGGTACACTCAGTGTAATTCATCCTCGATGATATTTCGTATCAGTGCGTTATTTCGTTCTCGAGAGCCTCCAGAGTACGCGGATTGTTTCTATAAACCTCTTGTTTGAGGTTCGCGGCGGTGAAACTTATGAACACATTTGCTCTAAGACTTCTTCTTGAGAAGATAAGTTTCCAATAGGAAAATTCGATGTTTTGTTCTATACCTAACCATGTTCACGGGATACGAGGAAGGCTACAGTACTTCACAGCAAATCTTTATTATCTCAATTAAGGTATCTTGCCAGCTGCGTATGTAATAAATGCTATTACCGAATCCAGGACTTCCCGACATGCTGTTGTAATCGGTACGCACTAAATCTGGTGGTGTGTCATTGCAACCTGTCCACTGCATGGTCAGTGCGAGGCTCCGTTCTATAGCGAGGGCCCTCACTGTAGAAATGTTGTGTATGATTCAAAAATCCTAATTTAGGTTCCAACTAGGACATCTTAATAGCTCAGGAGTAGCCTCCTGAGATCAAGGTCATCTCAACAGTATCCAGGAAGTAACTCACAATGCCCTCTTCATCTAAGAATTGGAAAGGAGTTCTGATCATGTTGGGGCTACAATAGTGTAAGTGGCTAAATATGCCCGAGAGGAAAACAGGAGATTCGCATTTAAATCCAGACTGCAGGCTCTTTTTGAAGACATACTTGGCAATTATCACCACTGCAGGGTGAGCTATTCTCTTAGTCATATCTATGATCGGCAGTGTTTTACACTAGGATTCTCAATAATAGTTGTACAAAATTTATAATTTTTAACTAATGGTTTTTATGTGTTTACTTGGTGAATGAATTCATATTTTGGAAAAGTATTTTTCTTTAAATATATTTTTATTTAAAAAAATAAGACTGATGTTTTGATAAAAATTCTATTCTACCAGCATGGTTGTATTTGTGATAGAAATTATAACAGCATTACAAGCAACTCACTATATCAATTTATTGCAGATCTTCCTCTTCCTCCATGTTTCTTTCCCAGACCCAATTTGCCTTATAATTTTGTCATTTATCATCTTCCTTTACTGTCAAATGATTGTTCATATAATGGTATTTAATTGTGGTATAGTGTCAACGAAAACAGTTCTTTACTCATGATTTTATTGTGTGTTTCTGTTGTTGCATTTACTATTTGCTCAGTCTTCTTGATCTATGTTTAATTTTTTACATATACCATCCACTACAAGGCAGATCTCATTGCTCTGTGATATGTCTTGTTTTGATTAACAGGGAAACTGAAGAGTTATTGAGTGGATTGGCATGAATGCTTACCTTCGAAGATATTTATGTATTCTTCTGTGGAGATTGTCCTTGTCTTTCCTGAGCACGATGTACGACTGTCCTTCTACCATCTCGCACTAGGACTCCTATAGTATATAAGTCCTGGGAAGCTCCTGGTTTCATTGTCTGATGAATGTCCTATTCATCCTCTTCTTTTTCCGTTTGCATGCTCTCTTCCCCCCCTCCCCTCCCACTCTTCTGTTGCATCTTTCCTGTTGACCAATCTTCTTCTTTTTTCCACCAAGGAAAGACCATCCAATTATTTTGGACCTCATGAAATACTTTTTGTGTATTTATTCCAAGTTGTTCTTAATAGATAAGTCACTGCTGTATACTGACGTATGACCTCCACATAGTGTGGAGTTGGCATCATTGGCTGACATCCCAGAGGTCCTAGATTTGGCTCCTAGTTCTAACCTAAATTTAAGTTTTTGTAGTTGGCTGCGTGGCTCAGCAGTAACTTGCCGTCACATTTGAGGGTGTGCAAATGCGCCCTTTCGGGGCAAAATTCTGGTACCCCGGCGTCTCTAAAGGCCACAGTTGTTAAAAGGGACATACAATAATATTATAAGTCTTGGTATGGGGTCATGTAGCCTCATAATGCAAAGAGGAAACTTGCCTTATACTGTGGCAGAAGGAGGCAGGGAGAGGAACTGGCCACCCTACTCCACATAAACTCAGGCTCAGTATGTCTGTTCTAATGATCCCTTGACACAGTCAAGAACTCTTAGGTCGTTTGCAATCCTTGTAGATATGGTATCCCCTTTTATATGTGTGTATTTTTGGGAGGAAAAGGGAATACAAAAGCCTAGGTATTTTGAAATGTTTATAAATTTGAAAATTTAATACATAATATTTAACACAGCACTAGTACAGTATGTACCTTAAAATACATTTTTAATTTGATTCTGTTAATTTACAAGTAATTTCAGTCTATAACGTTTCTGTTTAGATGGCTACATTTGAATTTAGAATCCATTGTCCATAACTATCTATTCTGGCCCATACATAACAGATATACTGATATGAGGTCTCCCCAAGCATTAATATTACAAGAGCTTAACAATTTACTCTTGTATAACAAGCATTTTAAAAGAGACAGTGATGTTTCAAAGTGGTCCCTTCAACCATAACTAGAAAAATGTACATTTCAATTACAAGCATGCAAAACAGAACATCAGATCCTCATCTTCAAATGTATGACACTACATTTGCGAGAACGTTCAGATTAGTAAGTCTGTACATTCGATTAAAAAAAAAATAGCACTGCCCACTGGTTCAAAGTATGTTCCTTCAAAGTGAATTCCAGTGGGAGAAGCTAGCAGTCTTAAAAATATGCAGGTTTATTCTCATGGCCATGCTATGTTATGACACTCATCTTTTCTACATATGCACAATAAGAAATTTTCCTTCTGTGTGTTTGCAAAAGCCTTCGGTCTTGTAGCTTGCCTATTTTAAGCATGAGCTTGTCAGAGCGACAATAAGCACAGAACTCGGATGTTATAAGGTGGAGTGGAGATCTGTACAGAAATGTAGAATCTCCTTGAAGTTTATTCTTTTTGTGAGCCCAGGTGTGACTGACCAACTCAAAGACTATGAGAAGTATTGTTGCCCAGCCTGGAAAGAGGAACAGTGTTGGAAGCAAGAACACGATTGGGCTCACATTTTTTGAAACACATTCCACTTTTCTCTCGAGGCAGTTTACATGTGGTGTTGGTGTGCTGAAGGGGGTGGAATATAACGAAAGGTGAGTATTTAGTTGATATTGCAAGGCACTCCTTGGGATTTGAAAAGGCTTCTTCTTGGGGGTGCACTGCTCCACATGAGGTTCTCCTGTTTCCGCATCTCTGGTTCGCTCCTGGAGAGGAGAAACTGGCTGTAAGCTAATCACTTCCTCGCCAGTCTCACGGTCCAAGATCACCTCGCCCGTCTCACGATCCTGGTCTTCTGTGCCATCCATTCTAATGTTGGAGGGACACTCTGAAACAAAATTAACAACCATTACTTGTCTGTTGGCACAGGCTAGAGTAAAATGTGGCTTTTCGTTGAGTTCTCAGTCTCATTCATGGCTGTAATTATATGGAAGCTACTGAGGTATGAGTGGTGCTGTGTAATCTGTAATGGTCTTCAGGGCACAACCAGTGCCTGTGGATGTTGTGAAAGGTTCCTCTCATAGGGTCAGTACTGCTGTGCTGGCACAGTGAGGAAAGCAATGACAAACTACCTCACTCCTCACCTTGCCTAGTTTGTCTTCCTTTTGTGGGATTCTACACTCAAAGCCTATGGTGGTACTTTTTAAGGATCCGACTGACTACCCAACATACAGACAATTATATGCCAAAAGCAGGCGTCACATTTGAGATTCAAGGGGGGACTCCCCTGCCCAAACGGAGACCAAATTTTTTTGCAAACTCAAACAAAAAACGAAAACACAATAACCTGACAAATAAAACTTAACGAATTTTAACTGAAAAACAGTTTTTTTTTCTTTTTCATTTTATTCAATACTGAAAATATCTTGATTGCAATTATTATGTTCTGTTACAACTGTACATATTTACAACGTCATACCTGCTATATAAAAACGATTATTTATATAACAAAATCAACTCGTCTATTTTGTTTAGCAAACTTGTGATTACCGAATCTATGTCTATATGGCACGATGAATGTGCAGCAATGCACGGATAGGAATTTGGGGCTTTTTTCGCACCAAAAAATTTTGCCGACGTCCAAACTGCAAGCTTGGTTGGCAATTTAAGCTGTGACTTTCTCCCTTTGTCGGTACCAACTCGACTTGCCGAAACTGTAACGTACCTTGATACTTTTATCGAAGCTCGATGTAAATGTTGCAAAACACGCCGTTGCAATTTGTACGAATATTTTCGGTGCGCTAAACGCATCAAATTTCTATCCATTGTAGCTTGCAAAAAAATTGGTCTGGTTTTGTACGTTTGGTTATTTTGTGATTGCGTTGTTAGTGATACCATTTTACTTAATTTCGATTCTGTGACCCCCCCTCCAAAGCCAAACTCTAGATCCGCACCTGGCCAAAAGGGATATTAAGTTTCTAAACAGGACGATTATTTTCTTTAAAGGGTGTTTCGAAAATGTTGACCCAAAAATTTAGGGGGGCAATGTGACATAGTTTTCACAAGCTGTACCTGCTACACCTAAAGAGATATAATATGGTACAAGATTGTGATTAAATTATACAACCAGTTTTCTTACATAGCCATCTAATTGCACTACATTAAATATAGCAAGGTAACATTGTCACTGTTGCGTTATTCTGCCTTGATTGATCGCTTCATTGGAGTACATTTCGGAATATCTCGTGGTTGGTTCCTCAGTTTAGGGGCTGCGACAACGTCCCGTGTACTTTGGGTGTGTGTAGAATCTGTCTGATAACCGGTGTTAATTGTGATGGCTGTATTAGTGTGCATTGTCCATAATTCAAAGAATATCTCTTGTCTACATAATTGTAGAGGATGTATGGGTGGGATAGGGATCGTTCCTGTTGGCTCTTCTTACAATCTAGAACTGTTCAGGTAACATAATTGTCTTAGTCTTCAGACACTTTTGAGGATAAAGTATTATTGGTTCGAGCTAAGCCAGGAAAGAAACTATAAAGTACCGGTTCTGGATTATAAGCTCCCAATTTTTATTTTTTTAACGAGTCTTACAGGTATTTTCAAATGCATAAGGAAATGTATCAGTCATTCATTGGTTTTGTTAGTAGGGATCAAATCTGATTGGTTATTAGTGGGGGTGGTTTTGGGACTGAACAGGTAATTATACTCTGCCAGCTTTTGTTGACAATTTGGGAATTTTGTCTAGTTCATGTCATGTACACTGATACAGCAACCAGTTTGACTCGGATGAAAGTGAAGAATTTGAACATGGTTTAACACAGCGGTTCCCAAACTGGGGGTCGCGGGCCGTTCGGAAAGGGGTGGCGAGATGTATATAAATAATGGTGAACTATGTACTTGAACTTAGATGGCCATCGGGAGTTTTAAATTAAATAACTTTGTACATTTACAAAATATCAATATATTTTACAGATTTTGTCAAAACAAAACAGAAACATTTAATAATTTTGATATGTAATTGTTAATACATTTCTAAGTAAAAAAAGACTTCTTTAGTAAGAAACATGGGCCTGTTTTTTGTCAACAAGTTTCTTAAAATTCGGCATAGTTTTAGATACACATACAATAAGGTCGTCTTCTACGTCCAGTCGATTTCTTGCCTTGGTTTTAATGTTGACCAATGTAGAAAATCCGAGTTCGCAGAGGTAGGATGTTGCAAAGGGCATGATGATTCTCAGAGCCACTGATGTTAAGCTTGGATACTCAGCTCTTCTTTGTAGCCAGAACTTGTCAACATTTTGGGTGCTGAAGGACAGTTGCAAAGTCATGTCACAGGATAGCTCGATGAGTTTGTCATGAATCAGTGGGTTTGAGTCTGCCTCGTTCACAGCCTGCTCGTTGAAGGGGTTAAGCACCCAGTTCCAACCGGTGTGTTGATCCTCGGGAATGTAGCTAAGGATCTGCTCTTGTAGACCTTGCAAGTGAGTAGTAACCAGTTTGGACAGGTTGTCAATGTCGGGATAATATTCATCGCTTCGATCAAGGGATGTGATAAGCTCATTTGTCAGTTCAAAGTTTTCAAATGTATTCTTCTCAACCCTGGTTGACCAAGTGGCTAATTTCTTTAAAAACGAATTGACTTTGCCTTGTGCAAAAAGTATGGTTTTGTCTCTTCCCTGCAAGGAAACGTTGAGATCGTTCAGATGATGAAATATGTCCGCTAAATAAGCAAGTTTTAACAGCCATTCATTGTCACTCAAAAAACCGGCAAGGTCTTTGTTTGCAACCTGAAAAAAGTCTTAAGCTCAGAGCGCAAAGCGAACACTCGAGAAAACACCTTCCCTCGTGACAGCCACCTTGCCTCTGTGTGAAGCAAGAGGCATTTGTACTGTGCCTCCATTTCTTCGCATAACTGTGATAACAGTCGACACTGTAATGGCCGGCTTTTTACAAAATTAACCAACTTAACAGTTTCGTTCAACACTGTTTTTAGCTCAGTTGGCATGACCTTGGTAGCTAATGCCTGGCGATGCAGAAAACAATGAATCCAAGTGGCATTAGGCATGACATTTTTCATCCGTCTCACGAAACCGCTGTCTTTCCCAGTCATTGCTTTGGCACCATCACTGCAGATTGAAATACACTTTTGAAAGTCAATTTGAAGCAAATCGGTTGCAGACATGAACATTTGAAACATTTCCTCACCTGTTGCGTGGTCAGGCAAAGGTTTGCAAAATAAAATGTCTTCTTCCACACTACCGTCACCCTCAAAACGAACAAAGCACATAAACTGCGCCAAACTCGACACGTCCATAGACTCGTCAACTTGAATGGAAAAGTACTCACTTTTCTGCAACTTTGTTTTCAACTGATCCTTTATGTCTTGAGCCATCTCGGTAATGCGCCTCCCCACCGAGTTGTTCGACAGAGGAATGGTGGAAAGCTTCTTAGCTGCATCTGGGCTGATCATAGTTGAAACCATATCCTGAGCAGCAGGTAGAATGAGCTCTTCAGCAATCGTGTGTGGTTTACCTTTCTTTGCTATTCGATGCTAGCAAAGCACTTTTGCTCATATTATTTCCTCTTAACTGTACTACTGCATTTTTCTGGTAATCTAAAGCAGTTAATTTACGTTCAAAAAATCTGCCGGCTTATCTTTAAAACTGGGATGTTTACTTTCTAAATGGCGAATCATCTTGGAAGGTTTCATACTCTCGGCAGATAACAACTCGCTGCAAATAACACACTGTGGCCGATTTCCGAGCACCGTAAATCCATACTTAATATAACTGTCACTATACTTTCTCACCTTTACCCTCTTCTGTTCATGATCATCATGAGAAGTCGAAGGCCCTGCACGCTTAACAAACTTATCCATAGTTAGAAACAAATCAAACAATACGCGAGCGAACAAAACACAAGAGACGTACAGTACAAGCCAGGCAGCTTGAAGCGCGGCTGCCGCATGCGCATACGAGCCCTTCTCCCTCCACACGTCACTAACGTCACAACTACAGTCAAGTGAAGACAGTCGAGCTACTAGGTTCCTTTGTGACTATTTAAAAGCATTTATAAAAGTTAATAGCAGGTTATAGGCACTACTACTTTTCGTTTTTAAAATAATACCCTGGTAGTCTAAAAAGAATTACTACCATTTATTTAAATATCATTATACTATTGAACCGCCAAATATTATTTTTTGTGTCATATTATTTTACATTTAAGTTTCTCAGTAAACATCAAACAGGTCAGTAACATCAGAATAAGATTAAAATTTTAAAATATGAACAAAGTAAATAAATAAACATTTAAACGAATAACCTACCGGTCACTTAAGTTAAATTCCAAAGTAATTTTATCCCTCCACTTTGTCCCCCCCCCCCACAGACACCTGCGCTAAAACGGGGGTCGCGGCTAAAACGTATGGGCTAAAATGGGTCACGGAAAGAAAAAGTTTGGGAACCGCTGGTTTAACAAACTGTAAATAAAAGGTAAGCTTTATGGAATTGTATTAGCAGTAGCTGCTACCTAAGTGAATCGGGTCAATGATTTTGCCGATATTTTAAAACTTTCAATTCTTCTTTGGGGTGCACTGTTCCTGTCTGTATCTCTGGTTCTCTCCTGCAGAAGGGGAACCGGCTATAAGCTCATTACTTTTAGCTCCTGAAATTTTGTATTTTGGGTATTATTGTACTGCGCAAGAAATAATTGTTTTAAAACGCATAAAACCATGTAAAATAACTTGCAATTTTTAAAATTATTTTTAGGTCAAATAAAAAGGCCCATGAGAGTCCACTTACTATGTTGGGTTAAGTACAGGAAGATTTAGATTCCTATATCTTTTTGTAAGATCAAATGCTGCACTAGTCTCGCTGGGATGCCCGCCTCGCAGCGAAGTGAGTAGCATTGTTGGCTGTCACTGTGGAGGTCTGGGTTTGAGTCCCACTCATACTGTACTACTCATCAGTAATCGTTATCCAGAACAATGGTTTTTGCCTAGACCAATATTGCTAGGTAGCACGGCCCTAGCTAATATATACATCCCTGGTTTTTGCCACGCATCAATAATCTTTATCCAGATCAATCGTTTTGACAATGCTATTTCACATAATTACAAGGTGTATTTTGTATCCCACATGTTGTGACAGTAATGTAACATCAATGTTAGTAATATATTTTTATAGACATATACATGGCAATTGTCATTGAACGAGCAAGAAATAAAAATGTATATTTACGGTACGTAATTTAGCACATATTTCCAATGCAGTAGTGATAATGGACAGTAATTTCAATTAGCAATGACTTCCAGAATATGAAATAAGGTATGAAGTGCAAGTGTTAAGAATCCAGGTTCACCGCACCTTTACCTTTACCATTGTTCTAGTGTTGCGTAACTTATCACAGGGGTTGTAACGAGTGGCCGAGCGACTCAAAATTTCAAAAGTACGAGTTAGTGACTCTTTCACAAATAAACTGGCGTAAGTTAAATGTTTAATACAATCCTTTAAATTCAAGTATAATATTTCATTATGAACACCATTACCATGCATTCAGTATCAGATACAGTATCTGTGTTGTAATTGTCAACGAAATGCGTTGCCAACGTAAGCTTCTGAAGAAATTAATAAAATGGAGCATAAAACCACTAATCCTTTGTTGGTGTTCTTTGTGAGCAAAAGAATGACGGAAAGTGAAAAGGGTGCTGTGGTAGGAGCTTATGCTTTGTTATAAATATAAGAGCACTATAATTGAATGATTTAAAAATAATTCTTGCACGCTATTGGTCCAAATCGAAAGAGTAACGTCTGAGTAGAATAGTCGTAAGACTTTCATACATACCGTAATTTATTTTCCCGATATATTTAAGTGTACAGGATCATCAGTGATCATTAAATTTTCCTGGTGATGACCATCTTTAAATACTGTACTCCGAATGCATATTTGTTGCAAATTTGCTTGGGATTTGAGGGAAGAAGTAAAGCGCATTAAAATGCATTTTATTGTAGTGTTGAGGAAAGGAGTATTAATTTTTGCTCCATTTTAAGATGGTTGGCGGCTTGGCACGTTAATGAGATCTGGTACCGTCACCCGGTCTAATCTCAGTACAGCTGCCAGTTTCAGTTTGTTATAAACGTTAATTGTGGTTCTTCCTTTTTTTGTTACGCGGACTTTTCAGTTGTGGGGCAAGACGATGGAATGAGTTGTAGAAGCGCATACTCATCTTCCCAACATGTTAGCTCATCTCCGATTTATAACTCTCATAGGGAGAATGTAAAAGGAACACCAGTTCCTTCTAGGAAAGAAACCAGCAGTACAAACAGGTTTATATGTCAAGCACCGCCTGACGCAATATTCTGACGTACAACCGAATGTATATCCCGAGGCACTCCCGTAGTGTCTCCTGTTAGGACCTATACAGTAGTTCCTCAGAGTTTTCATCACTGCCGCAATCTGAAAATCCTTCAGTAGGTTATATACCGGTACACAACCGAAAGCTTGTATAATCTGAAGAACTAGCTCGCGGCTTGGAACTACTATACTTTGGTACGCTATACAAATACTCCATTTTATATATATTATAAATGCATTTAAAACTGGGAGGTCGGAAACGAGGCAGGTGTTAATTTCAAACTAAAAGAAATATGTATATTGTATGTATAAAACAAGTGTCCTGACTGACTGACTGACTCATCATCGCCCAGCCAAAACTATTAAAGTTAGAAACATGAAATTTTGGGGATATGTTCGTGGTAAGTCGAAAATGCGCACTAAGAAAGGATTTTTGGATATTCAGGTTCTAAAGGTGTCTTAAGGGGGTACACATGCATTTCATTGAATAGCAATATCTCCGGCTTGGTTTCATTGAGGGACGTGATACTCGGCATATAAACGTATCATTAAAAATAAGAAGACACGTGTCTGAGGGTTTTTCGATGTGGTGTATATTATGAGGTGAAAGGGGTGAAAAGTGGGGGTTGAAGGGTTCCTAACGGAGCGTGTATCTCTTAAACGACATAGGCGAGGAGTTTGAAACTCAGCGGAAAAAAATCAGCTTAAAAAATAAGTAAATAGGTGTTTGACCGTTTTTTCATAAATCGAATTTAAGGGGCCCATGGGGAGGGGTGAAATTCTGAAAAAAGAAAATTGAAAGATACAAAGTCCTGACACACTCATCATCGCCCAGCCTAAATTATTGAAGTTAGAAACAAGACATTTTGGGGATATGATCATTATATGTCCAAACCGTCCACTAAGGGAGGTTTTTTCGGATATTCAGGTTCTAAAGGGGTGTTAAGGGGGTAAGACCTGCATTTCATTGAATAACAATAACTCCGGATTGGTTTCATTTGTGGATGTGATACTCGGCATATAAACTGATCATTAAAAATAAGAAGACACGTGTCTGAGGGTTTTTCGATGTGGTGTATATTATGAGGTGAAAGGGGTGAAAAGTGGGGGTTGAAGAATTCCTAACGGAGCGTGTATCTCCTAAACGACATAGGCGAGGAGTTTGAACTCAGCGGAAAAACATCAGCCTAAAAGATAAGTAAATAGGTGTTGACCGTTATTTTTTTCATAAATCCAATTTAAGGGGCCCATGGGAAGGGGTGAAATTCGGGGGGGGGGGGGGGCGGGGGACAGGAAAGAAAGTGTCCTAACTGATTGACTGACTCACTCACTCTTCAATCTCAGGAAGTGAAAACTGCTTAAAAATAAGTAAATAAGTGTTCGACAGTTTCTTTTTCATAAATCAAATTTAAGGGGTTCATGGGGAGGGGTGAAATTCTGGAGAAAAAAATGAAAGGAAATGTCCTGACTCACTCACTCACTCATCATCGCCCAGCCAAAATTAATGAAGTTAGAAACATGACATTTTGGGGATATGTTCGTTGTATGTCAAAACCGTACACTAAGGGAGGATTTTCGGATATTCAGGTTCTAGAGGCGTCTTAAGGGGGTTGAACCTGCATGGGAAGGGGTGAAATTCTGGGGGGGGGGGACAGGAAAGAAAGTGTCCTAACTGATTGACTGACTCACTCACTCTTCAATCTCAGGGAGTGAAAGCTGCTTAAAAATAAGTAAATAAGTGTTCGACAGTTTCTTTTTCATAAATCAAATTTAAGGGGTTCATGGGGAGGGGTGAAATTCTGGAGAAAATGAAATGAAAGAAAATGTCCTGACTCACTCACTCACTCATCATCGCCCAGCCAAAATTAATGAAGTTAGAAACATGACATTTTGGGGATATGTTCGTTGTATGTCAAAACCGTACACTAAGGGAGGATTTTCGGATATTCGGGTTCTAGAGGGGTCTTAAGGGAGTTGAACCTGCATTTTATTGAATAACAATATATCACGAGTGGTTTCATTTGTGGATGTGATACTCGGCACATAAACTAATCATTAAAAATAAGCAGACATGTGTCTAAGGGTTTTTCGATGTGGTGTATATTATAAGGTGAAAGGGGTGAAAAGTGGGGGTTGAAGGTTTCCTAACGGAGCGTGTATCTCTTAAAAGACATAGGTGAGAAGTTTGAAACTCAGCGGAAAAAATCAGCTTAAAAATTAAGTAAATCGGTGTTCGAACGTTTTTTCATAAATTCAACTTAAGGGGCCGATGGTGTGGGGTGAAATTCTGCGAAAAAAGGAGAGAAAGTGTCCTAACTGACTGACTAACTCACTCACTCATCAAACTCAGGGGAAAAAGACAGCTTAAAAAATAAGTTAATAGGTGTTCGAGCGTTTCTTCATAAATTCAATTTAAGGGGCCCATGGGGAGGGGTAAAATTCTGGTAAAAATAATTGAAAGAAAATGACCTGATTGACTCACTCACTCATCATCGCCCAGTCAAAATTATAGAAGTTAGAAACATGAAATTTTGGGGATATGTTCATTGTATGTCGAAACGTCCACTAAGGAAAGATTTTTGGATATTCAGCTTCTAAATGGGTCTTAAGGGGGTAAACCTGCATTTAATTGAATAACAATATCTCACGAGTGGTTTCATTTGGGGATGTGATACTTGGCATATAAACCAATCATTAAAAATAAGCTGACACATGTCTAATGATTTTTCGATGTAATGTATATTAAGAGTAAAGGGGTGAAAAGTGGGGGTTGAAGGATTCCTAACGGAGCATGCATCTCCTAAACGACATAGGCGAGGAGTTTGAAACTCAGAGGAAAACAATCTGCTTAATAATAATAATAAATAAATAAATAAATACATAAATAAATAATTTAATAAATAGGTGTTCGACCGTATTTTCATAAATCCAATTTAAGGGGCTCATGGGGAGGGGTGAAATTCTGGAAGAAGAACGTCCACTAAGGAAGGAATTTTGGATATTCACTCTCATCGACCAACCAAAACTATTAAAGTTAGAAGAATGATATTTTGGGATTATGTTTGTTGTGCGTCGAAAACGTCTACTAAGGAGGGATTTTTGGATAATCAAGTTCTAAAGGGGTGTGAACGGGGTTAAACCTGCATTTCATTGAAGAACAATATGACACGACTATGACGGGAGCGAAGCCGCGGGTACCTGCTAGTTGTATATATACTGCTCAAAAAAATTAAAGCACCACTTTTTTCAAAGGCCACCAAATTTTGAAAAGTTGACCTACAAGCTCGAAATCTCAGTATGACGTTTGTCCTGACGCCTACCAAGAATATGCTTCAGCACAACTCCCCAACTTGAGTAGTTTCGGGGTATTACCCCGAAAACCAGCCCATTTTCGAAAACCACAAATTGAAGTTTGCGGAAAACGCTGCAGGACTTGTCGCAGGTTGCCAAAGCAGTCGAAAATGAATGAGTCTTGCTCTTAAAGGTTCCACAAACATGTAGAAATCGTTACATTTGACGTTTGGGCATTTTCAACCCCCTTCATCATCCCCTAAACATGGACTACAATTGGGGGCGTCTGAGAAGGTACCGGGTGTGTTTAACCATCTGAAAACCTGCACACCGTCCTCAGTTGCTGATTGCAGTAAGTTCTTAAGGCCTCCGGCAATGTCCACACCCCCTAACACCCTCAACTGGCATGGGACCAAACCACCCCCTATCGATTCACCTCTAAGGAAGGTTTTAATCGAGATGTTTATCAGTGCTGTGAATGCGGGGGTCTTCCCCTACCGTTTCAAAAAAGGAGCTGTGCCTTTGTCACCACCCCTTCCCCTGCAACCCCCGTTTGTATGATTTTTCGAATCAGGCCCTTTTTAAGGGCTGAAACGAGGTCTTAATCGCTGAAAGGGCTGTAAAGGTCCTTAGAAGTAGTGGTGACACGAAATCATCCCCTTCCGATCGATGATTGACATTCCGTCCCCCAAATTCGAAATTGTTGCACCCCCAACCCTCCCTGTCTGGACGCGTAACGCGTCATGGCAGAGTTTTCATAGTTGGATTTAAATGAAGCTTATGGCCTGACATGGAGCCCAAAACAGCAGGATGGATGAAAATTCATCGGTAGGGTGGGAAACGGGACCAAAATTTTTTCAAAAAAGTTAACAGCCTCTAGTAAGTACACCAATGCATAGGCAACCCACATCACGTCATTTTTCTCTCATTGCCAAACTTTGTAACCTATTGCCGATCATAGGCAACCCACACACACGGACGTGATGTGGGTTGCCTGTGCATGGGCGTACTTACTGTAGGCTGTACACTTTTTCGAAAAAATTTGGTCCCGTTTCCCAACCTACCGATGAATTTCTATCCAACCTGCTGTTTTGGGCTCCATTGCAGGCCATAAGCTTCATTTCCATCCAACTCTGAAAACTCTGCCATGACGCGTTACGCGTCCAGACAGGGAGGGTTGGGGGTGCAAAAATTTCGAATTTGGGGGACGGAATGTCAATCATCGATCGGAACGGGATGATTTCGTGTCACCACTACTTCTAAGGACCTTTACAGCCCTTTCAGCGATTAAGACCTCGTTTCAGCCCTTAAAAAGGGCCTGATTCGAAAAATCATACAAACGGGGGTTGCAGGGGAAGGGGTGGTGACAAAGGCACAGCTCCTTTTTTGAAACGGTAGGGGAAGACCCCCGCATTCACAGCACTGATAAACATCTCGATTAAAACCTTCCTTAGAGGTGAATCGATAGGGGGTGGTTTGGTCCCATGCCAGTTGAGGGTGTTAGGGGGTGTGGACATTGCCGGAGGCCTTAAGAACTTACTGCAATCAGCAACTGAGGACGGTGTGCAGGTTTTCAGATGGTTAAACACACCCGGTACCTTCTCAGACGCCCCCAATTGTAGTCCATGTTTAGGGGATGATGAAGGGGGTTGAAAATGCCCAAACGTCAAATGTAACGATTTGTACGTGTTTGTGGAACCTTTAAGAGCAAGACTAATTCATTCTCGACTGCTTTGGCAACCTGCGACAAGTTCTGCAGCGTTTTTCGCAAACTTCAATTTGCGGTTTTCGAAAATGGGCTGGTTCTCGGGGTGCTACCCCGAAACTACTCAAGTTGGGGAGTTGTGCTGAAGCATATGCTTGGTAGGCGTCAGGACAAACGTCATACTGAGATTTCGAGCTTGTAGGTCAACTTTTCAAAATTTGGTGGCCTTTGAAAAAAGTGGTGCTTTAATTTTTTTGAGCAGTATATAAATAGGAAAAACTTACAAGTAGTGACACAATGTTTCTTAATGTGTAACAAGGTTCAATGTATGAGTGGGCTATAAACCCCAAATTTGACACTAGCAAAGGCAAAAAGTAAATACTGTACTGTATAAAAATTGGTTGGTTCCTCAGTTTAGGGGCTGAGACAACGTGGTCATGTAGCCCCTTGTACTTTGGGTGTGTGTAGAATCAGTCTGATAACCGGTGTTAATTGTGATGGCTGTATTAGTGTGTGTTATCTGCTTTTAAATCAAGTAAGGACTGCAGACATTCAATTTTCAAGTAGTTCCTACTTTTGCTACCAAACGCCACCGTCATTGACAATTAGTTCTGAACTTGGTTACTAGATGCCACCGCAGTTGGCTCCTGGCGACGAACGTTGTAACCTAAGAGCGTTGGTCAAATCTAACCTATAATTTAGCTTCACACAAGTACAATTCGTGGAAGGTTCTTTTGTATGCCATAAATCTATGACAAGGGACCGCCGGCTATACTTCCCCTCCGGGTTTGAACCCGCGATCTTGGGCATAGAAGCTCAGCATGCTACCAACTACGCCACCGAAGCCGCCTGTATAAAAATTAAAAGCCATTACCGGGTAAATCAGCTGCCCCTAATAATATTGCTTATGCAGCCCAACTAACGTGTGCTGTCGGGATGTTCGATATTTCTCTGCTACTGCTTGCATCCCGTATGGTACTAATGCACTGCAAGCATATCCCGCAAACGATACTGAACACTTATTTTTCTCTCGATGTGACTACAGACTAATACGAGGGGAAGAAAATAATAGTGTTCAGTATCGTTTGCGGGATATGCTTGCAGTGCATTAGGTATGCTCTCTAAGCGAATGGTATGTTTTGATGTAAAATGGTTCGGTATAATAGGCTAATGATACAGGGAAGAAAGAATGCAGATCATACACACGGAGTGGCAAAGTACAGTGTTGCCAACTTAGGTTTTCAAAAAATCGCCAAGTCCATAGATTCCTATGTTATCAATAGAAAGTTATTTTTTTGTCGCTTACGGGAGTTTCAAATAACCACTACATCCCTATCTAAACACCACTAAATTTAAAAGATTTTGTCATAATTTGAAACGCTCTTCAGTCGGTCTACACGATTGTACCCAATTATTGTAGTAGGTGTTAGCCTATTCCTTAAACCTGAAAAAAATGCATGAGACTAATAATTCACCATTCTCGTGTAATTTTCTTTCAGGTTTAACGAATAACACCCACAACAATTGATTACAATCTTCTTGATTGACTGAAAAGCATTTCAATTTTCGATTACCAACCGGCACTGAAAAATGGCTTCCAACACGATGAAGATTTTGTCGCTGGATCTAGCGACAAATTTGAAACACTGGCAAAATATAGAAATAAGTGCCAATAACTCTTGTTTAAAGGGAACTGGATACATTAGGAATTACAGGCAGCAATTTTGGTCCCCCCACATTATACGACTGTGAAAATACATATGTTTTAAATATCAGGGTGTAGTTATAATAACAAAATTAATGTTTAACATGCATGCTTTTTGACGTGTAGTTTACTATTTAAAAATGTTGGTCCCGCGAACTTAAATGGTCAAACCCGTTCTTTAAAAGACAACGGCATTTCAGGCATTCTTCACAACTGACAGGAAAACTGGCATTCGGAGCTCCGAGGTTCGAATCCCAGCTCGTACAGCGGCCAGCCTGGTCCTGGTGTTTCACATTCACTCCCAATAAAAGATGGGGAGGTACGTTACCTTATATCAAGTCTTGGAGCACCAAACCAAATTTAGACCTTATTAATCAGTTACACATACACTCGGATAGCGTTCTTGGCTGTCGTCCCGGAGGTCCGAGTTCGATTCTCGGCTCTGCCATAAAATTTTAATTCTGGTGTAAGGGCTGGAATGGGGTACACTTAGCCTCGTGAGGTATAGCTGAGAAAAAGTTGGTTCGATTCCCACCTCAGCCACCCTGGAAGTGGTTTTCCGTGGTATCCCCCAGATCATAACTTAAAGCCACGGTTGCCTCCTACCCAATCCTACCCCAATTTACAAATACACACACTAGTACATCCATTATAATAACACAGGTTATCACACAAATTACATACACACACAAATACATGGGGCAATTTGGCCATGATGTGTCAACCCCTAAAATAAGCGGCAGCACACGAGGAAATGTCAAATGTAATAGATTGTGTTGATCTAATAAGTATAGCAAATCATGTTTATAAAATTCGTTGTGAAGTATGCCGAGTCCTTCGAACTATCATTGGTTGGA
The DNA here is from genome assembly GCA_946902985.2 of Meconema thalassinum. Lineage (NCBI taxonomy): Eukaryota > Metazoa > Arthropoda > Insecta > Orthoptera > Tettigoniidae > Meconema > Meconema thalassinum. Next base: position 611,777,551 of record OX336390.1, read on the forward strand.
GGACAGGTTAATAAAATAAATTTTACTAAAGAGGTGAAATCAATGAATGAAGATGGACAATAAGTTGGAAGGAAGCGTCCGTGACTTATTTGAAGGCACCGTCCCGACATTTACCTGGAGTTGAAAATTGGAAACCACGAAAAATTTCAGGGACGTCCGACGGCGGGGTTCGAACCCACTCGTCTTCAGAATCTGGAGACAGCCTGGCCTCACAATCTTGCGTCTTAGCGCGCGTATCTACCGCCGTTGGTGGCTGGTATGGTAATCTTCTGACTTTTATAAGGAGAATACATTTCCTTATTCTTTGATGGGATAGTAATATTTTCCTTCATTCATAGCACTTATAATCTTGACATTCCTCTTCGCAAACATCATTAGTGACATTTTCCTATTCAGTGGAGCTCCCTGTCAATGCAGCCTGGAGTCACAGACCATCGAGCTTCCTACAGAAAAACAACTTGGATTCCTGATAAACAGGGCTTAAGCTTCCCTCTAAAATAAAGGGCTATAAAATTGTCATATAATTGTGATGTGTTGTATTGTATCAGGAAACTGTGGACTGCCGTCTCAACTTCTTAGAAATTACTTTATGATTAGTTGATTACAATCAACTCACTGCTTACAATATGTGATGATGTGTTATCGTCAGATAGAAATATTACAATGTTATCTATTAAAAGAACTAAAAATTATGAACCTGGCTGTGTTGAGGCATCTTCGCGCGGTGGCTGGCTGCGTGGCTCAGCGGTAACGTTCTCGCTTGCTGGGCCCAAAATTGCAGGATCGAATCCTGGCGCAGCCAGTTGGCAGTCGAGGGTGTGCAAATGCGAGGGAGCCGTGTCAGTAGATTTACTGGCACGTTAAAGATCCCCTTCGGGGCAAAAATGTGGCACCGCGGCGTCTCTAAAAGCCGCAGTTGTTAAAAGGGACGTAAAACCTAAACATTATTATTAACATTATTGTTAGTATCTTCACGCCGAAGTACTCATAGACAAACAACTTTTCACTATAATGTGTACCAAATAGCTTATTTGATAATAGTGGAAACTCTCGCCACTTAACACGCAGAGCAGCGGCGACAGCGCATAGTTCTACCATCTAGCGGCTCGAATAGACAATTACTGGAACGAACTATTGAAGTATAACACAATTCGACTTCGAAAACGAAAATAAATGCAGATTTTGAAGTCCTTTGCGTACTTCTTGTAGCATAATATAAGGAAAGGAGATGGATGTTGATCCGAAAGGGGCAGTAATAAGAATGAAATACATGTATATTGTCATTAAAACATTAATCGTCATTTTATGACAGCAGTTTGACTAGCCTACGGTACAGATATTCCAAAATCAAATTACGCGTGTAATATCTTATAGAGCTTGATAATTTTAGTGGGAAGATTTTTCACTGATGAATTGTTCGATCTATTCACATATGCCTTAGGCTGGCTGCGTGGCTCAGCGGTAACGTTCTCGCCTGCTGTTCCCAAGGTTGCAGGATAGAATCCTGGCGCTGCCAGTTGGCATTTGAGGGTGCGCAAATGCGAGGGAGTCGTGTCAGTAGATTTACTGGCACGTTAAAGATCCCCTTCGGGGCAAACTTCCGGTACCTCGGCGTCTCTAATAGCCGCAGTACTTAACAGGGACGTAAAACCAATTAAAATTAAACACATACCGTATGCCTTAATAAAGACTTTGAAATACTTGTCAGTCAGTAATTTCGTACAGCTGTTACAGATAACTTCATTAGAGTCATTAATTGATAGAAAACAACCAGTTAATCTGATTCTAATCCCATGGATGCTTTCAGACAGAAAATGGCAAAAACTAATCTTCATGTCCATGACATTTTGGCAGACAAACCACCCACACACATTTGGAAACTGCATTTCGGAGTTATCTGCTCTTCACAACCCACTGAGCACACTTGGAAAAGGATTAACTGGATAGGTTTAATCACAACAACGTTTTAAAGAAAGACAGAGGCAGCCCTAACAATATTTTCAGGGGATGCGAGATCTCATTGTGGTGGGGCGCCGTGTGGAGACTAAATATAACAAACATAATTAACAACTATTATTTTAATAATAAAAATAATGGGCCTATTCCTAGAACGCTTCCTAAAATATGATTTAATATTAAACAATAACTTATAGTTCGCTTATAGTCGCACTTAGACGAGACTAGGCATGATTATTATCTACACAAAAGGAAATATGTCTAATATGATGTTACTAAATTACATAACAACACCTTAGTAGCCTATAGCAGTAACGTTCTGTCTGTCTGTTAGGTAGTCAGCCCGAAGGCTGGTTGGATCCTCAAAAGCACCGCCGTTACGTTATGTGAGTAGATACCCACAAAAACCCAAGGCAGTGCTATATTGAGGCGTTCTAGGCAAGATGAGGAGTGAGGTAGTTTGCCATTGCTTTCCTCACTGAGTCAGAACAGTAGTCCTAACCCTATGAGTAGAACATTTCACAGCATTCACAGGCACTGACTGTGCCCTGAATGCCATTACTAAGCACCACCCATACCTCAGTAGCTTCCATATAATCACAGCCATGAGTGAGACTGAGACATCGGTGAAAAGCCACCTTTTACTCTAGCCTGTGCCAATTGACAAATGCAAATGTACTGTATTCATCAAGAGATGGCAAAATAAGTAAAGTTTCAATTTCACTCGTCGATTGCAACACAGACACAACTCACAATCCACATGCACCCGCACAGGATCGAACGTCAAGAAAACAGGTGGCGGACAGAACCCTAGATGCAGACTATAGATATTGGTTTCAACTCCTTAATATTTATACAACGTTAAGTTAAGTACGAATGTCACGTTATATGTCTATACCTTTGAAATGCACGCCTCCCAGCTCACTTACAGTATATATATATATAATTAATTTTGACGGGTAGGGTTAAGTAGTATGCTAATTTGATAATTGGGTTTTATTTCTTTGCACTGTGAAGCTATCGTTGCATTTTCTGCGCCTCCCATATATCAGCGCCTGGTGCGGTCGCATCGTTCGCACCGCCCTAGGGCCGCCCCTGAGAAAATATGGTATGCTCAGATTAATAGAAAAAAATACAGGTACGTAAACATTAGTAGGTAGACTCACAGCTGATTGTTTTGAGGAAATCTGTAAAATTACTTGGGATCTCTTTGTATTTTGTAATTTAAACACCCATACATAGCCCAAAAGTTACACTTCTATAACATGTACAGCATAAAACTTGCCAGCTGATTGAAGTCGAGTTCGTAGTTGACTGCGCGAACCGCTAGATAGCACGCAAAATCGTTGTCGCCGGTTTCTCGCGGGAGTTTCCACTATTGTTTGTACATAATAATCGAACTATTTCTCACCAATTCTAATTTTTCGTTCCATGTCGTGATTCCATAGTCTAATAAGAAACAAATAAATAAATAAAACTAGATGTTTTATTACCTGAATTCTACGTCTTTAAGAATTAATATTACCAAAGTTAGTTATTGTTGTTTTAAGGGGCGGAACAGTGAAGTCGTCTGCCCAATTTACCATCTGAAACACTGCGGATAGCAATGTTCTTAATTTAAGATTTGAGATGGGATAATAAACAGACGAAGTTACGTCAGTAAATATTATGATTTTTTAACTATGTGGTTGCAATTAAAATGAACATGTGTTGTACGTACGCCATTCAGAAGGAAATGAGTGCCTTCTCTTGGAAGATTATGGCTTCAAGATGACTGGAAAATGAATATGGATGGGAGGGGGAATGAAGTTACAGCCAGTTCCAGAGGGGATGATCAACTCACATATATTTATGATATATAGCTGCTTAACAAAAGATCCACTCGTTTTACCTGTTATTTACTATTACGAAAATGCATTGTTTTTTCCCAAATCAGTTTAATTTTATTTAATTACTAGCTATACCCGGCATGCGTTGCAATGCTAATCATAGAAAGAAAGTGTTTGTGTTGTTTATTGAAGTGCATTTGGATACACAATATGTTTTAGTTTTTCCATCTGGTGCGTGAATGAATAAATCAGAAGGCTTTCCGACGCGTGAGCAGGCCACAAACAACTGTCCATGTGAGAAGCATGGATTTTCCAAATGTTATCCACACACTTTTACGGCTTTTCCCATTGCTTTGTTGATGGGCATCGCAAATGCGAGTCACACCGGAAACACATAAACTGCCGCTAAACTGTATGAAATAAACTTACACTCTATTTTGTAACGACATATGGGTCAACTATTGTAAAATGGATTTTCTAATTCAGAAACCTTCGCGAGCTTGCACAACAGCAAAGTGCATTTGTTGATACGACTCGCGCGCTATCCTAATTCAGCAACCGTCGTCGCGGGCAAGCGCACAACAACTCACCAAAGATAAGTTTTGTTAAAACGTTAGCGTACCAAAACTCATTTGTTGAAAGGACTCGCGCGCTACCTATTGTGAAATGAATTTACTAAATAAGAAACTTTCGCGAGCGTACACACGATAACTAACCAAAGTTTATTTGTTGAAACAATTCACGCGTCAACACACATTTATTGAAACGACTCACGCGCCATCTATTGTAAATTGGATTTACTGATTCAGAAACCTTCTTGAGAGTGTGCACAACAACTCACCAAAGTTCATTTATTGAAGCGATTAGTGCGCTAACACGCATTTGTTGAAACGACTCATGATCCACCTATTGTAATAGGTATATACCAATTCAGGAACCCTCCCGAGCTTGCACAACAGCTGATCAAAGTGCATTTGTTGAAAAATCTCAAGTGCCATCTATTGTAAAGTGGATTTACTGATTCAGAAACCTTTGCGGGAGTGTGAACAACAACTCTACAAAGTTTAATCGCAATCGGATAAAAGGTATATGAACACATACGGGACTTTGTTGGAACGATTCGCACACCGTCACTCATTTGTTGAAACTACTCGTGTGCTACCTATAGTTAAATGGATTTACTAATTCTGAAACTTCGCAGGAGTGTGCACAACAACTCACCCAAGTTAAATCGCAATCGCATGAATGGTATATAAACTAAACGCATATGGGACTTTGTTGAAACGATTCGCGCGTCGTCACTCATTTGTTGAAACTATTCGAGCGCTGCTTATTGTAAAATGGATTTACTAATTCAGAAACCTTCACGGAAGTGTCCACACCAATTCACCAATGTTTCATCGCAGTCGGATGAATGCATACAGGACTTTGTTGAAACGATTCACGCGTCGTCACTCATTTGTTGAAGCTACTCGTGCACTACCTATTGTAAAATGGATTTAAATTCAGAAACCATCACGGGAGTGTGCACAACAATTCACAAAAGTTTCATCGCAATCGGATAAATGGTTTATAAGAGCATACGGGACAGACAGAACATAACATTTATTGTGTAGACCTTGAAATATTAGAAACAATTTTCCTGTGTTACCTAAATAATTTATTAATAGAATCGCTCTTCTGTTAATTGCGTAGATTGTTATTTTTATTCGCAGACTGTACAGTATTAAACTTACACGAATTAAATAAATTATCTCTGCCGGGCCCTTCAACTGTCCTGGGTCCTCTCGCCTGGTCTGTGTACGACCTTCTCTGGTGATTTCCATGAGTATTCGGTCGAAAGCCAGACAGTCTATCCCCAAACCAAGCAGCTCGGGATTGTACAGCCAGGCGAGGAGAAGGGATATCAAGCTGGTGGGAGCGAGGGACAGACCTCAGGAGTTCCCCAACTAATCTCCGGCACTCTGTAATTAGGCTACGTTATACAATTATTTGTTGAGAGCTGAAAGAAGTAATTATAGTGACCTTCAGATAAAAATATGGTCACATCAAGTTGCACAACGCTTTACTCTCTAATGAGCTCTCTGCACTTCTTGAGCTGTGTATCCTTGGCTCGTTTGCTTGCAACACGGAGGGTCACTGTCGCTCACAGCTATATCCTCATCGGGAGGTAAAGGCTTGTCAACATATTGTATAGCTGTGAAAAAGTTTTTACCTTGATCCTCCAGTCCTCAATTATGCTTCTAAGAATATGGGTTCAGCGTTTAACGTTTATCAGAGAGAACTCAAATATCCGATAAGTACACAGGGTTGGATACTACAATACACATCGAACTTAGAAATGAAATGGGCAACAGAATACTTTAATATTGTTATATCAAATCTAGGGGTTTCGTGCTGAAGCGAGAGAGAGATTGACTGGCAGTATGTTTACGCGCTTTTCCTGACATGTCAACACATCTCACGTTTTCTTCCGGCTCCTTCGCATGTCTTGCGAAAAGTGATTGGAAGGGTCTTGCAGTGTAATGCCACCAGACGAGACAACAGATGACCTCGCTGTTCCGCCCCTTAAAACACTAATCAAATAGTGGCCAGGTACTAAGCGGTCAGTTAGTGCTCTCGCCCAATGGGTAAAGCCCTGCGCGGATGCGGATATAGTTTACATGGCTTCGCGGATAGCGGATAAGCTGCGGAGTAAATTTGCGGATAGTTTTAAGAATACAATCCGAACTTGTTGAATATCATTACTAAGACCAGGATGTTTATGACATATCGTATTTTTCCGTTATGTTTCTTTTCATGACAAATGTAAGATGATGATTTACGCTAATCTCATTCAAATTATGTCATTAAGCAAAATTAACACTCCGAACTGAAAAGGGTTGCAATTCTGGTGGTATAACATTCATTTTAAACATAGCACATGACATAGCCTGAGGGAACGACTTTCTCCTCAAATGTCTAAATATGTAGCTTTAATACTTTAATTTTAAATACAATTATTGTAATGCCAGTAGATTCGGATAAAAACGTGCGGATGCGGATAAAGTGCGGATGCGGATAACGTTTTGTTTATCCGCGCAAGGCGGACACGAGTTGGAGAGGCTTTGCCAAATGTGTCCCGGGAGAATTAAATATTGTTTTATTGTAGCTTAACTTCAAGAGACATATGACATCTTGGTCATTATCCCCAAGTACTTGTGTGGACATAGAATGTAATGTTTTATTCTGGTGAATGTAAAAGTTAGTGTAACTAAATAATTAGGTCTAGCACTGGGATAGGTGCTCCTCGACTTCAAATAAGTTACCATTACGAAATTTTCTGGTAGAAAACCACACTCAGGAAGGCCGTTGTCAGCGCTGGTATTCGAATCTCAGATCTCTGAATACTTCGCTACCCACACCAGACTAGGAACGCAAGATAGACGACTCACTCCGAGCGCTAGAAGGTCGGGAAATCATAAAACTACCCTAAATATTCCATGAAAATCCGTGCAGCCGTTTTTACGGGAATCTTTTAACATATCAGACAGACGAAGATTAAATAATCTCCAATTTCATACAGAGATTCAGCACGGAAATATCTTCGTATTCCCTACGGAGAAATCGTGACTACTAACCTGTATCTTTACGTTATTTTTATTTTCTTCCAGAGTTGTCAAAATGTAACCATGTGTCACCTTCGTATGGAGGGTCTAAAGTGGTTTTGCTTACGCTTGCCCGAGTAGGCAATGGAGAGTATGCTAGTGGTGAAGTAAACAGACTTCCACCGCTTTGTTACACTCACTAATACAATCATCACAATAGCATTGGTTACTGGATAAACTTACATACACACACCCAAGTAAACGGGGCTAAATAACCGCGATATCCAAGCCCTTCAAATGAAAGAACAACATTGTTACTGGATTTACAATAATATAGACCCTACATTTTAGTCAACTCGTCCAGACCCGTGTTTGATATTGGGACGCCCTGTGCACAGATTAAATATGATACTTCTCCCCCACCCGACACTCAAATAATAGGCTATTACAGTAGACTACTATTGTCCCTAAACTGACCTTTTCAACTGAAGAAATATCCATACACATACCGGTAGCTAATTGTTTTGACTTTTCTTTAATACGCTACTATGACTTCCTTTGAAGAAGGAAAAAAGTAAGTAAAAGTTAAAAAAAAGAACTTTACATCTCAAGGAAAAAACTTTCAACAGCTTGTCGCAATTAACTGGGGTCACTGAATCCAAGCTGGCTCATTGTCGTATTGGCCGGCGATATACCGTAGCCTAAAACCTATGCTACGTGATTTTCAGGTGGACATTTCATCCCGCCGCCACCGGATTCGAACCCCGTCCTACTGTGCAATTTACAGCCCGCCGGGCTTTCTCTACAGTAGTTTCTATTGAAAAAATGAGAAACATCTTCGGACTCGTAGTATTACTTCTCTGACGAATCCTTGCAGGCGGTAGAAGGAAACTCAATGAGCTGTCAACGGTAGGACACTTGTTTTCTCGGAGATTGCACTGCATGTCGTTTGTGGTCAGTTGGATATTTCAAGTTGCGTTCTGTAAATTGATTTACGGAATTCAAACGCGTAACTAAGAATAATCTCTTTGTTATAGAATTTAAACGTCTCCAAAGAAATCGTGTGTCGTGATCCGATCTCAGACTCGAAGAGTCATTCTGTAGAGAAGAAAAGAAAGATCTCACCATTTCGTACCAGAAAGCTGTGGAGAGAACGGCTAGAGCTGTAAGCACATGACTGTGATGTCTCAAAGCCCCTAATTGAATCATCAACTAATACAAGCAATGGAACATCACGCAATATGCTAGTATCAATAACGCTTTATGCGGAATGTACATTAAAGCCTGGCAACTTTGCTCTAATTTCGCTCGGTATCGCAATCTTTCATATGGCCGGTACCGTTCCCCACCAAGGGCACTGAAGGTCAAGTGTTTCCACTGAGTGGGAATCTTAAGTCTCGATAATACCAGAATTTCTTATTCTCGGGGTTGTCGACACTGTCGATTTAAAGACTCACTTAAGCCGCTGCACGTGCCAAGTTAAATCCCTTTGTTACCCCAGGATTGTGATCCATTCTAACGTTTGACCAAAAATAAAAATAAAAACGCTTATGAGGAATATTGCATTGATTTTGTTACCATGACGTCATTCTCTCGGGTCATGCCGTCAATTTGTGTAGGCTAAGGCTAGGTCATGCATGATCCACCCACTTGCAGCTAATGAGAAGGGAAGACCCCCTCCCCCACTTTGTACCTGTGGATCCGTATCCGCCGCGGCCAACATTTAAACAGAGTGTGTGGATCTTGCTGATCTACGAAGAGACCTTAATTTGCAGAATACGCTCGATCTTATATTAGCCAGTGACGTGGTGACTGCTGATCTCATCATCCGCTTTTTAAGTGAGAGTGGTTTAGGACCAGAAATATAAATCCAGTGTGTATTTACTCAAAGAACTTGTCCTTTTTTGATTTTTTTTTTAGTTTTTAGTTTATCGAATATATTTGTTTATTATTATAATTATTAGTTTTATTTAATCTTTTGTTTTATTATTTTTAGGCTTTTTTTTCATATTTAGGTGTCCACCTCAAAATTTTAAATCAATATAAATTTGTATAATGCTATCTATGTTAAGAGGGGCAGATTACTTCGCCGTTCCACCCCTTAAAACAACAATAACTAACTTCTCTCATTGAAGAAGAAACTAGCAGATTGGAGTCTGGAATTATTAGAATAGAAAGCTAATGAAAGAACGAGCGTATGCTGGATGCATTTCCAGGTAGGACTATTTTGATATAAGAAAAATAAAGAGTATACGGTACTGGTATGTTTGTGGAATTAATTTTTAAATTATTACATTATTAATGAGTCAAATGTGACCAGAAATTAACTGTTTCCCATCAGCTTGTGCTGTTGTATTCTTCCACAGTACCTTATGACCAGGCTATGCTGGCTAAACGAGAATGACGATAGTGATCGTTCTCGGTATCACGTTACCGTGAATGGTAGGTTCGAAACTGGAATTTCCTTTCTCCATCATCCCCTGCGAAACCGATCGGAACTGGGGAGCTTTTTGCCCGACCTTAGTGTACATGCCTTCCCTCTTGCCCCACCAGCCCTAACGCGCGGATATACAGATGTAAACAGTTCACAGCGCACTTACTTCAGGACAACAAAGACTGTTGTTTCGTTTGAGGGGCTTGGGTATCATGATCATTTAGCCCCGTGTACTTCGGTGTTTGTAGAATTTGTCTCATAATCTGTATTGTTGTGTCTGTAGTAGTGTGTATATTTGTAATTCAGGTGAGGATTGGAGAGGAGGAGGCCGTGGTTCTCAGTTAGGAACCATTCTGGCATTTGCCTGGAATAGAAGTAGGAAACCACGGAAAACCACTTCCAGAATGGCTTAGGAGGCAATCGACCCCACCTCTTCTCAGTTTTGGTTCACAAGGCTGTGTGTACCCCGTTCTAGGCCACAGACCAGAATTAAATTTCTTGGCAGAGCCGTGAATCGAACTCGGACCTCTGGGGCGACAGCCAAGAATGCTAGCCCCTAGACAGCAAACACTCATCGGACGGGCGCTAATTCATGTGGACTTAACAAGTGAAACGTTATCTTCCCAATAATATTATTTTTGTGGTGGAGGTATCTCAATTGTCTTACTCTGATTTCTACTTGCCGTGTTTACGATAGCTAACAGGGCAGCGAAATTGGCGATTTTGTCGATAGATTAATGACTTCTAAACATCATTTGGCGACAACATCTTAAAAAGTTAATATATTTTAAAATAGGAATTTAAACAACTCTGAAATACGGCACGACTTCTGTGGACATAAGTTGGCTACTCAGGTGTTCAAGCACCACACTCTGAAACGCTGGCTGGATATACCTAGACCAGACACCATTATAGATTATTGCCAGTCCGCCTCAATGCATTAGGCTACGTTTTTCCCAGCTGCCAGATAATCACAGAGAACTTAATTTACTCCGACCTTGACTGGTGTTCAGGCTTGCAATGATCATACTGTCCCCTGCAGCAGTCTCAGCTAGAAGAGAGCATCCGGCCGAGCAATGCGAACATGATATCACTCCAGGATATTAATTGTCCCCAATTTTTCCCCGACTGCGTCCACGTTATTGGACGGCTTCACCTATACATGCGAGAAATGAGTGGAACATGAATTTGTTTTCACATATCCATCAGAATCGTTATAGTCAGCGGTTAGAGACTGGATTTTTTTTCTTTCTTTTCTTTCCTTTTCTTTTCTTTTCTTTTCTCTGCGTATGGCTTTTAGTGCCGGGAGTGTCCGAGGATATGTTCGTCTCGCCAGAGTTTGTAGCTGCTTCTATGTGGACACCCATGGGGTGAGCTACTAGTACCGTCGCGTGTGGAGTGTTGTCTGGGGAGGAAAGTGTGAATTGGAAGGTAGCGGCTGTGGCCTGTTTGGGACCAATCCCGGCATTTGACTGGAATGAAGATGGGAAACCTCAAAAGAGCATATTCAAGGTTCCCGGGGGGTGATTTGAACCTCCTCGCCTCCCGGATATTAGCGACTGCCTGCAGCCACGCCGTAACGACCACAGCTAACTCACCCGGTGAGACTGGAATGATAGGCGCTCTTTTTAATATTAGAAATAGACCTAATGATTTCTAATAATTCAAAGTTGATAATTCTAACAAGTAGCCTAACAATTGACGGAGAAAGTATTACCTAACAATAACACAGTATATACAGGCTGATCTACTGTACAATCAAACTTCTAAATGATAACAGAAGATGCCGAATAAATGTTTTTTAAGACTGTGGTCTGTAAACAGATTTGGATCGTCATACATATAAATTATTTTACAGTAGGCCTATAGTATCTCTTGGTGTTCTGTAGATTCAGTCATTACACCAAGAGCCGACCTTTGGGCTTGGTGTAATCGGTTCGTGCTCCTGATCGGAATGCAGAGGATTTGGATTCTAGTCCTTACCCGACACCCCGCCGGTCTCATCTTCAACTAACCCGCGGCGTAGCCGTACTCGTTAAATCGAGCACCACGGCCACGAGGGCAGCTGCAGCAAGTCCGGAGATCGTAGGTTCGAATCCCGGCGCTGACAGAGGCTACCCTGAGTGTGGTTTTTCCATACTCCCTCCATGCAAATGCCGGGATAGTACTGTACCTTACTTAAAGTCCCAGGGCAGCTATCTCACCCCTGTCCCTAATACAGTTACGCACACTACTACAATCATCAGACAAGTCCAACACACACCCAACTACATGATGTCCCAAGTTCCTTCAATAATAATAATAATGTTATTGGTTTTACGTCCCTTTTAACTACTGCTGCTTTTAGAGGTGCCGGAATTATGCCCCAAAGGGGATCTATAACGTACCAGTAAATCTACTGACACGGCTCCCTCGCATTTCCGCATCCTCAAATGCCAACTGGCTGTTAAAACAGTTAACAACAACAACAACAAACACCATCTTCAATTCTTACGCTCTTAAGTGAAATTGGAGCTTGCAGTAAGGGCAATTATCCGGGAGACACCGCCCACGAGACTCTACCCCCGTCGGTACCGTCTGTGTAATGAAGTTACTGCGTTCATTTTCAACTTTTATTGTGCCAGACAACTCCTTATTAAAGCGATGTCCTTTGTTTCTCGTGATCACAAATTTTGTTATAGTAACAATATGTATTAAAAAACAAAACGTTCCGTGAAATAGTTGCCTCCATATTCAGCTCTAGTGCACTTGTAGTTGTGTGTATATTAACCTAACTAACCACATTATAAAAGTGTAGATAGCTTTGAACCCATTTTTCAGTGTTGCCTTATTGGTTAGGCCTATTGATATTACAACTTTTCAGTCGGTCAACACAATGTAATCTTAATTACTGGGACATGCGAGAAATAACCTGAAAAGAATACATGTGTAATTAAAATAAAGGCCTACGGTGTATAAATTTGTTTTGGACTACAAACTATAAAATAATGAAGATTCACTGCGCCATGTTTCACTGTGGTCGGATCATTAGATCGCCAGAAATTTCATTTCAAACATTTGAATTTCACATGGCTGCCATGTTAATTTTGCACCTAGGCCTATCAGGTTTTGGAAAGTAAAATAAGTTAAACTAGTTGAAACCCGTCAATACATGACGGTCAATAAGAAAATATTTACTGAAGAATTTTCTTATATACACTGAAGAAAATGGAAATTGCAACACCATGAAGGCATTGGTCGTTTGTGTTGATTTTCAAGATATGGAACGATGCCTTGTAGGTATGTAAACGATCAAAGTTTCAGACCCATTGGATTGTTGCTACAGGTCTCCCCACGTGATTGGTCGCGGAGGATTCAACTCCAGTATACGGACACCGGTGTAGCGTAGTTGACTTGCAGTCCTTGCAGTGAAGTGTTCCCCGTCAAACATGCCTCGACGACAGAGAAGAGCACGCTATCAACAACTGTCGCCGTTTGAGAAGGGTCGGATAATTGGGCTGTGTGAGGCTGGATTATCGCTAAGCACTGGCGCTGCACGTGTTGGCCGACAGGCATCTACGGTACAACGTGTATGGCAGCAGTGGTCAAATAAAGGTACCCACACTCGTAGACCTGGCACAGGCCCACAGCGACAGACAACTGTGAGAGAGGATCGCCGCATCATTCGGATGGCCCGGATGGAACCCCATGCAACAACAGCGCAAATTCGAGCAGCTGTGGCACCCCACGTTACACAACTAACAGTTGGTAATCGCCTGCATGCAGCTGGCTTACGATCCCTTGTCCCTGCAGAAGGTGTTCCATTGACCCCACAACAGCGACGTGTAAGGCTGGCCTGGTGTCGAGAACGATCGACGTGGGTCGACGAATGGCATAGGGTCGTCTTTAGTGATGAATCGCGTTTCTGTCTTGCCCGCAGTTATCGCCAGAATCGTGTGCACCGACATACCGGGAAGAGGAGCCGCCCAGACCTTATTGTCGAGAGGCACACGGGGCCAACACCAAGCATTATGATCTGGGGAGCTCTTGGCGTTAATGTGAAATCACAATTAGTGCTTGTTGAGGGCACTATGACTGCTCGACAGTATGTTGATAGGGTACTCAATCCAGTGGTTGTCCCTATGATGGCGAACATTGGTAATGGGATGTTTCAGCAGGACAATGCCCGGGTTCACACTGCACGCATCTCCAGACATCACAACCTTAGAATGGCCCTCCAGATCCCCGGACCTCAGCCCTATTGAGCATGTGTGGGACATGATGGGTCGACAATTGGCCAACCGTCCTCAGCCACCCACAACTCTGGAATAACTGACCCGTGCAGTGCAGCAAGCATGGGTCACAATTCCTCAGGAAGCGATCCAGGGCCTTATTGACTCCATGCCTCGCCGAATTCATCAATGTATTGCAGCTCGTGGTGGGCACATCCAGTATTGATTGTTGTCTAAACTTGCGGTCAAAGGGACCTGAAAGTGTAATCATGGAATCACAACCGAACACTCGTCCTGCATGTTCAATTGCAGCAATGTAGCACCACTCCTTCTGGATGTTGCAATTTCCATTTTCTTCAGTGTACGTTCTTTGTACAATTATTTTTTGGCGCTATTGATACTTTAAGAGCGTCAAAAGATTCCAGAGTTCCCCATTGAGCTTTATTGATTGTGATAAAGTATGCCAAGCGAATCGGAAAATGTTGCCTCTTAAAAGAAATTGATTGGTTTATCCTATGGTGTTAAATCAAGTCGAAGGATTAGACCTCTCTGCCTAATTTTAACTGCACTTATTTCCAAATCCAAGCATTTTCATGCATATTTCTTATAATTAATATGGAATCAAATCGAAGGGTTAGATCATCCACCTGATTTTAACTGCACTTATTATTTCCAAATTCAAGCAATTTTCGTACACATTTCTTATAATTAATATGGTAGTATTTATGAGCCCTTAGGAAACTTCAGTTTTCTAAGGAGCATAACTATGGGTCAATCGTTTGGAGTATGTGGAAGCAAATCACTTAATTCCAAGGAATTCAAGAATTCTGAGGAGTCTAATATATACAACTGGCCGCAAGAACCGTCGCTTATAATTTTGGAATATACATTAACGAAGAAATGTGATGATGTGCAATTCCATACATTTTAAAACAATATGGACCGTATGCATGTGGCACAGTGACATTGGCACCAAATGAAACCAAGGACATAGCATTTGTTGTACTGCCGATTATTCTCTCCTAAATTCCTTGAGGTATCATTTCCAGTGAAAAATTGTTGCAGTCTGTCAAATATTTTATATTTAGTAAGATCAATTTTGCCATTACAACACCAAAGGTCAAAGTAACCAAGCGTAGATTTCTCGTTACAGAAATACAGTGCAGAACAATGTTTACATTTGTTCGTCAAGGACCATACACTGTACGGCATAATATCTGGAATTGTTTCTGAAATGGCATATTTATATTAGATTTTAAAAGTGGCTTCGTATTTTTCTTCGATTTCCCACTTTTTTGTGGCTAATGTTCTTTTTCGTCAAATGGATATATTTATTGTAGCATTTTTCTCCAAATTAGCGTCATATTCAATAACACTATAGTGGCCTGCATCAACGCAGCCGCCAAATATTAAATGGCACATAATACTTCCATTGCCAAAATCAACAGCGTGGTTCGAGTCATTGTTATGTACTCTAAACAAATAATCATTAAACAATAATATTCATTTATACAGTGAAGTTCAGATACTTTCATTCTCAAGTTTGTTGCTGATGAGAATGCGATGATACTGATCGCCAATAATACAATCCTTATAATTATTCATGCCAACAACAATTTTTGCAATTTGCTTGCAGACGCAGCTCAGGATGACGTTCTGCATTTTGGAATAAACAGTACGAAACTGCTTTAAATAAGCAATTTCCATCACCTGTTGTAGATACAATCCTTTGCATTTCCATGACAGTACGGTAAATTAAGCAAGGGAGCATACTTCGCCAACTACTGGAATGAGCATAGACTCACTTCGACAGCCACCGTAATGGAGAGTTTAAGGGTTAGACTATATGTTCAGTGCTTGTCAAAAATCGTATAAACACAGGGAAGCCAAATCTTAAGGCTAAATTCTGAGCTATCGCCCCGAATTCCGGGTTCGAACCCTGGTTTGCCAAGAAATTTAATTCTGGTCTGAGGACTGGTACGGGGTGCACTCTTGAGGCAAAACTAAGGAGAGCAAGGTTAGATTCCTATCTCAACAATCTGGGATGTGGTTTTCCGTGGTTTGCCACGTCCACTGAAGGTAAATACCGGGATAGTTCGTAACTTAAAGCCTCGGTCGTCAATTCTCCATTCCCCACTTGAATTACAAATGCACACATCAGTAAAGGCATCACAATAACACAGGTTATCATAGAAAAATTTACACACACACACACACCAAAGTAGACGGGCCTGAGTGACCACGATGTCTGAGTCCATCAAATGAATTATATTCGTCAATTGTCTCTCATGGCGAAAGCGATTGTGGCCATCTTTTATTTAATAATTTAAAAGTATATGGCAATGCAAATCGTGGAGAATTCCTTAGTGTACGGGAATAATAAAAGTAAAATATGTTAAGACAATGAATTACCAATAGCCAGAAAGAATAATTAGGAAATAGAAATACATGTCTGAGGTGAGATGTGAACTCCTTCGACTATGCTAAATTCATTCCTGGGTCCGCAATGTTACCCCTGAGCCACCCAGTCAACAGACTTCCAAAGCAATATTAAGTTACTTAAACAACAAACGAACTCAAACGCCTGTTGAAGTTCCTCAATCCCCTCTTTTTAATTCTCAAAAACAAAGATCACACTACGATACGGAGGATCCTTTATCCGCCATTTCTCTAGAAATGTAATTCTGGTCTGAGGGCTGGAACGGGGCGCACTCTTGAGGCAAAACTAAGAAGGGCAAGGTTCGATTCCCATCTCAACAATCTAGGATGTGCTTTTCCGTGGTTTGCCACTTCCACTGCAGGTAAATACCGGGATAGTTCCTAACTTAAAGCCTCGGTCGTGAATTTCCCATTCCCCACTTTAATTACAAATGCACACATCAGTACAGCCATCACAATAACACAGGTTATCAGATAAAATTTGACACACACACACACACTAAAGTAGACGGGGATGAGTGACCACGATGTCTGAGTCCATCAAATGAATTATGTTCGTCAATTGTCTCTCATGGCGAAAGCGATTGTGGCCATATTTTATTTAATCATTTAAAAGTATATGGGAACGTATATCGTGGAGAATTCCTTACTTTACGGGAATAATAAAAGTAAAATATGTTAAGACAATGTATTACCAATAGCCAGAAAGAATAATTGGGAAATAAAAATATGTGTTGGAGGTGGGATTCGAACTGCTTGCATGGGACGATGCACAAACGAAGACTTCAGCGCTGCCATCTGAGCTACCGAATCACTGGAGAGGTAACGCAATATTCAGTTACTTAAGCAACATTCACACTCAACAGTCAGTATAAGTTGTTCTACATTTCCCGTCTTTTATAATATTCTATTCCTGTTTATATCGTGGAAACTTCATATTCAATATTCTCCTCCTTTATTATAATTCTTATAAATAACTATTACATTAAAACGCGGTGGACATCCGCCATGTCTGTCATTAACCAAGGTGATTCTGCGCATGCGCTTGAGCCAATAATTTTGCAGTTTTGTTTATAAATTTAAAAATATATGATAACATATTTGTTTATTTTAAAGACACTCTGCAAATCTGCATGCCAAGAGCTTTCGTTAGAATGATTTACGAAGCCAATCGGTTAAGTCGTTTTCACAATCTCGTGTGTACAAAAAACAGCTTAGTGTTTTAAATATATAGATAACTTTAGCAGTTTATATCTACGTACAAAATAAAAGGTTGATTGTACCGGTAGTTTCGGATTTAATGAATACCAGGGAAATATTTCGTGCAGACACCATGTTTGATTGATGGCACGATGGAATCACTCCAGCCATTTGGATTTTATTAGGAACACCCCTCACAAACAGGGGCAATAGGTGATCTCATAAGCCTTTATTTCATGAACAACTGAATGTATGACTACCCCTTATTATTCCCTTTTTCAACGGGGTCAGGGATGAGATGCGATGATAGGCTGAGTGGTGGGTGGTTCTTATGGGCGGATGCCCTTCCTGACACCAACCTAATGAGAGGAGTTAATGACATATGAAATGAATTAGGATGAATAAAACCGGGCAAGGATGTTATTATTATTATTATTTATTTATTTATACCTTCAACAGAGCATAGGCTCCAATTGCAGAAGGCGTACATTGCACTGTATTGAATTGTTACAGAATTAACAAACGAAAAAAGTTCATACTAGGTCTATATTACAAACAAAAATGGAAATACGTTTTAGAAAAATATTTGACCATGTTGAAGGAAGCGGCCGGTCGACGGTCGGACATGAACCCACGTCTACCGAGTCTGCAGAGAGCTTGGTCCCATGGCCTAGAGCTGCGCGTTAGCGAGCGTAGCTACCGCTGTCGGTGCTAATGAACTACTGTAATTAAGAAAAACCATTTAGTTTGAGTTCATCTATTATCGCCAGTAGGTAGGTAGTTGAATGTACTGTATCTTGTACAGTATATGGCTTTCCACGATCATATTTTGGTCGAGAATCTGACGGAATCAATTGGTAATGATTGGCAACATTTATTTACGTACCGTATGTGTTACCGGTACTGAATTAGCCTATGTACTGTCAACACTGATCAACATATCTCCACAGCTTAACTCGCAACCATAGAAGTGCTATAAAGGAATGTGGATATTACACAAGATGTGTCCTCGCGAACGGGCTGTAAAAACACTCATTACTCGAACGTCCCGGGTATTAGGCCCGCGGGCTCGGGAGGTGTGCTGAGTATTCCGCAAGGACGTACAGTGCCACGTGACCACGTAAACACACGAGAGCAAAGCTATACCTGTGAACTACGAGACAGCTATGAGAATTAACCCGTAACTTACATGGTTGGGTCCCTGAGACCCACGAGTGTTTTCGTTTGTAAGTAATTGTTCACATGTTGGCCGCACTGCACTTAGTTTCCCTGTACTCTCCTTTCTGTTAGTCCTCTACATGACCCTGATGGATGCGAACACACTGAGGTTTCCTTTTGTCGGTAATTGCAGCGTTTGGGTCTCTGGCACCCATCTGTGTAAGGAAAGTAACTTTTTTTTTTGTCAACAACAACTCCTGGCACTATACAGCCCGCATGAAGGGCTTAGGCCGACCAAGCGACCACTGCCCAGCCATTTGGCCTGCAGATATTGGGGTGACGCGTGATCAGCGCATCGGGTCCCCTCGGCCGTTAATCTTGGTTTTCATGATCGGGGTGCTGACTCACTGTCAGACAGATACTCAATTGTCCTCACGAGGCTGGGTGCACCCCGTTTCAACCCTCACGTCAGTTTTAAAATCCCTGACGGAGCCGGGAATCGAACCCGGTGCCTCCGGGTTAGAGGCAGGCGCGCTACCCCAAAACCACGGGGCCGGCGTAACTTTTTTGTGTGTATCCTAAAACGTTATTTGTGGTATAATATGTCACTAAGTAGTGATGATGTAAGACCTTTGTCCGAAGAATATTTAAGTGATATATTGGACGCAGAAAGTGAGTTTGAAATTAGCGAGCATAATTCAAGTACTGCACTAGTGAAAGTGAGGAAGGTGCAGGCAGGCTTGTCGAGAATGTGCTAAGTGTTAATTACCACTGTGCGGGCCTTATGGAACTGTCATTTGCTTGAGGTTAAGGCCTAAAGGTACTTATTGGTGTTTAAAATATTCATCTTCTCGTAATTTGAAGGTTTGATCCCATAATTGTTAGCTTCAACTTTATATGAACAGACTGATACAGAGATTTTTTCCACCCTGCAAATCTCTGCTTAAGTGACAATTTTGTGAAAAAGCTTATATAAATATGTAAATTCTGTTCTTTATGCCAGAATCATATAACTATCAGTAATATAAAGTAAAACTTGAGTATGGTTATATGATATTAAAAATGAGTGTTTTTGAAATTATGATTACTTTTTATAAATAGGTTTAAATAATATTGTGGAAGAGGAACATAAAATAAAATGTATACTTTCATTGAAAATGATCAGATAAAGATCGTGTAATTTCAAAATAATGTTCAAAACCATATACAATATGGGGTAGAAAAATTAATTTACACTTGGGTCCCTCGAACCCAAGTAGCGTAATATTTTTTCACCATGCAAGTTACGGGTTAAATCAACAAAAACACTAATTTATTCATCAAGAATAATTCACGTACAACCACAATCAGCTCGCTCTTCCAACCGAGCCGTGTTGGGGGATATGAAGCTCACGCCCATCTTTAGAGGTGGTGGTGGTGGTGGGGATTTGACACTATTATTTATTTATTTACCATAAGTCGTACACGAAGTATGGAAGGCCTAGTGAAAAAGGGCAAGCCCCACATACATATTTCATGCTACACTATGAAGCAGTATTTCTACACAAAGAGTCCGCTTAATTACTACAGTATCAGCACCCCATCAACCCCGCGGCCCGTTAAATCGAGCACCATGACTGCGATGGGAAGTTGCAACAAATCCGGTGATAAGCGGTTCGAATCCCGACGCCGGTAACAACCATGTAGCTCCACACTTCCTCCAGACAAATGCCGGGATGGAAACTTATTTCAAATCCCATGATAACACCACTACAGACATCACAGTGACACAGGTTATCAAATAAAATCTACACACACTCAAGTACAAGGGGATACATAATTACGATGTCGCAGAAACCCCTAAAGAATCAAGAACAACTAGAGCCGTAGAGAGCGATCACGGGCCCTAGGACAAGGTCTTCCAGGCCCCTCAATTTTTATTCAACATGTGAAATAATTTTGAAATTACGGTATTAAGCTTGCGAATTTATCCCCCCCCCCCCCCCTCTCAAAAAAAAAAAAAGAATTCCTTGGAATTTAGCTTGCTCAACTGAATATTACTTTCATTTTTAATGTTATTCAGCCACTCTTCATCTTTTATTCTCTCTCTCATTAGAGTAAACAGTACTTTTTCCGAGATTGAATTACAAACTTTACGCTCCACAAAGAGTTCTTGAATTTTAGCACGTTATACATTAAATGGACAACTCTGGCAACTTTGCCATTTCCCTGGATGAAAAACTAAATACACAATGGTTATTTATAAAATTAATTGTATGTTCTCTTTGTAATATTTTGGATACTATTAACTGGATATATTTACATCGAACAGAGGCATATCAGAAAATAACATAATGGTTTGGACATTAAATTAAAGAAAGCTGTCCAACGCCTCGGGCCCCTCAGAAAATTCGAGCCCCGCATGCCCCTCCCTCTCGTCGGAGCAACCAAGAGATAGGTATGAGTCAGGTCTGTGCGTCGTGCAATTCCGCTACGTCCACTTCACAACCTGTGACATTGTGGACACCAAAGCACCAGTCATAGTCGAGCTACGGACAATTGAACATGGCCGCTACCATCGATACTCCCGCCAAGTGTGAGTTGCAAAGTGTGATACGTTTTCTGCAAGCAGATCAATTCAAAGCAAACTAAGCATGTTTTTATCCGGCGTCGTTTTGATCCGTGACAATGCACGACCGCACTGTGCCTTCTCAAAGACCTTCTCAAAGATAATAATGTTATAGGTTCTTCGTCCCTTTTTAACAACTGCGGCTCTTAGAGACGCTGGGGTGCCGGAATTTTGCCCCGAAGGGGATCTTGAACGTGCCAGTAATTCTACTGACATGGCTCCCTCGCGTTTGCGCACCCTCAAATGCCAACTGGCTGCGCCAGGATTCGATCCTGCAACTTTGGGCCCAGCAAGAGAGAAATGAAAATCCACAGCCTGCTTCCAGTCGACCGTTCGGAACAGGGAATGGAATGAACGAATCCCCATCTAGCGGCGAGGATATGAACTGTGCCGGCTGCCGAAGCCTGTCGCACTCCCCTGGGGCAATGCCTAAATGAATTACAGATGAAATGAAATGATAGTGGAGAGTGTTGCTGGAATGAAATTGTGACAGGGAAAACCGGAGTACCCGGAGAAAAACCTGTCTGCCTCCGCTTTGTCCAGCACAAATCGCACATGGAGTGACCAGCGGTGAGAGGCCGGCGTGCTGCCGCCTAAGCCACGGAGGCTCTTACCCAGCAAGCGAGAACCCTTCTCAGAGAATTCAAGTGGAAAGTTTTCTACCATCCACCATTTATTTCAAACCGAGCACCCAGTGGTTCACCTCTTTCGAGAATTGAAGGTATGGTTGGGCGGCAACGCCTCGCCACCTCGGGAGACTGTCCACACGTATAGGTCTGACGTTTGTTTTTGGCCGGTGCTTGCTTGTTGCGTAGAGGTCTCCGGCCAGCCAGGAAGCCTTCTTAATGTGAGCATGTGCAGTAACAACTGCATGCACGCACATTCAGAAGGAAGGATTGAGGTTGTACGGTTAGCAGGGTGGATGCGTGGAATTTACGGCCACCGGCCAAAAACCAACGTCAGACCCACTTCACTGGCGGCAGAATTCTTTGCAGAAGGCATTGGAAAGCTGGTGTCACGATACGATAAATGCCTCAATCGTTTTGGCGATTACCGTATGTTGAAACATAAATACAAAACAACTAAACTCCTAGTAATAAAATCATATTGTTATGCCAATCTGTCTTTTTTTATAGCCCATCGGAGGTTGAAAAAAAACCAGCACTCGTATGTTCTAGCTAGGAGAACTAAACAGATAGTCTCAACACCACGTGCTGACGTTCAGTTCAGTATTGGCTATTCGAAAGACCACCTTGAGGTCCGAGTTCAATTCCTGGCTATTCGAAATTAAACCAAGGTGTGATTGCAGTGCCGTTAGACAAACAGTGAAGTAAGCGGCTTCGGTGGCGTAGTTGGTAGCATGCTGAGCTTCTATGCCCAAGGTCACGGGTTCAAACCCGGCCGAAGTAGTCGGATTTTTTAAAAGTGTTAAAATTCCGTCAGTATGCCTTCCTTCGGAGGGGAAGTATAGCCCGTGGTCCCATGTCATAGATTTATGCCATGTAAAAGAACCTTCCACTAATTACACTTGTGTGAAGCTAGATTATAGGTTAGATTTGACTAACGCTCTTAGGTTCCAACGTTCGTCACCAGGAGCCGACTGCGGTGGCATCTAGTAACCACGTTCAGAACTAGTTGTCGATGACTGTAGCGTTTGGTAGCAAAAGTAGGAACTATAGTACTTGAAAATTGAATGTCTGCAGTCCTTACTTGAATTAAAAACAGATAACACACACTAATACAGCCAACACAATTAACGCCGGTTACCAGACAGATTCTACACACACTCACAGTACACGGGGCTACATGACCGCATTGCCGCAGCCCCTAAACTGAGGAACCAACCAAACAGTGAAGTACATTATTCACGATTTTCACATTCGAACATATAGAGGAGACGTGCTGGACTTCTCCTTCGTGACTCCTGCATCAATGGACTACATTTCAACACTGGAATTCATATTGTAATGAGTTGTATTTCTTGTTACTTGTGTACCACAGATTGCGCTTAATAATAATAATAATAATAATAATAATAATACGGGAGCATGGTGGTGCAGTGGTCAAGGTACTTCCATCTCACCAAGGCGGGCGGGGTTCGATTCCCGATCAATACATAGGAGAGTTTTGAAGTGAAATATCACGTCCTGTTGTTCGGATTCTACGTAAAACTAGAAGTTCCGAGGACCATGATTGCGAGATAAACGGCCACGCAAAACTATAATCTTCCTTCCTATTAGTAGATAATAATAATACGAATAATAATAATAACAATAATAATAATAATAATGGAGCCGCCACAGGAACACAGGTTATCAGGCAATTTAAAACACACCCAAGTATTCGGGGATGATGACTAATATGTCCATAGCCCCTAAAATGAATTATTAACAACAACACAATCTTATCGAATTTGCATGGGTTGTTCGAGAATAATAGTGCGTTTGCCAGCAGTAGAAACGGGGGCAATCACTTCTAGGATACCTGAGGTAGGATCCAAGCTACCTATTCTCAGATTTGCTTCACGATGCTGAGTATACCCCGTTTCAGTTCCCACACTAGAATTAATTTTCTTGGCAGAGCATGGAATTGAAGCTGGACCTCAAGAGTGACAGCAAATAATTCTAGCCACTACACTGCGAGGTGATGCAGGGTGCAGAAGAGAATCTGTAGCCTTGAAACAAAAGAAAAACACCACTGCGATAAACAAAATGACTTCCTTGTTTACTGTAAAAAGACGAGAGGGAACGTTCGGGAGGAAGTGACATTTTAAAAAGGCGTCCTACAGAAGGTGCATATGAAAGTTTAGTGCGACGTCATCTGCCTTGCAATGAAGATAAATAAGAACATTTTCGGATGATACCAGTGTTATTTGATTATGTTCTGAATTACATAACTTCAGTGCCGTACACCAGAAACAAAAGACCAATATCTCCTGAGCAAAAACTCTGTGTATTTTTAAGGTTACTCATCACATTATACAATGCCTCATAATTCTTTACGAAATCTATTAATGTTTCCTCTCCTTCCATACTCCAATATATCATCTTATCAGTCTTTGTATATAATTCACTACTTTCAGCACACACCGTACACAGTACAAAAACGTTGACGAACTGTTTGCTACCGTGCTCACCACCGTCATATAAATGACACCACCGCAATTTTGTGTGACGGTGGTAGTCAACGCTTCCTAGAAAACCACTCGTCTTCGTTTCTTTGCGGAACGTTTTTGTGACGCCATTCACCGTCACGTCATTACTGCCGCTAGGGCTAGAAAGCGGTACCGCTACTGGAGGAAACCGCAGCTTAATTAGAGGCAAAAGTTGCACACGTTCTCTCTTCCTATTAGCCAATCTTACTTATAGGCCTAACCTTGTTTACTTCTTTATCGTACTCAATCCATGAATCTATGAATACTCAAACATTGCTATTGCTGATTTATGCAATAATTTTTGCCAGAATCTCATTTGCTTCTTTCCCCTCAGATTTAGCTTCTGAGTTTCGATAGTTTAATTTATAAATTAGGTTTTGCGTCCCATTTACCTACTCTGGCTTTTAGAGACGCCGGGGTGCCGGAATTTTGCCCCGAACGGGATCTTTAAGGTACCTCTACATCTCCCTCGTATTTGCCAGCTGACTGCACCAGGATTCAATCATGCAACATAGGGCACAGCAGGCAAGAACGTTACCACTGAGCCACGTAACCAGTCGGGAGAATGTTAACAGTAGTGTCAGAGATTATAAGTATAAACCATTCCTTTGAGTTTTGGCTCTGGGCTCAACAATTAAACGAGAAAGAAAGAAAGAAAAACTGTGCAGTAAACAAGAGCGTGCTGAGTCTTAGCTTGACTAATTTCCTGTTGCATCTCGTGGTGCATAGGGCAGCACTGAACACTCTCCACCTAGTCCAATTGGCGGCCAGCCGCTTTACTGTCTTCCAAGTTTTCACTGCTTCCAATACTTCTCCTCAAAAGTTCTTCTCCAGTCTTTCTTGGGCAACCACGTCTCCAAGCAGCTTGCGGGTTCCAATCCAACTTGACCTTTCAACAGCTCCTTGTTTGGTCGACCCATCGTCACTTTCTCTCCTTGATCTGCTCATTGTTGCCTTCCACAACTTATCAATGGATATCATATCGGATTCCTTATACTAATTTTTTTTACCGGTTAATGAAGACATGTCGGTTTGCTAAATGGCTTTCCATGGTTCACAGTCATAAATAAAACCCCTGCCTTCAAATTTGTATTCACCACATCACCTCGTGATTTAGGGGCTAGGATTCTTGTTTATCGCCCTGGAGGTTCGGGTTCGATCCCGGCTCTGCTAAGAAGGAAGGAAGGAAGGAAGCTTGTAGTTTAACGTGACCGTTAATTGCGCGGTTATGAGCCACGGACCTCCTTTTTACGTGAATCCGAACCACAGGGCATGGCACTTCACTTCGAAAATCTCACATGCATTGACCGGGAATCGAATCCGGTCAGCCTTGGTGAGAGGCAGACAGCTAGACCACTGAGTCACCACGCCCTGCTCTGCTAAGAAAATTAACTCTAGTCTGAGGGCTGGAACGGGTTACACTCAGTCTGGCGAGGCAAAACTGAGAAGAAGTGTGTTCTAATTCCACCTCAGCCATCCTGGAAGTGGTTTTCCGTGACTTCCCACTTCTACTCCAGGCAAATGCTGGGATGGTTCCTAACTTAAGGTCACGGCCACAACCTTCCCAATCCTAGTCTCAATTACAATATTACACACACTACTACAGGCACCTTAGTGACACAGGTTATCAGACGAATCCTATACACACACTCAAGTTCACGGTATTAAATGGCAATGATGTTACAAGCATCTAATGAATCAACAACAACAATAATAACGACTGCATCATAGCAGTAATTAGTAATATTACAGTAGGAGTCAACAGTTTCACCTTAGTGACACAGGTTATCAGACGAATCCTATACACACACACTCAAGTTCACGGAATTAAATGACAATGATGTTACAAGCCTCTAAATGAATCAACAACAATAATAACGACTGAATCATAGCGGTAATCATACTAATATATACAAATGAGATGGTGTGTGTCTGTGTGTCTGTCTGTTACTCTATCAGGCAAGAACCACTGGTCCGATTTAAATGAAATTTTGCATGGATGTAGCTGATTTACCAGGTTTACATATAGGCTACTTTTGATTTCGATATTCTTCACTATTTAAAAATGGCGACTATTTTCATATTTCCTTTTCAAATAAAAAGATAACGCTAAGAAATATCAAACTTTTGATGTCATATACGAGCTTTAAAATTTAATTTTCTATCCGAAAGGTCCTGATCACTTTTCGTGTATCCCCAACGGTTAGCGAGTAAAACCTAAACATGTGCTATAGAACACGGTCAACGCCGAGCGATGTTAGCCTTTAGTCTCTACATGAACTGTTTTATTTATCGATGTAGTTTGTGGGCTCTGAAACGAGACGTGATTTTGAGTCTAATTTTATACTCTTTGTGCCGGTTATTGTATGTGAGTATTTGGATCTTTACGCTGTTTCACAATGTTATAGTGCTTTCTACTTTGCACGGTACGCTTTTTTTCTTTTTATAGATTTGTTTTTTGTTAACTGAATATTTCTGTTGGCCAATATTGATCTGCTTTTTGTATTTTTTTTTTTTTCCAAGATCAGAAACCCAAATTCACAGACGAATGTGTCGAAGACTACCGACTGTCACATTATTTCATTTACTGCTCAAATTTATCTTACTACAGAACTGGGCAAACTTATTTCAATTAAGTTGGTAATTTGCCTTTCACGGCCAATGAAACCCAGCACAAAACACGGCGTGAACCTAGAAAAGTTCCTCAGTTTTAATTGCTTGGCCCTGAAATTCAATATACAATCATTTTGGGAGCTTTTGTAGGGAGGTGAAAGACTGTTTCAGCGTTTAGCTCTCGCAGTAAAGTAGCGGAGGTGTTCTAAATAAGAATTAAGGTATCGCGCAGTTTGCTACTCCTTTGGTAGTCCGCAAATAGACCACAAGAGCTCACTGATGAACCATCTCGGAGTTACTAGGCGTAATCTCGCACAAAAAAAAAGGCATAAACTTAGAAAATTTATCTGTGATTAAAACTGATTTTGTTATTATTACTTGGGATGATTGAAGATTGTTTCGTTACTGTTACTCTTTATCATGACGTAGTTTCCGCAATATTACTTACTGCGGATATGATAATTCCTACCAAGTTTGACGTATTTTTTTGCATAATTTGTATATGTTTAAATATAGTATGAAGACGTTAAACGATAGGTGTTCAATATTTAAGAAAGGGTATTTAACTTTTACTACATAGAAGCTGATATGTATTTCCAATATACAGGGTGAACGTAAAATGCCGCACTTGGAGGTCGGCATGCGGTTCCTTGTCAAACTTCACGAGAAAAGTTTATCTTGCAAAACCTAGTCCAACCAATAGGTTTAACAGAAATGCGTGTTAAGAAACGAGGCTCTGGCAACGCTGTAACTGCATGCAGCGTGGCCAAATACAGGTCGCAGGAACTCTGCGCTCTGCCGGAGCTGTCTCATTAGCTCAGTGAGACGAGGTTATGCCATAAATGCCAGTTGTGCAGACGCACCGGTGTTCGAGTCGCGTTCACGCCAATTTTGTTTTTCTGTTATGTATCAAATTGCATCCAATGTACACCTCCACTATGCAATACACTATGTCTTACCGTTACAGTTACCTGTATTTAAACATTCAAACGTAACATGAATTTCTTACCGACGTAAACGACCCTTTGTTTCGTCCATGGCACAAATAAAGCCAATAGAACATAATAGTGGATACAGTAACTTCGTCTCTATCCAATGCGGTACAAAGAAACACAACATTGTAGGTAGCCTACACTAGATTGCACATTATGCTACGCACCATAATTCCATAATGTACGTTTGACGCCCAGTCTTATCTTTACAGAGCCGGTACGCACACTTACGAGCAACGGTCACGTCACAGCAGATGTTCAAAGCGACCACCTTGTATTTCCAAACATTTCGCCACTCGTTGGAGCATACTTGGCCGGACCCTATGCAACACACCTCCATCCACCATTGCCGATGCAGCATGCACGCGAGCTATTAAGTCCTGCACATCCATGGGTGAAGTACTATAAACTTGTTCCTTTAAGTGTCCCCACAAATAAAAAATCTAGTGGATTAAGGTCCGGGGAAATTGGAGGACAGAATATTGGACCTCCACGACCAATCGATTTCCCTGGAAACGCTTCATTTAAATAGTTACGCACAGTCATTCCTAAGTGTGGCGGTGCACCATCATGCTGAAACCATACAGTAGCTGTCGCCGAACACCAAGTGGAACGTTTTCTAAGGCGTCAGGCAAGGTATTGCCAAGAAACGTACGATAGAGGGGGGCATTCCTCTTGTCCGGCAATAGGTATGGGCCTAAAAGCACTCCTCTCACGATTCCAGCCCACAGGTTTATGCCAAAGCGTGCTTGAAAGCCACGTTCACGGGTGACATGTGGGTTGTGTTCCGACCAATAATGGCTGTTGTGATGGTTGAAAATACCTTCCCGAGTGAAGTTACATTCGTCACTCCATATCACATTCTTGATAAAATGTTCGTTATCTTCAACTTGTTGAAAAAGCCATTCACAGAACTGTACTCGTTGATGCGGTCTTCCGGCTGCTGGTGTTGAGTTAACGTGTAATGATATGGATGCAGTTCGTCGTGCAACACGTCCACAACCAGTGTTTGAGATACCTGGAACTACCTTGCAATATCACGGGTACTTCGCCGAGGCGATTGCTGAACGGTTTCCAGAATTGCGTCCTCTGTTTGTGGCGTACGTCGAGTCTTTGGACGACCTCTGTCCACTACTCGTGGACGAAGATTACCGGTTTCCCGCAGGCGTTGCTCAAGGCGACGAAAAACATTTTTATCGGGATGGCGCCTTTGGGGGTACCGTGC
This sequence comes from Meconema thalassinum, assembly GCA_946902985.2. NCBI lineage: Eukaryota > Metazoa > Arthropoda > Insecta > Orthoptera > Tettigoniidae > Meconema > Meconema thalassinum. The sequence continues at coordinate 611,806,957 of OX336390.1, forward strand.
TGCATACTCACGAGCAGCAGCAGAAGCTTGGTTATTGGATGCAGCCAACGCTAAGAGCATATCGACGTATTCACCGTTGGTGAACTCCATCATGAAGCCACCCTACATGCACTTGACAGGACCAGTTATGGTTGTGCACTGCGTGGTTAGTCGACTCATGCATTCCGTTTTTTCCGTTATCGTTTTACGGATTAAGCGAGGGATCCCACCATTACCGCCACTGAGGCCAGTGTCCTGGAGCTTGGGACTCTGAGTCGGGGATACAACTGGGGAGTGTGACTAGCACTTCGCCCAGGCGGCCTCACCTGCAAAGCGAACAGGGGCCTGATGAAGGGATGGGAACAGTGGGAGGGTTAGGCAAGGAAGGGGGAAGGAGGCGGCCGTGGTCTTACGGTAGGTACCATCTGGGCATTTGCCAGAAGACGAAGTGGGAAACCACGGAAAACTTTTCAAATTTCGTGGTAAGGCCGGGAATCGAACCGCGGACGGCCAGGATGGGAACTAATCACGCTGACCACTACGCAGCGGAGACGACTCACACTGTCAAAATGATGTGATGTCATGCTTTCTTACAAACGCAGTTAAACGACGGGAACTGACGTAACACGCGAAAAAGAATGACGTAGATTCGAACCGTAGCTCCATGGTGCTTGTAGGTTTGATAACCCAGCAGTCTACTCATTGAGCTGCGACGACTAGTAGGTATCGCGGGATGATACACATTTCTCTGTACATTCTGATGCGCTTCAGTATGTGACAGTGTTGCCAGCTCCTCGCTTTCATACTTGTGGTTTTAAACAGCATCCGATCCGATTTTGCTATAGAAACTTTTGTCTTGCAATTGGATGAGGAACCGCATGCCGACCTCCAAGTGCGGCATTTTACGTTCACCCTGTAAGCACACTTCCTACCTACAAAGCGGAGGCAGACAGGCTTTTCTCCGGGTACTCCGGTTTTCCCTGTCACAATTTCATTCCAGCAACAATCTCCAATATCATTTCATTTCATCTGTCATTCATTTAACCATTGCCCCAGGGGAGTGCGACAGGCTTCGACCCGGTCGGTCGACTGAAAGCAGGCTGTGGATTTTTACTATCCTACCTATGATTAATAATTGGGTGAGTGAAAATGCGTGTAGTCTACACATATAGTTGGTAACATGGAAATAACATAACTACATTAGGAATGTGTGATTATATATATTCATGATTTAGGCCAGCTAGTACTAAAAGCCGTTTGAAGAACGTGTACTTCAGCTAGTTAGTAATATTACAGTAGGAGTCAACAGTAGATGTAATTGTCTTCAGTAAAAGCCCAGGGAATAAATAGGCCTAAATAACATCAATCGAACTATGAGGTGCTGGAACGGCATCGTTAACATAGGACGCCACCCAAGAGACATCAAATTCTAAGACTTGCACCAGACTAGTGAGCTACAGGAATTTACTTTATTATTATTATTATTATTATTATTATTATTATTATTATTATTATTATTATTATTATTAATTACTAGTGGGGCGCTGGTAAACAATACCTTCTCTTTTTGCTACAAAACGAAAATGTTGTATTTCCAATACCAAAATGAGCCCTTACAGGATCAATTAGTATTTTGAGAAATCACTTATATTCGTGAATTATGTACATTTTGTACAGTATTTGCATGAAAGAACGAGTGATGGTCTTGGGCTGGATATTATTTATTTTAGTGGTGGGTGAGTGGTCAACGTGTCGGTCTACTAACCCCAAGATTGCAGGTTCCTGGCCGTGGTAAGTGATTTTTGAAAGGCGGCAAAAATTACGACACCATGTCATACGATGTTGGCATGTCAAAGATCCCATTTTAATTCAGTAGGCAGTGTTCATAATGCCAAATTAATCTCGGGAGATTCCGCCAACACAAAGTTCCTCATTTCTCTACTACAAAGCGCTATAGTGTTCAAGGAGCTTAGATATCTAACCTCCTTGACTTTCATAGTGCTTCAAGGAACAACGAAATTCGACATGCAAACTACCCTTTGGGTGTCCAATCACAAAGCTTGCACCCGGCACCCGAGGCCATACGATGATGATATTATTATTATTATTATTATTATTATTATTATTATTATTATTATTATTATTATTTTAGTTACAGTTTATTTTATATACATTTTCAGTGCTCACCATTATTATCTATATCAGGCTCACTCTTCAGTTTATTTCTTATTTATATTTATGAGATACATTTCACAGCTTAGCATTTTGTTGACTTAGTAATGTTTCTTCTTTCACCTTATTATGTTTGTTAAGCTTTGTATAGTAACAGCCTTGTTAGTCTAGGAAGTATATAAAATAACATATTCAATAACTTCAAGAAGACGTCACATCTGAAGGCAGAGTCGATCTGTTTGTTGTATTTGGTTATGGCCAGCGATTTAAGGCCAGATGCCCTTCCGGACGCCACGTTGATTTTTCAGGTGAAAATTCCACCCCGGGATTCGAAGTTTGGAAATCCGGGAGAAAGACGAGCAGATTAACCACTGCACCAACAGGGGATCTAAAAGTTTTCAAGATAATGCCACAGTATTTGCATGAAAGAACGAGTGATGATCTTGGGCTGGATATTATATATTTTTTATATTAAAGCCTTATGCAGGAAATGGGATGGTTTGTGTGGAATAAGTATAGACAGCACTCATTAGCAGGATGTGGCCCATAATTCCGAGCAATAGGTCCATTCTTTGATATTAAAGGAATTTCGAGCAAAGGGATCAGTTACAAGACATGAATGTCCAAAACATTGTAGACTTTCTTCTCTTCCGGTAGTAACCTTTCGGGCTTCATACACTTCGCTACGCTTTCCTCAGACTACAAGTTTGACGCGTCTCACGCTGCCAGAGGAAGTTTCTGTGACACATAAAGACTATTTCCGGCTGAGCATCCTGTTCAAGCTACATTAAACATAAACAGTGCGGTAACAGTTCAGGAGTGCTAATTCTTCTACAAAACTTAAAGAGCGTTAAAAATCCCTCAGTATTCCTTCCTTCGGAAGGGAAATAAAGCCGGCGGGCCCACGTAATAGATTTATGGCATGTAAAAGGACCTTCCACAAACTAAACTTGTGTGAAGCAAAATGTATATGTTATATTTGATTAATGCTCTGAAGTTGCAACGTTCGTCACCAGGCGCTGCACTGATTGCGATGGCATCTAGTAGTAGCCGAGTTCACTGCTAGGTGTCGTGGACTGTAGCATTTGGTAGCGAAAGTAGGAACTACTTGAAATTATCTTCTGCAGTCCTTATTTGAATTAAAAACAGGTAACACACACTAAAACAGTCATCACAATTAACACCGGTTATCAGACAGATTCTACACACACCCAAATTACACGGGGCTACATGACCGCGTTGTCACAGCCCCTAAACTAAGGAACCAACCAACCAACCATATTAGCCGAAACACCTTTTGTAATGATGCATAATAATTGCGGAAATGCTGTGGTAATAGATTTTTTTCTCCTCACCCACCATCCCATTTTTAGAACACGGCTTACATAGTAAAATTCCAGTTGTGTCCGCCATAATGCGCGTGAATTATGGGATAAATACAAAATTGCGCATACGGTAGTAGCCTACTCATCAATAATCTTTATCGAGACAATGGTTTTTGCCTAGACCAATAATTGCTAGGTAGCGCGGCCCAGTTAATATATACACCCTTGGTTTTTGCCACGTACATTGGGAGTACTCACGCATCAATAACCTTTATCCAGTGCATTCATCAAGCCAATTTTGTATCCCAAATGTTGGTAACAGTAATGCGACGTCAATGTGTGCGCATCGGTCACAGTTGAAGAGACTTGATGCGCCAAACAACCTTAGCAATTGTCGTTGAATGTGCAAGAAACAAAAACACACATTTGTGTAATTTAGCCAGTGCAGCAGTGATAATTAAGAGTAATTTCAATTGGTAATGACTCCCAGAATATGAAATAAGGTATGGAAATCAATGCCATATTATCCAAGTGCAAGTGTGGGTTCAGCACTCCTGAACAATTAGGCCTACTAACAGTGCTACCTACGTTGGTAAAGAGCTTATCGCAATTAGGAAGCTCAACGTACTGAGGCTCATCCTGAGTGTGACTTTTCTTTAGGTTTAGACTTTCCAGAATAATTGATGTGCTGAGGCACCATCTTCAATTACAATAACATACATGTATAACCAACAGGAGTTCATTGATAACTCGTAGGATAAACTCATCTAATTCTATGATATTAAGTATTCTCATTCATTTTCAGTATTATAGACAGCTTTGATATTGAAACTTTTCAGGTTCGAACTAATTGTAAGCTTTATTAGGGGTGCTTTGAGCTGTGGCTGAAACAATTTCTTATGTAAAGCTCCTCAAATTACAGTACAAGAGTTAATCTTGATATTGGTGATTGCGCGTAGTTCCACATACATATTTTCTTTACATCAGGTTCACCTCGTTGTGTAGTGGCTAGCATGCTGGGCTGTCACCGCGGAGGCCCGGGTTCGATTCCCGGCTCTCCCAAGAAATGTAATTCTGGTCTGAGGGCTGAAACGGGGTAGGCCTACACTCAGCCTCGTGAGGCAAAACTGAGAAGAGGTGGGTTTGATTCCTACCTCAGTCATCCTGGAAGTAGTTTTCCGTGGTTTCTCACTTCGACTACAGGTAAATGCCGGGACCGCCTCATCCGAATTACAAATACACACACTAAGTCATCATAATAACACAGGATATCGGACACGCACCCAAGTACATGGGGCTAGTGGGCTGCATGACCACGATGTCGTTAAGCCCCTAAATGAATCATCAGCAACAATCTTTACCTCAGAACAGTGGTTGTCAGAGCAACTTCTAGACATTCCACAATATTGGGGGGAATATTCTTTTGTGGGGAGGGGGCAGCGGGAATGGAACAGTTTGCCGGGGGACATTTTCTGCCCTCTGGCAACAAATGTACACACATTTGGTGAACTACTAAAGAAGTGTGTTTAGTTTGTACAAATGTTCTACGTTTTTGCCACCTGGGTAAAAACCCTATTTGCAAATAAAGAATTGATTGACATTCAAGTGTACATTTACTGAAATAAATCCTGTTTTTAAATTCTGAATTTTTGGTTTCCGTAAATTTTGTTTATTATTATTATTATTATTATTATTATTATTATTACTGTGATTATTAATTGTAGGCATTACAATCATATTTAGGAATCCAGCTCTAAATTTTAAATTCTTCTAAATTTGTATAATAGAAGTATTATTTTTATCAAGAGGAGCAGATCTGCCCATTAAAGCAACAAGTACTATCTAACTAACTCAGTTTTTACTCCCGAGGCTGATTGTAATCCGTTCCAGCCCTCAGACCAGAATTACATTTCTTAGTAGAGCAGTGAATCAAACTCGGACTTCGAGGGTGACAGCCAAGAGTGGTAGTCGCCACACCACAAGGTGGGTTCACCGTATAAGAACTGATAGAACTGTAAAGCGTTTAACTGCTGAGGCCCGGGTTCAATTCCCAGTTCTGCCAAGAATTGTAATTCTGGTCTGAGAGCTGGAACGGGGTACACACAACCTCATGAGGAAAAACTGTGCAGAGGTGGGTTCGACTCCTACCTCAGCCATTCTAGAAGAGGTTTTCCGTGGTTTCCCACTTCTACTGCAGGTAAATGCGAGGGTGGTGTGAGGCTTAAAATGCCTACAGGTTTCGGGTGTTTTTTAATCTAAATGTGAATTCAAAATCCTACGTTTATACAAATTATTACTTTTAGAAGATTGAAATTATTTTCTAAAATCAGCAGACAAGTTACTCCTTACTAGTACAAAAATTGATATTCTTTGATCTGAAATCACAACGTGGCGTAAATACTTTGTTTGCTATTCCACCATGCTTGTTTACATCTCAGATGAACCTCTGATGTAGAGGACAGACGTCTAAAACATTGTTTGTTATTTACTTCCGGAAGCAAAATGCCAAACTCAAATTGTACTACATAATTCCCAATAGATGGCAGAGCATACCAGGGATCAACTTGGCACTCGAAAGTGAATGGGGAATATAAAATAATAAAACATTTTGTGTAACGTTTATAGACGGGCGACGCACTCAACGGGTTAAGTTGCTGACAAGAGAACGCACTGACAGCTTTCTAAGCATGCAATTTACTCCTATACAATGTAGCATGTAAATAAATCTATCTGACGCAAAAAATGCGTTTATTATTCCAATAACAACTGCCCCCTTCACGGAAAGCGATCATCGTTCACATACTGTAAATACTGTACATTCCTACCCTGTGGCGTAGCTGTGCTCGTTAAATCGTGCACCGTGGCCGTGAGGGTAGCTGCAGTAAGTCCGGAGATCGTAGATTCGAATCCCGGCGCTGACAGCGGCTATCCTTAGTGTGATTTTCCCCTTACTTCGAGTCCCAGGGCACCTACCTCATCCCTGTCCCTAATACAGTTAGACACACTACTACAGTCATCACATAAATACAGGTTATCAGACAAGTTCAAATCACACCCTACTACACGGGACTGATGACCACGTTGTCCCAAGTCCCAAAAATGAATTAACAACAAAATACTGTTTATATTACTGAGTGGAGAGACCGATTGCCTACAGAGCAGGCTTATTATCTTTCAGTCCGACTCGTTACGTAGTGGCTATAATTCTTGGCTGGTCACCGCGGAGGCCCGGGTTCTGCCAAAAAATGTAATTATGGTCTGAGGGCTGGAGCGGGGTTCACTCAGCCTCGTGAGGCAAAACTGAGAAGAGGCGGGTTAGATTCCTACCTCAGCCATCCTGGAAGTGGTTTTCCGTGGTTTCCCCACTTCTATTCCAGGCAAATGCCGGGATGGTTCCTAACTGAAGGCCATGGTCCCTTCCTTCCCAATCCTCACCTGAATTGTCATGTACACAACAATAAAACAGGTCATCAGACATATTCCACACACACAATTATACACGGGCTTAATGACCACAATGTCCGAGCCCCCCTTACCCTTGGTGTTTACGACGAACATGCGGGTATAGTCGGGACGGTCAACCTGTTTCAAATGCTTCAGCTTGGGATTGATGCTAAATCTTATACACGAGTTTCGCTCGCCCAGCAGGGAGGGGGGGTTGGTGAGGGTTAAGGGCTTTAAACGGAAGTTGGCCCATAAATTGCTCTTTCCAAGGCAATAGTTACAGTACCTATAAATCACGAGGGACAACTGCTGTTGAGAGAGAAAGGAAGCCGACACCGAAGCAGCATTACTAGTTGGACGAAACTGAGCGGTAGGGTAATGGGGATGAAAGAAAGGCTATATATCTCATTTCCATTCCAATTGTTGACAGGAAAGTGTTCTGCCATTTAAACATGTCTATTTGGTTGTTAGCCAGGAGGTGGGTTGGATCTTCACAAAGCACCGCCGTAGGCTATGTGGGTAGAAGCCCACAAACACCATAATGAGGCGTACTTTCTGTTTTGTAGGCAAGGTGAGGAGCGAGGTAGTTTGTCATTACTTTCCTCAGTGGGTGAGTACAGCAGCACCAACCCTATGAGTAGAACCTTTCACAACATCCACAGGCACTGGTTGTGCCCGGAAGGCCATTACTCAACACCACCTATACCGCAGTAGTTTCCATATAATCACAGCCATGAATTAGACTGAGACATCGGTGAAAAGCTACATATTTTACACTAGCCTGTGCAAACAGACAAATGCAAAATTACTGCATTCATCAAGTGATAGCAACAGGCTCAATTTAATCCATGCTGGTGGATTATTATCGCTCACCATTGTAGCAGACGAGTTTAACAAAAACTATATTCGACCTTCCTTTACTAGACCCAAGAAAATTGTATGGTTTCAAACAAGACCTTGCTGAAATATGATTGAGTGCAAAAAAAGGGTATTGCACTGTGCTGGTGAAGGTAGACTGGTATTTATTATTAACATCAAGACACTTGAATAATGACCACTGACAGCTTCATTAATCTTTCAACCTTGAACATTGACACGGAGTGTCAAGCTATTCCATCCTTGAAGAAGGCCTCACATATTGTATTGGTTTAACTGACTACTTCCATTAGCACACACTGGAGAGTACATTAAAAGCCTGCCAGAAGTTATTTGTCTGAACTGAGGCACGTAGCAAGGCCTCTTTCACACACAACCACTCTGCGCTTTACTACCAATGTCATAAAACACAGGTGTACCGGAGTTCGTCTCCAGGCTAGCCACGACGAGAGGGGACAAAGGGGACATCGAGAACCCGAGGTAAAGGAAAGAAAGAAAGAAAGAAAGAAAGAAAGAAAGAAAGAAAGAAAGAAAGGATGGAAGGGGGGGGGGCAGTATATTATTATTATTATTATTATTATTATTATTATTATTATTATTATTACTATTATTATTATTATTATTAATACATTAATTGGTAGGTATGATTGAGATCCACTTTTAAACTATACAGTAAGACAAACCCAATAACAGCGCATGTGATGTCACAGTGGTACAAGTTGCTTGCTTCTCACCAATATGGACATGGTTCGATTCCCGGTTAATGCATGTGAAATTTTCGATGATGAAAGAAGAATACACAGTTGTGTTTTGTAGATGTAGTGAAAATGTGCGATAGATAGGGTGGTGTTTTCTCGCAAAAGCGATTGAGCGCGAAATGCTCATTAAGGCTTGTACACTTTGTATTTTCACTTTTAACGAGCAGTAAACCACTTTTTAATACATTTTCAGAAAGCGAAAATATGCAAATTGACTTCAAATGCGAAAATTATACCAAGGTGTTACATAAATGCCAATTTCACAATTTTGTTTTCAAATATAACGTGTTTTATTCTTTCTTCTCTTATGGAAACTTCATGTGAAGAGTTTGTACAACCTTGATATGCTTTATGACGGCTTGACCACCGATCTTGAATGTGGAAAGTAATATCTCCTGTACCTCGATGTCCGTCCGTCGCTTTCATTCCCTTCGCATAGGTCAAGTCAACGAGTGCTAAGATGATGGGACCGAAAATGTCTATAAAACAGCTCAAAAATTTCATGAACTTGTATGCTCTTGCCCACCGTGGTGGATATTGAAACAAGACCAGTTTATTTTGTGTATTTACTCTGTATTAGTCTGGTTTTGCATCAGTATAAATTCCTACTTTTTTTCTCTGTAATCTTCTGTAACAATTTTCTTGTGAGTTACTTCAACCTAATTCACTTAAAATAAATACACATTTTCAGTATGGTATTTCATGCATTTGTATCTCACTATTAAACATTTACAAATATGATTTAATTTCACATTAATGTCATTTTATAAGATATTAGGTACTCATTTGTTAGATTTAACCAAAATTATATGTTATTTTTTCCAAAATGCTAATTTAACGCTACAAAAATACTAAATGTTCAAATAAAAATGCTAAATTTCTGATTTCAAAATGCTAAAAACCACCATCTCTAACGATAGAGTACCAAGGGAAAAGATGTTCAGCATCTTGAGGGATTATGGTATCGCGGGATGGCTGCTACGGCAATTAAAAATACAGTATTTATGTTGACAACCAGGCTGCAGTGAGAGTTCATGGTAGGATGAGTTCTTGGTTTAATGTTGTTACAGGAGCGAGGCAAGGCTGTAAATTTTCACCGCTACTGTTTATTTAATATATGGAACATCCTCTGAAGGACATACACTGGCTGGGTGGGATTCTTTTGGCGGAAAACAGGTACGCATTCAGGCCTATGCCGATGACCTGGTTGTAATGAGGAATGACAGATTCCCTCGAAAGCTTGTAAGCCAACATGTTAGAACTTGAACAAAAGTGTAGGGACTATGGCATGAAAATCAGTATTTCAAAAACGAAGGTCACGTCGGTAGGGAAGAAACACAAAAGAATAGAATGTCAGGTAGGGGGAACGAAATTGGAGCAGGTGGATAATTTTAAATACTGTACTTAGGCTGTGCATTCTCTCACGATAATAGTATGGGAACAGAAATAGAGTAGAGGTCCTTAAAAGCCAATACAATGAGTTCTCAGTTGCGATCTACAGTAGTATGCAAGAAAGAAGTTAGTGTAGCGACTGAACTGTTCCTACATCGCTCAGTATTTAGATGGACCTTGCTATATGGAAGTGACAGTTGGGTAGGCTTAGTATATGTCATACATAAGCTAGATATAACTGATATTAGGGGTAGCACGAATGATTACTGGGACAAATAGATGGGGGCAATGGCAGGAAGGTACTTGTAATGAAGAGATAAAAATCAATTTGGAAATGAGTACCCTTAATGAAGCTTGTTCCTAAGAGCCGACACAAATGGTGGGGTCATGTGATGAGAATGGGGAATGAAAGATTGCCTAATACGTTAACGAGACCGGCTGCCGACTGTAAGAGAAGAAGACAGGCAGCTTGTAGTTTAACGTGACCGTTAATCTCGCGATCATAAGCCACGAGACCTCCGTTTTACGTGGAATCCGAACCACAGGACATGGCATTTCACATCGAAAATCTCACATGCATTGACCGGGAATCGAACCCGGTCCACCTTGGTGAGAGGCATACAGCTAGACCGCTGAGCCACCACGCCCCGTAAGAGAAGAAGAGGTAGATCTACGAGGTGATGAACAGATTCACTTTTTAACGATTTCAAAATGAGAGGTATAAAATCAGAGGAGACAGCAGTGCTAGCTGCTAATATAGGATCATGGGGACGACTTGTTCGCAAACAGAGTACGTGGGGATTTCAATTCCTTCGTTTGTGTAAATTTCCCAGTCAAGGAGCATCACACCGGTAGCTAGTCTGTTGTGACAGGCGCTGTGTTGAAGGAGTGCATTAACCTTTACTGTCACATGTGATATGAATTTATTTTCTGAATCGAGCAGAGGAAAACACTGCTGTATCAGGTCATTCAGCAAGGCTAGGTCTCTCAGTTTCAAGTTACTGTAAGCTCAATATAAATCTGCAATGCCTTGCAACTCTCATTTGTTTACACTGTAGACTTCCGGTTGAGTCTCACGTGTCTTGAATAGACTCTCTCTCTTGATCATAGAATGTAACAGTGCTCAAGATAGAGGTTTTCAATGTTCCATGTTTTTCTCTGACCTTCATTGTTGGCGTTTATTGGAGGGTGAACTGAGTCTACGGCAGTGGAGGAAATCTTGAAGTTTAACGTGGCCGTTAATCTCGCGATTATGGACCACGGGCCCTCCATTTCTATGCGGAATCCGAACCACAAGACGCGATACTACGGCAGTGGTTCTCGAGTTAAAACAATTATTGCTACCTTTGTTACACGACTGACATTACCAACATCAAATAAATTAATAAATACTAGAAGAGACCCGTCAAAACATGACGGTCATTGGGAAAATATTTACTGAAGGATTCTCTTATATGCATTTTTTTGAACGATTACTTTTTGACACTGTTGCAACTTTAAAGGCGTCAAAAGATCGACTTCGCAACATATAACTGGCCATGACTGAAACCTTGATGAGGCAAATACATTCCAGAGTTTCCCCATGATCTTTATTGATTGTGATAAAGTACGTCATGCGAATTGGAAATTGGAAAATGGAAGTTTTTTATCGGATGATGTTAAATCAAGCCCAAGGAATGTAACTCTCTGCCCTACACTATCTGCAATTATTATTTCCAAATCCAAGCAATTGTTATACATATTTCTTACAAATAATCTGGTTCCATTTAGGAGCCCTTGGGAAATGTTCAAATTTCTAAGGAGCATAACTATGGCTGAAACTTTTAGTGTAAGTATATATAGAGGTTATCACTTATTTCCAAGGAATTCAAGAATTCGGTAGGAAACTGAAGTAACTGGTTTCATCTTCAGTATTAATCTGTTAACGCTGGCGTATATTTTTGAATTACTGGATATCAGTTTAATGACTTTAAAATTAATTTAATTACAGTGTTCATTTCTTGGTGTAAGAATGCGAACTTCCTTCGCAGAAGTGAATGTTTCGCCGTAAATCTCAGCCACGATATCATCATGAGTGGGAAGTCTGGCTGGTAATTCAATAACATTTGGTTCCTCGCCATCCACGAAGGGTAGTCTTCGCTTGTACCAAAATATAGGAATATTCCATTTTATCTGGTTTCGATCGCGTATTTTTATGTAAGGGGCGTATTTTGGAGAAGGGCCAGGGAGAAGAGTATTTACTACAATTGTGAATAACTGTTTGGCGAGAAGGCACAACAGGCAAAACCTACCTGAAGTCTCCTCCAAGAACAATAACTTTCCCACAAAAGGGAATAATGTGGTTTAGTATCTTTTAGAAGTCGATTCACACACATTATTGAATGAATATTTGCCATTGTGGCTTCACCCCATATTATGAGCCATGATAATCGAATATCGTCCGCTGGATTGCAAATTAATTTTAACTAGACACTGAACTCTCTTTTAAGTTGAGAGGTATTTTGAATGCTGAATGTAGGGCTTATGCCCTTGCAAAATATTGTCTAAATTGTGAAGTGTGCCCTCCGTGATGCAAGAATTCACTTGATTTACAGATCTGACTTGATTAGCTTCTGAGGAGCCTTAATATATAGCCTACAACTGGCCGTTAGAACCTTCGCTTATATTTTTGGAATATAAGGAAGAAATGCAATGATGTGACATTCCAGAAATTTTAAATCAATATGGACCGTATTCATGTGGCACGGTAACATTGGCACCATAGGACACAAAGGACATAGCATTTCTGTACTGTCGAGTGTTATCTCTGAAATACCTTGAGATATCATCTCAAGTCAAAAATTGTTTCAGCCTTGTTTTATATTCCGGAATATCAATTTTACCCCTACAACAGGAAAGGCCAAAGTAACCAAGCGTTGACTTCTCGAAACAAAAATACAATGCATAACAATGTTTACATTTGTTCGTCGAGGACTCTCGCATGTGTATAAACCACCCGCCCGGCTTCATTGTTGTGCGGGCTCGACGCGAAACAGTTCTGGCAGAGTCTAAATTCGCACTTTCTTTCGGGATTAGGGTACCACCCATTACAATTGGGTACAACCGTGTCGAACGATTGAAACACATTAAATTTCGATTACTAAGGCAACACTGAACAAGTAGTTCCGTGAAGAACTGTACAGCCTATTTTCATATATCCTATTCATGTTAATTGTCTCTATCAACATACAAAATTTCAGTTTGAAGGTTGTGATAGATTCGTAGATATTGAGAACCGTCTAAATATTTCAGATGGTCGCCAGGTTGGATTTTTATTTTTGTACTATTACATTAAGATTATTGTGTACGTGTGGTATTCAAACTTCAATCGCATGATTAGAACACAAGAAGTAAAAACGAGATTTTAAAATTTCGCACAGCTACCATCTTGTGATTATGCAAACAATTGAAATAAATTAGATGCCAGTGGATTAACATTTGTATAAGCATTTAACGTGCAACGTTTCACTGCACTCGGAGAGTTAATTCGCGAGAAACGTCCATTTAAATATTTATACTTCGCGTCGCCGCCATGTTGGATTTGTGCTCACCAGGTTACTGAAAGTCCTATAGGTGAACATATGTCCATAGCCTCTATGAACATAAAAGATTTCAGTTTGATTGCTGTAAAAGATTCATAGATATTGAGAACCGTCTAAATATTTCGGATGCTCGCCTTTTTAGATTGTTATAGGCCATAGAGTTATGTACCATTCAAGGACAATTATTGCCTACGTTCATTATTCAAACTTTCACTTCGATCGCATGATTACGACACAAGAAATAAAAACTTAATTTTAATATTTTGCACACCCGCCATCGTTAGGTTATGTAAACAATTAAACTAAATTAGATGCCAGTACATTACAATATATAAAATCATTTACTGTACCACATTTCACTGCGCTCAGAGAGTTAAATCAAGAGAAAAGTCTATTAAAAGTTTCAACTTCGCTTGGCCGCCATGTTCGTTTTGTACTTTACAGATTTATGAAAGATACATAGATAAACTTGTATCAGTATCCTTCATCACCGTGCAAACTTTCAGGGTGATATCTGTAATAGTTTTGGAGATATAGAATGCCAGTTAAATATTTCGCACAGCCGCCATTTTGAGGTTATGTAAACAATTGAACTAAATTAGACTCCAGTGAATTACAATTTGTATAAACATTTGCTGTACCAAGTTTCATTACGTTTGGATAGTTAAATCGCGAGAAAAGTCTATTTAAATGTCTCAAATTCGCTTGGCCGCCATGTTGGTTTTGTAGTCATCAGGTTTTTGAAAGTCTCATAGGTGAACTTCTAGTAGTGCCCTTTATCACCATGCACAATTTCAGGGTGATATCGGTAATAGTTTCGGAGATACTGAATGCTGGTGAAATATTTCGCACAGCCGCCATGTTGGATTGGTGAGAGACAATAAAATTTGAAGGGCACGGTCGGGGTCGGCCAGAATGGTGCTATGATATTAACGAGTTTCATTGTAATCGTTCCAGCCGTTTAGAAGTTATTAGGGGACACACACACACATATATATGCACACACACACACGGACAAAAGGTGATCTCATAAGCCTATTTTTTCATAAAATGAAAATAGGCTAAAAATGGCTTCAAATACCATAATATTGTATGCTTATTTACGAAGTAAACCGGGATAGTCGTCCAGTATTTGTAATGTCAGAATTTCAACGTATTGTACAAAACTGTCGCATAACAGACAAATGTACTGTTCATTAGTGGAATTTCATGAAACAACATTTTGGATATGCCATGGCCCCTTAATTCCCAATCCTATCCCCAATTTACACATACACACGCTAGTGCAACCATCACAATAACAATGGTTATCACAAAAAATCCACACACACACACACACGTACACGGGGCTACATGACCACGATGTCCAATCCCCTCAAATTAAATAAAAACTGTCTACACATGAAAACTGCAAAATGGTGAAAGGAAAATGTAGGAATATTTGGTACTATTTTTCTCTGTCAGGATAGCATTTTGCTAATATGCTGATTAGCTGTCTATACGATAGCATAGAGAATACTACAGTCAATTGCAGCCCTTGATTCACAATCGGCTTAACAGTTTTCCCATGCGCAACAATATACCAAAACTTCTGTGGCAATAATGACTAATACCGGTTTTGCAATGTAGGCTACACAGTGAAACCAACTATTTGAACAAAATACCTTAATTATGTACATACAGTAACAACCATTTTCTTTATACTACAGGGGCAGATTTGACTTGATAATTATGTCAACAATCAATTTAAGAAAGAGCTTTGCAAACTTAAAATGAACACCATCGCATACTTGTATCACGTCTTGATGGCAAATACAAATTCGTGTTATTGCAACAAATAAGGTACAAAGATAATATTGTAGCCTATTGGCCACTCAAACTAACACTTGGGGCGCTGCGGTCGGTCTGGATAAGTAGGGTAAAAATACTCAATAACACGCGTTTGATATGGAACACTTCTTATTTTTCGGTTATAACCAGTAAATGTGGTCCCTAAAACAATGACAGTGTTATTTTCAATTGTATATATGTATAAATGTGCGATACACGTGATCTAATTTGTGTGTTCCACTGGATTTTATGTGTTAATTGCATATTATCAAACATCAGTTGTCTGCTGGTATTTGTTTTTGTACAGTTCGAGTCATGGCGCTTCTACGTTTAAAAGCTATATTTGAGTTTGCTCATTGTACCATAGACTCTAGAAATTATTTGCTGCTTGGTAGGGCGAAGGGATGAGTTTACCTTGTATTGAAACTCGGGGTAGACAGGAATTGCTTGATTTGGATGGTAGGTCAAATTAGGCCTATATGACTCGTAGTGGGATGGATCGAATATCGCAGAGCGAGGTGATGGCGGCTGGTAGGGTTATTGGAAATTAACTAGGGAGCGGGGAAGGATACCTGACTGATGAAGCTTGGCTGTCTAGGAGCGGCTTGGCTCGGCGTAAGTGAACAACCCTTCCTGTCGTCAGTGAGTGTAGTGGTGAGTGGTCCAACCCGCTCTTGTTGCCCGTATTTATTTATACCTTTCGACTATTGCTATTTGCATCTTTTGGAAAGTGATGAAAACGTATATCCGCAGCCCTCTTATACATCGACTTACAGCCGTAAACTGAGCAATATACTTAGTTTTTACTCATTTTACACTCTAATCAACGAGTAAAACTTATAACTTATGTATAAACACGAAGAATTTACCACGATCTGCTTACCAATACAAGAAACCATATACAAACAGTCACCACGTGACAAATGTACCCTACTTGGTAAGTTTCTCATTTTTACCGCTAGACGTCATATCAGATAGCTGGATTTGCCAATAGGCCTACTCACTTGCCTTTTAATTCACTGTAATGTTACCCTTTAACTCAGTTGTATAATTTGACACAAATAACACCCGCAAATTCAATTTGTTTTGTGAAATTAGTTGGCTTAGGTATGCTTGTCATTCAAACGGGTGTTGGAATGACTGTGTCATTAGCAAAACGGCTACCGATTGTGCATGCGCATTGAAATGGCAAGTGAAAAGGCAGCTGAAGCAGGCCTGTAGTTGCTTACAATATTTACAATCTCATAACAACATAATTATGCTGCATAAAGAACGTTCGGGTTACATAGCCGCGTTGTCGCAGCTCCTAAGCTAAGGTACCATAAAGAACGTACAATTAGTAAGATTTTAAACAGTTAAAAAGCATTGCATGTTATAATTTGTCTCATAGTAATCCATTCTTCGAGTAGTTTTAAGTATTGTTACGGCTGTGAGTTTGTTTCATCGCTCGCCGCATGAGTCACAACTGCCCCAGGGCTGGGCTGTGCTCTGCCTCAGTGTATTGCGTGCGCCTTATGCAACAGGACTACTAGGACAAAGGGATGGTCCAGAATATTCGTGACCCAGCCAGCGATGGAAACCTCGAGAAGCCGTCAACCCTGGATGGGTCTAGAAGCATTTATTGAGTCACCGGCCTGCTATATAAGAGCGACCTGTCAAGCAGTGAGCGTGTGTTTTTCGAGCTAGTGCGAGCGTTTATCCTGAGCGACAGAAGTGTGGTAACGTGACTTGCGAAACCCCTAGTGAAGCTGATTCTCTTGACAGCGAGGGAGTGAGAAGCATACAGGAGACTGCCTGTGTTTTGAGCGAGTGTGATTTCACTGAGCGACAGAGGTATCGTGGCGAAGTGCCGTGCGAGTTATGAAATCCAGTGACATTGTTTCGCAGCTTGTGGACAGCGAAGCAGCGTGTAGCAGGTTATCGTAAGTAACTGTAGTTTGTGTACATAAGGAAGAGGTGCAGGTAGTTTTTGTCAAGGCCACCGGACTCATTAGGACGGATTAACTTCTGTGGTTTGTTGACAAGTGAAAGGGGCTAGAGCGCTCAATAAGGAAGAGGCCAGAGGAAACTGGAGTAAGGTTCTAATTGCTTGTACTTGCTGTTGAGTGGTGTATCTTTCTGGTCGCAATAAAGTTAATTATTTCTTTAAAGGAACAATCTGTGTTGTGCTTAAACCCACCGTAATCCAGTTAACAAAAGTGTCACTAGGGAGGGGGGGGGGGGGTGGCACGTAACAACTGGTGTCAGAAGTGGGATTACGAACTCAAGCACAACACCTGACGGTCCTGGTTTCAAAACCCGAGTAGGTCATTATCTCTAATTTTCCTGTGAGTGCATGCCCTTTACAAGACAAACAGCTAAAATGGAGACGCAATTGACAGCATTGTTAGAAAAGTTAAGCGGCATGGAAACCAAAATGGAGGCCGGCCAGAAGGAGATGGAAGACGGCCAGAAGAAGATGGAAGATGGCCAGAAGAAGATGGAGGACGGCCAGAAGAATTTAACCAAGGACCTAACTGCCAAATTAGAAGACGGCCAGAAGAAGCTAGCAGAGGACCTAACCACCAAATTTCTGGATGGCCAGAAAAATCTGGAAGAGTGTCTGCTGACGAAATTACAGGAAAGTCAAAAGAAATTGGAACAGGGTCTGTGTCAGGAAGTCAACACCGTCTGCCAGGGCCTACGTGAGGAAGTCACAGCAGTAGAAAATAAGTTCGACGCCTTACAAGAGGAAGTTGCCGAACTGCGCCAACGCCCACTGACGGGGGTGGAAGAGAAATTCTACGCTTTACAAAAGGAAATTGCTGAGCTGACCCAACGCCCGTCGACGGGGATGGAAGCGCGATTCAACGCTCTTCAAGAGGAAGTTGCCGAGCTGCGCCGACGTCCGCCCACAGGTACACCAGGAATATCAGGAACGGGACAGAGCAGAGTGACGCCCCCAACCTTCGACGGAAAGGTCCCGTGGAGCACCTATTTACGTCAGTTCGAGGCAGCCTGTTCCATAAACAACTGGAACAACACAAAAAAAGGCTACAGCTCTCATTGTAGCGCTGAGAGGTGACGCCCTTAATGTCCTTCAGGCCATCCCGACTGGATCCAAGGACTACGCTTCACTGATCGCCCATATGGAGTCCCGATATGGAGATAGCCATCTTCAGCAGGCCTACCAGATGCAGCTCCGGACCCGGGTACAGCAGAACGCGGAAACCCTGCAGGAGTTCGAGATGGACATCACACGCCTCTTAAGGCTCGCCTATCCAACAGCGCCGGCCGACTTTCTGGAACAGATTGCGACGCAGACCTTCACCGACGGGCTACGGGACCCGGACAATCAACAGGCGCTCCGACTCGCGCCAATAAGACCCTGGCAGATGTGCTGAGCTACGCACTTGAGTTCGAGACGGCAAATCAGGTATCTAGAATGCGCGCGCGGGTGCGTCAGGTGGACGTCGACGAACCAGCCAAAGCCGACAAGTCCAAGCCCCGGGTCGAT
This sequence comes from Meconema thalassinum, assembly GCA_946902985.2. Taxonomy (NCBI): domain Eukaryota; kingdom Metazoa; phylum Arthropoda; class Insecta; order Orthoptera; family Tettigoniidae; genus Meconema; species Meconema thalassinum. Next base: position 611,825,810 of record OX336390.1, read on the forward strand.
GAACTGATGGAGGCGCTAGGCCGGTTCTTCAAGAGTCGCAGTATCACCAACAAAAACGTAGCCGAAGGACATCCGGAGAGGCGGCCCGGAAGAGGACTACCGACCTGCTGGACCTGCCGTAAGAGAGGCCAACTGAGCAAGGACTGCGGTGATCGCCGCCGTCAAGGGTTTCCGTCGGGACAGTCAGTCGTAGGGAAACCGCGCGGCCCAGGAAAGCAAGTATCAGCCAGCCTTGGGGGTCAAAGGTTGGCTTGTGACAGTCGTCAAGCCTCGGCAGTCCAAGTTCGTGTGACGCAGTTACGGAGGGATAATAGCAGCCTGATGGTCGACGGAGTCGTCAATGGAGAGAGATGGCTCTTGCTAATCGACACGGGAGCATCGAGGACCATCGTCAGTCCCACCGTGATCCCGAAGTGGCGAGTGCAACCCACACAAAGGAACCTCCAGCTAATAACCGCGACCGGAGAGACCGCACCGGTACATGGCGAAGCATCACTGGAGTTCGTCATTGGTCGACGGGCGATAAAGCATCCAGTGCTTGTGGTTGACGTATCAAATGAAGTGATCATAGGACTGGACTTCCTGCACCACAACAACATCATCTTGGATCTGAGTACCAACACTCTTCACTTCGGAGGTGAGGAACTTGCTTTGCAACCTGCGCACGAGGTCGTCATCGCACGAGTAAGGCTGAGAGAGGACGTCATCGTTCCTGCCAGGACGGAGGTCAGCGCCGCCGTAATTGTCGACGGAACTGCTGAGGGAGTGGCGGCTGTCATCGAGCCAAAATATGAGGACATCCAGACAAAAGGATTGCTAGTTGCCAAGACCCTCATCAACACGACGTCTCGGCCGTACGTCCGCCTGTCCAACCTGAACGGCTACGACATTACGGTTCACCGGGACGCCAACCAAGGAGTCTGCGAGCCCGTTACCTGGATTGCCCGCATCACAGATACGACGGACGGACACCTGCAGACGGACAAGCGAAGAAGACGTGCACTGCCAGAAGAACTACAGAAGCTGTACCAAGGATCCCAGGACCATTTAGACGAGGAACAATCACGCCAACTTCAGGACCTGCTACGCGAATTCCAGGACGTCTTCTCCGTGAGGAGCAAAGACTTCGGCAGGACAAGCTTGGTCCAGCACAGAATCGACGTTGGGGACAGCGCACCGATTAGGGCCCCATTCCGACGTGTCCCGCTCGCCAAGCAAGCCGAAGTCGACCGGATGGTAGAAGAGATGAAGGCGGAAGGGGTGATCGAGCCATCAGATAGTCCTTGGAGTTCTCCGGTCATGCTTGTTAAGAAGAAGGACGGTTCCACCAGGTTCTGCGTGGACTACAGGTGGGTGAACGACGTCACGAGAAGGACAGCTACCCTCTACCCCGGATCGAAGACACGCTGGACACCATATCAGGATCAAGATGGTTCTCCACCTTGGATTTGAAGAGTGGCTACTGGTAGGTGGAGGTCCACCCTAAGGACCGCAAGAAAACGGCGTTCTCTATGGGCAGCGGGCTCTGGCAGTTCACCGTCATGCCATTCGGTCTGTGCAACGCCCCTGCGACCTTCGAAAGGCTAATGGAGTCCATTCTGAGGGGACTACACTGGAAGACCTGCCTGGTCTACCTAGACGATGTCATCGTTCTGGGAAGAAGCTTCGAGGAGCACTACAGCAACCTGAAGGAGATCTTGATGAAGCTACGGGCTGCCCAGATGAAGTTGAGCCCCAAGAAGTGTCAGCTCTTCCAGAAGCAGGTCCAGCACCTTGGACATATCGTGTCCGAGGAAGGGGTGCGCACCGACCCAGAGAAGACCGCAGCAGTGAGGGAGTGGCCAGTTCCGAAGGACAAGTCCCAACTACGAAGCTTCCTGGGACTCAGCACTTATTACCGTCGCTTCATGAGAGGATTCGCCGACATCGCCAAACCTTTACATCGACTGACTGAGAAGGACCAACTCTTCACGTGGACAGCAGAATGCCATAGTGCATTCGAACAACTCAAGCAGGCTCTGTGCACCGCGCCTATTCTGGCCTACCCCAGACCTGGAACAAGGTTCATCGTCGATACCGATGCCAGCGACTTTGGTATAGGGGGAATCCAGTCGCATATAGTGGACGGCGTGGATAGAGTAGTGGCCTACTTCAGCAAAGCCTTGTCAAAGCCAGAGAGGAACTACTGCGTCACCAGGAAGGAACTGCTCGCCATCGTGAAGACCATCGAACACTTCCACAAGTACCTGTACGGGCAAGAATTTCTCATCAGGACCGACCATGCATCCCTGCGGTGGCTCCTGAACTTCAAACAGCCCGAGGGTCAACTCGCGCGGTGGTTATAGAGGCTTCAACAGTACAACTTCGAGATCCAGCACAGGAAAGGCCAACTGCATTCTAATGCCGACGCCCTGTCACGAAGACCGTGCCCCGAAGACTGCACCTTCTGTACTAGGTGGGAGGAGAACACCGGGATACAGTGCCGACGGACTACTGTGGAACTTCATGGGAACTGGAGCCGCGAATCTTTCACGTGGTTACAAGCAGAAGATGATGACCTGGGACTGATAGCCGAATGGAAGAGGGCCTGTGTCCCCAGACCCGGGTGGAACATTGTGAGCGACTGCAGCCCAAAGTTTAAGTCCTACTGGGCACAGTGGGACTCGCTGATTATAAGGGATCGCCTCATCTGCCGCGCCTGGGAGAGCACCGACGGGAAGACATCCCGGGAACAAGTCGTCGTTCCAAAGGCTATGACGGAGGAAGTCCTGAAGGAAGTCCATGGAGGATCATCTGGTGGGCACCTAGGGATAAAGAAGACCCTGGAGAAGCTGAGAGAGCGGTTCTACTGGATCGGGTGCCGAACAGACGTGGAGAACCACTGCGCGAGTTGCCACGATTGCGCAGCCAGCAAGGGCCCAGGACGAAGACGACGGGGTCCACTGAAGACTTACAACGTGGGCGGCCCCGTTGAGAGAGTGGCCATCGATGTTGCTGGGCCATTCCCGTTAAGCGAGGCAGGGAACATTCATATTAGTCGACAGCGACTACTTCACCAAATGGCCGGAGGCGTATGCGCTCCATAACCAAGAAGCCGCGACGATCGCAGAGACCCTGGTGAAGGAATTCGTCAGCCGGTACGGAGTACCCCTGGAGCTGCACTCCGACCAAGGGAGGAACTTCGAGTCGCAGGTGTTCCAGAACCTATGCCAGCTGCTGGGAATCCGGAAGACAAGGACGACGCCGCTACACCCTCAGTCCGACGGGATGGTAGAGCGATTCAATCGCACCATCGAGAACCATCTCCGAATAGTCGTCAGCGAGCACCAGAGGGATTGGGACAGACATCTTCCTCTATTTCTCCTGGCCTACCGCGCCGCCGTGCATGAAGCCACCGGGTGCACACCAGCCCGGGCCATGTTTGGGAGGGAACTCCGTCTATCAGTCGATCTTGCTTTCGGCCGACCTGGGAATGGTCCGGTCCCGGTAAGCCAGTATTGTCAAGAACTGGTCGACCAACTGGAGGACGTGCACGCGTTCGCGAGGAAGAAACTACGGACCGAGACCGACCGAATGAAGACCCGATACGACCAGCAGACGGATGCCGGCGGATTCCACGAGGACGACCTGGTCTGGCTCTTCAACCCATTACGGAAGAAATGCCTGTCACCCAAACTGCAGAAGTCCTGGGAGGGCCTGTACCGAGTCGTGAAACTGATCAACGATGTCGTCTACAGGATCAGCGGAGCCCGAGAGCGAAGATGAAGATCGTGCATCGAGATCGCCTGGCAGCCTACGGAGGGACACAGACGGACCAATGATTGATCGGGACGATCAGCCTTTTAGGAAGGGGGGGTGTTACGGCTGTGAGTTTGTTTCATCGCTCGCCGCATGAGTCACAACTGTCCCAGGGCTGGGCTGTGCTCTGCTTCAGTGTATTGCGTGCGCCTTATGCAACAGGACTACTAGGACAAAGGGATTGTCCAGAATATTCGTGACCCAGCCAGCGATGAAAACCTCGAGAAGCCGTGAAACCTGGATGGGTCTAGAAGCATTTATTGAGTCACCGGCCTGCTATATAGGAGCGACCTGTCAAGCAGTGAGCGTGTGTTTTTCGAGCTAGTGCGAGCGTTTATCCTGAGCGACAGAAGTGTGGTAACGTGACTTGTGAAACCCCTAGTGAAGCTGATTCTCTTGACAGCGAGGGAGTGAGAAGCATTCAGGGGACTGCCTGTGTTTTGAGCGAGTGTGATTTCACTGAGCGACAGAGGTATTGTGGCGAAGTGCCGTGCGAGTTATGAAATCCAGTGACATTGTTTCGCAGCTTGTGGACAGCGAAGCAGCGTGTAGCAGGTTATCGTAAGTAACTGTAGTTTGTGTACATAAGGAAGAGGTGCAGGTAGTTTTTGTCAAGGCCACCGGACTCATTAGGACGGATTAACTTCTGTGGTTTGTTGACAAGTGAAAGGGGATAGAGCGCTCCAGAAGGAAGAAGCCAGAGGAAACTGGAGTAAGGTTCTAATTGCTTGTACTTGCTGTTGAGTGGTGTATCATTCTGGCCACAATAAAGTTAATTATTTCTTTAAAGGAACAATCTGTGTTGTGCTTTAACCCACCGTAATCCAGTTAACAAAAGTGCCACTAGGAAAGGAAGGAAGGAAGCTTGTAGTTTAACGTGACCGTTAATCTCGAGATCATGAGCCACGGGACCTCCTTTTTACGTGGAATCCGAACCACAGGACATGGCATTTCACATCGAAAATCTCACATGCATTGACCGGGAATCGAACCCGGACCGCCTTGGTGAGAGGCATTCAGCTAGACCGCTGAGCCACCACGCCCCCCTGTGCCACTAGGGGGGTGGCACGTAACAGTATCATATTGTGAAAATTATACCCCGTTTAGACGTCCTGGTTGCGATCGCGATCAGGCGCCGATCCAGATTAAGTTTGGACGTCTAAACGCAACAAGATAACATTATCGCGATCAACTTTCCCTTCAACAAGATCATCCCGGTCCCGTTCCCACAACGAAATAATCGCGTTCGCGGCCATTGCGATCGTCGGTGTTTTCTATCCTCCTGTTGTGCGAGTGAAGTAGGCAGTGGAAATGATGGCCATTTTGTATTATCTTGTGTTTTGAAAGCGAGATTTACGTAATGTTGGCCATGAAGGTTGTATTTATGTTGGTTGATAGAGATATATGAAGATTGAGAGAAACAAAATGATGGATGGAAACAAACATACCAGTGTTTAAACGTTGAAAAAAAAAATTAGCATTGGGGAAAGTCGATAAAGACGATTAATAAAGACATAAATTTATTGTCATAGACATAGAAGGGATTCCCAGAGGGCCAAATAACTCTGGACAAACAAGAAGTATTTATGCAATAAATAGCCTAGACCTGTTTATAAATATTTCAAAATATTTTTATTTCCACTCCTTGCCTACACGTCTCCTCAGGATTTGTATATATTTAAGAATATGCATTAGCAGGTTGAATTATGTATAAAGAATAACTGAAATACTTCAAAACGGGAGGAAACAAACTACTGTAAATTTCTGCTATAACACTTGGAATTCAAAAGTTGACAGACCTTAGCGATGTCATGCTGTTTTACTCGATTATCCTGTTGTTTCATGATGGGACGTCTAAACACGTACCAATGGCAAATGCCGTTGATCGCGATTGGACATTATCCAGATCAGAGATAATCGGGATCGCGACCGAGACGTCTAAATTGGGTATTACAGAAGCCTGTTCTACTTATTCTATGGATACATGCGACATTAGCGCCCGGGTGGAGCAGATAGAAGTTAAAGATATCATGACGTAATTTGGGAACCTATCGCTCTATGGCAACTCAAACTAACACTTGGGGCGCTGCGGTCGGTCTGGATAAGTAGGGTAAAAATACTCAATAACACGCGTTTGATCTGGAACACTTTTTATTTTTCGGTTATAATCAGTAAATGTGGTCCCTAAAATAAAGACAGTATTATTTTTAATTGTATATATGTAAGACTGTGCGATACACGTGATCTAATTTGTGTGATCCACTGGAGTTTATGTGTCAATTGCATATGATCAAGCATCGGTTGTCTGCTGGTATTTGTTTTTGAGCAGTTCGAGTCATGGCGCTGTTACGTTAAAAGCTACCGTATATTTGAGTTTGCTCACTGTACCATAGACTCTAGAAATTATTTGCTGCTTGGTAGGGCGAAGGAATGAGTTTAACTTGTATTAAAACTCGGGGGAGACAGGAATTGCTTGATTTGGATGGTTAGCAGGTAGGTTTGGTGTTGAATATCGGACTGGTAGCAGGTTCTTGCAGAGTAGATATTTACCCTGCGAAGTCACATTAGGCCTATATGACTCGTAGTGGAATGGCTCGGATATCGCAGAGCGAGGTGATGGAGCTTGGTAGGGTGATTGGAAATGAACTAGGGAGCCGGGAAGGATACCTGACTGATGAAGCTTGGCTGTCCTCGGCTGGTGAAGGCTTGGCTGTCTTGGTACGGCTTGGCTCGGCGAGACTGAGCTTGGCTGTCTAGGTGCGGCTTGGCTCGGCGTAACAGTGATCAACCCGTCCATTCGTCAGTGTGTGTAGTGGTGAGTGGTCCAACCCGCTCCTGTTGACCGTATTTATTTGTATCGTCACCTTTCGGCTATTGCTATTTGCATCTTTTGGAAAGTGATGAAAACTTATATCCGCAGCCCTCTTATACATCGACTTACAGCCGTAAACTGAGCAATATACTTTGCGTTTACTCATTTTGCACTCTATCAACGAGTAAAACTTATTGCTTATGTATAAAGACACGAAGAATTTACCACACACGATCTGCTTACCAATACAAGAAACCATATACAGTCACCACGTGATAAATGTACCCTACTTGGTAAGTTTCTCATTTTTACCGCTATATGTCATATCAGATAGCTGGAGTTGCCAATACCAGTTTCACCGCCTGGTGAAGTGTATCTTGTTTGTTGTTCTTTGCCACTCCAGGAATCCCGAGGGACGACGAAACATTCCGACTGTGCACGAAAACTGCACAGGAGTTTGTGCTCGCGATATCTAAGTCTCCGCTAGCAATTTCAAGCAAAGTCTGCTAAAGCTCAAAGTATCCTTGTTTAAGACACGTATCACACTCGCTTCATCTAAACTCTCCCCTTGGTCAATATAAGTGACATGTCTTCGGTCCTTATATTAGCTTTGCATTGAAAGAACACTATAGCGCTTTCTAGTAGAGAAATGAGGAACTTTGTGTTGGCGGAAACTCCCGAGATTATTTTTGCCATTATGAACACGGCCTACTGAATTCAAATGGGTTATTTGACATGCCAACATCGTACGACATGCGTGTCGTAATTTTTTTCCGCCTTTCAAAAAAATCACTTACCACGGCCAGGAGCGAACCTACAAGCTTGGTGTTAGTTGACCGACACGTTAACCATTCACCCACCGTGGAAAGCAATACATAAATAAATAAATGTGAGGATTTAGCATAGCACGGCAACAGTTACATCACAGAAGAAAAGCGGATTCATATGATAATAGTGCGAGTTGGAAATGAGTTAGTTTGGATCCCCTTATATATACTGCAATACTAACAATAAGCATAAAGACTTGCATGTGCACGTATTTTGCTAGCATGCGAGTAAGTGTTCAATGACCCGACCTTGGCATAATATACTGTACTTATACATATTTACACTTTATTGCCATCGGCATGTGTCATGGCATGTGAGGTTAAGATGACAGTAATTGATTCTTATCTTCTTAAACCAACATAGGGACTTATACCTAATGGTAATACCTGTGCCTGTTACATATTCTCAAGACCTGAAGGTGAGGAGAAAGAGCACCCCCATACCGGAGTTCTTTGAATCATAATACTGTATGTAGCTGATAGATCTCGTTTGGGGCCAATAACCTAGATGTTAGGCCCCTTAAAACAACAATTATCATCATCATATCTCCTTCTTCAATGGATACTACTATTAACTGCATGTTGCTTGCCACGGTTGGTGAGTGGTTATCGTGCCGGATTACTAACCCCAAGCTTGCAGGTTCACTCCTGGCCGTGGTAAGTGTTTTTTGAAAGGCGGAAAAAGTCACGATACGCATGTCATACGATGTTGGCATGTTAAAGGACCCATATGAATTCAGTAGGCCGTGTTCATAATGGAAAAAAATAATCTCGGGATTTTCCGCCAACTCAAAGTTCCTCATTTCTCTACTAGAAAGCGCTATAGTGTCAAGGAGCTTACATATCTAACCTACTTGACTTTCACAGTGTTTCAAGGAATAACAAGAAATTCGACATGCAAGCTGCCCTCTGGGTGTCAAATAACAAAGCTTGCAGCCGGCACCCGAGGCCATACGATATTATATTATTATTAATAATATTATTATAACTGCATGTTAATGCAGAATTTGTGATGTATGCTGTTATCGAAGTCTAAAGTGTGCACAAAGGCCAATGGAAAGCATTATTGACCACCTCGTGGTGTAGTGGCTAGCGTTCTTGGCCGTCACCCTTGAGGTACGAGCTCAATTTTCTGCTCTGTCAAGAAAATTAATTCTGGTCTGAGTATTGGAGTGGGGTTTACTCAGACTCGTGAGTCAAAATTGAGTAGAGTTGGGATCGATTCCACCGTAAATTTTCCTGGAAGTGGCTTTCTGCTGTTTCTCCACTTCTACGCCAGGAGCATGCTGGGATGGTTCCTAGCTTAAGGCCAAGGCCACCTTCTTCCCAATCATCGTATCAATATTAAAAATAAACACTACTTCAGACAGCACAATAACATATGTTATCATACAAATTCTACACACATACACACTCACAAGCACATGGGGCTGAAAGGACCACGATGTCCAACCCCTAAATGTAACAACAACAGCTACGAAAGCACTTTACTTTGCGAAGTTGGTAACTGAAGTGATCGTAAGATAAGTAATATCCATAAGGGACGTAATTGACCCGATCTTCGACTGTGGCAAAGAATCACTGAACATAACGAGAGTTTATTTGAGGCTGGGTGGTCATTTATCTTCCTTTCCTCCTCTTACCACCAGAGAATCAGATAGATTTCCTCGTGCCAGATTATACCAATTTAGGACCTCAAGGGTGCCAGCCATATAAAACTATCCACTACACCACGGTTCCTAACCTTTTCTTCCTCCCATACCCCATTATATATATTTATCTAAAATAGTACCCACTAAAAAATACATTTTTACAACGTTTAATATTTTACGGGAAATATTTGCATAACCTAAGAAAAACATGTATAATAAAAAATAACGTACAACTATTTATAACTTCTTTTTTTGAATGCAGTATAACTAATATTTTAATTCATTATTTGTTTGCTGTTAGTATGCATTTCATTTCAATAAAATGCTAAATATCATTTTCAATTTTACTTTTATTTACTTGTGTAAATGAACATTTAGCTGAAGAAAATAAACAATTACAATACATAAGATTTTTTATTTTGATTTTATTGAAAACCAATTAATTCTAGCGATTAGTTAGGCAAAATTGACAAATCAAGACAACAGCAGTGCAGCGGTGAAAGTGACTGGGGTTAGGTAGGATGGGTTGATTGTTGAGGGGGAGTATTGACCGCGACGTGCGTGAATAAGATGGCAATGCGCGACGGTACGATGGGAACATGGCGCCCGCCATTACCGTTTATTTTTGGCGTACACCTAACCGGTTCGTTGCGTGCCAGCAAGGGGTACGCGTACCCCAGGTTGGGAACCGCTGCCCTACACCATGAGCTGTTTAATGTGTGATATGTTACGAAAGAAACTTGTGCGATGTCAAACGAAATACTGAAAGTTCGCCTCCTTGCGTAGCGGCTAGCATTCTTGGCTGTCACCGTGGAGGCTCGGGTTCGATTCCCGGCTCTGATAAGAAATTTAGTTCTAGTCTTCAGCCTTCAGCTGGCACGGGGTACACTCAGCCTCGTGAGGCAAACCTGAGAAGAGGTAGGTTTGATTCCTACCTCAGCCAGTCTGGAAGTGTTTTCCGTGGTTTCCCCACTTCTACTCCAGGCAAATGCTGAGATGGTACCTAACTTAAGGCCACGGCCGCTTCCTACTAAAATCCTATCTAAATTACAAATACATACAGACATCACAGGATATAAGATAAATTCTACACACATCCAAGTACACGGGGCTACATGACCACGATGCCGCAAAGCCCCTAAATGAATCAACAACAATGAAAGTGTGAGTATGTGGCAAATTTGTGTAATGCACTCATTCCATCGTACTGGAATGTCACTTGTCACAAATATTCTACAATATTATAGAAAACTAATGCTATTCGATTTTTTAAAAATTAGCTCCATTTTTCCATGTATTGTGTATCTTCTTCTTCTGTTATAGAAAGTAAATAATCTGTTTGTTCCTTAAACAAATCCACACCATTCTCCGAATCTGAACCAAATTTTGTATAGCCTACTTGCCTTTTAGGACCCTGCGGGCCACATTGTCTACTCGAAATTTGGAGAGACGTGACTATTTTCTAGATTTAGGCCTTTTTAGTACATTAACATAGCGAAAGTAGGCGAAGAGCAAACCTATCTGATTTTGAGCCTCATGACGCCAGAAACAAAACTCGCACTAAAATCACGTTTTAGTCCCTAGAACAAACCATTTTCGAGATATTTACAAAATATCATTCCTGCTCAGGGAAATCGCAAGAAACGACCAGTTGTTGACCATGCCAGCTAGGGTTCATTCAACCTTCCTGCCTGTTAGTTTATTACCAAAAAATATGATAAACAATTCAAAGATAGTTGCAGCTGCGAGCTTAGGTCAATTATATCAGCGAAATAAATACACACTAAGGGATAAGTCAAACACATGGTTTTCTTTTATATATTATACCGCCACCCATGCATCGCCGGGCAAAACAGTTAGTTAATTTACAAACTTTCACTGTCAATATAATCCTGTTGTTGTTGTTTGAGTCTTCAGTCTTTTGACTGGTTTGATGCAGCTCTCCATGCCTCACTGTCCTGAGCTAATCGTTGCATCTCTACATAGCTCCGACACCCTACATCCGAGGCAATCCGAGCAATCTGTTTAACATATTCTAACCTTGGTCTACCCCTACAGTTTTTGTCCTCGACCCTTCCTTCCATAACTAAGCTTGCTATTCCTGGGTGTCTTAGTATGTGTCCTACCAACCTATCTCTTCTCTTCATTAACAGTCGCCAGAAACATCTCTCCTCTCCCACTCGTCTTAATACCTCTTAAATACCAATGACATTGGAAGTAATTCACCAAAATTCAATAAAATAAATTACTAGAAGATGTTAATGAGTTAGTTTCGACCACATTATGGTCTTCATCAGCATTCTATGTCCACCCCTCATTAATCCCGTTTCCATCGGGGTCGGGGATGAGATGCGATGAAATTCCACGTGGCTGATGGTTTCTACGGCCAGATGCCCAACCTGATGCCAACCTCACGAGAGGAGGTAATGAGAGATGAAATGAATGAAAGTTCAATTTCAAGTAGTTCCAAGTAGGGGCGAACGTTGGAACTTGATAGAGCGCTTCTAAACCAAATAGCCTATACATTTAGTTACACACTATCAAATTGTAGTGGTAGGTCCTTTTTCATGCCACAAATCTATGACATAGGCCCACCGGCTTTACTTCCCCTCCGAAGGAAAGCATACTGATGGATTTCAACGCAAAAAAATCCGACGACTTCAGCTGGGTTTGAACCCGTGATCTTGAACATAGCAGTTCAGCATGCTACCGACTACGCCACCAAACTCGACCGTCTTCATCACCATTAATTACAATAAAATTATTCTTAAGAAACAATAGTTAATAATGTAATTGTAATTATTACTGATGTGGTCGAAACTAATCCAATAAACATCTTCTAGTGAAAATCCACAGCCTGCTTCCAGTCTCCGACCGGGTCAGGAATGGAATGAATGAAGCCCCCATCTAGCGGCGAGGATATGAAACATCTTCTAGTAATTTATTTAATTTACTTTTGTTGGATTGCTTTTAATACCATTGATATTTAATTGAATTAGTTGTCAATAAGGACACAATTTAAATATGATTCATTTCGTATCAATGAATCATAAATCTTGAAATAAATATGCACATTATTTTCGATGCTCCAATTCAGTCATTCAATTTTGGGAAATGCACATAGGAGCATAGTGTTAAAAACCGTCGTCAAATATTCAGTGGACGCATGATATCTCGTATAATTTGAATGCCGTTACGTTACAGTACCAGGAAAATACTAGCGATTACCTTAAATGGAGTTGACGAGAGCTCTCATTCTGAAAACATTTGCGTAGTCAGGTACTGTTCTAATGAGCTGTTGATTCATAACACCCAGGACAGGATACATCAGAAAACTGCGATCCAATACCGTTGGCAATGGTAAGATGGTCCGTGTTAATGACTCCGGTTATTGTAAACGATGTTGAGAGTCCGAAGATCCGACGAAGCTTAGTTCACACTTGAGGTGAAGGAGTATGTGCCACAGGGTGTCTTCATAAATCAAGCGGCCTCCTAACACAGGCAGGGCTACCGTGGGTGTATTCGGTCCCCTCACTCGCAGGAGGGGGAGGGGGAGGGGGTTGTAATTCAGGTGAGGATTGGGAAAGAGGCAGTCGTGGCCTTAAATTAGGAACCAGCCCGGCATTTGAGTGGGGTAGAAGTGGCGAAACCACGGAAAACCACTTCTAGAATGGCTGAGGTGAGAAACGAACCTACGGTTTCTCAGTTCTGCTGAGTGTACCCCTTACGCCTGAATTAAATTTCTTGGCAGAGCGGGGAATCGAACACGGACCTTAGGGGCGAAAGCGGAGAATGCTAGCCACTACAGCTCGAGGTGATCCTACTACAGTCACTATAGAAACACACATTATCAGATAAGTTCAACAAACACCCATGTGCAATTGATGACAATAAAGATGCCCCAAGCCCTTATAATATGTTATTGCTGTTGTTGTTTCACTTGAGGGATTTGGACATCGAGGTCATGAAGCTCCGTGTACATGGATGTGTGTGGAAGTTTTGTCTGATAACCTGTGTTATTGTGATGGCGGTATTAGTGTGTGTATTTGTAAATCAGGTGAGAATTGGGAAAGAGGCGGTCGTGGCCTTGACTTAGGAACCATCCCGGGATTCGCCTGGCGTAGAAGCTGAAAACCACGGAAAGCCACTTCCAGGATGGCTGAAGTGGGAATCGAACCCACCTCTTCTCAGTTTTGTCTCACGAGGCTGAGTGTACCCCGTTCCAGACCTCAAACTAGAATTAAGTTTCTTCGCAGAGCCGGAATCGAACTCGAGACGACAGCCAAAATGAATTAACAACATCAGGCTAATTAACATTAAAACTCAGCAATATTTCTAGGTTTATGCCGTGTCTTGTATGGGGTTACGCCTAGGAACACCATACAAGACACGTAATAAAACTAGAAAAATTGCCGAGTTTTAATTCTTTGGTCGTGAAACCATCTAATTGACTTTTCTACACACAGAAATCTTGAACAACTCAACATTCGTCCAACTGGTAGCTTGTGTAAATTACAAGACGGAAGCACTTTCTACTTCTTACTGCCTATTGGTGGAGAGTTGAAAAAACAAACAAATAAACAGACTCTGAGCTGGGGCCTCAAGAGGATGACGGGTATCCGAGGATGACTACCATCGGCTCACAGCATGGGCATTGTAAGTGGGGAGGGATGCATGGTCAGTGCGATGACACCTTCAGTCATATTACGTTGGCATTAGGCAGTAAATTACTGAAAATATTAGGGAGCTATTCAATTGTTCTTGCAAGGCACATAGTGAACCATGTTCCAGCCCCCACGCCTGATTTTAAATTCTTGCATAACCGGGAGTCAAACACGGAGTCTCCTATGCAAGAGACAAACAACTACTCCACCTAATGGTCGGTGATAAAAATCTACGCGGTTCTCTGTTATTGCAACTGGTTCACTTCGGAACTTGGATATCTTCATCATCATCCCCGTGAACTTGAGTATGGAATTTGCCGGCCTAGCACTATTCTAAATAAAACATGAGATTGGATTGAGTGGCGGCACGTCCAGAGAACCAAGATTCAATTCTCGATACTTACAACTACCAAGCTGAGTGTACTTTCCCCCGGTTTCTGTTTCACACCCACTGAAGGAAAATGCCACGATGATACATTATTCCGCGTCCCACGACGCCCACACCTATTTTTGAAAATCCACAGACTGCTTCCAGTCGACCGACCGGGTCAGGGAATAGAATGAATGAAGCCCCCATCTAGCGGCGAGGATATGAACTGTGCCTGCTGTCGAAGCCTGTCGCACTCCCCTGGGGCAATGATTAAATGAATGACAGATGGAATGAAATCGTGACAGGGAAAACCGGAGTACCCGGAGAAAAATCTGTCTGCCTCCGCTTTGTTCAGCACAAATCTCACATGGAGTGACCGGACCCAGCGGTGAGAGGCCGGCGTGCTGCCTCCTAAGCCACGGAGGCTCTCTCTACCCCTATTTTTGCTAAAACAATATCAATGAGTTATAGCAACGGCAAGCACATAGTGACAGAAATGCTACTACCATCCCATGAGTTCAGTGATGTAGGTGAGATAGATCACACGATGCAGAGGAAGAATATGCTTGGACTGGGTTTAAATATCTCAAACTGTACATGAACACCTCATCAGGTTTTACCTGTAGGCAATCTTTCCTTACTCTCTATGGGTTTTTTCCCTGGACCTTAACCAACGTCAACCAACTTATCTGAGTCATCCAACCACTTGATGAAGCCCGGTAGAGTACGAAGGTTTAAATACTACTACTACTACTACTACTACTACTACTACTACTACTACTACTACTACTACTACTACTAATAATAATAATAACAAGCAACCTCTAGTAATTTTTCCGTCTCGTTAAGTAGTGGCTAGCATTCTTGGCTGTCACCGCAGAGGCCGGGTTCGATTCCCGGCTCTGCCAAGAAATTTAATTCTGGTCAGAGGGACCTCGTGAGGCAAAACTGAAAAGGGACGGATTCGATTCCTACCACAGCTATTCTGTAAGTGGTTTTCCGTGGTTTCCCATTTCTACTTCAGGAAAATGCCGGGATGGTACCTAACTTAAGGCCATGGCCACTTGCTACCCAAATCCTAACTCAATTGCAACTCACACTAGTTACAGACATCACAGTCACACAGGTTATCAGACAAAATTCTGCACACACTCACGCAAAGCCCTTAAAAGAATCAACAAAAACAACAACCTCCAATAATTACCGACGTTCTTACGAAATGAAATCGTCCCTTTAGTTACGCCAGTTTCTCACGGCTGATATTCCATGCACCGTGCGCCACGCGACACAACAGTCTTATGTTTTGGGGCAAGGACCTTGACTTCGCAATCAACCCTATCGTTATTGTATTTTTTAAGGGACAGAACAGCGGCAGTTAACCCTCGGACTCGACGAACAAATATCATTAGCCTGGAAACAATATCCCAGGCATATGCCTTAATTATAATAGACCGCCTCGTTGCGTAGTGGCTAGCATTCTAGGCTATCACCGCGGAGGCCCGGATTCGATTCACGGTTCTGCCAAGAAATTTAATTCTGATCTAAGGGTTGGAACGAGATACACTTAGCACCATGACGCAAAACTGAGTAGAGGCGGGATCGATTCCTACCTCAGCCATCCTGGAAGTGGTTTGCCGTGGTTTCCCGCTTCTACTCCAGGCAAATGCCGGGATGGTTCCTAATTTAAGGCCACGGCCGCCTCATTTGAATTAAAATTACACACATTAAATCAGCCATCACAATAACACGGGTCATAAGACAAATTTCACACACACCCAAATACAACAACTGAATATTACACCACATTAGGGCACTTCCAGAGTTAAATATCAGTTTGGCTTTGTTATGGGGAATTCCAGAGTTTCAGAAACTGTAGCATCTGATTGATGTAATTATTATAGTTATTATTGTTTTAAGGGACGGAACGACGAGGTCATCTACCCGATGACCTTTCACTACAGAGAAGTTATTATTTCTTTTACTTAGCTACTCGTATGGTCTAAATTATTGTTGTTGATCCATTTATGGGCTTTGTGACACCTTTATCATGTAGCAGACCCATGCAGACTACTTGGGTATGTGTGGAATGTGCCTGTTAACCTGTGTCGTTGTGATGGCTGTATTGGTATGTTGGATATTGAGGCTAGGACTGGGAAAGAGGAGGAACCATCCCGACAGTTGCCTGTAGTAGAAGTGAGAAACCATGGAAAACCACTTCTAGGACCGCTAACTAATTTCTTCTCAGTTGTTACTCACAAGGCTGAGATATACGCCTTTCCAGCCATCAGACCTGGCAGACTCGCGGGAATCGAACCCAGGACTTTTTGATCTGTAGTCACAATACGCACTTCGAGTGTATAGAAGGTGACTACATGGATTAAACCTAAATAATACATTAACTAGTCATTTATCGATCACATACAGGCCTACCGACATCAGTAAGTACGCTCATTTACGCGCAACGCTAGCCCATGGGGCCAAGCTATCTGCGGACTGTAGACGTGAGTTGGAACCCCACCGCCTGCCGTCCTTGAAATGGTTTACCGTGTTTTTTTTTTTTCTTTTTCAACTCCAGGCAAATGCCGGGACGTAAATTCGGACAGGCCACGGACGCTTCCTTCCACATCCTTGCCCAGTTACATTCATTTCCATTAATTTCATCTCTCATTAACTCCTCTCATGAGGTTGGGGTCAGGAAGGGCATTCGGCCATAAGAACCATCCACCACATAGACTTTCATCGCATCTTATCACCGACCCAGTTGAAAGCGAGAATAATAAGGGGTAGCCAGACATACATTAATTGATCTCATGTAACTTTTTACAGGGTTAGGCCATAACACCCAATACAATTGGGTAAATCGTGTTGACCGACTGAAAAACATCAATTTCGTTTCCTAAGGCAACACTTCAAACACGATAATAATAATAATAATAATAATATTAATAATAATTCGTACGTCCGAAATACACACGACAGTACGTATACCACAATAAAGCAGACATTTACTCTTAAGTTACACACACACATATATGCTTGCACACAGAAACTGCACAAGGCTGATGCCCACAGTATCCTCAATCCCCTGCATGAAGACAACAATACACATGATAAAATAAATTTAGGAAGCAAATAATTTGCTTAATACATCATCTTCAAGAAATGTAAGAAACATGTCACTACTTACGATTAGCGAACATCCAAAACTGAAAACTGGTTCTTGCGGTAAACTACATCACATATCCCAAGAACGTTGTAGCATTAAATTGCGGAAACCACTGTATATCCTGCAAATGATAACTTTGAGAAGGTATATCTGAAAACTTGATCCACAAGCTATGAACAGGTGATAAAGACTGCGGTGATAGTTGATCGCACGTTCGCCCAGCGTGGCTAGGCCCCCTCCAACTACTGCATGTGACGTGACCGTGGTCTTACGTCACGGGGAGGGGGGGGGGGGGGGGGGGGGGGGGGCGGGGCTTTGTATCGCCTCATGTTCTGCGAAATTAAGCCTCAGCAACATGTCTCGAGGTGCCGAACATTGCGGTTTCAGGCGATAAGAATAAAAGTTAGGATGGTATCAATCACAATGTTTTGTAGGCAACTGGCTATCATTCATTATTTTTCAGACATTTCAAGTTATCAGCACACAGGACTGATGAGCATAATGTTCAATCCTAAATGAATTAAGAACAATATGAAAGTTAAATTATTCTTAAAGGAAGGGGTGAGGTTTAATGACTGATATATTTGCCATATATTATTACTATTATTATTATTATTATTATTATTATTATTATTATTACCGGCAGTAGTGGCTACGCTGGCTAACGCGCAGCATTCGGTCATGGGGCCAAGCTCTCTGCTGACTCGGTAGACGCGTGGGTTCGAGCCCCACCGTCGGCCGTCCTTGAAATGGTTTTCCGTGGTTTCCCATTTTCAACACCAGGAAAATGCTGGGACGGTACCTTCTGGCAGGCCACGGCCGCTTCCTTCCACATCCTTGCCCAATTTCACTCACCATCATTCATTTCATCTCTCATTAACTCCTCTCATGAGGTTGGCGTCAGGAAGGGCATCCGGCCGTAAAAACCATCGCCACAAAGACTTCCATCGCATCTCATCCCCGACGTCGTTGGAAAACGGGAATAATAAGGGGTAGACATACAATTATTATTATTATTATTATTTATTTGCGGATAGACATCTGAGGACCACGCAACAATTTCATTTCTTCTTCGTCTTAAGCTTCCTCTTCCTCCAGTATTCCTTCATTTGGACGTTGGGCTGCTTCTGTTCATCCGTCCAGGTTCTTCCAGTCATCGCAGTTCTTTCGTCTTGGAGTCCTTCCAAATTTTTAATAATAGTCCGAAATGTATCCCTATCTAACATCTGAACTTTCTGAATGTTAGACCATTATTATTATTATTATTATTATTATTATTATTATTATTATTATTATTATTATTATTGTTACGGCTGTGAGTTTGTGTCATCGCTCGCCGCATGAGTCACAACTGCTCCAGGGCTGGGCTGTGCCCTGCCTCGTGTATTGCGTGCGCCTTATACAACAGGGCTACTAGGACAAAGGGATGGTCCAGAATATTCTTGACTCAGCCAGTGGAGGAAGCCTCGAGAAGCCGTGAACCCTGGATGGGTCTAGAAGCATTTATTGAGTCACCGGCCTGCTATATAAGAGCGACCTGTCAAGCAGTGGTTGTTGTTGTGTTTTACGAGCGAGTGCGAGCGCTTATCCTGAGCGACAGAAGTGTGGTGACTTGCGAAACCCCTAGTGAAGCCGATTCTCTTGACAGCGAAGGGAGTGAGGAGCTTACAGGGGACTGCCTGTGTTTTGAACGAGTGTGCTTACCTAGTGCGAGAGAGGTCATTGTGTTGAGTTGCAAAACAGTGAGTGACAGACCTAGTGCAGCTATTTCCAGCCAGCGTACGGGGCCGGACTCATTAGCGAGAGGATTAACTGTGGTCTGTTGACAAGTGAAAGGGGAAGTATTCTCGACGTGAGGAAACTGGAGTAATGTAATACTTGCTTGTATTTGCTGTTGAGTAGTGTATCTTTCTGGCCACAATAAAGTTAATTATTTCTTTAAAGCAGTAATTGGTATTGTGCTTTCTACCCACCGTAATCCAGTTAACAAAAGTGCCACTAGGGGGGTGGCACGTAACAACTGGTGTCCGAAGTGGGATTACGAACTCAAGCACAAGCACAACACCTGGCAGTCCTGGTTTCAAAACCCGAGCTGGTCATTTTCTCTATTTTTCCTGTGAGTGCATGCCCTTTACAAGACAAACGACTAAAATGGAGGCGCAATTGGCAGCATTGCTAGAAAAGTTAAATGGCATGGAAACCAAAATGGAGGACGGCCAGAAGAATTTAACCAAGGACCTAACTGCCAAATTAGAAGACGGCCAGAAGAAGCTAGAAGACGGCCAGAAGAAGATGGAAGACGGTCAAAATAAGTTAGCGGAGGACCTGAAGAAGATGGAAGACAGCCAGAAAAGTTTAGCCGAGGACCTAACTTCCAAATTAGAAGACGGTCAGAATAAGCTAGCAGAGGACCTGAAGGACGGCCAGAATAAGTTAGCAGAGGTCCTAACCGCCAAATTTCTGGATGGCCAGAAAAATCTGGAAGAGCGTCTGCTGACGAAATTAGAGGAGAGCCAAAGGAAATTAGAACATGGCCTACGTGAGGAAGTCGCAGCAGTGGAAAAGAAGTTCGACGCCTTACAAGTGGAAGTTGCCGAGCTGCTCCAACGCCCGCTGATGGGGGGTGGAGGAGAAATTCAACGCCTTGCAAGTGGAAGTTGCCGAGCTGTGCCAACGACCGCTGATGGGGGTGGAGGAGAAATTCAACGCCTTACAAATGGAAGTTGCCGAGCTGTACCAACGCCCGCTGATGGGGGTGGAGGAGAAATTCAACGCCTTACAAAAGGAAGTTGCCTAGCTGCGCCAACGCCCACTGACGTGGGTGGAAGAGAAATTCAACGCTCTACGAGAGGAAGTTGCTGAGCTGCGCCAACGCCCGCCCACAGTTACACCGGGAATATCAGGAACGGGACATAGCAGAGTGACGCCCCCAACCTTCGACGGAAAGGTCCCGTGGAGAACCTAATTACGTCAGTTCGAGGCGGCCTGTTCCATAAATAACTGGAACAACACAGAAAAGGCTACAGCTCTCATTGTAGCGCTGAGAGGCGACGCCCTTAACGTCCTTCAGGCCATCCCGACTGGATCCCAGGACTACGCTTCACTGATCGCCCATATGGAGTCCCGATATGGTGATAGCCATCTTCAGCAGGCCTACCAGATGCAGCCCGGACCCGGGTACAGAAGAACGCGGAAACCCTGCAGGAGTTCGAGATGGACATCGGACGCCTCGTAAGGCTCGCCTATCTAACAGCGCCGGCCGACTTTCTGGAACAGATTGCGACGCAGACCTTCACCGACGGGCTACGGGACTCGGACACTCAACAGGCGCTGCCACTCGCGCGCATTAAGACCCTGGCAGATGCGCTGAGCCACGCATTTGAGTTCGAGACGGCAAAACAGGCATCCAGAATGCACGCGTGGGTAAGTCAAGTGGACGTCGACGAGCCAGTAAAAACCAACGAGACCAAGCCCCTGGCCGACGAATTAATGGAGGCGCTAAGCCGTTTCTTCGATAGTCGCGCCACCACCAGTAACGACACAGCCGGAAGGCAACCGGAGAGGCGGCCCGGAAGAGGACTACCGACCTGATGGACCTGCGGTAAGAAAGGCCACCTGAGCAAGGACTGCGGTGATCGCCGCCGCCGAGGGTATCCGACGGGAAATCACTCGTCTGAAAAACGCGCGACCCAGGGAAACGAGTATAAGCCAGCCTTGGGGGGCAAAGGTTGGCTTGTGACAGTCGTCAAGCCCCGGCAGTCCAGGTTCGTGTGACGAAGTTACGGAGGGACAATAGCAGCCTGATGGTCGACGGAGTATCAACGGAGAGAGCTGGCCCATGCTAATCGACACGGGAGCATCGAGGACCATCGTCAGTCCCACCGTGATCCCGAAGTGGAGAATGCAACCCACACCAAGGAACCTCCAGCTAATAACCGCGACCGGAGAGACCGCACCGGTACATGGCGAAGCATCACTGGAGTTCGTCATTGGTCGACGGGCGATAAAGCATCCAGTTCTTGTGGCTGACGTATCAAATGAAGTGATCAACGGACTGGACTTCCTGGACCAGAACAACATCATCTTGGATCTGAGTACCAACACTCTTCACTTCGGAGGTGAGGAACTTGCTTTGCAACCTGCGCACGAGTCCATCACCGCACGACGAGTAAGGCTGAGAGAAGACGTCATCGTTCCCGCCAGGACGGAGGTCAGCGCTGCCGTAATTGTCGACGGAACTGCTGTGGGAGTGGCGGCTGTCGTCGAGCCAAAATATGAGGACATCCAAACAAAAGGATTGCTAGTTGCCAAGACTCTCATCAACACGACGTCTCGGCCGTACGTCCGCCTGTCCAACCTGAACGACTACGACATTACGGTTCACCGGGACACCAACCTAGGAGTCTGCGAGCCCGCATCACAGATACGACGGACGGACACCTGCAGACGGACAACCGAAGAAGACGCACACTGCCAGAAGAACTACAGAAGCTGTACCAAGGATCCCAGGACCATTTAGACGAGGAACAATCACGCCAACTTCAGGACCTGCTACGCGAATTCCAGGACGTCTTCTCCGTGGGGAGCAAAGACTTCGGCAGGACAAGCTTGGTCCAGCACAAAATCGACGTTGGGGACAGCGCGACGATTAGGGCCCCATTCCGACATGTCCCGCTCGCCAAGCAAGCCGAAGTCGACCGGATGGTAGAATAGATGAAGGAGCAAGGGGTGATCGAGCCATCACATAGTCCTTGGAGTTCTCCGGTCGTGCTAGTGAAGAAGAAGGACGGTTCCACCAGGTTCTGCGTGGATTACAGGCGGGTGAACGACGTCACGAAGAAGGACAGCTACCCTCTACCCCGGATCGAAGACACGCTGGACACCATATCAGGATCAAGATGGTTCTCCACCTTGGATTTGAAGAGTGGCTACTGGCATGTGGAGGTCCACCCTAAGGACCGCGAGAAAACGGCGTTCTCTATGGGCAGCGGGCTCTGGCAGTTCACCGTCATGCCATTCGGTCTGTGCAACGCCCCTGCGACCTTCGAAAGGCTAATGGAGTCCATTCTGAGGGGACTACACTGGAAGACATGCCTGGTCTACCTAGACGATGTCATCGTTCGGGGAAAAAGCTTCGAGGAGCACTACAGCAACCTGAAAGAGATCTTGATGAAGCTACGGGCTGCCCAGCTGAAGTTGAGCCCCAAGAAGTGTCAGCTCTTCCAGAAGCAGGTCCAGTACCTTGGGCATATTGTCTCCGAGGAAGGGGTGCGCACCGACCCAGAGAAGACCGCAGCTGTGAGGGAGTGGCCAGTTCCGAAGGACAAGTCCCAACTACGAAGCTTCCTGGGACTCTGCACTTATTACCGTCGCTTCGTGAGAGGATTCGCCGACATCGCCAAACCTTTACATCGACTGACTGAGAAGGACCAACTCTTTACGTGGACAGCAGAATGCCATAGTGCCTTCGAACAACTCAAGCAGGCTCTGTGCACCGCGCCTATTCTGGCCTACCCCAGACCTGGAACAATGCTCATCGTCGATACCGATGCCAGCGACTTTGGCATAGGGAGGATCCTGTCGCAAGTAGTGGACGGCGAGGAGAGAGTAGTGGCCTACTTCAGCAAGGCCCTGTCAAAACCAGAAAGGAACTACTGCGTCACCAGGAAGGAGCTGCTCGCCATCGTGAAGACCATTGAACACTTCCACAAGTACCTGTACGGGCAAGAATTTCTCATCAGGACCGACCATGCATCCCTGCGGTGGCTCCTGAACTTCAAGCAGCCCGAGGGTCAACTCGCGTGGTGGTTATAGAGGCTTCAACAGTACAACTTTGAGATTCAGCACAGGAAAGGCCAACTGCATTCTAACGCCGACGCCCTGTCACGAAGACCGTGCCCCGAAGACTGCACCTACTGTACTAGGAGGGAGGAGAACACCGGGATACAGTGCCGAAGGACTACCGTGGAACTTCAAGGGAGCTGGAGCCGCGAATCTTTCACGCGGGCACAAGCAGAAGATGATGACCTGGGACTGATAGCCGAATGGAAGAGGGCCTGTGTCCCCAGACCCGGGTGGAACATTGTGAGTGACTGCAGCCCAATGTTAAGTCCTACTGGGCGCAGTGGGACTCGCTGATTGTAAGGGATGGCCTCATCTGCCGTACCTGGGAGAGCACCGACGGGAAGACATCTCGGGAACAAGTCGTCGTTCCATAGGCTATGACGGAGGAAGTCCTGAAGGAAGTTCATGGAGGATCATCTGGTGGACACTTAGGGATAAAGAAGACCCTGGAGAAGCTGAGAGAGCGGTTCTACTGGATCGGATGCCGATCAGACGTGGAGAACCAATGCGCGAGGTGTCCCGATTGCGCAGCCAGCAAGGGCCTAGGACGAAGACGACGGGGTCCACTGAAGACCTACAACGTGGGTGGCCCCATGGAGAGAGTGGCCATCGATGTTGCTGGGCCATTCCCGTTAAGCGAGACAGGGAAGCGCTACATATTAGTCGTCAGCGACTACTTTACCAAATGGCCGGAGGCGTATGCGCTCCCTAACCAAGAAGCCGCGACGATCGCAGAGAACCTGGTGAAGGAATTCGTCAGCCGGTACGGAGTACCCCTGGAGCTGCACTCCGACCAAGGGAGGAACTTCGAGTCGCAGGTGTTCCAGAACCTATGCCAGCTGCTGGGAATCCGGAAGACAAGGACAACGCCGCTACACCCTCAGTCCGACGGGATGGTAGAGCGATTCAATCGCACCATCGAGAACCATCTCCGAATAGTCGTCAGCGAGCACCAGAGGGATTGGGACAAACATCTTCCACTATTTCTTCTGGCCTACCGCGCCGCCGTGCATGAAGCCACCGGGTGCACACCAGCCCGGGTGTACCATGCTTATTATTATTATTATTATTATTATTATTATTATTTAATTGAATAGCACTATTACAGAGCACGTAAAATCATTACTTCAAATCTTGTCACATGTCTTTTTTCTCTCTGCCCATATTCGCTTCATTCTCTCTGATCTCTTCTTCCGGAGCTGTTCAATGTTCCGTGGCTGCTTGCGTTGTCTTTCTTGTTCCTCCCTGAAGATCACTTTTTGAATTTTGTCCCGAAATAAATTCCTATTAACTTATATGTACTTGTGATGACAATGTTGTCACCCTTAAGATCCTTTAATGTCTGTGTAAACCACGCTGGTTGAACTTGAAGTTATAAAATTGTATTAAAAATTTGTTTTGTTAGCCTGTCATTATTCATTCTATTTAAATGCCCAAAAAATTAAATTCGTCTTTTGCGCATGGTGTGAATTATGTTCTCCACATGGATGTATATTTCCTTGTTAGGTCGTGGTCTGTTATAGTCTGTTTCTGTTTTCCTTAGGCCAAGGAATCAAGGATGCATATATTACTGTCATTGTCGTTAGCAAGTCGTTCCCGCAGGTTTCTCCTGTATGTCTCCATGTCGGTACTGATGTCCGCAATTCCCAGCCTCTAAGCGAAATAACAATAAAAAACTGAGTACTTGCCGAACTTGTGGCAGAAGAGCCCACATAGACAATTTCACTGAACGCAATTTCTAAAGGTTTTTTGATTTCTTCTGGCAAGGCTACATTATTTAATGTAACAGCAACTAGTAAATAGTCTGAAAAACGACATCCTGAACATCAGGACGTACTTTTGAAGATTCGTCACAGTATGACAATAATTCTTTTAAATACAATTTTTTGGCTTTCGGCCTCTATGACCATATAAGACCAACTATAGTTGGTAAATGTTAATGGTGATATGTGAATTAACTTTTATTCATAAGTCGATAAGACATTCTCCGATAAATATTTACTGTGTTGATGAAATACATTCAGGCATACATTTATAACTAAGGACAGCAAAAATTTTCATTCTCGAGGCTGGATTTGAATCGGCACCAAATGGATCGTCCACAAGAGTCTTACACGCCAGTACTGAGCTGCGACTGAAGTTAATAAAGCAAATATTCCCTGAATACATCAAGGAATGGACACAAATCAAAGCGGTATTTGCTTCACTTCCTCAGTCATCTAAAAACACACATAATAATATGGACTACAGTACTTTATGAGTCAAGTATTTCACTGGAACATAAATATCAATTCCTGTGCATTTATTTTGTCATTCTCGTCTCTACCTAAAACTGCCTCATGACGCACCCTTAGTTTGATGTAGATACATAACCCTTATTACATGGTTATAGTGTAGGGAAATCTACATATGAAATACGGCGATCGCCTGTTAAATTTTATTGATGAACATCAGATATGAAATACAGTATATACTGTAAATGGTTCATAATTTCAAGTAAT
Source organism: Meconema thalassinum (assembly GCA_946902985.2). NCBI lineage: Eukaryota > Metazoa > Arthropoda > Insecta > Orthoptera > Tettigoniidae > Meconema > Meconema thalassinum. Next base: position 611,851,444 of record OX336390.1, read on the forward strand.
GCAGCGCAGTTTTTAAGAGGTTAGTTGTACCAGCTTTAATAATGCGCTTGTATTTCCTCTAGTTAATTAGTTGTTGAAGATTCTTTAGGGGCATTGCGACATCGTGGTCATATAGCCCCTTGAACTTGGGTGAATGTAGAGTTTGTCTGATAACCTGTGTCACTGTGATGTCTATACTAGTGTTTGTTTTTGTACGTGAGGTGGGATTTAGGAAGGAAGCGGCCGTAGCTTTAAGTTAGGTACCTCCCAGCATTTGCCCTGAGTAGAAGCGGGTAACCATGGCTGAGGTAGGAATAAAACCCTCCTCTTCTCAGTCTTTGCCTCACATGATTGAGTGTAGCCCGTCCCAGCCCTCAGACCAGTTTTTGATTTTAGATATTTTGTCAGACCCGGGAATCGAACACTGGCCTCCACGGTGGCAGCCAGGAATGCTAGCCATTTCGCCAACGAGGCGGGCTACGACATTTTAATACTCGACCTTCCACCTAAGTTGCTTCTACTAAGTACTATTTACACAATGCACGACCTAAGAGCTGAATGACTCCATTTGCCATCAAATCAACATGAATTTTCGGGACCGTGCTCTCAAATAGGGGAAATTCGAATTGTAGTGAACACATTGCCGGGCTTAAGACTCAACTACTTAGTGCATGGAGATATGTTGCTGTCGTGCAAAACATGCAATATCTTTTAAACTTTTATCATATAATAAGTGATAAGATACTAAGAGCGACGAAAACACATCAACAGAAATCTTATCAAGACTATCTCATCCTTGGAGTCTTAGTGCTTGTTATACAACATACTCCTTGTTACACGAATATTTCCAACTTGCACATACAGTATGTTCAGGTAAAACTTCGTTGATCCACCTTGTGGTGTAGTGACTAGCATTCATGGCGGTCACCTCTGAAGTCCGGGTTCGATTCCCAACTCTGCCCAGGTATATACTTCTGGTCTGAGGGCTGCAGTGGGCTACACTCAGGCTCATTTGTCAGCTCTGAGGAGAGGTGTGTTCAATTACCACCTCAGCCATCCTAGCCATCCCTGGTTTTCCACTTCTCCAGATGATTACAATTGTCGCCTACTATCTCCAAGGTTACAGGATCGAATCTTGGCACCCTCGGTTGGCATTTGAGGGTGCACAAATGTGAGGGAGCCGTGGCTTAAGATTTACTGGCACATAATAATAATAATAATAAAAATAATAATAATAATAATAATAATAATAAAAAAAATATCGTATGGCCTCGGGTGCCGGGTGCAAGCTCTGTTATTTGACACCCAAAGGGTAGCTTGCATGTCGAATTTCGTTGTTCCTTGAAGTACTATAAAAGTCAAGGAGGTTAGATATCTAAGCTCCTTGAACACTATAGCGCTTTCTATGCTGTTTTAATTACCTTTATATTATAATATGTATTGTGATGTGTTTTGTACCATACTGTACGCTAAATAAATAAATACAGCAAGGAACGTATCAGCAGCGGACATTCCTCGCTAGATATTTGAGGTGTATGAGTGACAGCAGTGTACGTAAATGGGTGCGATTGTAAAAGGATGGGGCAATGTTAATGATGAACCGTGATGGGGCCGACCTTCTGTAATCACAGATTATAAGCAAGCTTCGACGTGCTATACAGAATTAGCGACGTGGACTTCTGCCATCTGGAGTTTTGCTGCTGCATGAAAATGCACGGCCTCATTCTGCTGCTTAAACTCGAGAGTTAATCCGATCTTTTGGATGGGAGCGAATGGACCACCCACCGTATAGCCTGGACCATGGACCGAGCGATTATCATGTTCCGCTACCAGAAGCAGTTTCTCGCCGTTCAGTGTTTTGACACCGATCAAGGGTTTTACGTCTGTTTTAACTACTACGGCTTTTAGAGATGCTGGGATGTCGGAATTTCGCCCCGAAGGGGATCTTTAATGTGCCAATAAATCTACTGACACGGCTCCCTCGAATTTAATCACCCTCAAATGCCAACTGACTGCGCTGGGATTCGATCCCACTATCTTGGGATCAGCTGGCAGGAACGTTACTGCTGAGCAACGCAGCCAGTCATACCAATGCAGAAATGCAAACAGTTGAAGATTGGTTTTGGTCACAGGTGGCCGAGTTTTACGACATGGGCATACAAACATTGGTGGAACGCTATGACAAATAGATTAATATGCAAAGAGGACATGCTAAAAACTTTTGGCTATCTTTACAAATTTTGCTTCTATTGATAGACGGGTCTTGCTTAGAAAATAACCTTTGTATTTGCATGCGTACATACATTCATAATGTTCCCTTGCAAGGCAAGTACCCATGCGGTTATTTCGAGCCGTGAACTCGAGACTGTAAGGAAACGGACTCGAGATCGTGAAAAGCACTCGTGTTATGGCCATGAGTAGCGTGAAAAAACATGAATCAGAGAAGAAATATAGGAATATTCCTGTGATTTATTAAGAAAATACGAAGGTAAGCAGCTGTACACCAAAGAAATTATAGCCAAGGTGATATCGGGCCGAGGAGAAATATTCGTAGCAGATGGCGCCCACAGTCCGTCGATACGACCATCTGGATTTGCGCAATCAAATCACCAATTTTAGAGAAATAGTTCATTCATTGTTCTTGACGAAGTATTTCTATCGAAAATGTGACGTATATTGACACTTTCTACGATCTGTGGAAGTGGAGGTTATTGTTGTTTTAAAGGTAGAAAAATGGATGTCATCTGCCCCTATGTTATGAGCTGTAAGTGACAAAGTGTTTAGACAAGGATGCAACATGAAACTTCCTCCATATGCCTACCTGTAACAAGAAGAAATAGCCAGGTAATGATAGTAAATAACCCCTGGCACTACAGCCCATGAAGGGCCAAGGCCTACCAAACGACCGCTGCGCGCTGCTCAGCCATTTGGCCTGCAGATATTGGGGTGACACCTGGTCAGTGCATCGGGTCCCCTCGGCCGTTAACCTTGGGTTTTCGTGACCGGGGCGCTGCCTCACTGTCAGACAGCTACTCAATTGTCCCCACGAGGCTGAGTGCACCCCGTTCCAACCCTCACGTTAGTTTCTAAAATCACTGACGGAGCCGGGAATCGTACCCGGGCAATGATAAAAATAACCAAATAACACGCGTTCGCTGGCTGATGACTATAGTGTCTCTTGGGTTGTATTATCGAGTCCACCAGCTCGTATTCAGGCGACTGATTGAGTTAGCGCTCTATGACATCATGGCACAATCAGACGACGGTCATCTCAGATTGAAGAGGCACATCGTAATGTGTTGCATGGAGCTGCCAGTGATTCTCAAATGGCTTGATCTGTTCGTGTAACAGTTCAACAGAAACGGTGTCAATTCGAAGCTATCTGCGTCTGCTAATACGGTGTGCTTCTATCTATTATTGTTCGGGGGTGAGATGAAATGAGTTTCCTACAATATATGTTGAATGGGTTTTACGTCCAGACGTCCTTCCTGACGACAGGAATTGAAATGAAGGTACCGTCCAGACATTATTTGGAGATAAAAATGGAAGACCGCGGAGAGCCTGACACCATGGCCTAGCACTTTAACAGGCGCAGCTGCCCCATTAGGTCATCAACAAATATGAGGGAAGTTCCGAAAATAAGTTTAGTCATTTTTTTCCCCGGGACCATTTATTGCCAAATTTACATGCACCATGACATCATGAACGATACACCTTGCACTATTTTTCCACATAGTCGCCACTGACATTGAGATACTCGTCGTAGAGTGCAATCAGTTTGAAGAAACCACTCGGGTTATAGGCGGCATCGGTGGCGTAGTTGGTAGCATGCTGAGCTTCTATGCCCTAGGTCATGGGTTCAAACCCAGCCGGAGTCGTCAGATTTTTTAGGAGAGTTAACAATCCCTCAGTATGTTTTCCTTCGGAGGGGAAGTACAGCCATGTCATAGATTTATGGCATTTAAAATAACCTCCTACTAACTGAACTTGTGTGAAGCAAAATTTGTAGGTTAGGTTTGATTAATGCTCTTAAGTTCCAACGTTTGTCGCCGGGCACTGGTTGCGATGGCATCTAGTAGTAGCCAAGTTCACAGCTAGGTGTCGTGGACGGTAGTATTTGGTGGCGAAAATAGGAACTACCGTACTTAAAAGTATTGTCTGCAGTCCTTACTTGAATTAAAAACAGATAACACACACTAATACAGTCATCACAACTAACACTGGTTATCAGACAGAGTCTACCCACTCCCAAAGTACACGGGGTTACATGACCTCGTTGTCGCAGCCCCTAAACTAAGGAACCAACCAACCAACTCTGGTTATGCGCCTGTTTGCTAACACCATGTACTGTACTCCAGCAATATTGTTATCGTGGATCTTCACTTCGATCTCCATCCTCCACGCTCTGCTGTCCTATAATATTAATACTGAACATGCAACACCAGGGACCGACCATTAGACGAGACATGGACGCTTCACCATACACGGTCTGAAGGCGTTCATGGAAGACTGACTCTCTAGTGCCACGTGCCCATTCATACCTGATGACAGCACTTTCATTGACGATCACATTGTCAGTTCACGTCTGTCTGCCATCGTGAGTTGTACTCGAATAATATAGGGCACACCGGTCTGCTGCTCCTCTCTATTCGTCGGTGCTCTGCGCATGCGTCATTTCCCCCTCCGCTAACGCTCCTTCCGTCGTTGAACCAACCACGGGTGTGGATTCTCATGACGACTGTTTGTGTCACCTGGTGTACCATCTGCTCGTAAAATGAAATGACGAAACTTACTTTCAGAACATCCCTCGTATAATGCGTTTTTATACATTTCTTTTTCGTAGTCAATTTACCCTCCAGGTAGGCAATATCCACGGATTCAGTGGGGGATACCACATTTACCGCCTTTACGGGCAGTGTCCTGGAGCTTGACATCGAAATGGGGGATACAACTCGGGAGGCGGGATTAGCACCTCACCCAGGTGGCCTCACATGCAAAGCAAACAGGGGGCCTCATGAGGGATGGGACGGAATCAGAAGAATGGGAAGGATAGAGGGATAGAAAAGGAAGAGGGAGGAGGCGGCCGTGGCCTGATGGTAGGTACTGCCCCCGTAAAATGAATTATTTGGGATGAAAATGGGAATTTTTTGGAGCCCCATGATAAAATTTAACCAAGCAATATCGAGGCTGGAACTTGGCACAAACCAGTCGTGTGGCTACGTTGAGCAGGAGGGAGATTCCGTCACGTGATTCTATTGCGCAATCGAAGGTTCTGGAAACTTAGAATCGGCCTAGCAACAGCGAATAATCCCAGGAATTGTTATAAATTATACGATTGGATATGAGCCCACAGCCAATAAGGAGAAATCTTAGAGGAGACGGGAGTTCCAGCAACTAAATTTTATGGGAAATTATCACATTTAAGCCCCAAGAGAGTGAATTAATGATTTGGTAAAGTGAAGAAAATTATAATAAGCCGACAGCGAGTCGAAATACGTCGAATTAAGCAATTTTCTAGTGCCCGCTATAATTTCCGAGGGAACGAAAAATGGCGGCTAGATTTGGTGTCTTGGAGGGGAGACGCAAGGCATCGAGGCTCTTGTTCCTCAGAAGTTTGAAGCGATCAGACGTGTTTTACCGGGAGAGTTATACAGGGTCTTTCATATAAAGTAAGAACGCCAAGCGGCGGGTTTGTTATCCGCTAGTGTGGTGGCCTTGACCGAGCTTGTGGCAAGCTGTGGCCCCCTGCTCTAAGCGTGTGTACAATCCTCTATGAAATATTACCTTATAAAAGTTGCTGGAAGTGTCGTCCTTCCTGGGTTATAGAGGCATTGTATCTGGTAACCACATTTTGGCTGACGCGAGTGAGTCATGCCACTGTATTTTTTCTGATTTTTTTGTGTGTTTTTTATTGAGCACTGAACCAGTAGTGTCAAAGTTATTTACAATTACGTGAATCTGTGCTAGTGAAGGCGGAACTTCATCAGGAAATTGCTGAACAAATGCATCACGTACCCGCCGAGCCGAATCGTAATTAAAATAAATTTTACATACAAAAATACGATGTTGCAATGATAACTGTCTCAACATGTTAGCAGCTGTGGTTCAGACTGGCGACTGACAACACCTGCACGCTTATTGCAAGGTCAAGTTTGTACTATGCGCCCGCTTTCAATACTACAGCAGTGGGCCGTGGTGCGTCACAAGCTCGGCCAAGCCGGCTTCAGCAGCGAATGACAAAACCCCCGCTCGCCGTTCTTACTTTATATGAAAGACCCTGTAGTCCCGAGTGTATCAGCCGAGTCCGTGAAGGTTGACTCGTGGAGACACGGTATAGCGAGGGTGGATGGTGGAGATCGCCGCGCTTGTAAAATGAGTGAAGTCGCGAGGAGTGCAAATGCCGCAATAACTTCTAACTAATCGACAATAGAAACAGTATTTCAACTACAGTCTATAGCGTAGTCCACATAGATGTGTGATACAAACTTTCACCGAATTTGAGGGAAGATTTTAGGAAATACAGGCATTTTTGTAATGCGATAGAAAAGTGTCAGAATCCAGCGCTGAAAAGCATTTTTGTTCGAGACAGACTACAGCGTATGCACAGATTCACGTGAGTAACAGTGATTGATAGCATTACTATTGAGGAACTATATTGTAACACCAGTATGATGACGGCGTATTTTCAACGGATGAACATTATTAAGAATTGTAATATGATTGCAATTATGGACTAAATAAGTATGTGCGTCAGGAATACAAGCAGAACGGAGTAGTATATTCAACGATGGAGCTTCGTTAAGGAAATTGTTCATGACTGTCTACTTTACAAGCAAACATGAGACGTTATGTACAACCACATTGTAGTGCATTATCGTCAGACATGAGCTCGAACTTAACACCAGTGTCTACATGATAATATTCATAGTCCATCTCAATGAATATTTTGTATACGAGTGAGGTCCATGACTTCCATTTCGAATTTATTTCGGAATATGAAGCTGAGCGTTCTACACTTCTCGTTATTACGATGAATCGATACCATGACGGAGAAAGAAGAGATAAGAAGATTTTCAAGATGTCCAGGGTTTTCCCGGTAACAATGAAGATGACGGATGGGAGTCCGCAGTTCGATCCCGGTTGGAGCTTGATGGTTTCCGGAAGAGGGATTCGTTCCTCGCCTGAGGTCGTGAGTTCTTGGAGACGAACTAGGACCCAGCCTAGGTCCTTGAAGGATGTAACATCTGAGTATTGTCCATTACTCAACTTGAACTTCCAGAGCTCCAGTCAAGGTAGCTGTGTTCATCAAATAGTAGTTAGAGCACTATTAGTTACATTCTAGAGCAATTCCTTTATCCATATCTCGACACAACTATTATGTATTCCATGTATAGATATTTATTCTTCGAGATCATTTGTAGGGATCGTCTTTCGACGTCTTTAGTATTGTTTGTCTGCAATCCAGTTTCTAAACTGAGATACTTAACTTGTTTAAGGAACTAGTATTCCTGTGATTTCCATTAAGGAACAGTAAATTTATTTTCTACTTTAATGAATTCATTTTGAATTCAGGCGATAGACATTTTCGTCTATGTTACCAATTAAATTATTTAATTAGTTTAATTTGGGCTTCTTTCCGTCCAGAACCAACATCAAGAAAGAAGAAGGAAATAGAGATATATTGTGAAATATCACAGCATTGTTATGAACTTAGCATCGTACTGGAAAGAAACATTTAACTAGGAAACGATGAAAGTATTAGAAATCATAGACATTCGTTTAGAATGGAGATATACGAATCTGACTAACTGTATATTTTATTGGAGAAAACTATGATCTTTCAGTCAGTTAAAATAATTTGAGAATAGAATCTTCTTGGAAGATTATTATCATTCGACCATTCGATGTTAGGGGAGTCCTAGCTAGATTACCTCGTCGAGATTGATATTTATCGGACCTACAGAAATAAGACTTGTAGTTATTTATTCACGAGGGGTAATATAATGTCATAGTGTAGACATGATATTCCTTCATCTGTGAAAGTGAAACCAGAAGCATGGAGAGGCAGTACAGTATTTTTTTATTAAAAGTATACGCAACAATTCGGAGATATCCCAGTATAGCTTTTAAAGAAATTGCAAGGAGGTCTTTCACGCTTAGTCCAAAGGTCGTTGGCATGTATAAATATAGTGGATTAACAACTGATGTTATTGTTTGTTATACCAGCGGTTGGTTTCGCCACGCTGAGGATTATGCCCTTTTTAATGAATGCCAGTTTTATGGAAGAGAAGATGATAACCCTCATATATTTGTTAAAATGTTTGTAATTCCGTGTGCAGTTGGCATACGAGGAGTCGTTTAGCGAAGGAGTTTCCGCATTGTAATAAAGTCGTTGCATTGGCAAGACTATTTGGCATGGCATTGTATGTGAGTTAGTAGGACTCCTTTTACTTCATACACGACTTTGGATAAGTGAGGATGGTAGGGCTGTAGCCATAATTTAAACGAGAAGTCGGATATTGAAGTCTGTTATGTATTACTTTTATTAACCTTTATTAAACCCAAGTTTGTAAATGCGTATGTTTTGCCTTAGAAGGTTGAACATATCCGACTTATTTTGACTACAAACCAGAATTGAGATTTTGCAGTAGTATTTCTGAAGTGATGGAAGATTGTGAGGATCCCATTAAATTGCGATTGGCATTAATGCGAGATCAGAGCAGACGCTCTTTTTTAAATAGAAATAATATTTTATTCTGATAATAGCTCATGCTGTTAAATGTAATTTAAATTCATATTGTTATAAACTTTCATTATTAATATTCAATCAAGGGAATAACGTGTTAGTATTAGGAAGTTATTCAATGTTTTTGCAAAGTGTTTTTGAGTATGAGAGTCAATGTGTTTTGTATGCGGTTTGCTTATTGTTCAGTGTGTATGGTAACAACTCCGTTGGGATATCACGACGCGAGAGAATGAAAGGAATGGTGTGTAGAAGTTTCAATTATTTCGAATGAAGGGTGTATGAATGATTTGCGTTTTTGTTAAGCATAAATGAGATTTTTGTGATGTTGTCTGATAGGCGACAGAAGTGTGTATTTGATTGACGAGTGCTGTCGAGCGAAGTTCTATTTGAGAACTCGTTTCCGTTCAATTGCGAGGCATGGCCACAAATGTAAAAACTTGTTGTCACGAGCATTGTATCAATGAATGAATCAGCCGGTAGGGCAGAGAAGTAACGGGTCTGGTTATATAACCTATCACGTGACTCAGACACGCACTTCAGGGTGCAGGTGCACACCGTAAGCGTGGTAAGGGAATGTGAAGCACGCCAGTCACTGTTAATTGTTTTAGCTTGTTGTAAAGGCTTCTGCCAACCCCAAAATTTTATCCCGATGTTCCAGGAACACGGTCTTTCAGTGGCGTAGATGTGAAGAGGCGAGAATGAGTGTGTGTATTTTATTAATTGTATGAATGTTTAGTTGTAGTTTACTTTTGTTATTAAATTGTCTAGTTCTTCGTTAGACGCCGCGTCGGTTGGATTTATTTTAGATATAGAGAGATGCCACTGTGAAACCCCCTTTATAGGTCTTGAAGCTGACTACGAGATCCTCGAGAACACAAGGTAGGTACTCTACTTTGAATTAAGTGTATATATGTAATTCACAGTTTCATCGTATCTGTCGCTGCGTATATTCGTGAAGGTCATGTCGGAGTGGATTCTTGACTAGTATTTAAGCCGGAGCAGTCAGTGTCCACAAATCCAGCTTTGCTTCGCATATCTGACAAGACCGCCTCTTGAATATACGGGTACAGTACCATCCCGGCATTTGACCGAAGACGAAGTGGGAAACCACGGAAAACCACTTCGAGGATGTCTGAGGTGGGACTCAAAGCCCCTCTACTCATTTGGACCACCCGAGACTGAGTAGACCCCGTTCCATTCCTCACACCACTTTTCAAATTTCGTGGCAGAGCCGGGAAACGAACCTGGGACCTCGGAGGTGGCAGCTAAGCACGCTGACCACTACACCACGGAGGCGACGTTTTTATAAATACTTGAGTTTAATATACCGAATTAACTGTTATACCTGTCGTGGTATTAATAACTGCTTTCATGTACAAGACTATTGTGGTTTTACAAATGTTTCCTGTTTGTCCAGTAAGCCAGGATAACAATAAAGCCATCGATCACCTCTACCTCTGGCGGCTTCGGTGGCATAGTTGGTAGCACGCTGAGCTTCTACGCCCAAGATTTCGGGTTCAATCCCGGCTGAAGTTGTCGGATATTTTAAGAGTGTTAAAAATCCCCCAGTAGGCCTATGCCTTCCTTCGAAGGGGAAGTAAATCCGGCGGGCCCATGTCATATATTTATGGCATGTAAAGGAACCTTCCACTAACAACAATTGTGTGAAGCTAATTTTGTAGGTTTGATTTGACTAACGCTCTATTAAGTTCCAATGTTCGCCGCCAGGTGCTGGTATGGTGGCATCTAGTAGCCAATTTACAGCTAGGTGTCGTGGATGGTAGCATTGGTAGCAAAAGTAGGAACTACTTGAAATTGATCGTCTGTAACTCTTACCTGAATTACAGACAAAACACACTAATACAGCCATCACAATTAACACCAGTTATCAGACAGATTCTACATACACCCAAAGTACACGGGGCTACATGACCTCGTAGTTCCACCACTTAAAAAATAACAAACATAACATAACTACATGACCACGTTGTCGCTGCCCCTAAACTGAGGAACCAACCAACCTCTACTTCTGCGAAGTGAATGGTGTCGAAGGCTTGGTTTAGAGCGAACCAGGAGAGTTAGGATGGCAACAATAAACATAAAGCCATTCTGAAGACACCTCTACATCTACGAAATGAATGACGTTGAAGGCTTTGTTTAAACACAAGTTCACATAGGAATGATGTAATTGCATTTCTCACCTAGCATGTACGGCCGACAAGACGTGATGAGTAGACAAAGTTATGTCGTGCCACTAATACTTGCTCTGGACCAAGGGGCTTGCACGCAGGATTTTATTCATATAAAAGTGAGAGATCATTTCCTCCTGACAATTGCTGGATCACTAATAATTTCCAATTATATAGTTCTAAACTAATCCTTGATTGGATAAACAATATTCGCTATGCTCAGTACAGATCTATACTAATATATATACTTCTATAATAAAGCTGAAGAGTTTGTGTGTTTGTGTGTTTGTGTTTAAACGCGCTAATCTCTGGAACTACCAGTCCGATTCGAAAAATTCTTTTTTTATATGATAGCCTGATTCAAGAGGAACAGTTTAGGATATGTAGCATTAGTCTACACCTCTCAGGTGACCTTCAAGATTGATTTTTGTTCAGTAAGTCGGTAGAACAAGCGCTCCCGAACTGCTCTATCCGCATGCGCTGGCGTTATGGTTAGTGATACGTACACCGTTTCACCCATCTGAACCAAAATTTGTATACTTACCCTTTGGAACCCTGATGGTAACACTGCCTACGTGAAATTTATGACAGACCAGTCCATTCCCTGGATTTAGGCCCTTTGGTTCAAATCTACACCTATTCCCCGATCTGAACCAAAATTTGTATACTTACCCTTTGGAACCCTGCGAGTAATACTGTTTACATGAAATTTCGGACAGACCACTCCATTCCTTGCATTTAGGCCCTTTGGCACAAATCTACACCGTTTCACCGATCAGAACCAAAATTTGTATACTTACCCTTTGGAACCCTGCGAGTGACACAGTCTGCATGAAATTTCGACAGAACACTCCATTCCCTGCATTTAGGCCCTTTGACACAAATCTACACTGTTTCACCGATCTGAACCAAAATTTGTATACTTACCCTTTGGAACCCTGCGAGTAACACTGCCTACATGAAATTTATGACAGACCAGTCCATTCCCTGCATTTAGGCCCTTTGACACAAATCTACACCCTTTCACCAATCTGAACCAAAAGTTGTATACTTACCCTTTGGAACCCTCGAGTAACACTGTTTACATGAAATTTCGGACATACCACTCCATTCCCTGCATTTAGGCCCTTTGACACACATCTATACCGTTTCACCGATCTGAACGGCAATTTGTATACTTACCCCTTGGAACCCTGCGAGTAACACTGACTGCATGAAATTTTGGACAGACCCCTCCATTCCCTGCATTTAGGCCCTTGGCACACATCTATACCGTTTCACCGATCTGAACGGCAATTTGTTTAGTCTACTTACCCTTTGTAACCCTGCGAGTAACACTGACTGCATGGAATTTTGGGCAGACCCCTCCATTCCCTGCATTTAGGCCCTTCATCACAAATCTACACTGTTTCTCTTAATTGCACCAAATTTTACATACACTTTGAAACCCTGCTGGTAACACTGTTCACTTGATATTTTGGACAACGCTCCCCATTCCCTACATTTAGAATAACAGGCAAAATGAACTTGAAAACTACGTAGTAAGGCCCTAGAACCATTCATGTCCGTAGTAGTGTAACTGTAAGAGTATTTTAATAAGTCTGTTGTTGACGAGCAGTTCGGGCTGCATCACGTCACCCCTACCAGTGTTCTGGTGCAGAATATCGAAAATAGTTGCATCTTGCGCTGTTTATAAATTGCAGTCACGGGGGGTAATGTGCAAAAAGATGTCTTAGGCCCCTTTAAACAGTTATCATCATGAAAATATTATGCCTCTGTATAAGTGCAATGGTGTTGGTGAAGTACATTGAGGTTATCAGCTGCAATAAGCGTTGGTGTTTTCAAATTTACCTTCATTTATTCTGAAACTTATCGTTAAGCGCTTTGTGGCGATAAATGATACTATTGCTACCTCAGTAGCACGGGACAGCCGAAGTTTGCCAAAGAGTTCTGATTATTTTCCTACGGCGCTATGCGACAAAAGACGACACTATCGGTCTCTACATTTCTAACAGCAAATGAGATATAGGCCCTAGGCAGTGTCTATTGTTTCACTTACTGTTCTTTCTATTTTTTTTGTAAATTTGTTTGTAAATTACATGTGTCAGTGCTGTAGTTAGTAAATAGCTGTTTCCCTATTCATAATTATCATTACGGGAAATTGACCTGAATGTTACGTCCATTATACTGTACTACTTATCACCCCCATTAAAATCATCACCACCACCACCGCCACCACAAAAAGTATTATTTTTAAAATTTATTTTTCTGTTAGTTTAAGTATCATGTGCCAGTTCTGTAGTAGTATTCATTATCATCAATAAAACAAATAAATCCTCCGGGCGAAGCCGGGCTCCACTGCTAGTACTGTAATAAAGCTGAAGAGTTTGTGTGTTTAAACGCGCTAATCTGTGGAACTACCAGTCGGATTCGAAAAAATATTTTTTATATGATAGCCAGATTCGAGAGGAATAGCCTAAGTTCAATTTCAATTTCCCTGCATTTAGGCCCTTTGGCACAAATCTACACCGTTTCACCGATCTGAACCAAAATTTGTATGCTTACCCTTTGGAACGCAGCGAGTAACACTGCCTGCATGAAATTTATGGCAGACCAGTCCATTCCCTGCATTTAGGCCCTTTGGCACAAATCTACACATTTTTACCGATCTGAACCAAAATGTGTATACTTAGCCTTTGGAACCCTGCGAGTAACACTGTTTACATGAAATTTCGGACAGACCACTCCATTCCCTGCATTTATGCCCTTTGGCACAAATCTACACCGTTCCACCGATCTGAACCAAAATGTGTATACTTACCCTTGGAACCCTCCGAGTAACGCTGTCTGCATGAAATTTCGGACAGATCACTCCATTCCCTGCATTTAGGCCCTTTGGCACTAATCTACACCGTTTCACCGATCTGAACCAAAATGCGTATACTTAACCTTTGGAACCCTGCGAGTAACACTGTCTACATGAAATTTATGACAGACCAGTCCATTCCCTGCATTTAGATGATGATGATGATAATTGTTGTTTTAAGGGGCCTAACATCTAGGTTATCGGCCCCTGATGGTTTGGGTGATCGTGAAGATGAAAATGAAAAGCGAACTTAAAACTAAAACTAATTACTAACCTACATACTAGAAGAAGAAATGGAAAACTAAAGGAGAATAAGGCAAATAAAAGGACAGAAGGAAAAGAAATGCCCTCAACCCTCGGATAAGGTGGATTGAGGGACTTGGAAGGAAGGAGAGCCATGAAAGGCATAGAGGAAAATGAAAGAGGAGAGGGTCCGCCCCAAAGGTAAGGGACAAAAGGGGAAAACGGACCCAGCTCAGGAATCCCTCGGGGTCGCCAACTCCCGAACTCACCAGCCGTGAGCCCCTGAGGGTGTAGCATTATATAGGGTGCACCAGAAGGGGTGGGGCTACATACACCCGGCCTCCTTAAGGGCCTTGAGCACAAGGCAGGAGGTAAAAGGAAAAGAAAAAGAAGGCTGACCCCTCACAGAAGGAGGGTATCAGGAAAGATGAGAGAAGGGCCAAAGAAGGCGGGAAAGTGAAAGACTCCCTAGGCCTCGGATACCCTAATACCATCGGGGTCGGAAGAGAACAAGAGTTGACCAAGTGAGGTCGACAGGAAAGAAGACGGAGAGGAGCCCGGCACAAGTAAGTGGAAGCAATGCCGGACTCAGATGGGGCCCCGTGGTCGCCAACCCACGCCCACTAGAAGTGAGCCCCTGGGGGAATACCCTGCATTTAGGCCCTTGGCACAAATCTACACCTTTTCACCGATCTGAACCAAAATTTGTATACTTACCCTTTGGAACCCTGCGAGTAACACTGTCTGCATGAAATTTCGGACAGGCCACTCCATTCCCTGCATTTTGGCCCTTTGGCACAAATCTACACCGTTTCACCGATCAGAACCAAAATTTGTCTACTTACCCTTTGAAACCCTGCGAGTAACACTGTCTGCATGAAATTTCGAACAGACCGCTCCATTCTCTGCATTTAGGCCCTTTGACACAAATCTACACCGTTTCACCGACCTGAACCAAATTTCACATAATTACCCTTCGAAACCCGACGAGTAACATTGTCTGCTTGAAATTTCGGACAGACTACTCCATTCCCTGCATTTATGCCCTTTATCACAAATCTACACCGTTCCTCCTAATTGCACCAAATTGTACGTACACTTTGAAACCCTGTTTTATTTCACTAGCTCCTCTTTCTAATCATTTTTAAAAATTTGTTTTTAAATTACATGTGTCAGTGCTGTAGTTAGTAAATAGCCGTTTCCCTATTCATTATTATTATCATTATTACCATTGCGGGAAAATGGCGTAAATGTTACGTCCATTATACTGTACTGCTTATCACCCTCACTACAACCACCACCACCACCACCACCACCACCACCACCACCACCACCACCACCACCACAAAAAGTTATATTTAAAAAATATTTCTTTTCTGGTAGTTTAAGTATCATGTGCCAGTTCTGTAGTAGTAGCCATAAAACAAATAAATCCTCCGGGCGAAGCCGGGCACTACTGCTAGTCGTTGATAAAGTGCATACTCTTCAAGAACTTCTTGCATTGTAAGGGAACACAGTAGTAATGTGGGTCTGAAAGTTAACATTATGATTGTCACACGAGAGCCAGACACTTTTACCAATGTTTCGGTGGCGTAGTTGGTAGCATGCTGAACTGCTGTGTCGAAGGTAGCGGGTTCACACCCTGCCGAAGTCGTCGGATTTTAAGAACGTTAAAATCCTTCAGTATGCTTTCCTTCAGGGTAGAAGTAAAGCCGGCGGTCCCATGTAATAGAATTATGGCATGTAAAAGATCCTTCCACAGACTAAACTAGTGTGAAGCTAAATTTCTAGGTTAAATTTCGTTGGAACGCTCTATCAAAGTTCCAACGTTTACCACTAGGTATCATTGACATCTGGTAGCGAAAGTTGGAACTACTTGAAATTGAACGGAACTTGTAGCTCACCCTATGGGTGTCCACTTGAAAGTTAACATTATGATTGTCACACGAGAGCCAGACACTTTTACCAATGTTTCGGTGGCGTAGTTGGTAGCATGCTGAACTGCTGTGTCGAAGGTAGCGGGTTCAAACCCTGCCGAAGTCGTCGGATTTTAAGAACGTTAAAATCCTTAAGTACATGTGCCATTTCTGTAGTAGTAGCCATAAAACAAATAAATCCTCCGGGCGAAGCCAAACATGTCCTCGGACACTCCTGGCACTAAAAGCCATACGATTAATAACAAAAAAATAAAAGATAGAAAGATTTAACAAGTTTAGGTAGACTACCTTGGAACATGTTTTTAGGAGAATGGAAATCGGACAAGGAAAAAAGAAAATCCTTCAGGCAAGCAACTCAATGTTGAAAACATCATTTAATGTCATAGACTAGAACTCAGTTCATCCCGGAATCTTATTGTTGGTGCATTTTAAATTAATTTTCGTTGTTTTCTCCACTTTTACAAACGGAAAGGACACACTCAATGTTTCTTAAGAGGTGCCGGCATTATGACACGTAGTAGACTGATGATTGTTCACTGGAAACCCAACCATATCCGGCCGATTATATTGGCAGTTTGCCTTTTCTACCACCACGAGCGCTTGTGTGAGTCAATGCAGAGTTTCACTTAAACCCTTATTTCCTGGGTGAATATTTTTCAGAAATTCAAGAAACATTTGAGGGTATTGAACCAAGGACCACATCAAATAATATGTAAATATAAGGTGCGTTCAGAAAGTAACGAGCCGGAGGCTGGAATGCGCAAACCGGTGACTACATCGGCTAATCGTGGCGTGTGTAACGAGGTGTGGTTCCGACCAGAGCGTGGAAGGTCACAGCCCGTCGCTAGAGGGCACGCGTGCACATCACGTGACGATACAAAGCGAGCACCAGCATGCATCAATCGTCCAACGCTGCCAGTCGCATTGCAAACAGTGACATGGAGGCGTCAGCCGAAGAGCAAAGAGGTGTTGTTCGGTTTCTGACAGCGGAAGGAGTAGGGGGAACGGACGTCCATCGCCGAATGCCACAAGTGTACGGCGAACACTGCATGTTCCTTGCATGGGTCAAAGCGTGGCACAAGCGCTTCAGGGAAGGACGGATGTCGTTAGCCGATGATGCCCGGTCTGGGGCACCCCCCTGCATTACCGATGACAACGTCCAGCTGGTTGACGCACTCATTACCCAGGACCGCCGAGTGGCAGTGAACGCCATAGCCGCCGTGATCGCTCCACGACAATGCACGACTTCATACGGCCAATACAGTCGTGGCACTCCTGCAGAAATTCAAATGGGAGGTTCTCGGCCACCCTCCATACAGTCCAGACCTCTCTCCCTGTGATTACGCCAAGTTTGGTCCCCTGAAAAGGGCTCTGCGGGGCCAACGATTCACCTCGGATGTCCACGTCCAGCTGTACGTGCGGAATTGGTTCACATCGCAGCCCAGGGAATTTTATGAGACAGCCATTCACCGCCTCGTGTCACAGTGGGACAAGTGCCTCAACAGCCAGGGCCAATACTTCTAACATACAGGTACTGGTTTCTGTAATTATGCCTCCGGCTCGTTACTTTTTGAACGCACCTTATAAATTAATTTGGCTAGGATTTGAATCAAATAGGAAACGAGTAAAGAAACAATCGATTTTAGACTGTTTTTCCGGAACTGCATTTAGGTTGGAAGAGATTTTTCTTTCTTTTAGTTAGATGTTAGGCCCCTTAAAACAACAATTATTATCTTTCTTTTAGTTTGACAAAGCTCTCCGAGACTCACAATTTGGAACCTTTCTGGGCCGGCCCTTTAGCCTTTCAACGTTTGGCACAGTTGAATAAATTGCTTAATTTAACGTTTTCACTATAAAAGAAACTACATTGTCTGCTGAGACATGTTTTCAACGTTAAAATGTCGTACAGAGAATGACCGAAGTGCTTTCAAGAAATTCAAAGAAGTTCTGATCTCTACAGTTCTGAATTTCAATCTTCGAGTTCGAGATGGTCTATACTTCTACAGTAATATTGTGTTGAGGGTTGGACACTCAAATTGGCAACAACAAACAAGATCGAAACCTTCGAAACGTGGACTTACCGCAGGATGCTTAAAATATGCACAGCAAGAGAGAGTAGGTCTAGAAATCTTGAAACTAAGACTGAGAACTGCTTGCTACTTATTAAAGGAGGAGCACTCCATACCTGGGACACATTCTGCTGAATACAAAATACCACCGTCTACATCTGATAATTGGGGGGATAATTGAAGGCAAAAAGAAAGTAGGCGTAGAAGAATATCATGGTTACATAATATAAAGCTATGGACGCATTCATTCATGATTTATCATATATAAAATTGGTCGCCTCCGTAGCGTAGCGGTCAGCATGGTTAGCTGCCGCCCCGGAGGTCCTGGGTTCGATTTCCGGCTCTGCCACGAAATTTGAAAAGTGGTGTGAGGACTGGAACGGGGTCTACTAAGCCTCGGGTGGCCAACACGAGTAGAGGGGATTCGATTCCCATCTCAGCCATCCTCGAAGTGGTTTTCCGTGGTTTCCCACTTCGTCTTCGGGAAAATGCCGGGATGGTTCCTACTGTAAGGCCACGGCCGCCTCCTTCTCATTTCCTTGCCTAACCGTCCCACTCTTCCCATCCCTTCATCAGACCCCATGTTCGCTTTGCAGGTGAGACCGCCTGGGCGAGGTGTTGGTCACACACCCCAGTTGTATCCCTGACTCAGAGTCTCAAGCTCCAGGACACTGCCCTCAGAGGCGGTAGAGGTGGGATCCCTCGCTTAATCCTGGAGGGTAAAACGATAGTGAAAATAAAATCATACTAATAGTCTATATAAAAATGAGATGGTGTGTGTCTGTCTTTCTGTCTGTCTGTTAGCTAATAACGCAAGAACCACTGGTCCGATTTAAATGAAATTTTGCATGGACGTAGCTGAAATATCAGGTTTACAGATAGGATACTTTTAATTTCGATATTTTGCACTATTAAGAAATGGCGACCATTTTAGTGACGTCACTACACCCTTTGGTTTCAAAATTTCATATTTCCATATCAAATAAAAAGAGAACGGTAGGAAATAGCAAACTTTTGATGGCACATACGAGCTTCAAAATTTAATTTTCTATCCGAAAGGTCCTTATCACTTTTCGTGTATCTCCAACGGTTAGCGAGTAAAACCTACTTTGTGACGTCACTACACCCTTTGGTTTCAAAATTTCATATTTCCATTTCAAATAAAAAGAGAACGCTAAGAAATAGCAAACTCTTGATGGTATGCACGAGCTTTTGCATTTAATTTTCTATCCAAAAGGTTCTTATCACTTTTCGTGTATCTCGGACGGTTAGCGAGTAAAACCTAAATTTGTGCAATAAAACACGGTCACATCGAGCGGTGCAGTATATCTCTACATATATAAAAAAGAAAATTTGTCTGTTTTTTTTTTTGAATTTCTACGGAAATTTGACTTATTTACACGTTTCAGACTGTTTTATGATAGATGCGCGCGAAAATAATGTTTTGGTCTGTCTGTCTGTTTGCTTGATTGTCTGTGGACAACTTTGTTCCCTTATAACTCGAGAACGGCTGGGTGTATCAACGTAAAATTTGGTACAGATATCCATCAGAGGCACGACACTAATCATTGATGTAACTCTTCTCTATACCTCTCATAAAAGGGGGCATATCCCCTTAAAATTCATGCTGAAATAGGAGTAGAAAGACGAGACAAAGCTCATTTTCAGCCCCTCAATGTGAGAGACAAAACTCGGGGGCCCTAAAAGCACATTTTAAGGTCCTACGTCCAACCGTTTTTGAGATATTCCCAGAAAACTAATTTAATTTAATAAACTATGAACGAATGCAAGCCGATAACCATGGCAACAGATTCTCAGAGATCCATCTACTGCTGTAAGACGCAATACAATTCCATTAATTACATTAGTGTGAAAGTTTGCAAACGGTTAGATGGTTATTATGGAACCAAATTAAGCTGTAAATTTCATCAATACGTAAAATGCGCTTAAGGGGGTCAAGGGGTAGTCTAGATTTTTTTCACGCGATTTACATCTGCGGGTGTGGTATGGCAGGTCTATTATATTCCTATCCCTATGTTATATTATTATTATTAGTATTATATTATGGCGTACAACGACGAGACAAAGCCCCTCGGTGCCAGAAATAAAACTCGAGGGTCCTCGAAAACTACATTATAAGGCTCTAAAACCAACAGTTTCTGAAACATTCCCAGAAAACTAATTAAATTTAATTTAACAAACTAATGAAGGAATGCAAATCGGTAACCATGACAACATTATCTCAAGGGGTGGCATCCAACTTTCCATCTATTTCAGTAAGAAGCAATTTATTACATTTATTACATTTCTGTGAAAGTTTGCAAATATAAGGTTATCACGGAACCAACGTAGACTGTATAATTCATCAATGCAATTAAGGGGGTCAAGGGGTAACCTAGGATTTTTTCATGCAATTTTCACGTGCGACATATAGTGCAGAAGGTCTATTATATTTCCAAACAACAACATTATTTTCAAAAATTCCTGAATTGAATCAGCATTTTTTGCGGCTTTTAGGAATTTGGGCCATTTGAGACTAAAGAACCTGAATTTTCATGCACCACAAGCTTTTATAATTTAAGAAAGAGGTCTTCCTGTGTATGGGGACCCAACACAACGTTGAGGGTCAGTTTTTATGTGACGTGTATTGCGTTTCATCTACAAGGCTTTCAATTCTATTTCATGTCAGGAAGTACACGTCAGGTGAATTTAGTTTGCGAGCACATTTCAACTAATCTTTTTTCTTTTTTGTCGACATACGGGTTCATCGTAAGGATGATTTTCTTTGATACTGTGTGGTAGATATACCCATATTTGGATTTCTGGGTGATATGTTGTAGACAATAGTATTGTCTGTCTGTCTGTCTGTCTTTCTGTGTATCCTTATGTATGCCTATAACTCATGTTCGGATGCTTGGTGCATCGTAAAATTAGGTATGGTAAACATGAGTCAATACACCAATCATTTATAAAACTCTTCACCGTTCATTTCATACAGTAGAAGGGTGGATATAGGGAAAAACTTCTCAAAATACATGCTAAAATAGGCGAAATATAAAAATTATCCTAGAAGGACGACCAAAGCATATGTTGCACTTCTCAATGTGAGACACAAAATTCGCGAGTCTATAAAGGGTCTCCGAAAACCAAATTATAAGGCCCTTAAATTAACAGTGTGTGTGATATTCCCAGAAAACTAACTTCGTTTTGATAAACTTATGAAGGAATGACAAGCCGCTAACCATTGCAACAGTAGCTCAATTGATAATGTCTGGTGCGTCTCTAAAAGCAACAGTACTTAAAAGGGACGTAACACCAATAACATTATTATTATTATTATTATTATTATTATAATGTCTGGTGTTAACACCGAACACCGTTCGAAGAACGGGTACTTCTGCTAGTAAAATATAAAATTGAAAGTCTGTATGTAGGCCTATGTGTGTGTTTGTTCTCTATACAAATCTACAACCGTTCCACCAATCTCAACCAAATTTTGCATACACATAGTTAAGGACCCAGAATAAACCACTGGCTACATACATTTTCGAAAGTCTTTTTCATTCTTCTGATTTCGTCCTTTTGGCACTCGAGCAAAGGGTAACAAGATGTTCAGTAAAGAACATATAGCCTACCTTATGCTAAATGCATGGGTATAGTTATAACTCTTTGTTCTTTTCAAGGGGTATATTGAATGGTGGTTGTAGTAGCTTGTTGAAATACAATGAATGAATGATCGTGTGGCCTCCAGAGAGGCCGAGTGCAGGTATTTCTAGTTGACGCCCGTGGACCACCTGCGCGACGTAATGAGGATGAAGTGATGATGAAGACGTCACATACACCCAGTCCCCGAGCCACGGGCATTAACCCCACGATATTAAAATCCCTGATGGATCGGCCGGGAATCGAACCATTTAGCCATGTACGTTGAAATACAATGTGCTATAAGGATATTATACGTTGATTGATTGAATCTTCACCTGAATTATATATACATACACACTAATACAGCCATCAGACAAATTTCAACACTCGCCCAAGTACACGGGGCTAAATGACCATGATGTCCATGCATCTCAAATGAAACAACAACAACAACAACAACAACAACAGCTTCCTACCCAAGTCTTACGTCGTATAAAAGTACACACACAAGTAAGCCTAGAGATATCACAGTGACACAGGTTATGAGACAACTTCTACACACACCCAAGTCCACGGGGCTACAATACCATGATACTGCAAAGCCCCTAAAGAGTCAACAATAAAAACAACAACAACAATAGACTCTACCGTGGATCAAGGACAACGAATTTTAATCGCTGTAGTCGAGTGTTGAAATATGTGGTGTTATGTTATAAGTACTGTATATATATAATATTTTCGATATACTGTATATGCTATATATGCTTAACATTATAACATGTGAGTAGTTATAAATCAATAAACGCAAAAAAATATCAAGTGAAAAAAATGAACCTGCTTGGATTAGATCCACGAACCTCTAGACTATGAGACTAGGACACTACCACTACGCTACATACGCCCAGTACTAGCAATAGGTTAACAAATGCATTAGTATAACTGCAAAACATATTTTATCTTGGAAAGAACGATTTCATTAGCGTTTTCTGCCGTTCTTATAAACCATTTGATACTAAATATGTATGATTTTGTTCAGTTAAATCCCAAAAGGATGTAAACTTACGAAGTTACTGAAATATGGACTAGCGAGCAAACAATAGCCTCCTTTTTGACCCAACGGGACGACACGGCCCAGCACGATACGTCACGGTGAGCCTGAACTGTTAGTCACTGCTACGGTTTCATATTCTATTTCAAAATGCTAATATCCTACGATAAGCGGATTTGGTGAGGACAGGCCTTGTTGAATCGTAGGTTACGGTTTGGCTATAACAATTGAATGATTCATACATCCGCCATCTTGAAACTATTTGGCTGCTGGCCCTGTAGTTTGGGCAAAAAACGCTTCCCAAATTAAGGTATATTGCTGCAAAATTTGGTAGAAATCGGATGATTAGGTTAGTCGTAATTTGATTTAAGCTCAGTACATTTGGGTGGGTGCCATTTCTTTTTTGTTATGATGGGCGATATACAACATGATACTGGTAACTAGGTGTCGGAAATTTGTCGATATAAAACTGTCCTCGCTAATCCCAGATAGGCCCCCAGCCTAAAGCCATATCCATGTTAAGGGGGAAGGTACACCTTTCGCATGACAATGTCTGTTGAGTTTAAGAAATCTCATAAATTAGGCCTATATGTTGAAAAAAAATAAAACTTTGCAGGATTATTAAACACAGTTCACTCATTATTATGTACAAAACACATTTTTAATATGCTTTAAGTTATGCATTACTATACCGCCAAACTTTCAGCTGTTTTGTATGGTTGGACAGCGCTTACATGATAAGTACCCCACAATTTAAAATATTTACATGAATGTTCCTTTATGGGGTTTGAAGACATTTTTCAGTGTTGCCTTAGTAAACAAAAGTTTGGTGCTTTTCAGTCGGTCAACACGAATGTACCCAAATGAGTTGGGTTATACCCTAATCCTGAAATATTACATGAGATTAATAAATACACTTGGATAACCAGTTTCGATCGTCAAGCGATCATCATCAGATCTATTACACTTAGGCTATAAAATCTATGTCTGAAAATACGGGTGAAAATATATACAATATGTAGACTTATTTAGTTGCAGTATTGGTATTGCAACTCGTCGGTACTTAGTTGTCTATATGATGTTTTGGTGAGATGCTGGAAGTGATGATAGAACTGCCGTGTTAACAGTGTCCAAGTGAACTGCTCGCGGCCGGACTGCACAAGACCCCTAACCAGATAAGTAGTCTGTACAGTACAGTACAATCAGAATTGACCATTCACAGTAACCACATAGTCGCTCCAAACAGGCAAATTCCGGAGTTCTATCACCACTTCCAGCATCTTACGAAAACATCATATAGACTACAACTAACAAATACCGACGAGTTGCAATACCAATAGCCTACTGCAACTAAATAAGTGCAATTATTGTAAATATTTTCTCGCGTATTTTCAGACATAAGTGTTATGGATCTGATGATGATCGCTAGACGATCGAAACTGGTCATCCAAATGTATTTACAGTATTAATTTCATGTTTTTTTTTCAGGATTAGGGTATAACCCAACTCATTTGAGCACATTCTTGTTGACCGACTGAAACGCACCAAACTTTTGTTTTGAATGTTACTTTGAGCTGTTGGTAAACATTCCCGGCTACAACATACACCAACATAATTGATACACATATTCAGGATTTTTTTTTTCATATTTTTACTCTAAATGTATACTTTTTTAGTTTTGTTGAGTAAAAACTATTCTCTCAAATGGGAAGTATGTTGGATAAACAGAATATTTTGGCGTATGTTGTTCATATTAGCACAATACACAATCACGCAAAATGTCATTGAGATGTCATGAATAGAATTTGAGTTATCATGTAAACGCTGTGTGAAAATAAAGTTTTCGGGAAACGAGCTTCAAACTTACCTAAGGGCATGGTAGTCTGAAATTTAAAGAGACAACTTAAACGACAGCAACTGACATTTATTGGCATATCACTGGAAGCATTGAAGATATTTTCATTTAGTTTTCTCCAAATGAAAGATAAAATATTAGCCATACAAATAATATATTTAAAAAGAAAATGTATTGACCCTGAAAGTTGTACCTCTCCCCTTAGGAACGTGTAGGTGATTGTGACAAGATTCCTGAGTTAAGAGACAGAGTGGCGAAGGACAAGAGGTACTGTAAGCGTGTCATACAACATTACACAATAAAAAGCAGGCCTTGTGCTAATCGCCGCCTGTCATTAGTAATGGCGTGGAAAAAAAGAACTTGTGCATGGTGCAACTGGTAAACACGCACTGCCCGTGTCTGCAGGAAGGATTTAGAGATCTAGCCACACAGGATGAAGTCTGGCGGCGTATTTAGCTATAATCTGCATTAAGGAAGAAGTTTGTTTGTTGTTGATTCATTTAGGGACTTTGCGATATCGTGGTCATGTATCCCTGTGTACTTGGGTGTGCGTGCGTGTGTGTGTGTTGTGTGGAAATTGTGTGATAACTTTTGATGGCTTTATTAGTGTGAGTATTTATAATTCAGATGAGGATTGGCAAGAAGGTGGCAGTGGCCTGAAGTTAGGAACCATCCCGGCATTCGCATGGAGTAAAAGTGGGAAACCACGGAAAACCGGGAGGCGATGGTCACAGGTCATCAAACTTTTACACACTCCCAAGTACTAAAGTCCCTAAATAATAAACAACAACAACAACAAGATGAACGTCAAACACCACTGTCAATAAAGGTCAATAAACCCAACTTAGGTTCCAGATTTCTTCCACAGTGCGTGAGCCAATCGAATGGCAATGGGACGGTTAGTTCTTGTTCGCTTTCTGCTTCCAGAACTCGGTGAAAAATAAGTTTTTTGTAGTATTTTTGTTTAGCGACCTAGGGCATTTTGATTAACTAGGTTTATTTTTATTTTTTATTTTTTAGCGTATGGCTTTCAGTCCCGGGAGTGTCCGAGGACATGTTCGGCTCGCCTTGTAGCTGCTTCTATGAGGGTACCCATGGGGTGAGCTACAAGTACCGTCGCGTGAGGAGTGTTGTCTGGGGGAGGAAAGTGTGAATGTAAGGATGAGGAATTTGAAGGTAGCGGCTGTGGTCTATAGTTAGGGACCAACCCCGGCATTTGACTGGAAATAAGATGGGAATCCACAGAAGACCATCTTCAAGGTTGCCGGAGGGAGGAATCGAACCTCCTTGCCTCCCGGATGTGAGCGACTGTCTGCAGACACGCCGTAACGACCACGGCTAACTCACCTGGTGATTAACTAGGTGAACTTATGAATTCTGTCTGACATGCTGTGTTATTGTGGGCTAAGGTGTGGGTTTTGAAGAAAGCGACCGTAGAGAGTCACCACCCCAGTATCTGATAACAGAAACCAGTCCAAGTTGCAAGGATTTGAACCCAGTTACCTCCTGCTTTTATATTTATCAGCCAGAATGAAAGTGTGGAAGGAAAGACCTGGTCATCTTTCAAACTGGATGACTCCAAAGGAAAGTCTCCCTTCTGGTCACAAGGAGGAATGGGCTACATGGAAGGCACTGACTAGACTTCACACAGGAGTGGGTAGTACTGAGCTAAATTTGCAGAAATGGGGTTTTACAACAGATTGTGATTGTGGAGAGCAGCAGACAGTTCAACATCTTAGGGCCCATTAATATGCACAGTGGAAGATTTGATCCCAGCTTCCCCTAATGCTGTTGACATCGCCCGCTACTGGGCATAGGACATTCAATTATGGCTCCTATTTATACATACATTTTCTGTTATCTTGGGGTATGTTTTCATTTGTATTCTTAACAATATATTAAAACCAGCAGTAGTGCCCGGCTTCGCCTGGTGGATTTATTTGTTTTATGGATGATAATGAATACTACTACAGAACTGGAGCGCTCAAGGATAAGGATCGGAAAGCACCAACGCTTATTGCAGCTGGTAACCTCAGTATACTGCACCAACTCCATCCCTTATACAGAGGCATACCGTACTATTGTCATGATGATAACCGTTTTAAGGGGCCTGAGAAATCTTTTTGCACTAATTACTCCCCGTAACTGCAATTTATAAGCAGCTCGCAATTCTGCACTAGAACACTGGTAGGGGCGACGTGATGCAGCCCGCATTGCCAGGCAACAATAGACTTGGGCATTGACTGGAACGGGGGAAGATGCCCATTGGGGAGAGATGCCTATAGCTTTGTAGTTCCTTCGGCTACCAACAGATCACGGCACAAACCTAGCGCGCGATTTTGGATCAGGCCGCCGAGAATTCTAATGCGTATGACGCTGTGGTGAACTGTTTCTCCGCTTTAGGATCAACATTTGCAAGGTAAGAACTAAAATTAGTGCCTTGTTAATAAGTCACAATTGTTTTCAAGTGCTTACGAGCTTGTGAAAAAAGTAGAACAGACAAATATTATGGTATGTGGAGCATGCTGAATACTTTGCAGTGTAGACTGCTACCGGCACTTACTCCACAACTGCCATGTAGCACGTGTCACGTTAAGTGGTATCTTACCCCGACCCAGGGGAGAGATGCCACTTTTTGTGCGGGGTAAGATGCCGAATTTGAATCCTCACGAATACAATGTTCTTTTAATAAGACAAGATGTTCAGCAAAGAACATATAGCCTACTTTCTCCTAAATGTATGGGTATCTTTATGACCCTTTGTCCTCATCCCTAAAACAATCACCCCAACCACAATGTATTGTTTGTTTTCTTTTATATTGATAATAAGCCAGTAAGTGTCAAGATCAATATTATATACTTTATGATGATTGAATAACAAAACTACTAACTTATTGTAATGCATTCACGTCCGTTAATCTCTATATTAAGCCAGCCTGCAAAATTAAGAATCTTCCGCCCCAATCATCTTCCGCCCCAATCACAGTAGGTGGTGCTGCGACCTATCAGTGAATTAATCTTTATCTTGTACGCCTATGCACTGCCATCGTAATGTACTACGATGCCAGTGTTCTGTGGGTGTTGAATGAGTAGGCAGTTTAAAGTAGCCAAGAGGGAGGCGATCCAGCTGGCAGTGTTTAAAGGTATTCGGAGCGCGATCGTGGCTAATAGTTGAACTACCAGTATTACAAAATTGCCATACTTCAGGAGGCCAGATCAGGCATTTACACAGCGTTATGTTTGGAACAATATTACCCACATAACCCACAAGAGGACAGCACCGTACAGAGGCATTAAGAAGGCTGTGGTTAATGACAACGTGTATCTAGTTCTTCTATTCTCCTTTTTCTAATGTCTTCTGTTTATGTGCGATGCTGGGACTGTGATTTTATTAATATACGAGTGTATACTTTATCCTCTCCTTTGAGCTAAATGACATTTTATTCAGTATCTGTGGGAAAAGCTCGTGCACATCATTTGTAAAAGAATTCAAGAAAAAAAAACCTAACTGTAGCAGTACTCGATCCCCAGTCAACTGCGTGTGAGACTAACATGCTAGCCCAGAGCTAACCGTATCCATGACGTCAGGTGTTCTTAACTGACATGTTAGATACAAACTGTTGGCAAATAATGACTTTAAATAAACGATTTCTTCACTGCAGTACATCTTCATTAAAGATCATTTCATACAAAGTTTATATTATTGTATCAGTACGGTATATCACATACAACATACTAAAACTACTGAAATATAAGACAGGCACATGAGGACAGCTGCCATCTTGTCGTGTGACACAAACGGCTCAGCTCTTTTAAGCCACTCATACTGTATAATATTATAATATTAAATTATAATAAATAACGGATCACGACCTTCAGAATAGCTTAAACCCCCCTAGGCTCGATAATCGGAATTGGTGGGTCTTAAGCTATTTATTAAAATGGTTGCATAATTCACACGGCCGCCATCCTGAAATGGCATGGCCGATGACCTTGAACTTTGGGTGAAAGACGCGTCCTATATAAAGGTATGTTGTCACCAAATTTGGTAGAGATCGGATGATTAGTTTAGCCGTAATTTGATTTTACGTTTTGAACATTTGAGTGGCCGCCATTCTGTTTTGGTAAAGATGGCGGCGATATAAAGTATGACACTGAGGTGTCCTTTACTAGTGCTACCTCTGTACCAAATTTCGTTCAATTCGGTTTCACCGTGTTCGAATTGATAGGGGGGGACAGACATTCAGAGTACACACACTCACACACACACAGACACACACACACACACACACACACACACACACAGACTCACACACACACATACACACACACACACAGACTCACACACACACATACACACACACAGACAGACACACTTTTTTCGCCCTGTGTTGATCTCATAAGTCTACTTTCATTTTTTGCAAAAATCGAAAGTAGGCTAATCATTTTTTGCAAAAATCGAAAGTAGGCTAAAAATGCCTAGAACGTATATTAGGGCATCAAACAGGGGCCAGTGGTCTGAAGAAAGTCTACAAATGGCCATGGAACACGTAAGGAACGGTGAGATGAATTGTTTAGCAGCTTCCAAAAATTATGGCATCCCATACCGTACTCTGAAACGACTTTGTCGAAGAATGATGACAAGAAGCATGCCATGAGCCCACAAAGTAAGTAATTTCTTATTAATTTTAATGTTTTCTTTTATTGTGGAACAAAATGGTTGTTAACCGTAACATTTAAAATAAAAAATAATTATTCACCTACAAATTTATCCACATTAAGTAAACATACACGTACTGCAGTTTGTATTATTATTATAATTATTATAGGCCTATTATTATTATTATTATTATTATTATTATTATTATATTTTATTTATTTACAGGCTCCCTTGGTGAAAAGAACGAGAACCAGTTGGTCACCTACATAAGGAAGCTACAGATTTCTCTGATGCAAGAGCCACACTTACGACTGATTTCATGTGATTGTAATGTACTATTTATACTTTTATTGTATTAAAATCATAATAAATTTACGTTGTGAATTGAGTTTAGCTAATTTGTACCATGGATACACAAAACTAGCATTTGAATCTCCTTCCTGAGTAATTGCCATCTCACCCCGAGCATCGGGGCATATGAAGAAAAAGCTCTTTCTACAAGCTCCGTATTAGTAAAAGGCACTAAAACTTGGAGTGCTTTATTTGAGATAGGCTCGTATTCATCACCAATGCTAGCCAAAAAGTTTCCAAGGCTTTTTGTCTTGAAATCAGATTTCAAAGAAGAGTCTGCAGAGATGTCGATGAGTTTCTCTTTTTCCAGAATGGACAACGTGGTAGACTTGAAGTTTACTTCACTGAACGGATCTACAATCCAATTTTCTCAATCTTCACGTTCAGGAATATATTGCCTAAATGAGTCTTTAAGGCTTGTCAAATGCAAAATTATACTGTGTTTTAGCTCTGCTGGTAGAACTAGGTCGTTTTCGCTGCGCGTGTATATGGCGACTACTTTACGCACAGCCCGACGCGACGTAGAACCTACTCACCACTAGAGAATGATTTAAAAAAAAAATTATATCAGCCATTACTATTTATTTTTTGCGTCTCCTCATCTAGGCCACCGCGCACCACAGGTTGGGAACCGCTGACCTAAACTATTCCTCTTGAATCTGGCTATCATATACAAAAATATTTTTTCGAATCCGACTGGTAGTTCCAGAGATTAGCGCGTCTAAACACAAACTCTTCAGCTTTATTATATTAGTATAGATATAGGTACTTGTGACACGAATACAGAAAGCCACAGTGGCAGCAAGGAGAGGGCGAACACTCTTATCATTGACCTCCCAATACAATATGTTCCCTCTGCTCTGACACTGGAGTTCCGGCCATTGTGTGGCGACCAGAGTAAAGAGACAAGGTTTTCATATAAATCAGAGTTTTTACCTGCAGGTCAGGGCCGAACGCAGGGGCTAATAACTTCGGTCTTCCTCCTCCAACTAATTAATCTTGTAATTTCAAATAGTTTGAAAATAATTATGGCCGTGTCGAATTATATAGAAATAAATCGCATTGGCACTCGAATGTTTAATGTTTATATTTCACCTAATTTCTCATTTTATATAGTCAGGTTTAATTTTATAAATGGGGAAAGGTCCCGATACTAACTATAATTTAAATATTCGCATTGAAGTATTTACTGTTAATTTAGACCACCTCCTGGAGTAGTGCCTAGCATTATTGGCTGTCACACTTGAGGCATGGCCTCGATTCCTGGGTCTTCCAAGAAATTTAATTCTCATCTGATGGTTGGAACGGGGTTCACACAACTTCTGAGGTAAAACTGTGAAGAGGTGGGTTTGATTCCCAGTTCAGCCATCCTAGAAGTGGTTTTCCGTGGCAAATTCCAGGATGGTACCTAAATCAAGGCCACGGCCGTTTAATTCCCCAATACTAGGCTCAGTTACAAATTCACACAATATTACAGCTATAAAACAGGTTGTTGTTGTTGTTGTTGTTGTTGTTTGAGTCTTCAGTCTTTTGACTGGTTTGATGCAGCCCTCCATGCTTTCCTGTCCTGGGCTAATCGTGTCATCTGTACATACCTACCACACCCTACATCCGAGGCAATCTGTTTAACATATTCTAATCTTGGCAAACCCCTACAGTTGTTATCCTCGACCCTTCCTTCCATAACTAAGTTTGGGTGTCCTACCAAACTTTCTCTTCTCTTCACCTCTCCTCCCCCAGTCATCTTAATACCTCTTCATTTGTAACCCTATCTACCCATCTTATCTTCATCAGACAAATTTTACATGCACACACATGGAGCTACATGGCTACGATGTCACAAAGCCCCTAAGTGAATCAACAGCAGCAACAAACATTTATGATTATGATTGTTATATAACATCAAGGTTGTCAGCCACCACTAGTTTAATAACAATTTAATTGTTTTCCTACAAAGTGGTTTTATCCTTGGTAGCTAAAACCAAAGGTTCAATTTCTCTTGTAGCACTCAGGTAGGCCTGTCAAAGGCGGATATAAGTTGATATATCGACCCAGCCTAAAACATAGAACACTTCTTGTTGAACGAGATGATGCCTCACAACGTTTCGTTCGTTCAAGAAATATGCCGTTACTGTACCAAAACAAAAATATGATGCGAAGTACTCAATCGCGTCTTTCTTGCACGGCGATGTTCCTCCTAATTCCAGTTCCAACAGATGTACTGTACAATGTAATTAACGCCATATCGCATATCAGTTAACGATAGCTATGATAGTGACTTCTATAGGAAGATACACCGCGGAGTAGTCGTAGACTAACTGTTGAGGGAGTCTTGAAAATGTGATCATAGCCGGAATTCGATTTTCCTGTTCGGATTCCAACCTGAACAGGTTCAATGACTCTCGTTAGGGCCCTAAGTGAAATCAAATTGGACATAAGCTATTTTTTAGCGTATAGCTTTTAGTGCCGGGAGTGTCCGAGGACATGATCGGCTCGCCCGAGTTTGTAGCTACTGCTATATGGACACCCATGGGGTGAGCTACAAATACCGTCGCGTGTGGAATGTTGTCTGGGGAGGAAAGTGTGGATGTGAGGGACGAGGAATTGGAAGGTAGCGGCTGTAACCCTGGCATTTGCCTGGAAGGAAGATGGGAAACCACAGAAGACCATATTCAAGGTTGCCGACGGAGGGATTCGAACCTTCTCGCCTCCCGGATGTAAGCGACTGCTTGCAGCCACGCCGTAACGATCACGGCTAACTCACCCGGTCACATGCTAATGACCAATATGTTCACTGACGTCAGACGCACATATCACTAAATCAGGCTACTCATCTTTGGGGAAGAACAATAAAATCAGTTAGATAAAGTGAATTAACTATCGAGTAACATTTAAAGTGAATCCGCAAACGGCATTCGAACCCAAATTCTCCTGTATTCCGGGCAGGCACGTAAGTTGCTTACACTATCGTGGACTTGCAACGACCACGCGCTCCTTAGATAAAAAGGGCACTACGGAACAACTTCCTGGATATTGCGATTACCATGATCTTGGAAAACTGACACCAGTAATAATAATAATAATAATAATAATAATAATAATAATAATAATAATAATAATAATAATAATAATATCGTATGGCCTCCGTGCCGGGTGCAAGCTTTGTAATTTGACACCCAAAGGGTAGCTTGCATGTCGAATTTCGATGTTCCTTGAATCACTATGAAAGTCAAGAGGGTTAGATATCTAATCTCCTTGAACACTATAGCGCTTTCTAGTAGAAAAATGAGGAACTTTGTGTTGGCGGAAACTCCCGAGATTAATTTTGCCATTATGAACACGGTCTACTGAATTCAAATGGGTTCTTTGACATGCCAACATCGGATGACGTGCGTGTCGTATTTTTTCCGCCTTTCAAAAATCACTTACCACGGCCAGGAGCGAACCTGCAATCTTGGTGTTAGTAGACCGACACGCTATCCACTCAGTGGATAGTGGCAAGCTACTGACACCAGTGCTACCTACGGTATGTACCACAGTCAGAGTCATCGCTGCAGGAGATGGCAGTTGAACACGCTGTGACGGGGTGCGGGGGCGGTCTTGCAGTACGCATGCGCGGTCCATCTATTCCAAACTGAAATATATCGGCTTCCCGCATGCCAATGGTTGTCAATGCAGCAGGCGACACTCAATCAGTGAAAGAAGGAATGTGCTGAGTGATTGAAGCAAGTAGTGACCAACTGAATGTTTTTGGAATGAGCGATACGCTGTGAGCGGGAAGACCTCTGCAGTTCAAACCCGACTGCCATCTCTTGGCGCGATATCAGTAGTTAATGAATTAGTGAGGTGTTTCAAGATCTGCTTACGGTTTACGAAGGTTTAGATTAATTTAAATACTTTAAAATATTTTATTTATTTGTTTATTTAATTATGCATTTATTTATTTCTTCATTTATTTATTTATTTATTTATTTATGTTGGTGCCCTTCTTGATCTGGCGACCAGGTGACATTATCCATAGCCTCCCAACTGCGTCACTGATGCACAATCAGTCTATTGTAGAGCAGATGGACTGATATTCGATTTCCCTTCTTCAACGTTTCATTAGGGGCAGATGATCTCTCTGTGTAGCCCCTTAAAACAATAACAACAAAAACTAACTAACGTTAATACTTCTGCTACTATTACTTCTATTCTGCTGTAAATCCAATGACACGAGGCTGTCGCATTTAAACATCATTAATTGAAATCGGATTGAAACATGACCTAACCCATAATCTTTCGGGTTTGAATGTTGTTGTTAATTCATTTGGGGGCTTTGCGACATTGTGGTACCGCAAACCCTTGTACTCGGGTGTGTGTGGAATCTATCTGATAACCTGTATTTTTGTGTTGGCCGTACAAGTGTGTGTATTTGTGATTGAGGCTACAGGCTAGAATTGGGAAGGAGGTGGCCGTGGCTTTAATTTAGGTAACATCCCAGCATTTGTCTGGAGTAGAAGTGGGAAACCATGGAAAACCACTTCTAGGATAGTTGAAGTAGGAATCGAACCCACCTCTTCTGTCTTAGAGGCTGAGTGAATGCCGTTCCAGCCCTCAGACCAGCATTGCAAAAATGCTAGCCACTACATACGTGCCCATATTATTAGAATAATATTAGTTTTCTACATAGAGAAATGCTTTTTGAAGCAGCCTGTTAACGATTCATTATCATACCAGTAAATACATTCCTTGACATTGTTTATGGTTTATATTTCGGGTGCATTTGAACCTCAAACGTCGGAAATAAATAAGAACAAATAAATTAGGAAGTGTCACATTATTGCTGACAGTTATTATTATAATCTATGTATACAAAGGTCAATGTTGGTTTGTCTGTCTGTCTGTTTGTTTGTTATTTATACAAATCTACACAGTTTCACCGATCTGAACCAAATTTTACATACCCTTTGGAACCAGACGAGTAACACTGTCTACTTGAAATTTCGGCCATTTGGCACAAATCTACACCGTTTCACCTATCGAACCAAATATTACATAGGCCTACTTACCCTTTGGAATCCGACGAGTAACACTGTCTACTTGAAATTTCGGCCCTTTGGCACAAATCTACACCGCTTCACCTATCGAACCAAATATTACATAGGCCTACTTACCCTTTGGAATCCGACGAGTAACACTGTCCACTTGAAATTTTGGACAGACCACTTTATTCACCGCCTTTAGGTCCTTTGGCACAAATCTACACCTTTTCACCTATCTGAACCAAATTTTACATACTTACCTTTTGGAATCCTGCGGTTAACACTGTCCACTTGAAATTTCGGATGGACTATTCAATTCCCTTTATTTTGGCCCTTTGTCACAAATCTACACCATTTTACCAATCCGAATCCAATTTTACGTAGGCCTACTTACCCTTTGTAACCCGACGAGTAACACTGTCTACATGAAATTTCGGACTGCCCTCACCATTCCCTACACTTAGGCCCTTTAGCACAAATCTTCACCGTTTCACCTAATGGCACCAAATTTTACATAGTCTACTTGCCTTTGGGAACCCTGCGGGTAACACTGTTTACTTTTATAGGTGCAGATGTAATCTGTCTGTTAGGTATTCAGCCCGAAGGCTGGTTGGATCCTAAAAAATCACCGCCGTTAGGTTATGTGGGTAGATACCCATAACACCCAAGGCAGCGCTATATTGAGGCGTACTAGGCAAGAATGGGAGTGAGGTAGTTTGCCACTGCTTTCCTTACTGAGTCAGAACAGCAGTACTAACCCTACGAGTAGAACCTTTCACAGCATCCACAGGCACTGACTCGCAGATGTAATACACACACCCTAGAAAGAAAAGTGGGATTTTTTTAAAACTTGGGATATATAGGAGAACGATGATGCACGGTAAAGAAATGGAAATTTTGAAAATTTTCTAAAAATATCTTATGATAAGAATTTTGACATTATAAATTTTCTTTTGGTTGCCACGAGCTTGCCCTTACTGTGATATGTTTATCATTTGTCAACAATATTTGTAGCATGTTCCACAATCGAATGAATATTGACATTTATTCCCCCTTATAGCAAGAGGCGGCTTGACAAAATATTGAGCTGGTATGCCTCAAGAAGGTGTATCATTTTAAAACTTAATGTGTAGAGTTTACAATTGGTATTTGTACATGTACCACAAGAAAATTACAAAATAAAATATATAAAAATATATAAAAATAGATATTCAAATGTTTTTCTGAATAATCTAAGAGTGGCCTAATAATGTGGCCAGGGTCTTCCGTCTTTCAAAACATTGTTACCTTACTGTTACAATTAACGCTCGTATCCTTGGCCTCTCAACCACACAGATGTAAACAGTGCCACACTTTCCTGTTGATCACAAGGCAATATTAGATTTGTGAGGCTAATTTCCTCGTCCCATATTACGGATATTCGTATATTCGTGCTCCACGAAAAATCAACACAGGAAGATGGTCTCAGTTCTACGTGCCTCATTGTCAGTAAGATTTCAAACATACGCACCATATAAAGAATGCTTGTGATATATTACCTGCATAAGTCATAAGTTAAGAAACAAAAGCACAATAACCCATATCTATCATCATTTGCCTTGTAATGAAAATACAATGGAGCCACAAAAACATGTTTTTAAATTAATAAGAGCTTACATGGGGAATTTCTTTTTCGCAGGTGGATATACTGTAAGGATACATGTAGTAGGGTATTGGTACTCATTACTATTCAATATAATTACCATTGTTGTTATATCACTTATCTTGAACGGCACAACATGGCATCGACGTTTGCATAGAAGAAATCTGTGAAAATCATTGATGCTGCAAAACGCTGAATTGGGGAAAGAAATGAGAAAATTTAGATTTTCAAATGCTATCCGCGTACGAACAGCCTCCACATCCCCGATTTCTAATCCTTGGCAATGTCCCTCTGTTACATCATACTTTGGGTTACACACTGGCTAGAAATTGTATTTCGCTGAGATTTGCAAGTAGTGTGTTGTCATGGTTGCAGACGGATATTCCCTGATCCTTTACGCTGAGCGTCGAGAGCAGTAGCGGCCCGTGCTTACATTCTTATGGTAGGCTAATTGTTATTGTCGGATTGGAATCCATTTTCCAATGTTGCCTGAGTAATTGAATTTTAATGTTGTTCAGTCGGTCAACACGATTGTACCCAAATGAGATGGGTTATTCCCTAATCCTGAAAAAATTACATGATATTAATAACTATACTAGGATGACCAGTTTCAATCGTCAGATCCATTACACCTAGGTTATAAAATCTATGTCTGAAAGCATGGGGGAAAATATTTACAATATATAGGCTACACTTATTTAGTTGCAGTATTAGTTAAGATAATTTGTTAGTTACATGTGATATTTTTTGTTAAGATAATGATAGTGGTGACTGACCTTCAAGTTTGTTTGCTTAGTGTGATTATGTGTGAGTCGTATGTATATCTAGTATGTAGAATGACTAGAAATAACACTCTTTTATTATTCCAATGAAGAGTTAATACATCTAAAACTGTACCTGGTACATTTTATTAGTGGCTTGTAGGTCCCACTAGAAGCTTGCCCTACTTCTTATAGTTCGGTATTACCTTTGTAATCACCGTTGTACAAGGAAGAGATTTTATATTATGCAGAGCCTTAGTGCGTCTGGATCATAATATGTTGTGCTAGCCATAAGTTAGAATGGTAGCAATTTACTGTGTACGTTAGCAGTTCTCTTGTACAGCTTTCATCTCTTGTCTTCAGAACAAATTTACTACAACAATTCACTGATAATCTCTCGGAAAACCAAGCAGCAACTTATCTCCACAGCCTTCCTCTCCACTGCCTCCTATAGACACGAGTCAGACACAAGAGGTGTGCTGCCATTTAGTTGAAGAGCGGAGAAAGAGCCAAATAGAGTTACACCAGAGATGGAAATCCCTTACAACAGAAAGGAAACTGAATAAACAATGGCACAGTGGCGTAAATATATAAGGTACGTTCAAAAAGTAACGAGCCGGAGGCTGGAATGCGCAAACTGGTGACTACATCGGCTTAATCGTGGCGTGTGTAACGAGGTGTGGTTCCGACCAGAGCGTGGAAGGTCACAGCCCGTCGCTAGAGGGCACGCGTGCACGTCACGTGACGATACAAAGCGAGCAGCAGCATGCATCAATCGTCCAACGCTGTAATTTTCTTCTTGATTAGGGAACCACTCATTAGAGTACACTTGGGTAAAATCATGTTGACCGACTGAAGACATTAATTTTTTAGGGTTGTTATATTATAACCCAAAAACTCACAGCATACAAAGTGTAATCTATATATTTTTAACAAGATGTTCAGTAAAGAACATATAGCCTACTTTCTCCTAAATGCATGGGTATAGTTATAACTCTTTGTCCTTTTCAACGAGTATGATTGAATGTTGGTTGTAGTAGCTTGTTGAAATACAACGTGCTATAGGGATATTAAACATGAATATGAGGTGCCCTTGCTAGTGCTACCTCTGTACCAAATTTCGTTCAATTCGGTTTCACCATGTTTGAATTGATAGGGGGAATCGATTTGCACACATACTTGGCCACCATCTGCAAACTATTGGGCTGATGTTCTTGCAGTTTGGTCTGAATATGTTTCCCACATAAAGATATGGTGTTGCAAAATTTGGTAGAGACTAGATTATTAGGTTGGCCGTAATTACATTTTAGCTTTTAACATTTGGGTGGCCGCGATTACGTTTCCGTCAAGATAGCGGTGATATAAAACATGACACTGAGGTGCCCTTTGCTAGTGCTACCTCTGTACCAAATTTCGTTCATTCGGTTCCACCGTGTTCGAATTAATAGGGGGAATCAATTTTGACATAAAGATGGCCGCCATCCGCAAACTATTAGGCTAATGGCCTATTAGATTGGTCATAGGATGCTCCCTCCATAAAGGTATGTTGTTGCAAAGTTTGGTAGAGATCGGATGGTTATGTTAGTCGTAATTTGATTTAAGCTTTAGATATTTGTGTGGCCGCCATTACGTTTCTGTCAATATGGCGGCGATATAAATCATGACTCTGAGATGCCCATTGCTAGTGCTATCTCTGTACCAAATTTCGTTCCATTCGGTTTCACCGTGTTTGAATTAATAGGGGGAATCAATTTTGACATAAAGATGGCCGCCATCTGCAAACTAATTGGCTAATAACCTATTAGATTGGTCAAAGGATCCTCCCTCCATAAAGGAATGTTGTTGCAAAGTTTGGTAGAGATCGGATGGTTATGTTAGTCGTAATTTAACATAAGCTTTGAACATTTGTGTGGCCGCCATTACGTTTCTGTCAATATGGCGGCGATATAAAACATGACACTGAGGTGCCTTTTGTTAGTACTACCTCTGTACCAAATTTCGTTCATTCGGTTCCACCGTGTTCGAATTAATAGGGGGAATCAATTTTGACATAAAGATGGCCACCATCCGCAAACTATTAGGCTAATGGCCTATTAGATTGGTCATAGGATGCTCCCTCCATAAAGGTATGTTGTTGCAAAGTTTGGTAGAGATCGGATGGTTATGTTAGTCGTAATTTGATTTAAGCTTTAGATATTTGTGTGGCCGCCATTACATTTCTGTCAATATGGCGGCGATATAAATCATGACTCTGAGATGCCCATTGCTAGTGCTATCTCTGTACCAAATTTCGTTCCATTCGGTTTCACCATGTTTGAATTAATAGGGGGAATCGATTTTGACACAAAGATGGCCGTCATCCGCAAACTATTAAGCGAATGACCTATTAGATTGGTCAAAGGATGCTCCCTCCATAAAGGTACGTAGTTGCAAAATTTGGTAGAGATCGGATGATTAGGTCAATCGTAATTTGATTTAAGCTTTGAACATTCGTGTGGCCGCCATTACGTTTCAGTCAAGATGGCGGCGATATAAAACATGACACTGAGGTGCCCTTTGCTAGTGCTACCTATGTACCAAATTTCGTTCCATTCGGTTCCACCGTGTTCGAATTAATAGGGGAATCAATTTTGACATAAAGATGGCCGCCACCCGCAAACTATTAGGCTAATAACCTATTAGATTGGTCAAAGGATGCTCCCTCCATAAAGGAATGTTGTTGCAAAGTTTGGTAGAGATCGGATGGTTATGTTAGTCGTAATTTAACTTATGCTTTGAACATTTGTGTGGCCGCCATTACGTTTCTGTCAATATGGCGGCGATATACATCATGACTCTGAGATGCCCTTTGCTAGTGCTACCTCTGTACCAAATTTTGTTCCATTCGGTTTCACCGTGTTTGAATTAATAGGGGGAATTGATTTTCACACAAAGATGGCCGCCATCCACAAACTATTAGGCTAATGACCTAGTCATTTGGTCAAAGGATGCTTCCTATATAAAGGTATGTTGTTGCAAAATTTGGTAGAGATCGGATGATTAGGTTAGTCGTAATTTGATTTAAGCTTTGAACATTTGTGTGGCCGCCATTACGTTTCCGTCAAGATGGCGGCGATATTAAACATGACACTGAGGTGCCTTTTGTTAGTACTACCTCTGTACCAAATTTCGTTCCATTTGGTTGCACCGTGTTCGAATTAATGGGGGGAATCGATTTTCACACAAAGATGGCCGCCATCCGCAAACTATTACGCTGATGACCTATTAGTTTGGTCAAAGGATGCTCCCCCATAAAGGTATGTTGTTGCAAAATTTGGTAGAGATCGGATGATTAGGTTAGTCGTAATTGGATTTAAGCTTTGAACATTTGTGTGGCCGCCATTACGTTTCCGTCAAGATGGCGGCGATATAAGACATGACACTGAGGTGCCTTTTGTCAGTACTACCTCTGTACCAAATTTCGTTCCATTCGGTTGCACCGTGTTCAAATTAATAGGGGGAATCGATTTTCACACAAAGATGGCCGCCATCCGCAAACTATTACGCTGATGGCCTATTGGTTTGGTCAAAGGATGCTCCCCCCATAAAGGTATGTTGTTGCAAAATTTGGTAGAGATCGGATGATTAGGTTAGTCGTAATTTGATTTAAGCTTTGAACATTTGTGTGGCCGCCATTACGTTTCCGTCAAGATGGCGTCGATATAAAACATGACACTGAGGTGCCCTTTGCTAGTGCTACCTTTGTACCAAATTTCGTTCAATTCGCATTCACCGTGTTCGAATTGATAGGGGGGGGGGGGACAGACATTCAGAGTACACACACTCACACACACACACAGACACACAGACACACACACAGACTCACACACATACACACACACACACAGACTCACACACACACATACACACACACAGACAGACACACTTTTTTCGCCCTGTGTTGATCTCATAAGTCTACTTTCATTTTTTGCAAAAATCGAAAGTAGGCTAAAAATGATGAAAACTCAAGTCAGTAATTCCGTAATTTCTACCTGGCCGATTTGCTTTTTTTTTTTTATGAAAGGAATATATTCCCTGATATGTCATTAGGGATATCTACCTCTCACCTTACTTGAGTTATATTGAAACACATTTCCCCCACCCCCCTGATATTTTCCACTTTATTTTTCATTCAATTGCCCATATACCTCAGGCTGTAATTTCTGTATATCGTTGGTTTACGTGTAAAAACATGTAATAAATTACGATCTCTCTTTCGCGCTATTGACCACTCAAATCGGTTGCGTATGAGGATTGTTCTGAGGTAACATACAACTGAACTTAAACTATGTACCTATGCTTCCGCCAGATGCCTCCTCAAACTTGAGCAGGTAACTAAGGAACGGACAGAGCGAGTAATGTCAACGTTGCTGGAATATCTACGAACGGAGAGCCCAGATTTCATAGGACAAAGTAAAAAGGAAGGCGTGAATAGCACTAGATTAAAGTATTGTTTTTGTGAATGTTATTTGAATTTGAATTTATTGTTTCTCTTATACAGGCCACTGAGGCTACGAAGCCTCTTTATGCAGCTCTCTTCATTCAGAGGGCGGTCAAATACAATAGAATAAATGAAGAAAGAAAAAAACTTAACCTAAACATACAGTTGACAATAGAAGTTCTTGTTATTACATCCGTTCACCTTGAACATGATAATTGTATAGCTGATAGATTACAATGAAGGGAGTGTTTTATCGCTCTGATAGGAAGTCCTGAATACTGGTGCAATTTATATTTATTCCAGAGAATACTAGCTGAAATACGGAATGAACCTTTGCATTTTTCGGTTCTGTGATGAGGTATTTGGAGCATTTGTGCAGTGTGTCTATTCGCACGGTTATGCACTGATTGCATGGGAGTTAGTGTGTAGTAATTATAAGACGGAATTTTGAATTTTAGAATTTTTATCACAGTCAGAGCCATGGCATACTGTCTTCGTTCCTTTAACTTGAGCCATCCAATCTGGACGTAAAATGGAGTTATATGAGACTCTCTTGGTACATTGAGAACAAACCGCAAGCAAACATTTTGCATTCTTTGCAATTTTGTATTGAGGACCTCTCCCATATCATAGTATATTATAGATCCATAGTCAAATATTGGTAATATCAAACTCTGAATCAGTATCTTTCGTACATTTTGAGGCAAATAGAAGCAAGTTCGCCTAATTTGATATAATGACGATGCAACCCTTTTCAGAATCATGTTTGTGTGATCCTGCCACGATAATCGAGAGTCAAAAATAACTCCCAGATTTCTTACTGCTGACTGGTACGG
Source organism: Meconema thalassinum (assembly GCA_946902985.2). Classification (NCBI taxonomy): domain Eukaryota; kingdom Metazoa; phylum Arthropoda; class Insecta; order Orthoptera; family Tettigoniidae; genus Meconema; species Meconema thalassinum. Next base: position 611,893,774 of record OX336390.1, read on the forward strand.
AACTGTTTGGGATGCAAGCTGTAAAGGTGGTACTGGGTCAGGTAGGGAACTGAGTAATTTGGTATAGCCGATGATGATCGGTTACGTTTTTCGAAGTTAAGTATTAGATTATGATCGAGTGCGTACTGAGATAGGTTATGAATGTCACTGCTAATTAGGGCTACGTTCAAATGAATGGATTTCAGATCCGTGTGTAGATATAGCTGTAGGTTATCTGCGTACATATGATGTTGACAGAATTTAAGGACAGATGGAAGGTCATTTATATACACGGAGAACAGGAGTGGACCAAGGACCGAACCCTGCGGCACACCTGTTGTTACTTCACACCATTCTGAAACATTGTCATCTACTAGGACTACTCTCTGACATCTGCCTGTTAGGTAAGACGTAAACCAGTTCGTTACTGACTTTGAAAGGCCTAGATTTCTTAATTTAACTAGTAGGATCTCATGGTGTACTCAGTCAAAAGCTTTGCTGAAATCGAATAGAGATAATATAGTTATTTCCTTCCGGTCCATTGCTAGACGAATGTTGTCTGTGACTTTGATAAGTGCTGTCAGAGTACTATGTTTTGATTTATATCCAGATTGGTTCGGGTTTAGGATATTGTTGGAATTTATATACTCATAAAACTGATCAAAAACAATCCGTTCTAACGCTTTCCCAATTGCACACAATATACTTATTGGTCTAAAGTCAATACAGTTTAAGGCGTTCGTGAATTTTGGTATTGCTTTGATGTTGGCTTTTTCCATTGTGTCGGATAAATACCCATTTGCAGGCTATAATTAAATATATGCAATAAAACTGGCATGAGGAGGTCCATATTCCTTTTCAATAGCGTAATAGATATATGAGTGACGAGTTTAAAAAAAGGTACTGGGGTGTTGTTAATTATTGGTCTTGGCAGGAAAACCAAACGTGCTCAGTGTTTATATGAAAAAAAAAAAACCGACAATACGAAACGTACGAAAGTAGCAAACTACAACAACAACTAATATTGTCTGGAAGGAAGTACTATGGAATTCGTATTAACTAACTTTAGGTTGTCTTCTCTATCTTTACGAGTATCAGTTCATGACGTGTACATGACCATTATTATTATAGTGAAAAACTCTAAACCAGAGTAGTAACTGAGTTAGGTTACGTATTACTCATAATGGAATTGGTATCCCAATCGACTGATGCTGCCGAGCAGCACGGGTTGTCAGTCAATTAATTTTTTGGAACACAAGTCACACAATATATACGAGTACCAATTTAGAAGTAATTTTATTGTTGACGCCAACTGACAGCGCAAGTCATGACGATAAGGGCAATATAGAACTCAATACAGCCAGCATTATTTACTTGTAAAATGTTGTTCAGTCTCGTGGGGAAAAACTGAGAAGAGGTAGATTCTATTCGAACCTCATTCATTCTAGACGTGGTATTCCAAGATTTCCTTCATCTACTCCAGGCAAATACTGGGATGGTTCATAACTTAAGGCCACGGTCACCTCCTTCCCAATCCTCACCTGAATTAAAAATACACACAGTAATACAGCTACCACAATAACACAGGTTATCAGACAAATTTCACACTCGCCCAAGTACATGGGGCTACATGACTACGATGTCGCAAAGCCCCTACATCATTCAACAACAACAACAACAACAACAACAACAACAACAACAACAACAACAACAACAACAACAACAAGGAAAATCTGTAGGCTGTCACGGTGTAGATCAAAGGGTAATGGAATGCTAAAATCATCAGAATGTGGACAGACATGATGATATATCCAAAGAGCTAGTAATCTTTTCAAAATGACTAAATACTGAAGCACACTTTCCACAGTAATCGCGAACATTCCAGGGGACCAGCACAGAAGACTCCATGAAATACAGGATGATGTATATAACACGGGTAGTTTTCAATTCAGCTCTTTTTTTGTCTGATAGTAGATAGGAAGATGCATCTACATTCTAAAAGTACAGAAACTTTTGGGGATTCACCAAACAACATGCGGCAACAATGCACTTCGTTGTGCATCAATTATTTTCTTAATTTTGCTTGTTAAATACTGAGCACATTCGTTCAGGGTGTCTCACAGATAGCTTCAGCGAGTCTTTTTATTACATGCCACAGAAAATTGGAGTTTAGTGTGCAATCTCGGCAAACCAAGTAGTGGGTCCATTTTTAGCCTATTTTCTATTTTGAAAAAATAGGCTTATGAGATCACCTTTTGTCCGTGTGTGTGTGCGTGTGTGTGTGTGTGTGTGATTCGTGTGTGTGTCCCCCCCCTAATAAAATCTAAACGGCAGGAGCGATTTCAATGAAACTCGGAAAGTTCATAGCACTATTCCCGGCGACCTCGACCGTGCCCTTCAAATTTTGTTACGACTCACCAATCCAACATGGCGGCTGTGCGAAAGATTTCACCAGCATTCAATATTTACGAAACTATTACCGATATTACCCTGACATTTTCTATGGTGATAGAGGGAACTACTATAAGTTCACTTATGTGACTTTTGAAAACCTGGTAACTACAAAACCAACATGGTGGCCAAGCGAATTTGCGACTTTTAAATAGACGTTTCTCGCGATTTGACCAACCAAACGCAATGCAACTTGGTACAGTATATGTTTATATACATTGTAATGCACCGACATCTAACTTCGTTCAATTGTTTACATAATCACAAGATGGCGGATGTGCGAAATATTTCACCGGCATTCTATATCTCCGAAACTATTAGCGGTATCTCCCTAAAATTTTGTACGGAGATAAAGGGCACTACTGGAAGTCCATCTATAAGATTTTCAAAAATCGGTTAACTACAAAACGAACATGGCGGCCAAGCGAATTTGAACATTTTAAATAGACCTTTCTCGCGATTTAATGTTCCAAGCGCACTGAAACCTGGTACAGGAAATATTTATACACATTGTAATCCACTGGTATCTAATTTAGTTCAATTGTTTACATAACCTCAAGATGGCGGCAGTGCGAATTTTAAAATTAAGTTTTATTTCTTGTGATGTAGTCATGCGATCGAAGTGAAAGTTTGAATAATGAACCTACGCAATAATTTTCCTTTAATGGTACATGACTCTATGGCCTATACATTTAACAATCCAACATGGTGACCATCCGAAATATTTAGACGATACTGAATATCTACGAATCTATTTTAGCAATCAAACTGCATTTTTAATGTTCATAGGGGCTATGAACTTAAGTTCACCTATAGGACTTTAAATAACCTGGTGATCACAAATCCAACATGGCGGTGACGCGAATTATAAATATTCACATGGACGTTTCTCGCAATTTAACCATCCGCGTGCAGTGAAACTTGGTACAGTAAATCTTTATCCGAATGTTAATCCACTGGCATCTAATTTATTTCAATTGTTTCCATAAACTCAAGATGGCAGCTGTGAATTTTTTTAAATCTCCTTGTTTTTTCTTGTGTCCTAATTATGCGATTGAAGTTTGAATACTACACGTTCACAATAATCTGCATGTAACAGTACATAACTCTAGGACCTACATATATAAAATCCAACATGGCGACCATCCGAAATATTTAGTCGGTTCTCTATATCTACGAATCTATTACAGCAATCAAACTGAAATTGTGTATGTTGATAGTGGCAATTAACATAAGTAGGATATATGAAAATAGGCTGTATAGTTCTTCACGGAACTACTTGTTCTTTGTGGGATATGATAAATACAGACTGGCACAAGTACATTTACCTACCATTTGTTGAGCAACTGGACGATATTGAGCTCGGGTTGTCTTGAGCAAGACGGCGCAACTTGTTACACATCAAGTGAGGACAAGGTAATCTCTAAGAATTTGTGGGCCCCAAGATCACACATGGCTTAATATTACCAATTTTGCCGACAAATGGCGTGCTCCATGAGCCCATTACTATTTAATGTTGCATATGAGAAAATAATAAAAATCGTCCAATACAGAGAAGACATTCATATCTACGCGTAGGCTGACGACATAGTAGTTAGTTGCACCAGTCTATACAAATTACGAACTGCGACAGATATCATCGTAAAATGGTGCTAGTAAAATAGTTTTAAGTCGCCTCCGTAGCGTAGCGGTCAGCATGGTTAGCTGTCGCCCCGGAGGTACTGGGTTCGATTCCCGGCTCTGTCACGAAATTTGAAAAGTGGTATGAGGACTGGAACGGGGTCTACTCAGTCTCGGGTGGTCCAAATGAGTAGAGGAGGTTCGATTCCCACCTCAGCCATCCTCGAAGTGGTTTTCCGTGGATTCCCACTTCGTCTTCGGGCAAATGCCGGGATGGTACTGTACGAGTAAATTCGGGAAGATGCCTGTTGGGAATCCATAGCAAAAGCTGGATTGTTTATTTCTAAATGGGTTCCGGCTAAATATCCATCAGAAATTGCTCCAACAAGGTATTCGGGAATCTACACAGTATTGATCAATGGTATCGTGAATATACAACAAAATACACTGGCTCAGAAGCACACCGATCTTTATTTCTCGGGGTCTCTGCAGAAACTTAGCTCCAACCTAAAATCGGATCCACGATACCACTGTTTCTATTATATTTAAAATAAATCACTCGAAGACGGCAAAGAAAACGAACTAAGGAAATTTAGTTAACAATAGTAAACTAAAACTAATATTTAAACAATAAATAACAATAATTAATTAATAAATTAATACACACATTCATACGCACTCCTCTACTACAACAAATACACTACTGAATTTACTATGCTGTCAGTTAAATAGAAACAAATTTTGACTGGCCTGAACCTACTAGAAATATTTAAAACGTTTAAGACAAATACCTGCATGCCAAACATTCTTGAAGAACTATTAAAAAGCCAGCACGCTTCTCGAATCACACGTGGCCACGCACACTCATTCATAGAATGACACCCATTTTCCATCAGCCGTGAGGCTGTCTTGTTTCAGAAGGCTGTGGACTGCTAACTCTCCACATTACATAATAGACTGGCCTTAAGATATCTAACGTGAATACACATCCCTTCACATTTACTGTGACCGTGCTGTCAAGCGAACAGTCGCCGTGTTTAAATTTAGATTTTCTCTTTATAAAACTCTTCATATCTCATGCAATTTTCAAACAAACACTTTCAAACTTTAACACTAGCATTCATGCATTCTCTCTCGACATTCATGACTGTCGGAGTCATTCTAAAAGCATCCATTCAGAAATACACTATAATTCAGAAAACATCGAACAAATAATTATTACAAAATTATTTCCCTAACTAAATAATTGCGACATTATTTACAAGTATTGGATCGTTATGTTTAACGTTATATACTGGAGTCTTAACTCTCTTTCTACAATTATACTTCTATTTCTTCTATATACAATGTGATCTTCACATATACTTTCTTAAACATTCACTAATGTTCTTATACTGCACACACTTTGTCATAATTAGTTTTATAGACAATATCAGTCAAATGCGTTCAATTGCACGTAAATACTCGACTCCGTGTTAATAAAAGTTAATAAAGGTATTAGTTGACACATGTAGACAATTACTTTCTCAATTTATTTTCCGCTTATCAACGCTCTTGCCATCACTGCTAAGTCGAAAATGTACATGTATGGGAGTTCTCAACACAATGACTTCTTTTCTATTAATGCCATGTTCTTATGGAAAGAACTATACTTCCGTAACTTCCCTCCAATGCGGTAAAACCTTCGCATGAGTACACACATCTCTTCACATATCCTCATATATCCACAGTATATGGTATTAAAATCACCTCTACTATGTTGAACAATTCTTAACACAATCATTGTTACCAACATCTCTTCTGTAGGACTTGCATTTAAATTACTGGCATTATCATCAGCATTGTAACACTCAATCGCTCGCATATTGAACTTTTCATCCTGTTCTTAAAAGAAACTTCCTTTAAATAAAGAACGACCTTAGACAAGTCGTGCATGACCTCCAAAAGTTTACTTCATAAAAATATAATTGTCCACAGTATTGCCACATATACAATTAATAAAAATACTGTTTCGTCCACCTTTCTGATCTAGCTTTAAATTACACGCCTATGCAATGTTATGTCCACAATACGACGTGACACCACATATAGTGTATAAGTAACCACATATGTTATTTGCCATGTCCATTAGAATCCAATCTTGATTAGGGTAAACCGGCTTGAAATCCCTGTCGTAAGATAAAAATTATCTTGTATACAATTATATTTCCTAATACAATTAAATGATTAAAGCTCTTAGCTTTCTCAAATAAAGTAAGGATTGTCAATTCCGCAATGTGTCTCTATTCGATACAACGAATGTCTATGAGTATATGACTTCTATCATATCATGACAAATATTTCTTGTCAGAGCGACGTAAAGTTCATAGTAATTATGATGATATAACAATATCATTCATGGTTTCTTCTATTATTGATGACTTCTTTACAATGAGGTGCCCAAATTAAATTACATAAAAAGAATTTAATTGGCATCTACGACTAAATGTCCACAGCCTTAACTCGAAATAAAATTTAAAACGTCGAAAGTTAAAATGTCTGGTCTTAAATAAGGAATACTGATTCCTTAAACAAATAAACATGTCAGTTCAGAAACTGATCCGTAGAATAAATGTAAAAATGATGAAAGACGATCATCTCAAATGATCTTGCAGAATAAAATCTTGTTACACACATGAAGAATAAAAATATGTCGAAACATGGAAATACATAAAATATAGAGTAAAACAGTGGCTCAGAATGTCACTAAATAGCTCTCAATATAAAAGTAAATAACACTGCTACCTTATCAGACGATATCTAGAAGATCAATTTAAGTATTTGGGAAAATACTTACATGTTCCTCAATCCAATATACTGAGTTGGACCTCAATTCGATTTCTCGGACCAGCAATCTCGGATAAGGAAAGACGTTTCCTCTCCGGTAATCACCAACCTCCGTCTGGCATCGAATGACATCCTTCTGGCGCAATTCTTCTGGGTTGCCGGGAACTTCCCTGGGCATCTTGACAAATCTTCTTATGTTGCATCTTATTTCTCCGTCATAGATATAGTTCAGTGGCATCGTTGAGTAATATCGTAGAAATATTCATATAGATGGTGAATGAAATATTTCTAGAGCTCATAGTTGTTATATAAAGTTCGTAAAATGACGTGAATTCACAAGATGTAAGAGTACATAACGTCTACATTCTGAAGTATTCTGGTTAACAAAGCTCCATGTTGCACCTAAATCTTTGCTTCAAATATGTCCCTCACGCATAACGTTCTTATTTCTTCATCGCAACATCGTGATAAATATCGAACAGCAAGTCCTCATGAATATTAGCAGTCATAAAGAAAATGTTTATATACTGCTCCAACGTGAAAGTAAAGACACTGTTACTCACTTAGTTTGCGTTTACTGCTGTCTCGTTTCAACTAAAATGCTTTTCAGCTTCGATGTCGGTCACTTTTCTAATTCACTTTTAATAAGTCTATAACTTCGAAACTATACAATCTGTGACTCTTAAAGTCAACAAATACTAGTATACAGTTTTTACTGTAGAATTATTTAGTTGAACGAAGTCTATTCTCAATTATATGTGAGTTAATGCAATGTTGCTAACTTGTAAACTTCGCCTAGTTTCACAGCACGGGGATCTCCTATATCGACCCGGCGATAACGCTGTCTCCACGAGTGTCTCAATGCCGTTCTCGGATAAACCTTCGGGAGCTCGGTTAAACTGGTAAACACATCTAAACTCTTCGAAGTCTGTAGGATAAAGAACCTCGATGTTTTGGTCTCCCTCTCCAAGTCGAAATTTTTGGCGGCCATTTCTGACTCCCTCCATAAATTTAGCGCGTACTTTAACAATGCTTATTACTGCGTAGTTGGACCTTTCGGCTCCTTTTAAAGTCTCTGTAATATTTTTCTTTAATATTCTTCTCATTACCAATGAATAAAATATCCTTCTTGGGGCCTAAATGCGTAAATTCTCCAAATAATATAGTTGAAGGTATTCCCGTCTTCAATAAGAGATCTCCTCATTGGCTGGAGGCTTATGTCCAATAGTCTTGTGTAGTTCGCGAACGAACTAGTTCGGAAGAGCGGGTCTCACAGACGAACTACCGAACTAGTTCCCAGATTCCTCGCTTGTTAGTTCGTTCGATCTTTTTCCGCTGACCGACTTGTAACAGCGCGAGAGGGAGGGTCCGCCGTAGCCCGTCAGCTCGTCACATCACCACTCGTTGCACAATCGCATGCGCTTTGTTTCGTTCAGTCAGTTCTGTTGATTGAGTGTATCTATTGTTAGTGGCAAGATTGTCAAGTTTTGGCGCGGCGATTGTTCAATGTTGGTTTATAATAACAACAGTATAACACACTACAAATGCTAACACGCTAATATGTAATAACTACCTTATATTTGTAATGTAATACAGTGGCGGTTCATAAATTGAAGTTACTGATAGTTAACTGATTTAGATGTGGGGATAATTCCACAGTTTTATTTAACTTAGTCATTTTGGATTATTTGAAAATATGTCCAATTATTTAGAAAATCGGCGAACTGGATTAACATTACCATTTGAATGAACTAGTTGATATTTTTTTTCTCGATACATGGTGATACAACTACTTTTCACCTGTTTTTAAGAAATAAACATTATGACGATGATTCACAAAGAAAAGCGAACTTCTATGGACAAAAACTCTGAACTAAAAAAAACTATTCCTCCCATTCATGCCATAAAGATAATGTATCCAACGGTTTCAGAGCAGCCAAATAATGAATATCACGAAGCAAGTAAGAAATGAAAATTGCGGGGAGATACGTCTTATCATCACCTAGTGACAAGTAGGAAATGGAATCAGATGGTGACGCGCCGATATACGCGAAAAATGCTAATGGTAATTGGTGTTTTAAGGGGCCTAACATCTAGGTTAAGTTATCGGCCCCACGCGAGAGAAAAATAAAGAGAATAATAAGTGTATGCTTCTACGAACACATCGTCCATACTGTTATTCTTTTAGGTACGGTACCGGTATTTCACTAATGATAAACAATGGCGGATCCAGGCCTTGCGGGGCCCTGGGCGATATGGTAAGGTGGGGCCCACAACAATAGGAAATAAAAAAAATCAAATCAAATGGAAAATAGTTTTGTAATAATAATAAAATAAAGAATAGTTTCAATATTTTGAATTCACTACAGTACATGTTTTTAATAACATGAAAGATACCTTTAAGTCCCATTGAAGAAGATTATGTAAACTATGAAATATTAAAATATTACTTTGCGATTTTTTTCCCGGCTGAAGTCTTCTATTATTTCACTGAAATCTAAACTTGCCAAACGGTCACGGGAGGTCATAGCTGCACTGATAAAAGAATATGAATTATAAATTAGTTTGAAAAGTACAATAAATTAATCAATTAAATTTAAAACAATCCATGGCGCGGGGCCTCCCGGACCGCGGGGCCTTGGGCGGTCGCCTTCCCCTAGATCCGCCCCTGATGATAAACAAATGACGACTTTTGGCGTTATAAACAATAGAAAGAGAAGTTTTCTCAGAAGGAAAGACATCGACCCTAATTAAAAGGATGGCCAACAATAGAGTGAGATGGAAGAAGTTTGTAGCTGCCCTATGTTCCTACAAGGAATAAAAGGAAATAAGGAAGGAATAAGGAATTTCACTAATATTTCAATACTCATATTTTTGTATTTTTTAATCTTCGAATATCAAAATGTAAAACACATTAGTACACACGCAACTTGTCGCTATCTAATACACGAACTGCATAGTAACTGTTACAGTAGCCTACAGTATTGCTTGAAACTAGAGCAATGTGAATGAGCTATCACTGGTGACGAGTCATCAGTGGTGACAGACTGCTATAACAAACAAAGAGCGCGTGCAGTGTCAGCAGCACGGCGAGCGAACGATCTGTCTTACAGGGAATTCGAGATGGGACCTAACGAACTAAAAGAGCGAACTAGTTCGCTAAGGAGCTGCGAACTAAACTGATCGCTCCCAGCCGCGAACTATTATGCGCAAGCCTAATGTCCAATGACATAAATTATAACAATGATTATAATATGCCTTAGCAAATTCACTGTTGCTATGTCGATTTCAACTTTCTAGAAGCCTCTATTGCGCAACATATCACGTGATCGGAATCTCCCTGCTTGCTCTCCTCGCTAACACGACTGGTTTGCGTCAAGTTCTTGCATTTATATTGCCATGTTAAACTGTATCATGGGCTTGGAAAATATTCTCATTTAAGTCCCAAATAATTCATTTTTAGGGGGCCACGGGCGCCTCCTTCCCTCTTCCTTGCCTATCCATCCTAACCTTACCTTCCCTAATGAGGCCCCTGTTCGCTTTGCAGGCGAGGCCGTCTGGGCGAGGTGCTAATCCCACCTCACCAGTTGTATCCACTCCGATTAGATGTTCCCAGCTCTAGGACACTGCCTGAAAAATGGCGGTGGGGGTGAGTTCCCTCGCCGAGTCCGTGGGAGCCACCACCCAGGAGGGTAAACTCGATTTTTAAAAATAGTTTTAAACCAGTCAAAAAAAAAAACAACAGAAATGATGATCTTTCGAAATGGAGGAAAATACCCACTGGAATAGAAATCACTATTTCCAACACTAGAGTGAATGAATTTAAATACTTAGGTGTCACGCTACAACCCAGCGGCAAGTGCTTCATAAAACACATAAGTTAACGGAAAGAGCCGCAAAAGCAATCATTGCAAATAATGATAGGCTATACCTACAGCAGTGGCTACGCTCGCTAAAGCGCATCGTTAGGTCATGGGGCCTAGCTCTCTACTGACTCGGTAGACACTTGGGTTCGAGCCCCACCGTCGGCCATCCTTGAAATGGGTTTCCGTGGTTTCCGATTTTCAAAACCAGGCAAATGCTGGGACGGTACATTCTGACAGGCCACGGACTCTTCCTTCCACATCCTTGCCCAATTTCATTCATCTTCATCATTCCACCTCTCATCCAGCACGCAGGTCGCCCACGGGGGTCGACTCGAAAGACCTGCACTCGACTTCTCAGGAGGCCACACGACAAAAAAAAAAAACATGATTGGCTATAAGAAATATGCAAAGCCTCAGCCTTGAAACGGCAATTAAATTTTCCAAACAAAAGTCGCACCTGTTTTAACTTACGATATAGCAATCTTGTCCAAACTAACAAGAAGAAATCTTGCTACACTAGAACAAGTCAAAGCATGTTATTTAAAGAGGGCTTTGAGGGTATCCAAAACGACAAGATCTCGTCGTGTATACTTGCTAGCTTGATAAACTTTCATCTTACCGTAACGGATTTGAGAATATCTTTTGTCCTTCCATCATACCACAGCTGTAGAGCAAAAACTCCAGAGTTTAAAGGTTCGACACACTGAAATCTGGCCGAAATTCTATAGTACAGGAGCATTGATTAATAGAACCTGGACATCGGCAAATTGTGAATTGCGGCACGTGTTGACGAGGCTATCATCACACCTATGTACAAACAAGCCACTCCATATCCCAGTGGCTATATGCATATATGCACTTTGTGGGGAAACGTGTGAACAATATCGCACTAAACGACCAGTGAATACGCTGAGCTCATTGTAAATAGACAGAATATCTGATTAGTTATACCGCAGTATTGTCAGTATTTGATTGCTGTATATTTGTGCGCATTTCTTTAATGATATAACACCAATTTATTTATTGTGGGATTACCTCCAGGATGGGATGCATCGTAATAGGTTAAAACATATTAAAGATTTGAAGACCAACATCATCACTGCAATCAATGGTATTGACTTTAGTTAGGCCATCATTACTTCGAACTTGACGTTCCAGTGTTACCCTAGAGTTATCTAGCGGTCAGAAAGAAAATCATTTAAACCAGCCAATCACAGGCAGCTATTCAAATAGATATATCACGACAAATCGACTTTCGTTCACGATATCACGATTTAGCGAACGAAACTCTAGCCTAGTCGGAAGTAATGATGGCTTTACTATAGTATGTGTTACAACGAACTCCAAGAAACATGGAGCGAAGCTTGCTTGGTTCCTTAGTTTAGGGGCTGCGACAACGCGGTCATGTAGCCCCGTGTACAATGGGTGTGTGTAGAATCTGTCTGATAACCGGTGTTAATTGTGATGGCTGTATTGATGTGTGTTATCTGTTTTTAATTCAAGTAAGGATAGCAGACAATAATTTCACGTAGTTCCTACTTTCGCTACCCAAATGCTACCGTCCACGACAACAAGCTGTGCACTTGGCTACTACTAGATGCCATCGCAACCAGCGCCTGCAAATTTTGCTACTCACAAGTTTCGTTAGTGGAAGGTTCTTTTACATAAATCTATGGCATGGGCCCGTCGGCTTTACTTCGCCTCCGAAGGAAAGCATACTGAGGGATTTTTAACGCTCTTAAAAAATCCGACGACTTCAGCCGGGTTTGAACTCGCGACCTTGGGCATAGAAGCTCAGCATGTTTCCGACTACGCCACCTAAACCGCTGGAGCGAAGCTTATAGATGTAACTTCATGAAGACAGAGCTGGTAGGTTAAGCCGGAGCTCAGACACTACCCGAGGGAAGATGATGTGAAAAGAAAAAGGGAAAAAGGTTTAGGAGTGGAAACGATCTTAGGCAGAGAGGAAGAGAGTCCAAGCTAAACTAATCAAGAAATAGTGAGAAAGAAAAAAGATATACTGCACGAAACTTGCGGAAGCGACTTGAATGAGTGGGAGTTTAGGAATGGATAACGGAGAGAGCAGCGTGAGCTGAGGTTAACGGCAGGCTGTCGCTAAGTGCTCTTTCCCTCCCGAGCGTGAGTACTATGGGGTACTATGAGGAAGGGTGGTGCGCTGGCGAGCAAAGGTATGCCAGATGAAAATGATTTATGTACTTTCTCCTCAAAAGGGTGAGATTTTCTGGAGCATTCTGAAATGCTAAAAATATTTAAATTAGCAGGAATATTTTTATTACCCGACACTGTCGGATCCCCAACAGAAAGGTCGAATGCCCCCGGAGTGGGCAGAGATAAAGCAACTTTCGGGCTTTTAATGAAGTTTTTATTATTAGTAGTAGAAATTATTAGAGAGAACCAAGTGCCATTCTTGAAATTGCTGAATTCAAAAGCTTCGACAGGTTGCCGCGTGGTGAGCTGGGGTTGAATTGCAGAGGGTAAATAACTGAAACAAACTTACATAAAACAAATAGATGTTCAAAGAAAAGGGAATACAAAAAGGGTCAATGTTGGTGTCTGCGAGAAGGGAAATAAAGTAACTAATGAAAAGGAAAAGGAAAGAGCAGCGACTGCTAACTCTAACTAAATGTGTATTCCAAGGAATACACCAAGAGGCCATCGTAGGAGAAACTCCCCGAGTCCTTTGGAGTTCGAGTGTAGTTCCATCTTCCAATTCACTATTAGGAAAAAATGGGGCTGTTTTGAAAACCACCCATCCTGCATAATCATCTAAAAGAAGTGTACAGACTTCTGATTGAGATTCATAAGTAAAAATACCGTAACGCATAACCTAATTCTTTAATAATCATGTTTAATACGGCGAATGGCCCAAGGAATTACAAAATACGTGAATTATTCCTTACTTAACTCAGTCGAGGGCATATTTCTTTTTTGTCAATGGGATATATGATATCTATCGCATCGCATTGCCCATATGCAAATGTACAGTATATTTTGAGGGTTTATTGGATTAATTGCATATCCTGAACATAAGAGCATCTTTTAGCGAATACATTCGTAATTAAGTTCGATTTAAAATATATTAAACAAAATAGGTTTCACCTGCGTGTTGGACATCCGTAGTAAGCAACTTTCTGAGCAAGAGATGACGAGATAACAGTATTTTATGCCATGCATTTCAAGAAATAGATGGCTGTCCTTCATTTTGAGGTTGAAGGCCTACGCCCCTGAGGACGACCGAAGCAGCGTTGGCAATACACAATAAATGGTGACTTAAAAATTATCGGCCTAAATTCAGCTGACGCACGAAACCGGACAAAATGGAGGTCAATGACCAAAAAAGCGGACCCTGCACCAGCGGGACAACGCTAGGAAGAAGAATAATATTAATAAGAAGAAAATTTCAAGAAATAGAAGGGGTGGGATATTCCTTTCACCATCTGGGTAGTAACTCTTGTAAGAAAATTTCTGAGCAACGGATGACGACATAACAGTATTATACGCAAGCATACTGCCTCAAAATGCCAAAAGAGAAGGGCAACAGAAAGTATTTATTAAATCAGTGGGTGTCAGGTAATAGTGATTAGCGTTGTCGTCTATTGTCAAGTATTCTCGAAGGAAGTGAAATGAGAAAAGAAATTTCAACTCGAACAACATGCAAAAACGACCGCACATATTACGGCCAAGGAGTGGAAGAAGTGAGAATAAGGTTGGGTCATTGTTCAGTGCATATTTTTCAATTTTAATGCATATTTTCTACATTTTTAGTTCATAATTGCATGCAAATTTTAATGGGTTTTAGTGCATAAATCCCGGTCCCTAGTGATAAGTCTTACATTGGCAGCACTTATGATGAAACCCGTGAATAGCAAAACGGGTCTCAGAATGGCTCAATCGTAACCGCTTTGTCGTTGTCATCGCTTCAGTAGAGTAAAATTCTTCTCATATTTCCTCATTCTTCCTCTTCAGTTCGTCCAAGAGGCCTCCATAGCTCGCTGTGAAAGACAGATGTATCTGAATCCGTAGGTTCTTTAATGAAAATCCACAGCCTGCTTCCAGTCGACTGACCGGGTCAGGGAATTTGTATGAATGAAGCCCCCATCTAGCGGCAAGGATATGAACTGTGCCGGCTGCCAAGGCCTGTCGCATTCCCCTTGGGCAATGATTAAATGAATGACAGATGAAATGAAATGATAGCGGAGAGTGTTGCTGGAATGAAATTTATTTGTGACAGGGAAAACCGGAGTACCCGGAGAAAAACCTGTCTGCCTCCGCTTTGTCCAGCACAAATCTCACATGGAGTGACCGGGATTTGAACCACGGACCCAGCGGTGAGAGGTCAGCGTGCTGCCGCCTAAGGCCTACAGGTTCTTTAATGTACAACCTAAATATCCTTGTCTTGCTGGTGGTTTTACGGGTCGAACATTGAGAACATTTGCCCCAAGAGTTCTTTTCTTCTGTTAAAAAGTTACAAGTGTGGTTTTTCTCTAATTTTGAAGAAACCCACACACTTCCATGCTGCATTTAATGTCCGATTTTATCGTTGGCATATCATTTTGAAAAAGCATTAAATTGTGATATGTTTTGGTTGCATTTCTCATTTATCGCGATTGTGAAAATCTTCTGGATCGCAAGGGTTCTTATGGTTATATGGTGTGAGATTGATTCCAGTCGCAAGGATTTGATCATCTTTCTTGATACAGAATAACGACCACATAAAGGCTTTTAGCAAACAGGAAGGATTGTTCCTAGGCGGTATACAGCGTGGCGAGGTCAATTCAGGAGTCAATGAATCTCATTAATTCTCGTCGTCACATCGGCTTGAATATGTTTACCATAACATTCAGTATCCAACAGTGAAATCTCTGCACCGGCACTACACCTGTATTCTCATAGACACACATGGGCTTGAACATGTTTACCATAACATTCAGAATAGCCAAATTTAATGTCTGCTCTTACACGTGTATTCTGTAGACAAACACATGGGCTTGAATATATTGTATAAGATAACATTCAGGGTAGCCAAATTTAATTTCTGATCTTACACGTGTATTCTGTAGACAAACACATGAGCTTGAAATTGTTTACCATAATATTCAGGGTAGCCAAATTCAATTTCTGCTCTTACACTGTATTCTGTAGACAAACACATGGGCGTTAATATGTTTACCATAATATTCAGGGTAGGCAAATTTAATTTATGCTCCTACACGTGTATTCTGTAGACCGGGGTTGCCCAATCTTTTTTTTAAACTAAGGGCCACATTGTAAATAGTTGGGGGACCTTGCGGGCCAATGACACTCCGGGGGGTTTGAGGTGTATGGAATTCTTTTAAACAAATATAGGTGCAATATGGTGAGTTTTGTGACTGTCTGAGCTTAGTTTTCTTAGTATTGTTGCCATTTTCAATATTTATTTGTAGTGAATAAAAAATAAAACACTAAAAATAAATTTAAATATTTTTAATAAATCACTTTAAAATAGAAGTACGATGATCCTCCCTATATTATTCTGCTAAGGTCCCATTCCAGTTTTGTACCGAAAATAAGGTCCTGTTAACACCAACCTACACATATGGGGTACCTACAGGTTCCGCATAACCCCATGTGTGCCCGAAACGCACTCACTTCCTCTTCAAATGCCTCACAATTAAATAAATACCTTAAAAAGTACATTTACAATGGGAGCACCGTAACCTGGTGAGCCTGCCGCTAGAGCTCAAGGCAGCGTGGTGGCGGCAGCCATCTGGTGGGAGCGCGGCGTACTGCTAGCTGAGGAGTCTCTCAGCAGATGGCTCCGGTGTGGTCTCGCCAAGACTTCCTCTAGGGTTCAATCCTTTGCAAATGTAAAAATTGCTGTAGAAGAAACTTCCGAGCAAACAATAACCGATGAATTCGTTGTAACATCGAATATTGTCTACAAAGAGGTGCTGTGACAAGTACGAAACACTGTTCTACATAATTCTTTTTGTTCTTCTCATGTACGTATGCCGTTTAACAACAATAAATACATTTCTTCAATATTAAAAAATTCGTTCTCCTACATTATTCCTAATACCCCATAAACCTACATTCACGTCGCGAAAGCTCGCACGGGCCCATTAGTATTCAATACACTCATACAGCCTGAATGACAAAGAGCGAGTATTTATGTTTATTAAACACAATAAATAATCAAATTATGAAATAAAGTTCATGATAATTTAGTTGAGTGCGACGACTGGAACTTGTTTCAAAGTTTTGACAACACGGCGTGGGCCGGACAAAATAGTCTCGGCGGCCATATCCGGCCCACGGGCCGTAGGTTGGGCAGTCCTGCTGTAGACAAACCCTGGGCCTCAATATGTTTACCATAATATTCAGGGTAGCCAAATTTCATTTCTGCTATTACACATGTATTCGCAGGGCCGGATTTAGATTTTATGCGCTTCTAGGCCCGTGCGTTTTTGCCGCCCCCTCTCCATACCATCGTGAAGGAGTGAGAATTTAGACCTCAGTAAAGTCTTTGTGAAGGTAATTATTATTTTAATGTATCGGGAAGTAAATTCAATTAAATAAATTACAATAATGAGAGAATCAACTGTTTATAAATTTCTATGTATTAACTATAAATAAATAGGCAACGAGATATTAAAATAAGTTTAAACAATTTAACACTTATTATACACTTACAGATATTCAGATACACATACACTCTACATCATACAACCTACAACTATGCATAATGAATTATTCAATTAAACTGATGACTATTAATATTCAAGACTTATATTTTCTCCTAATTAATCATAAAACATTCCTGTTCTAAAGCTGAAGTCGAAACATCTGCTGTTGCAAAACATTTGTTGGACGTAGACGTGTATTGTAGTCTATAACATTTTATGGACATTTTCTGACCACAACAAAATGCGGATTAATTTTGCGCCCCTCTGCATGGCGCACCCCTAGGCCGAGGCCTCTGGGGCCTATTGCTAAATCCAGCCCTGTGTATTCTGTAGACAAACACATGGGCGTGATTATGTTTACCATAATATTCAGGGTAGTCAAATTAAATTTCTTCTCTTACGCGTACGTTCTGTAGATGAACTTATGTGCTTGATTATGTTAACCATAACATTCAGAGTACCCAAATTTAATTTCCGCTCTTACACGTGTGTTCTCTAGACAAACATAATAATAATGTTATTTGTTTTACGTCCCTTTTAACTACTGCGGTTTTTAGAGACGCTGGGGTGCCGGAATTTTGCCCCGAAGGGGACCTTTAACGTGCCAGTACATCTACTGACACGGCTCCGTCGCATTTGCGCACCATCAAATGCCAGCTGACTGTGCCAGGATTCGATCCTACAACCTTGGGAACAGCAAGCGAGAACGTACCGCTGGCATATTCTATGGAATATACGTCTTGAAACAGTTAGCGGTCACCGCTCTTTACTTTTCTTTCTTTTCATTCACGTTCTTTTATTTCCCTTCTCGTAGACACCAGCAGTGACCTTCCATGTATTTCAGTTTCTCTGTACATATGCTTATCCTGTTTGAAAGTTTGTTTCAGATGTGCATTTTCCTTGTAAGCCTCTCCACAGCTCTCCATGCGGCAATTCGTATTTCAGTTTCTCTGTACATATGCTTATCCTGTTTGAAAGTTTGTTTCAGATGTGCATTTTCCTTGTAAGCCTCTCCGCAGCTCTCCATGCGGCAATTCGTTGAACCCCTTGATCCAGTCATCTCAAGAACCACGACTGCAAGTTCTACAACTTTGAAGTAGATGGCGCCCTTTTCGTTATCGACAATCTTCATGAAGACTTCTATTCTATGCATCGAAATTATATTACGTATATTTTTTCTTTTTATATGTTACCTACTCTGTATCTGTTCCTTTGTTTCCCTCGCCCTTCCCCTCGTCGCTCTGACTCTCTGAGTGTCTGGATATCTCGTACATTCCTACCACGGGGCTATAGTGTGAGAGTCCAGCTGTCTTCTCAGGAGAAGCTTACTTTTCAACCATGTGTTGAACTTTTAAATAGACGCCATGTCTTAAAGTTTGTGTAACGGCTGGCCGGAAACATCAACTACGCTACAATGAGAAGATAAGTAACCACCTAAAGTGGTTTTAAAACACATTTTACGGGTTTTAAACTAGTCCAAAGGGTTTTAATGAATACTTTCAGCAGTATTTAAACTTTCACATTATTGTGCACTCTCCTAACAGCCCTACTAGGGAAATGTGTTTATCTTCTTAGGCTTAACTAAGCTTGCCATTGAAAGTCCTGTAAACCTAGTACTTCTTGTACGAAATAAGGGGGATACGTTCTCTCCACCGAGGGAATTCGGCTAAACTCATAGCTGTCTGAAAACATAACTTTCCTTCCTTCGTGGGTTTTCTACTCGCCCTATTCAACTATAATTTCAACTCTAGAAACTTCAATTTGCAATAGACTCAAAACAGTGAAAAACTATACTCTATAACGTCAAATTACTGCTAACTTTCAACTCAAATTGAACTATAAACTGCAATAGTGACATTTCACTCATGTTCAACCAAACTGTCAGTGCTACGAAAGGTGATCGTATGGCTATCTTCCGCGCCGCGTTCCGTCCGATATAGTAAAATCTGCCAGGCTTTAATTCCCCATTTCCTATTTCCCCAATTTTCCTATTACTAACAATTTAGTGTAATTTAAATATTTTTCTTGTAAGCTACTATGAGGCTTTGCCTATAAATAGGCTCTCTCCCATTTTTTCATGTATTACATCTCGTAATTACTGAATAAATACTCTATGTGGTTATAAATCCACATTTTAATCCACACTTTCATTTTCCTGCTGCGTTCAGGAATTTTGAATTCGTTATTTCCCAATTGTTAAAACGTTTGTATCTCTTCTTATATAATCGAGGCTTCACTAATGTGACCTTTCCAATCTGTATTTAACACATCGTAATTACTGCTTCAATAATCGAAGTGGTTATAAATACACCTTTTAATCCTTTTTTCTTCTCCTGCTGTGCCCAGGAATTTAAAATCATATGTTTAAAGCTCCGTTCGCTTTACTACAAAGGCATTCTAATTAAGAAATGGTACGCTATTTAACCAATCTTACGCAATATCTAAACATTTTGTAAAGTTTCTTATTATTCTTAGTATAGGTCCTAGACCTCTTTATTGTAAAAATTGTTTGAAAACCTTTGTAAGGGATCTTATTATTCTTGTTATAGGTCTATGACCTTCGAATTGTACTAATGGTTCCAAAATCTATTATTGTTGAGGCAATTAAAATTGCTATACTTTCTTGGAGTTCAATTATATTTCTCGAAGAACTGTTAGGTATGGCCTACATTTCCCTATTTCTAGCCTATTTTCATTTATGAAAAAAATAGGCTTATGAGATCACCTTTTGTCCGTGTGTCTGTGTGTGCGTGTGTGATTCGTGTAAATGTGCGTGTGTCCCCCTAATAACTTCTAAACGACTGGAGAGATTTCAATGAAAATCGGTAAGTTCATAGCACTATTCCGGACGACCGCGACCGTGCCCTTCAAATTTTGTTAGGTTTCACCAATCCAACTTGGCGGCTGTTCGAAATATTTCACCAGCATTCAATATCTCCGAAACTATTACCGGTATCACCCTGAAGTTTTGTACGGAGATAAAGGGCACCACTGGAAGTTCATCTATGAGACTTTCAAAAACCGGTTAACTACAAAACGTACATGGCGGCCAAGCAAATTTGAAAGTTTTAAATAGACTTTTCTCGCGATTTAATGATCCAAACGCAATGAAACTTGGTACAGGAAATGTTTATACGCATTGTAATGCACTGGTATCGAATTTAGTTCAATTGTTTACATAACCTCAAGATGGCGGCTGTGCGAATTTTAAAATGAAGTTTTTATTTCTTGTGTCGTAATCATGCGATCGAAGTGAAAGTTTGAATAATGAACCTACGCAATAATTTTCCATTAATGGTGCATGACTCTATGGCCTATACATATAAAAATCCAACATGGCCACCATCCGAAATATTTAGACGGCTCTGTATATCTACGAATCTATTATAGCAATCAAACTGAATTTTTTAAATGTTCATAGGGACTATGAACATAAGTTCACCTATAGGACTTTCAATAACCTGGTGATCACAAATCCAACATGGCGGCGATGCAAAGTATAAATATTCACATGGAAGTTTCTCGCAATTCAACCATCCGAGTGCAGTGAAACTTGGTACAGTAAATCCTTATACAAATGTTAATCCACTGGCATCCAATTTATTTCAATTGTTTCCATAACCACAAGATGGCAGCTGTGCGGAATTTTAAAATCTCGTTTTTACTTCTTGTGTCCTAATCATGAGATTGACGTTTGAATGCTCCACGTACACAATGATCTTCATGTAACAGTATATAAAAATCCAACATGGCGACCATTTTGTATGTTGATAGTGGCTATTAACATAAGTAGGAATATGAAAATAGGCTTTAGTTCTTCACGGAACTACTTGTTTTCTCTCGAATTACTTCCTGTATTTAAGGAAATAACCCTGAGTACTGAATGCTAGGTTTAACACAAATTCAATCATTGGTTGTGTTTATAGCAAAACTTCTGCTACCATCGCTCATAAAGCTTACTTTATCTATTTCTTGTAAATCATTAAAGGCAAGTATAGCTTGCTCAGCCAGCTTCCTACTTGAAGTGATTCCTGCTTTGCCCTACGATTTACTACTTTGAATTTTGGTTTTGTCTAAGTTAGGTTTGGGTTTCTGAGCCTGTTCTAAACTTTTAGTCGGCAATCTCCTGGATAAATGTTTAGCCTACTTTAAACGCAACAATTGTTTCCTTTTAATAATTTCTACTAATGACAATAATCTTACTAAAAGCTATGAAAGCGCTTCATCTCAGTCCACTCTGTGGGCATTTGGTTTCTCGCTTAGGGATCCATCCTTGGTGGGGAAAAAATTATTCCTGTCAATTTTAATATCCTGAGTATATTAGAATACTCCCTAAAACATTTCCTTTCAGAAATGAAAAGAAATAATTCAACTTTCCCTTGTTTGTATTTCCTAGCCAGCGAACTGTGTACCTACATAATACCCAATTTTCCGTTTGCGAGGGGCGGTACACTTAGCGCCTGCCTGCTGGCAAACTCAGCTAGCGTTGCTCGCACCATTATACTTGCTTATAAGTACTTTGTTATACACACTATTGGCCGCTCTATACGTAAGCAAGACTGTGTTTTCTTTATCAGTTTCATTCTTCAAGTTTTTGTCAGTTTTTTTTGACAATTAATCAATCTTTAAAAAATGCCCAATTAATAACTCAGACTTTCGAGGCTAGCATTTGCTTTCTCGCCTTGCACCCACGAGCCTTAATCAAAACCATACTATTTTTTTTTTCATTATCTAAACTGTATTACTTCTCTCTTTGCTTGGATTCGTTCCTTTCTACCCTGAGTTCGTTTCTATTCCCAAGCTCTTTCCTTTTTCATATCATCTTCCCTCCGGTAGTGTTTAAGCCTAGGCTTGATCTACCAACCGCTGAGCCACGCAGCTAGTGTAGGCAAACGCATGTACTTGATTATGTTTTATTTTTATTTTATTTTCTTATTTTTTTAAATCTTTCAGCGTCCCGGTATGGCGTTTAGTGCCGGGAGTGTCGGAGGACATGTTCAGCTCGCTAGAGTTTGTAGCTGCTTCTACACGGACACCCATGGGGTGAGTTACAAGTATCGTCGCGTGTGGAGTGTTGTCTGGGGAGGAAAGTGTGAATGTAAGGACAAGGAAATGGAAGGTAGTGGCTGTGGCCTATAGTTAGGGACCAACCCCGGCATTTGCCTGGAAGGAAGATGGGAAACCACAGAAGACCATCTTCAAGGTTACCGGCGGGGGATTCGAATCTCCTCGCCTCCGAGATGTGAGCGATAGGAAAAATGAGTTATCAATTTGACCGTTAA
Source organism: Meconema thalassinum (assembly GCA_946902985.2). NCBI lineage: Eukaryota > Metazoa > Arthropoda > Insecta > Orthoptera > Tettigoniidae > Meconema > Meconema thalassinum. Next base: position 611,916,484 of record OX336390.1, read on the forward strand.
TAATTTCTTTGTAGGAATTGTTATGCTGAACAGTAGTATCTATATAAAATTGATATATATATTGAACCCTAGGGTGTTATGCTGACTGATATCGAACATGGATCTCAGAGACTGTGATCTCAGTATAAAGGTTCCACCAGGGAACGAACCCGAGATCTGCTGAGGGAGTTTCCGTGTAAAAAAAACCCTAGAGAAAAGTGTATATTTAATCACTGGTGTGATTCCAGTTGATAATGACATTATGTATTAAAATAATGCAGGAAATTGAACGAAATACAGCAGTATTAGACTACTTGAAGTAGGCTATACTGGACTTGGAGCACGGAAAGTGCAGAGTTTGACGTTTAACTAATTGGCCCAGAATTGTGGGAGGTGCAGCATGGAGCCACGTCCATCTTACTGACCTCGTTACGTCGTCTGGAGGAGGTTGGGGGCCTGAATAATGACCCAGTTTCTCCCCGACTGAGAATGGATGTAAGAAGGGGGTGGGAAGATCCCAAGGAAAATCATTGATTACTCATGATTGGAGTAACACAATGACATGAGAGTGGCACACAGATGAATCTTTAGCCAGGAGGCTAATTCTAGAGCCTTTAATCTGCGAAATTGACGCATATTTAATGAAGTGCGGAAGAACAGAGACTATGGTTGTTCGCGGCTTGGTTTTAACGAGGTTGCCAGGGATTCCCAGGGAGATAGCGTCCCCACACTGTGGAGAAAGGAATTAATATTAATTAATTGGCCGAGCGATTTTTCAGCACGCAGACAGTTCTGGGATCAGTGAAGGAAAAGGAACCCGATGAGCATGGTTTCGAGACCAGAATCGTGCTGAGAGAGGAGTCGAGATTTCGCGGGAAAATTTAGCTCTACTTTTCGTGGGAATCCAATATAAGGGAGTCGACCCTTGGCAGAGTCTCAGTCTTCCTCAGTCTAACCTCAGTCTTACTCAGTCTTACTCAGTCTTTAGCTCAGTCATCACGCCAGTCGCACGCCAGTGTTGCAGCCAGTCTTAACGCAGTTTACACAGTTGGACATAGTTTGTCACCGAGAGTCGCAAACAGTCGTCGCTACACAGTTTTTGTAAACAGTACGAACAATGGCGTGTTCACTTAGGAAGCAACGTGTGAGAGAAGTTGCAGAACTATTGTAAATAATAATCTATGTAAAGTTATGCACAGTGTTAAGCGCAATGTATAAAATTATTGACGGATCATACATGTCTAATTACGATGGAATGCGCTAAAAGAAACCTTACGAAGCATTTGGTAATGTCTTTGAATACCAAATAATAACGCTCAGGACGGAAGTTAGCATATTTATGCGAATCAGGAAGCTTACCGTAGGAGTATGGATAAACTGTTGGTGAATTCCGAGGGCAAGCGAACCAGACTTTCAATCAGGAGTTGGTAGGAGTACGGGAGATGCCGTCGACACCTGCAATTTTGGATATCTTTGCTAGGGAATTTCAACCAAGGAAAAGTGTACGGAGTGACGTGTGTTATGTAAATTATATGTGAAATGTCTTTTAAATTAATAGTTTAATAAGTGTTTTAAAGTGTCATGTGTGTTGGAAGCAATAGCTTCGTTATAGAAATGCAAAGTGTCGTGTGGTTAACGAAAAATATGTGTCAGAAAATGTGTGTATTCGAGATGAAAATGTCGCACTAATCTGCATATGGCAGGAGACCAGGAAGGATGTGAGTGGTTGGAACCACCGTGACGAAGCCTTAAGATATGTGAGTACCCCACAAATTATGTAAGTAGAAATATAGGCCACTGCATGTAGTGTGATTTCAGAATTATAAAGATGCCAGTAAGAATCAGAGTAGGAGATAGACTCTCCAAGTTTACTCATTATTAAGTTGATTTTAATAGATTTGAGATGTTATTTTGCATCAGTGAGTGGATTATCGTTACCACTATGAATTAAAAATGGCAAATCAGTTATGTAAATGTCACGAACATGGTTGTTCGATTTGTAAGAGGAGTTGTGTCGGATTTTGGTAAATTTATGTCAGTGAGAATAATAATAATAATAATAATGAATATAAAAGGTATGAATGAACGCATCAGGAAAAATGTTGTAAACAAGAAATATTTACGCTAAAGGGCAAGACTTATCGATCTAAGCAGTAAGATTATACAGTAAGATTACGTTACGGGATTAAGAAAAGAGTTTGATATCAGAATATTGTATTAATGGGAATATAATTATGCCAGGAAATGGAAGAGCTTTTAGTGAATTGAATTTTGCAGCTTATGTGAAAAGCTTATAGAGTAATTGATAGATTTCTCATGGTAATTATAGGATGCAGATCATAGCATTAGGAGGGACCAGGGTATCTATTCTTCGTATGAAATCTCGTATGCCGTGGGCGTAATGAGAGATGTACTTTATGCCAGAGCGTATATAGTGATATTGACCCTAGCTCTGATGATGGATATGTGAATGTTCCGGGTTCGAATCCCGTGATAGGTGGGAGGAAAACAATGGACACCTCTTGCACACTATCTGATTCCCCGAGAACTATTTGTTGAGTGATTCGGCTCGTTGAAGCGAATCCCAGACGGCAGCATGGGCTGGCCGCAATATTTATTAAAGATACCGGTTACCTAATGGACTAATGTGTTATGAATCTCGTGCCTTTATGTTGAAATGGGCCTATTTTGGAGCCAATTATTATTATTCTCAGTGCAGGAGTAAATGTGAAAGCTCATCCAGAACCTATTTGCATAATATTCAGCTAAAATCCATTGAGATATGTGTGTCACTGGGACCACAGTATTTGTCTGTTAAAATCTTTTACTGCTTGGGGGGAAAGCCTTCAGACAGGGAAGCGAGGGGGAGGTAATGTAGGACCTCACTCCACTTCTATTGTGTACCGGCCGCTCGGGAAGAGGGTGCGGACGGTCAAGTGAACCACGAAAACGAGTTTTAAAGGAACAGATTTTAGACCCTGTTAATGACATAAAATGAAACATTGTTATATTGAGTAATGAAGTCATGTGGTTTAAGAACACATTGATAATTATAGATTATCCTGATGGTTCATGATTTTAGCTATCTAACGAATGGTTAGACGTTGCATTTGTACTGTCACTGACATCTGTTTCTGAAGTGGGTTACCAGATGCCACAGGCTACGCGCGCAAAGGTAGTTTAATAGTACCGTCCGACACAGCGTTAACTAATGGTTTTAATATGAAATCACACACGGCATGCAGTGGAACTATATAAATAGAGGAAGTGTAGGGGTAGCTTACATAATTATGGAGTTGTACGTAGACTGCTGTGCAACACCAGAATAGGCTAATGCATGTAAAGCATTTGGTGGGAAGAGAAAGATCAAAACACACACACGATACACATTATTGTCAAATTAAGACAAGGTTCAAGGAATGATTAATCTTGTAGAATTAACGAAGTCACATTGGATGACAGAAGAATTAAAGTACAGTTTGTTTCTGAAGTTGTATGTGCATCAGCGCACTAGAGTACTTTGTAAAGTTCACATAAGGGTAAAGGTTTGTGTTATAATATGATTTTATTATGATAATATTATGTTCATATTTGTGGATTGTGGAAATAAGTTTGTTTGTTTTATTTTTGTGGTTGTGGGATTTGTTTTGTTTGTGTGAAGCCATGAAGTTTATTACAGAATTAAAGTTTTAGAATAGAGTTGTACCTTATCATTGTAGAGTTGATACCTTTTAGCCTCAAATCCAAAATATGCAACTGCTACAGTGGGAGAACGGTACACGCTCGAGCCCTGATGCTAGCTGGAGGCAGAAGCATATTTTCCATCGAGATTACTCACATGGGTACATGGAAATTGATGTCTTGTACAGTGATTTGAGCTATAGGTACAACTGAAGTCGGTCTAGATCTAATGCACGCAACTCTATTAAAGTAACAATTAACATGAAATAGGGAATGACCGCACCTAATCTAGCTAAGCTCCGATACGAACAATATAAATTTTGATAGATCCACTTTAATTTATCATGACCCAAGCAACGTGGAGCGGTACTAACTCATTATGGAACCGCCTGCGTTAGTGCAATATGAGCGATCTTGGCATTGCACGAACCGGTCATTGCATTTATATATCATGTCGCCCGTGTGTGGGCAAAGCATGAGCATCATATCTCTCTTATTTATCATGGCGAGACCCAAGTGGGGCATTCGACAGTACAACCGAGACCTTGGAGGGTTGCTGCGATGTCTTAACGTGGACCACCTCCCAAATGATGCCACTTATTTATCATGGCGCCAAGAGTTCGTGGTGCTTATGGGATTTAGGGAAAACCCATAGATTTTTTATGGTATTTCATGGGGAAAACCATAGTAATTGTTTTTTTTCCCTCAAACTGTGTTTGAGTGATTTTTGAGTTCAGTAGGCTTTTGATGTAACGCAGAATCTCTCTATTGAGAAGAGGATTACCCAAGGGTATGAGCGCTACATACCAGATCCACAATTTATCATAATATTGACAGGTTTTGTACGACTTTACAATATGTGTACAGTGTTTGATCTTTCTCTTCAAAACGTATCCACACATATTTCCAGGAAGCCTGCCTGCATCTCACAGTATATTATTGTAGAAATGTCAAGTACAGAGGAGATCCTGCAAGTGATTGCAGGGTTGAAACAGCATTTTGACGCTGCTAATATACAGAATAGGCTGGACGCTAAGGCTTTCCAGGATGAAATAAACACTCGTTTAGATGCCAATCAGGAGGCAATTAATCATAACCAGGTTGAATTAAGTAACCGTTTATATGCCAATCAGGTTGAAATAAACAACCGATTGGACGCAAATAAGGTTGAATTAAATGATAAGTTAGGTCAAATGCAAGAGGTAATTAAGACCGAAGTAACAGAAACTGTTGTAAGCATTGTATCAGAAATGCAGGTTAAAACAGATAAACGTTTCGAGGCTATAGAAGCCAAGCTCGAAAGTAACTTACAAGCGTGTAAGCATGCTCAGGATGAAACCAACAGTAGGTTAGATGCGCTGTCTAACGACATTAAGGATATTCAAATCCAAAATGAGGCGAATCTCGAACGCCAAGCGAAACAATTTTCAGAATTTACGAGAACGGTAGATCAGAGGTTAGAGGAGAACGACTCTAAATGGGACCAGAAATTGAAAAGCTATGCTAGAGCAATTAACGGTGACCTCAAGAAACAGGATCAGAACATATTAGATCAATGTCAGGAAATAAGCGAGATTAAGGCTATCGCTAATGAAAGTAAAGAGCTAGTAAGCAACGTGAAAGGTCAGATGGGCAAAGTTCATCAAGAACTGGACCAAGTTCAAAGCGATATTGTTATAGTTAACAAAAGGCAAGAGGAGAATAGAAGTGAGATCATCAAGGTCCGGAATGAATTGTCAAAAGCCAATGGACACATTCAAGAGGAAATTAAAGGGCTGAGAGAAGAACTCGAAATAAGAGAAGGCCAGAAGACAGAGGCAAGCGACAAGACCCTTGCTCAAATTAAGGAAGATGTAGAGGATGAAATCTCCCATATCAAACAAAGTCTGAAAGAAGACAAGGAGAAAATATTTCAAGTAGCTGAGGAAAATCGAGATAGACTTACCCGAATCGAGAAGGAGGTAATTATTCGACTTGAAAGAGCGGAAATGCGCCACAATCAAATGGAGACTAGGATAATCGCACAGGAGGAAACCCTTATGAAAAGTCCTAAGTCAAGTGAAGGCAGCAGGGAAGATATGAGGAAAACAAGGTGGGCAGACTTAGAAACCCAACTTATAATCAGGAATGCTACAGGCCCAGGCGAAAGTCCTTATATGACGCCAGGTGTACCAATTGCAGCATCAACGCCACATGAAAATGCTACGCACACCCAGGTGATAAACATAATCAGGGCAAGCGAAGAAAAACCAAGGAAGTTCTCAGGTAGCAACTGTAATATGACACCAAAATATTGGTTGAAGGAAGTGTCTGAATACCTGAATGATGCGCGGATACCGCCAGAGCGCAGGCTACGAGCCATTGAGAAACTAACAGAGGGAGAATGCGCATTATGGTTTCGCAGTTTCCGGTATACTTTCGATACTGTTGAGGAGTTTCGAGAGGCATTTTTGAAACGGTTCTGGGATCCAGCCACACAGCAAAATTTGAGACTGGACTTGTATTCCAAAAGATACAGTACCAGCAACCCAACGAAGTACGCGGAGTTTTTCATATCTCAGATGTGTCGTTTCAAAGAACTGGATCAAAACCCGAGCGAGCTGGAATTATGTATTGCTATCGCCAAGCAGCTTCCATACGAGATCCAAAGACTGCTAATCTCGGCGAATGCGAAAACGGCTATAGAAATGGAGGCAGTTCTTAGACAACTGGACCTCACAACAGCAAATACGATGCGTCAGAGTCGAACCGTGGAACAGGTACACGTGACCAACACGCAGACTGACCAACATCAAGCTCCAAGGAACAACAAACCTACGAGCACTGAAACACTAGATTCCAACGGACGTCCATGGGAACAGGAACCCAGAAGATGGCAGCCAAAGTACAAAGGGAATGCTAGTAGAGGAGGAAGAGGCCGAAATTCGTGGAATAGGCAGAATACCAGGGGTAGACCGTACCAAAACAATGGAGGTAACAATGGCCAAGAAAGCAATAATAGAAATTGGAGACCCCAAGAAAGAAGAAGGAACTTCGATGACTAGGTAGAGGAACGATATCACGCTTCATTGCGATACATCGAGGAAAGGGGAGATGAGCCCCAGAAACAACAAGTCCGCTGGCAAGAAGCTATGCAGAACAGGACATCGCCAGACAGATATGGAGATGGAGCTAAGAGTTTGGAGCTACAGCGCAGCGAACAGGAGAGAAGAAACTCCAAGGGGACGGGCGCTGAAAAAAAAAACGCCAAAATTAGGAGAGTTCAAGACTGATGGATGGAAATCTGTTAACATCATCAATTGGATAGCCAAACCAGAAGAGCTAATCGAGGATACAGGAGGATCACAGGTCATGGTCAAGAGAGAATTGCCTATTATGATTGTAAGAGTGGCAGGATTGAAAATAAGAAGTCTGTTAGACACCGGTTCTACAGTGAGCCTTATGACACAAGCTTTATTTAATGAAATAGCCCAGAGAGAGAATGTTTTGAAAATACCGATCTCTAGTGTCAAAATAAGAGGGGTAATTCCAGACAGAACGATGATATGTAAATATCAGGTATTCCTAGATTTACAGATAGGAGGCTCTATTTTCTCACAGAATTTTCTATTAGTAAACAAACTGCCTTATAACCTACTTATTGGGGCAGAATTTATAAGGGAATACAGAGTGATAATAGACCTAGCACAGAACAGGGTTATGTTCCATGTGAATGAGGAAGCCGAAGGATTGGAGGTCGCACTCAATGAGATTGAACCAGGGTCAAGTGAACAAGTATGGCATACATACAGAGACGTGGCCGAGGAAGAAGTGTTAGTTATTGAACAGTTAGAAGAAGAACTAAAAACACTAGCCACAGACCTGGAGAAAGATTTGGAACCCGAATTGGAAGAATATATTTCGGAAAAGCTAGAAGAAGCGAAAATTGGGCTAAAAGAGAAGGAAAATTTAAAGCAGTTATTAATGGAACAGAAGGAAGTCTTTGATTCGAGACCTGGTCGTATAAAGAACTTCACTTATGCTTTCCAAGTCAGTGATTGGACACCATTTAGGCAGAAACCCTACCCTATTGCTGAAAAGCATTATGCCAAAGTGAAAGAGGCAATTCAGGAGATGTTGGAGGCCGGTGTTATTGAGAAGACACCTACGCCTTATGTAAGCCCATTGGTAATCGTACCGAAGACAGACGGGACTGTTAGGGTATGTCTGGACCTGAGATATTTAAATTTGAAGGTTATTCCGGAGTTTGACCAAGTGCCACCTATTAAAGAGATCCTCAGGAAGTTCAAAGGGAAAACTGTATTCACAAACTTGGACATCACATCCAGTTTCCACCATCTTGAATTAGAGAAGAAAACAAGTCTGTTGACAGGATTTATGTTTGATCAACACACATATACGTTTTTAAGGCTACCTTTTGGGTTGAAAACAGCTGGTTCAGCCCTGATAAGAGCGTTAGATCGCAATCTATCAGATGATGTGAAAGAGAGAACCATCAGATATGTAGACGACATTCTACTCACGTCAGAATCTCTGGAGGAGCACATGAGAGACCTGAAGAAGTTGCTAGATGACCTTCGAGAAGCTAACTTCAAGGTTAACATCAAGAAATCGCACTTCTGTCAGAGGGAAGTTAAATTCCTACGGCATGTTATTGATGCAAATGGAGTTAAGCCTAATCCAGATAAATTGGAGGTAATTCGAAATTTCCCTCGACCCACGAAAGTTAAGCACGTCCGACAGTATTTGGGAGTAATTGGATTCTTTTCGAACCACTGCCCAAACTATACTACGACAGTAGCACCCCTGCAGGACCTATTGAAGAAAGGCGGCAGATGGAATTGGACGGAGCAATGTCAGGAAGCATTCGTGAGGTCAAAACAAATGCTTTTGGAATATGTGAAACTGGGATACCCGGATTATACCCAGAAGTTCATCATACAGACGGATGCATCACTCATTGGGATTGGAGCGATGCTATTCCAGGAAAATGTTGACCAGCCTGAAAGGAAAGTTTTTATTGCCTTTATAAGTAGGAGGCTGAAAGCCCATGAGAAAAACTACACGATTACAGAGATAGAGTTGCTCGCAATTTTGTACGCGTTGCAATCATGGCATAAACTCGTGTACGGCTTTCAAATAGTCCTCAGGACAGACCATAAAGCTTTAACATTTTTGTTAAAGACAGACTTGTCTAGCCAGAGATTGACAAGATGGTCCCTGTATATTCCGCAATTCAATGTGGAAATAGAATACTGTCCAGGGAAAGAAAATGTAATACCGGACATATTAAGCCGTTACCCTAGAGAAGAGGAAGCGCTAGCTGTCCAGATTGAGAATCGAGATCAGAAGACGTTGGATGATTTGAGGAATCTTACCAACCTACAACGCGAAGACCCGTGGCTGAAGATGATGATCGATTACTTCGAGGGACGTTTAGCAAGGGGAACTGCAATATACAGAGAGGCAGAGGCATTGGCAACAGATTATGTATGGTATAATCAGATACTGCACAAGTGGGATGATGTAGATCATACACATCAAAGGATTGTGATTCCTGCATCGTTGCAGAGGAGATTGGTGTGGCTAGCACACAGAGCATTTGGACATCCAGGGATAGACAAAATCTGTGCTCTGTTGAAAGAAGCATTTACCTGGCCAAAGTTGAGAGAAACGGTGAGAAATGCTATTAGGACATGTGATCTATGCCAAAGGGTAAAGCCAAATCCCTTTTTAATGAAACAACGACCTATACCGTTGTTACCGGAGAAGCCAAGGCAGCTATTAAGCATAGACAACTATGGACCATTGCCTAGAGCACGTAGAGGCAATAGACACATTTTTGTAGCCATGGATGTATTTTCGAAAATGGTGGTATTATGCCCCATACAGAAGACAAGTTCAAAGCAGGTATTGAAACGCCTGAAAGAGAGAGTTATTCCGATTCTTGGGAAGCCGGATAACATCCTCTCGGACCACGGGAGTTGCTTCACAAGTGCAGAATTTCGTCGAGAACTGGAAACTCTAGGAATTAGGCAGATTTTAGCTACCATTCGCCATCCTGAGGCAAATCCAGTTGAGAGAGTAATGAGAGAGATCCAGAAATACATGAGATCTACTGCTCTGAAGATAATTGGCGTTGGATTGAATTCCTAGAAGTAATTGAATACTGTATAAATAATACTGTTCACGAGGCGACAGGTCAAGTTCCCGTGACTCTACATTTGGATCAGAGACCGGAGAGACCGTGGACGGGTGTCATTCCATTACCAGTAGACGCACAGCCAGGATGAGAATTGAGGATCCAACGAACCTTCGAATATCTCAAAGCACAGGCGGAGAGACGTCAGAGGAGAAATCGTGCGAAGAGGTATCACAGACCGCTTCTCGTCGGACAGAAAGTGTTAGTGCGAAAACCCGCCAGTTCAGATCCAGAGGCACGGAAGTATAAGAAGTTCAATTTTGCATATCACGGCCCGTTCGAGGTGATTAGAGACCTTCAAAACAATGCATACAGGATAAAGCATTTAGAAACTGGAAACGAGGTCATTATGAATGCAGCCAATCTAAAAGTTTATTATGCGCCAGAAGAATTCGACGAACAAGAAGAAGTATTAACAGCACACACCCAAATGAACGCGGCTAGCGAAGTCAGACCTGAACGTTCACGCAGCGAGACGGAACGAGAAGCAGACAGCTTGCCCAGTGTAAGGGACGAACAACAAGAATGCCAGTGTCTGCGAGAATTCTACAAAGAAATGGTTGAAGCGGCGAGGGAGGCCGAGGTCATAAATGCAGCCCTCCGTCGAGAGAATAAACAGCTTAGAGAGAGCGCAGTGTGGAAGGGGGAACTGAACTAACCATACTCGCAGCCAGACGAGGTGATAGACCCCAGACGTAAACACAGACAGTGGTAGACAGTCAGCTGGTTACTTACAGAAAATCACTTGCAATTGATTTCTATAAGTTTTGCAAGGGGAATCTGAACCCTAGGGTGTTATGCTGACTGATATCGAACATGGATCTCAGAGACTGTGATCTCAGTATAAAGGTTCCACCAAGGAACGAACCCGAGATCTGCTGAGGGAGTTTCCGTGTAAAAAAAACCTAGAGAAAAGTGTATATTTAATCACTGGTGTGATTCCAGTTGATAATGACATTATGTATTAAAATAATGCAGGAAATTGAACGAAATACAGCAGTATTAGACTACTTGAAGTAGGCTATACTGGACTTGGAGCACGGAAAGTGCAGAGTTTGACGTTTAACTAATTAACCCAGAATTGTGGGAGGTGCAGCATGGAGCCACGTCCATCTTGCTGACCTCGTTACGTCGTCTGGAGGAGGTTGGGGGCCTGAATAATGACCCAGTTTTTCCCCGACTGAGAATGGATGTAAGAAGGGGGTGGGAAGATCCCAAGGAAAATCATTGATTACTCATGATTGGAGTAACACAATGACATGAGAGTGGCACACAGATGAATCTTTAGCCAGGAGGCTAATTTTAGAGCCTTTAATCTGCGAAATTGACGCATATTTAATGAAGTGCGGAAGAGCAGGGACTATGGTTGTTCGCGGCTTGGTTTTAACGAGGTTGCCAGGGATTCCCAGGGAGATAGCGTCCCCACGCTGTGGAGAAAGGAATTAATATTAATTAATTGGCCGAGCGATTTTTCAGCACGCAGACAGTTCTGGGATCAGTGAAGGAAAAGGAACCCGATGAGCATGGTTTCGAGACCAGAATCGTGCTGAGAGAGGAGTCGAGATTTCGTGGGAAAATTTAGCTCTACTTTTCGTGGGAATCTAATATAAGGGAGTCGACCCTTGGCAGAGTCTCAGTCTTCCTCAGTCTAACCTCAGTCTTACTCAGTCTTACTCAGTCTTTAGCTCAGTCATCACGCCAGTCGCACGCCAGTGTTGCAGCCAGTCTTAACGCAGTTTACACAGTTGGACATAGTTTGTCACCGAGAGTCGCAAACAGTCGTCGCTACACAGTTTTTGTAAACAGTACGAACAATGGTGTGTTCACTTAGGAAGCAACGTGTGAGAGAAGTTGCAGAACTATTGTAAATAATAATCTATGTAAAGTTATGCACAGTGTTAAGCGCAATGTATAAAATTATTGACGGATCATACATGTCTAATTACGATGGAATGCGCTAAAAGAAACCTTACGAAGCATTAGGTAATGTCTTTGAATACCAAATAATAACGCTCAGGACGGAAGTTAGCATATTTATGCGAATCAGGAAGCTTACCGTAGGAGTATGGATAAACTGTTGGTGAATTCCGAGGGCAAGCGAACCAGACTTTCAATCAGGAGTTGGTAGGAGTACGGGAGATGCCGTCGACACCTGCAATTTTGGATATCTTTGCTAGGGAATTTCAACCAAGGAAAAGTGTACGGAGTGACGTGTGTTATGTAAATTATATGTGAAATGTCTTTTAAATTAATAGTTTAATATGTGTTTTAAAGTGTCATGTGTGTTGGAAGCAATAGCTTCGTTATAGAAATGCAAAGTGTCGTGTGGTTAACGAAAAATATGTGTCAGAAAATGTGTGTATTCGAGATGAAAATGTCGCACTAATCTGCATATGGCAGGCGACCAGGAAGGATGTGAGTGGTTGGAACCACCGTGACGAAGCCTTAAGATATGTGAGTACCCCACAAATTATGTAAATAGAAATATAGGCCACTGCATGTAGTGTGATTTCAGAATTATAAAGATGCCAGTAAGAATCAGAGTAGGAGATAGACTCTCCAAGTTTACTCATTATTATGTTGATTTTAATAGATTTGAGATGTTATTTTGCATCAGTGAGTGGATTATCGTTACCACTATGAATTAAAAATGGCAAATCAGTTATGTAAATGTCACGAACATGGTTGTTCGATTTGTAAGAGGAGTTGTGTCGGATTTTGGTAAATTTATGTCAGTGAGAATAATAATAATAATAATAATGAATATAAAAGGTATGAATGAACGCATCAGGAAAAATGTTGTAAACAAGAAATATTTACGCTAAAGGGCAAGACTTATCGATCTAAGCAGTAAGATTATACAGTAAGATTACGTTACGGGATTAAGAAAAGAGTTTGATATCAGAATATTGTATTAATGGGAATATAATTATGCCAGGAAATGGAAGAGCTTTTAGTGAATTGAATTTTGCAGCTTATGTGAAAAGCTTATAGAGTAATTGATAGATTTCTCTTGGTAATTATAGGACGCAGATCATAGCATTAGGAGGGACCAGGGTATCTATTCTTCGTATGAAATCTCGTATGCCGTGGGCGTAATGAGAGATGTACTTTATGCCAGAGCGTATATAGTGATATTGACCCTAGCTCTGATGATGGATATGTGAATGTTCCGGGTTCGAATCCCGTGATAGGTGGGAGGAAAACAATGGACACCTCTTGCACACTATCTGATTCCCCGAGAACTATTTGTTGAGTGATTCGGCTCGTTGAAGCGAATCCCAGACGGCAGCATGGGCTGGCCGCAATATTTATTAAAGATACCGGTTACCTAATGGACTAATGTGTTATGAATCTCGTGCCTTTATGTTGAAATGGGCCTATTTTGGAGCCAATTATTATTATTCTCAGTGCAGGAGTAAATGTGAAAGCTCATCCAGAACCTATTTGCATAATATTCAGCTAAAATCCATTGAGATATGTGTGTCACTGGGACCACAGTATTTGTCTGTTAAAATCTTTTACTGCTTGGGGGGAAAGCCTTCAGACAGGGAAGCGAGGGGGAGGTAATGTAGGACCTCACTCCACTTCTATTGTGTACCGGCCGCTCGGGAAGAGGGTGCGGACGGTCAAGTGAACCGTGAAAACGAGTTTTAAAGGAACAGATTTTAGACCCTGTTAATGACATAAAATGAAACATTGTTATATTGAGTAATGAAGTCATGTGGTTTAAGAACACATTGATAATTATAGATTATCCTGATGGTTCATGATTTTAGCTATCTAACGAATGGTTAGACGTTGCATTTGTACTGTCACTGACATCTGTTTCTGAAGTGGGTTACCAGATGCCACAGGCTACGCGCGCAAAGGTAGTTTAATAGTACCGTCCGACACAGCGTTAACTAATGGTTTTAATATGAAATCACACACGGTATGCAGTGGAACTATATAAATAGAGGAAGTGTAGGGGTAGCTTACATAATTATGGAGTTGTACGTAGACTGCTGTGCAACACCAGAATAGGCTAATGCATGTAAAGCATTTGGTGGGAAGAGAAAGATCAAAACACACACACGATACACATTATTGTCAAATTAAGACAAGGTTCAAGGAATGATTAATCTTGTAGAATTAACGAAGTCACATTGGATGACAGAAGAATTAAAGTACAGTTTGTTTCTGAAGTTGTATGTGCATCAGCGCACTAGAGTACTTTGTAAAGTTCACATAAGGGTAAAGGTTTGTGTTATAATATGATTTTATTATGAGAATATTATGTTCATATTTGTGGATTGTGGAAATAAGTTTGTTTGTTTTATTTTTGTGGTTGTGGGATTTGTTTCGTTTGTGTGAAGCCATGAAGTTTATTACAGAATTAAAGTTTTAGAATAGAGTTGTGCCTTATCATTGTAGAGTTGATACCTTTTAGCCTCAAATCCAAAATATGCAACTGCTACAGTGGGAGAACGGTACACGCTCGAGCCCTGATGCTAGCTGGAGGCAGAAGCATATTTTCCATCGAGATTACTCACATGGGTACAATATAACAGTTTAACCAGCGTAGCGCAATATCCAGTGACAGTTATGAACATGTGCGAGTTAGCTGCTAGCGAGCGAGCCTTTCTCAGAAACAGACGCCAAGGCCAAGGAAAATATTCACGCAACATTAGATGACAACTTTCGAGTAGAGTAGTGTTGCCTGTGTAATTGATTTAGGTTTATTATTTAGTCTTCAATTCATAACTGTTCCCGTGCGAGACCGAGGCAAGTGTCTAGTGTTCCTACATATCATCGCTGAACTTGTAATACCGCGTATCTGTCAATGCTCGTCTTTTCGACTAATTTCCATATGATTAGTCACGTCTCCCAGTCGTATGTGGATATGTCGTCGAACAGTTAATTCACGTGTAGCTTCGGTGGCGTAGTTGATAGCATGCTGAACTTCTATGCCCAAGGTCGCGGGTTCAAACCCGGCCGAAGTCATCAGATGTTTAAAAGCATTAAAAATTCCTCAGTATGCCTTCCTTCAGAGGGGAAGTATACCCGGCGTCCCATGTCATAGATTTATGGCATGATAAAGAACCTTCCCATTAATTATACTTGTGTGAAGCTAAATTATAGGTTAGATTTGACTGACGCTCTTAAGTTCCGACGTTCGTCGCTAGGAGCCGGCTGCGGTGGCATCTAGTAACCAACTTCAGAACTAGTTTGTCGTTAACGGTTGCGTATGGTAACAAAAGTTGGAGCTACTTGACAATTCAATGTCTGCAGTCCTTACTTGTAATAAAAACAGATAACACACACTAATACAGCCATCACAATTAACACCGGTTATCAGACAGATTCTACACACAACCAAAATACACGGGACTACATGACTGCGTTGTCGCAGCCCCTAAACTATGGAACCAACCAACCAGATCATTTCACGTTAGGTTCATTTTGCAGTGTAGAGTCAGAAAGAAAAATGAGCTTTAAATTCATTGTACTATAGAAAAGTATATTTCCGTGTAGTTATGCACTCCTACAGTATACTTAAGTTTAATTTTCCTTTAACGGCGAACACAGGAACATGAACCTAGCGTGAATTGTTCTGTTGGACGGCACATTCACATACGGCTGGAGGCGTGACCAGTCATCAGGAAAATATTGGAAAAAAAAAGTATTGTCAGATACGTGGTATTGGAAGTTCTGCGACGGTATGTAGGTTTTAGGAGCCATTTATTCAGTATTGACTGGGTAATGTAGTGAAAGAATTGCTTTGCAGTCAGTCAACACGATGAAAATTCACAGCCTGTTCCAGTCAATCGACCGAGTCAGGGAATGGAATGAATGAAATCCCCATCTAGCGGCGAGGATATGAACTGTGCCGGCTTCGGCAGCCTCGGAGTCAATGATTAAATGAATGACAGATGAAATGAAATTATGGAGAGTGTTGCTGGAATGAAATTGTGACGGGGAAAACCGGAGTACGCGAAGAAAACCCTGTCTGCCTCCGCTTTGTCCAGCACAAATCTCACACGGAGTGACCGGGATTTGAACCACGGAGCCAGCGGTGAGAGCCCGGTGTACTGCCGCCTAAGCCACGGAGGCTGGCCGTCAACAAAATATTGTGCTCTATTAATTTGGGCGGGGAATAACACTTACTAACCTGGAAAATATAACATATATTAATTATTTTCACACTTTACATGGGAACGCCCCGTTACGCAGTGGCTAGCATTCTTGGCTGTCACGGCGGAGTCCCGGGTTCGATTCGCAGTTCCATTAAAAAGAATAATTCTGATCTCAGGGCTTTACAACAACTCCGCCTCATGATGTAAAAATTAGAAGAGACGGGTTTGATTCCTACCTCAGCTATCCTGGAATAATAATAATAATAATAATAATAATAATAATAATGTTATTGGTTTGACGTCCCTTTTAACTACAGTGGCATTTAGAGACGCCGGTGTGTCGGAAGTTTGCCCCGAAGGGGATCATTAACGTGCCAGTAAATCTACTGACACTGCTTCCTCGCATTTGGGCACCCTCAAATTCCAGCTGACTGCGCCAGGATTCGATTCTGCAACCTTCTATCCTGGAAGTGGTTTTCTGTGTTTTCCCGCTTCTACTCTAGGCAAATGCCTGGATGGTTTCTAACTTAAGGCCACAGCCACTCCCTACCCAAATCCTACCTCAATTTCAAATACAGACATCACAGTGATACAGGTTATCAGACAAATTCTACTCACATCCAAATACACGGGCCTACAAGACCACGATGTCTCAAAGCCCCTAAAAGAATCAACAACAACTATATATAGGTCAATGCGTCCGATGGCGTAAGGTTTCGGCGATGGAAAAGGTGAAATGGCATATACAGTAGCCTATGTACCATAATTATTTTTTCTATTGTTCCGTATTATCTTACAGGGTCATTATCTATGTGCGCCCCGATTAACACTGCAAGCTAAGCCTGCTGTGACTGGTGCAGAGCGCGGGCGCGTGTACGCGGTTCAGCCGGTGGTGGCGCGCTCCGCTGGCTCATATCGTTAATTCACACGTGTTTTGTCATTAATATGGGCGTGTATCTGCAAATCTTAGACGTTAGTGTTGCATGTTTAGTGAGTATTATAATTACTGTGATTGCTGGTCATGCCTAGACACCAATTCACATCGCACAAACACGTGTATATCCATAATTCGTATATGAAAAGCAGAAAGTCTTGTTCTGAAACGAGACGAAAATTTCGAATCACGTTTCCAGGAAGACCTGTGCCTAATGCCAGTACAATTAGGAGGCTCCCTAAGCGATTCGAGGAAACAGGCTCCGTAAATAATAAAAGGGTTTACATCCATTCTTTCATCAGTAGATATCAGGTGTGTTTTTCAAGAGAGAGAGAGGACATTTTCAGCATCGCCTATAAGCACTGTAAGTACACATTATTGAACATGTTTGGTAAAAGTGCGCCAACCTTCGGCTGAATCGGGTACGCGCGGCCGCGATCTGCTCCAGTCACAGCCGGCTTAGCTTGCCGTGTTTAGCGGTGCGCACCCTGTACAGTTAGTTTAAAATTGGTACATATAATTCCACCTAGTCAATACATATAAAATCATTTTTTTAAACAGTGTACAATTGTTTCGAGTCATATTTTTGAAATTATCTTCAGCTCTTGTGACATAATAGTGTAAATATTACTAAGATATGCTTTTTTTATTATAATTTATAAATGTTTAACCTAAATGCATTTTTGAAAGAAGTTTGATAAGCTATAAATTGAACCCTTCAGAATAGCAGTGTTTATATGCAAGAATCTTGATCAAGGGGTCGCGCTCAGTTCTTAGTGTGATGTTTACGTTCGCCAAACAACATGCTCTACTGAGGTAAGGGTCATAGGATTTAAACTATAATTAAGAAAGAAAGGTGACAAGACGTAGAATAATAACATGATTTAATGACTAATAGTGCATAAGAAGAATATATACAACAAAAATTAAAAATATCCTCCCTGAATTTTCCCATGACAGGAATATCTGTCAATGTTGAGGAGTCAGACGGATCTCCCCCTTTATAAAAAAAATGTGGATCCTGGTTCCACTAACTTGCATTTGGATTTTATGTACGCGTAATGACTAAATACGAGAGATGAGTACTTGGATGACTGTTCGTTTACAGCGGGTTAACAGCCACGATGCTTACGAACAATCATCTCGTAAATCAACGTTTACGGATATGGGACATGACACTAATAAAAACCCTTAAAAATTTAATGCTGACACACACACTAAAAATCTACTATTTACTGGAATCTCGCTCGAGACCCTCCATTAGCGCGATGACGCACTTGACAAAATGAGCTGCCAACTCCGGCCAATTGCTCAATACACAAACCAGGAAGAATACAGCATCGCACGTGACTTCACGGGTCACTGATATAGAATATAAACATGGAATAAACCAACAACAACAAAAGCCTGACCGGCTGAGATTACTTTATATGAACAAAACTGCATGTTAAGCTAACGCTTCGGAGATTATCGTGATTCGTAGGCAACTCCCATTTATTTAAACAATTTTTATCATTGATCAGTTCTTAATTCTGTATTTCAAGTAATTACGGAGTCAACCAGCACTCCCCACTAATGACCTCGCTTGCAACCTTCAGTCCGCCTTGTGAAACAGTTCCCCCTTCCTCATTACTTGTCATTGTCCCAACTCCAGTGTGTAAAAATAACTGACCAGCTGTGCCGTTATCTCAAAGAATCAACAGCAACAAATCTCAACCACCTAAACATATGGTCAGACATTAATCAAAATAGCCACAATTGCCCTCGCAAGGTAACAATATGGACTTGGCACCAAGCTGACAGAAATCAGTCTTCGCTGAAATTCCCGCTTGTAATGACCACAAAATACACACACTCACACTACTGGGAATGACATGACGTTTTTTCACACAGGTCGGTTGAATAGATGCTCACAAAACTATTAAAATATTAAAACCTACGATAGAGCTGACTGCTCTTCGTCACAAATCACATTGATCCAAAGGCAATAATCTCACTGAATCTGATCAATAATAAACCTTAAAAAGATTAATTACCCTCCAATCTACTGTATAATTATATTACTTCAGTCCTACTTCTGAAACACAACATATCTCCGAGAGACGTTTTTAACCGCATTGCGTAACATATGCAAACACGGTCGTCCACATAGCTACGTTAGTTAAAACAACAAACAAACAAGAACCTTCTACTAATAACATTTATGCGAGCTGTTTCCATGCAAAAGGTGTGTCAGACCAAAACTAAATATACTACGTTAATCACACAAGCAAAATATTTACAAAACAAAATATGTCCCATATACCATAAGTTAATTTATCAGATAATAAGAATATTATTTTGTACTCATCCTCGGCCAGTCACCCATCAAAGGATATCAGCTGCCATCTCCCAACTGAATGCTTCTTAGCTCATCTCAGCCATCTGGACGGAGTGTTGATAGTTCCAAACTTCCTCCAGGATAAGCGATGTCATCTCTCGTGCTGATTCAAAAAGTTAGATTATTATACACTTGATATCTGACTACTAAATTCGCCGTTTCAGGTACTACTTTCCCCGGAACAGTCTGTTGGCGAATTGTCGATGCTACTGCCCCTACAAAATATAGTACTGTGACTATCTATCACTGATTTTAACACATTTATTAATAATTTCTGTGTCCACATGACACGCAAAAGTATAAGTGTCTACGTCCTTAGACGCGCAGAAATGTAAAGTAACCTGTGTCCTCGACACACCAAAGAATAATAGCCTGTGTCCACTGACACACAAAATATAATAAGCCTGTGTCCACTGACACACAAAATATAATAACAAGCCTGTGTCCTCGACACACCAAAGTATAATAAGCCATGTCTTGGCTCTTCATGCCATTTATAAATGAACCGGCCCTAGGTATTGATAGAGGGGGAAATTATATAAAAATTTCTCAAAATAATAGTGGTACAGGAATGAAATAAATATCACTGAACTCGTAAAATTGCGCAGGTCAAGAATATGCCCATTAATCCTAGAATCGATCGTAGAGATGTTGTCTAGCCGATCTCCCGCGTTAATGCTAGCCATCGCGTGCCCAAGCTAGACTTGCCGCGCTGGTAAGCATTCATCTCCCATTGGTTCCACATTTTCAATAACTTGGCGGTTTTTATCAGACCTTGGCCTCGTAGGAGTGTCTAGTATTTTCATCAGCCACTCACGTTACTGCATCATATTTTTTCTAGGCGCGAATATTACAATGAACATGCCATAAGCGTGTCTCACTGCGCGTCCTTTCTATTTTGAGGTAGCCACCACCTGTCCTTCTGAAACATTGCTATGGTCTTTCTTTTCACAATCCTAAGTATTTAGCCTTTTGTCAAACTGCTGCAGGTATGTCCCCATTGTCTCCAACCAATGCTTGAAATTTCCTCATCTCCGTCTGGCTATTTTCATGATGCTGGTGGAAATATTTATTAATTGAAGAAATAAAACATCGAATCATTTATCCATCAGAGGGTAAAGGGTTCAAAATAGCCTAAGCATATCTTAGGAATGTTTACACTATTATGTCACTAGTGCTGAAAATGAGTTCAAACATAAGACTCGAAACAATAAATTGTATTTTTGTTATTTAAAAAAATTATATGTAGACTATTGACTAGGGGGAATTATACTGTATGTACTAATTTTAAACTAATGTGATAATTTTACAATATCAATTGTTAACAAGGCAACACTGGAAAATGGCTTCAAAGCTATCTGTGAGATTTTATTTGTAGCCTATATTCCGATTCATTTCGCAATGCCGATCACGGGGATACATAACACAATATAATTTCGTTTTTCCACCTTATTTGTTAGACCTCGGCGCATATAACCTGTTGTAAGCCGTTATGTAACGTTCGCTCCATTCTATGTAAATATACGATAGCTTTCTATGAAGCCATAATTGCACCATTGTTCCACATTAGGTTAAACAAGAAGTTCCGTGAAGAACTATACAGCCTACTTTTCATGCCAATGATTATTCTACAGAATATGAACCTATCTAGAATAATGACGAAATTAAGTTGCTAATATCGAAATTTCCAATTAGTTCGAAATACTGTATACCTGGCATAATGTATCCTAATAGAGCACTACAGTTGGCAGCCCTGATGACTGAATATAATCTTAGTTCCGTCTCTTAAGGTACAAAATACAAAATTTGGTTGAAGTCCAATGAATAGCATGGACGTTACATGCAGTTAAACATTGGATCTAACAGCGCGCGTAAAATCATGTTGGCAACAATGTCATGCATGTATTGGTCAGAAATAATCTGAAATAATATGATCTATTGTTGTGCCAATTTTGAATGAAATCCATTAGTTAGTATAGAAGTTACATGCATTTTAAAATTGGACCTATCAGCAGGCTTAGAATCATGTTGGCAGCACTGACGTATATTAGTTTCTCCAAATTCGTCTAGAATGCCAGGTACTATACGTGTGCAAAGTTTGGAGCTATTGGCTTGCATACTTTGTGATATATTGATATTAGGGTAACAAAAATAGGGACAGCACATATTAACAGTTGGCAGCACTGGTTGCTCCTTAGAATACGCATAGTCATATCTGTTATGGTACACATAGCACATACGAAATTTGGTTGAAATCCAAATGATAGTATGGAAGTTACATGTATTTAAAGTTGGACCTGTCAGCAGGCTTAGAATCATGTTGGTAGCACTGACGTATATAAGTTACTCCAAATTAATATAGAATGTCAGGGACTATACGTGTGCATAGTTTAAAGCTGTCGGCTTGCATACTTTCTGATATATTGGTATTTGGATAAAATAAATTAGGAGCATTTATTAACAGTTGGCAGCCCTGGTAGGTCTGAAGAATACGCTCAGTCATATCTGGTTATGTACACATACAACATACGAAATTTGGTTGAATTCCAATTGATAGTATAGAAGTTATATGCATTTGAAAATTGGACCTATCAGGAGGCTTATAATCATTTTGGCAACACTGCCATGTTTAGCCTCCTGGAAATTAAACTGAAATATTATGATCTGTACGTGTGCCAATTTTGAAATAGCTCCCATTCATACTTTCCAAGATATCCAACATGGAGCTCAAATTTCAATTGCGATTTTTTAGCAGTTGGTAGCACTGACATCATTTTCAAATATGGCCGTGAGATATTCAGGTATAGATCTTTACTCCTACCAAATTTTGTTTCGATTGCTGCAGCCGTTTAGGAGTTGATAGGGGGGGACACACACACAGCCAGACAGACAGACAGACAGACAGAAGGACAGACAGACAGACAGACAGACACACATTTGCCCGATCTCATAAGTCTACTTTTTCCTCATTTTTGCAAAATGTGAAAAGTAGGCTAAAAATTCACATTAAAACACAATTAAACTGAATGCAAGTGAGTAGAAATTACTAGAACCACAGGAGAACGTGTGAAGTGTCGTCACAAGGGAAATGGAGTGGATTGAGATTGTTCTGCGTTAATTAACATTATAATGAGACACCTGTTAGTACTTTAATGTTAGCGGCTTCGGTGGCGTAGTTGGTAGCATATGCTGAACTGCTGTGCCCAAGATCGCGGGTTCAAACCCGGCCGAAATCGTTGGATTTTTAAGAGGGTTAAAATCCTTCAGTATGCCTTCCTTCGGAGGGTAAATAAAGCCGGCGGTCTCATGTCATAGATTTATGGCATGAAAAAGAACCTACCACTACAATTGGTCTGTGTAGCCAAATTTGTAGGTTATATTTTGTTAGAAACCCTCTGTCAAGTTTGAATCGTTCGTCGCTAGGTGACAGTGGCATCTGATAGCCAAAGTTGGAACTACTTGAAATTGAACTTCCTCATTCATCTTCATTCATTTCATCACATCAACACGCGACGGTACTTGAAGCTCACCTCATGGGTGCCCACATAGAAACAGCTACAGACTCTGGCAAGCCGAACATGTCCTCGGACACTCCCAGCACTAAAAGCCATACGCTAAATAAATAAATAAATAAATAAATAAATAAATAAATAAATAAATAAATAAATAAATAAATAAATAAATAAATAAATAATTGTTTCAAAGGAGAGGAGTTGATAATAACTTAGTCTTGCAGTTTAACTAATTCTGGGGATTACCCTGGGTATCTATAGTGTTCGTAGCTTATATTGCAGTTCAATTTTTTTCTTCTGGTACTGTTGTCTTCTAAATTTCATTTTGTATATAAATTACTCTATTGTGCCGTAGATGTTGACCGCTGTTTGATTGTTTGGGTCCAAATTATTCATGAGAAAATTCGTCTTATCAAATCAACCTTAATCGTTTTGTAATAATGGATTACAATTGGTTTTCTTCGTGTCGAAAATGTTGTGTGGTTAGGCCTATTATGCTGTAATTGTAGTTTGTATTAACGTTGAAATATTAGCTTTCATTAAATATTGAAGTGTTAACAGGTGTCATATTATAAACTGAATGAATACATACCGTTAATATTGTTCTGTTTGCCACACAAGCACAACGAAATCTTTCTTTTTTTCATTTTTCAGAGAGTATATATAATTATTTGATTGATATTGATATATGAATTGCAGCCAATGGCCATAGCAGGGTATTTTAATTGAACACCCGTAGGCTCCCAGCGGGTTCGATTTCAAGTAGTTTCCACTTGCGATATTTCTCAAACTTAAGCTGCATTTCCACAGCAGAATACTGATCAATGCATAATATCAGGTGCGCTGAAACGCCAGTGTAGCTGAACATTTTAAAATATCGGCCTTCCATCATTTAAGATTTTCACTTTTACGCAAGCACTAGGATGGTTTATTCTTCAAGGGCACATTTTTCCACAATGTTATCCCTAATTACAGATCATACTACCAGCACAGACACCATAATAACTCAAATTTTCGGACATTCTCCATAGGCTACACATAGTAGGTACACGTTCTAAGTCCCTAAACTAAACAAACACCATATCACTGTAACGACTGCTGTCTTCAAGATTCTGGGTTCGATTTCCGACTCTGCCAAGAAATCTCTTCTGGTCTGTGGGCTGGATCGAGGTACACTCAACCTCGCGAGTAACACAGAAGAAACGAAGGTTCGAATTTACCTCAGCAATTATGGAGGTGGTTTTCCAAGGTAAACCACCTTTTCTCCTATCGTTCGGACATAACGTGTTTGCACAATATCAGTGAAGACGCAGATCTCATTAACATAATAATAATAATAATAATAGTAAAGATAATGGTTATTCTACGGACACGGGAATGAGACGCGGTGAATTTCTTTGCAGCGGGGAATCTTACGCCTGGATGCCCTTCCTAGCACAAACCTCATGAGAGGAATTAATGGGAGATAGACATATATATATATATTTTTTTTTTAGCGTATGGCTTTTAGTGCCGGGAGTGTCCGGGGACATGTTCGGCTCGCCAGTTTTTGTAGCTGCTGCGAGGCGGACACCCAATGGGTAAGCTACAAGTACCGTCGCGTGTGGAGTGTTGTCTGGGGAGAAAAGTTTGAATGTAAGGACGAGGAGTTGGAAAGTAGCGGCTGTGGCCTATAGTTAGGGACCAATCCCGGCATTTGCCTGGAAGGAAGATGGGAAACCACAGAAGACCATCTTCAAGGTTGCCGGCGGGGGGATTCGAACCTCCTCGCCTCCCGGATGTGAGAGACTGCCAGCAGTCATGCCGTAACGACCACGGCTAACTCACCCGGTGGAGATAGAATGAATGAAGATGAATGAAACGGGGCAAGGAGTTGGAAGGAATCGGCCGTGGCCTATGAGAGGGTACCGTCCCGGCATTTGCACGGAGTTGATAATGGGAAACCACGGTAAACCATTTCAAGGACGGCCCACGGTGGGGTTCGAACCCACGTCTACCAAGTTCGCAGGGAGCTTGGCCCTATGGCCTAGCTACCGGTATCGGTAATTATTATTATTATTATTATTATTATTATTTGTAGTTTTAAATAATGTATCAATTCATCTATAACATCTTCTTAAAGTAAAACCAGTTTAATTTTCTTCGCTGTGTTCAGTGAAATCTCCCACATCAGAGGTGGGCTCAGGAGTCTCGCTTATTAACTCAGTTTGTTGTTGGTCAAAGAAGCCTAGGAAGAAAAAAAAAAGAAAAACAGGAATAAATAAATAGCACTTCAAGAGTTGGATTGCCCTAAATACGGGTTGATCAATAAAGAATCTAGCCTATACAGAAACTCGATAGCCATTTCTACTACTAACAGACCAGTGAAGCCAACATGGATCACAGCTCTAGGGTCAGGCACCCGCTATCTCTGTTCTTATCAGCTGTCACTGCGAAAATAAACTCACTTAGCAGAGATGTGACTAATGTGTTATGCAACCAGCCTCTTCAACAATGGCAGATAAGATAAACACAAGCCACTCGTTTTACTAAACAGTTCACGTAGGCTATAGAGCCCTGCGCGGATAAATAAAACGTTATCCGCATCCGCCCCACATCCACAGAGCTGTTATAACCTACGCATCCGCCCCGCATCCGCACGACTTTTATCCGCATCCGCCCCGCATCCGCACGTCTGTTATCCGAATCCGGTGACATTACAATAATAGTTTTAATTTATTAGATACAGCATAAAGTATTAAAGCAACACATTAAGACATTTGAGGAGAGATTCCTCCCCTAGGCTATGTGTGAATCGCAAGACAATGTTGACTGAGTAGCATGTAAAACAGCGAATGGCTTATTATAGCACTTAGTCGTCGGATATTCCCACGCAGGCAAGCGCTGGTATGATTTTTTTTTCTTGGCAATAGTCAACACTAATTAAGAGTATTTCCATGACTGGCTTCTCTCACTTCTCTATTATTCTGATACCATCCAAGCGAAAGCAAATAGGAAAAAAACAAGAGACGTGAAAGATGCAGATCTTAGCAAAAACTAAAATTATTTAAAAAGAATCCAGTTCAACATTGTATTCTAAAAACTATCCGCAAATTTACTCTAAACATTATCCACAGCTTATTCGCTATCCGCACAGTCATGCGAACTATATCCGCATGGCGAAAATTTTTGCGGATATCCGCGGATTTGTCCGCGGATATCCGCATCCGCACAGGGCTCTAGCTATAGCGTCCTGTGTTCCTCCTGTGGGTAACAATAATAGAATAGGCTACTTGCATAACAAATTAAAATGTAAGCATCAGATAAAAACTACATACATACATTCTCATTAGAGACTGTTTTGCCGTTGAGCATCCAGTCTAGTCTGCAAGCCAGTGTTTGCGAACAAGTCGCCTCCATGATCCCCTATTACCAGTTAGCACTGTGGCTTCCTCTGCTTCTGCACCTCTCACAATGAAACCGTTGAACATTGAATGTAACCATCCTAGGTCTACGTCTGCTTCTCTTACACTTTACAGCCAACTCATTAACCTCTTAGGTAATCTCTCCTTCCCCATTCACTTCACATGACACCACCATCTGAGTCGGCTTATACCAGGCTGTTCCAAATCCATGAGTTTGAGTATGCGTACACGCGAGTACTCAGCAGTAATGCTCGGAGCACGTTTGGAGAGGGACTGGGGGTGATAGCCAATACGTCACTGGGCGAAGGTCATAAATAGGGCCCGGATTTATATGCACTAAAACACCTGAAAATATGCACTAAAAAGTTAGAATATATGCACGGAAAATAATGAAATATGCACTTAAAACATGCAATTTTATTCACTTACCTATTTACAGGTATCATTTGTTGCAAAAAGAAACATCACAATAGGTAACTAGTAGTCTTTCAATATTTTCTGGAGACAAACTATGTCTATTGTCCGTCAAAATGAGTTTATAGGCTGAGAATGATCGTTCTACATCAACTGACGTGATTGGACAGTACTTATACACGGGTACCAAAGTTTCGGAGCATACATCTGGCAAGGATACCCTAGTTCCACTCAAGTATTGACTAATTAACTTAATCTTCTTCAGTCCTGGGTTCGAATTCAACACCTTTTCTAACTTGCATTTAATCTTCTCTCCAATTTCGCCTGGAGCGGAATTCAATGAAGATGCAGCAGCTTTCTCAACGAGATCAAGTGATTCATGGAGGGGAGTACCAGAAGATTCTAAGCTCTCAATGGCTTTTGGAAGTTTAGAAAAATGTGCATGAATGAAATTCACATCTTGATAAACAGTAGCGGTTTCAAACACAACTTTTGCATCACGGACACACGCAATATGCTCATCTTCAAGTTTTGTAACCACTTCTTTCACTTCATTAAAATTCTCCTGATAAAATGATACTGCAGATAACCATGTCCCCCACCTAGTCAGGACAGGTTCAGGTGGCAAAGTAACTTCCGGTAGACAATCTTTGTAGAACTGGACACGAGCTGGTGCTTTCAGAAACAGCTTCTTCCCACATCCAATTAAATTGTTAACAACTGGAAACTGTGTGCGTATTTCTTCTGCAATGCGCAGTAATCCGTGCGCTAAACAGGTTACGTGTATGAGTTTCGGATAAAATACTTGGAGGGCCTTTGCTGCTTTCAACATATACGAAGCTGCATCTGTGAGCAGTGCCTTTACAACAATTATCCTCAATTTCAGATGGCCACTATAGTCGCAGAGAATCATTTACTCACGGTGGGTGAGTGGATAGCGTGTCGGTCTACTAACCCCAAGATTGCAGGTTCGCCCCTGACCGTGGTAAGTGATTTTTGAAAGGCGGCAAAAATACTATACGCATGTCATACGATGCTGGCATGTCAAAGAACCCATTTGAATTCAGTAGGCCGAGTTCATAATGGCAAAATTAATCTCGGGAGTTTCCGCCAGCACAAAGTTCCTCATTTCTCTACTAGAGAGCGCTATTGTGTTCAAGGAGATTAGATATCTAACATCTAACCTCCTTGACTTTCATAGTCAAGGAACTACGAAATTCGACATGCAAGCTACCCTCTGGGTGTCAAATAGCAAAGCTTGCACCAGGCACCCGAGGCCATACGATATTATTATTATTATTTACAAATCTTGCTATTGTGCTATGGTTGGTTTTCTCTAGTACTTTACAAGCAAGAAGATGCGGCTTACCGGGTTCGTCTGGATATAATTTACCAACCACGAAATTTGCTATGTAACGACCACATGAATCCGTTGTCTCATCCACCGATATCCAGACATAGTTCCTTCCGATATCAGAACGGATCAATTCCGGGGTAGATTCATATAGCGGAGGTAGGTAATTTTTCCTAAGAGTTGATTCATCTGGTATTTTTTTGATTTACACAATATTTCTCAAGAAATGATGGCAGAACTGGATTGTTTAATTTATTCCATCTTTCCATGGAATGTTTCTGCATACGAAAGCCCTACAAAGATCATTTGAAAATGTATTAAGAATACCGGACTTAGGCTTTACCTGCGTAAAAAGTAGTTGTTGTGGTGTGCTGTTCATCTCCTCCTTTGCTTTAATATATGCAGTTGTTTTTGAATGCTGTTCAAGCAGAAATTTCTTTTCACATTTTACTTCCTTCGAGCAAACTTGACAGTAAACGATGACACCATCTGTTGAATAGTCCCTATTACCCGACACCCACTGATTTAGTAAATCTCTTCTCCTGCTCTTTTCCATAGGCATTTTTAGAAACTAACACTTGAGATGCAGGGCTTTAAACTGGAACGTAACTAGTGAACTGAAAATACTTCTGTCCTGACCAATTGCCCAAACCCCTAAGATAATTATCTACTGTGGTAGAGAAAGGAATATCGTGAAGTCCAGCCAGCCTGCCTGGGTAGATTATTGGCTGAGGAATAACCTACCCACCAAGGGAAGATGATAAAGAAGAGGAGGTGGGTTTCGGACTGGAGAGAAAGGATAGAGAAATAGGACGAGAGTCCCACAAAAGTTATAAATTTAACTTTAAATGCACTTAGAGGCGGTTGCCACTGCAAATCCGCTCTCTGATACCTAAAGTGGGTAAGGACCTGGTCGAAGCTAACGGGAACCGCAGCTAAGACTTGGGCGGTTTGCCAGAGAAAGGCTTTAGTGTATTCCCTCTCAAGCATGCATAAGACTACTATGGGGAAGGGTGATAGTCTGGCAAGACAGATAGTAACAGATATATTGTGTATTAACGAGGGCATGAACCTAGGAAGAGTTAGGAAAGCCAGGATCTTGCCTAACTGTAGTATTTGCGAAATGATAAATCCAAAAACAAATATTTAATTTATTTAACAAGGCAAAGAAGTCTAATAAATTTGACAAGTATATAGTTTCAATTTTTAGTAACAATTTGGGGTCGCAGACCTCCTAACATTTAAAGTTTGCTCCAGGCAATTAACAATTCTTTAGGTTTCAAACCTTATATAGGTACTAAAATCTTTGTAAGATTTAAAAAAGACAAATGAAGTGATTAAAGTTTAAACATTAAATTGAGTACAAGGAGTGTACTTTAAGAAATTTCCAGGTAACTATTTTAGAAAAAGTTACAACTTCGAAAATAACAAAAAAGAAAGCGGGTAGAATGAAGGAGAAGTTCCTATAACTTCTTATATTTATACAGAATTACTGTTGGTTATTATACAAATAAGGGCAGGTCACTTACTGTGAAACCTGATGAGAAAGTCAAAAGGAAGGTTCTCGACCTCCTATGTTTAAGTAGGAATCACGGGCCAAATGGGGCAGTTTCCCTTTCGTGAGACCTAGAAATAACTCACTCATGAGTTGAAAGAATTGTTTTCCCTGATTATAGGGTAGGAACAATATAAGCTTGAACCGTGTATAAAACACGTAGTTATGCAGAAATTAATTAATGATAAACAAGCAAAATGGAAGAGCACTTTCGAAGAGTGACACCTCATAGAAAATGATCTAAAGTTACAATTTTATTAATATGGTTTGTTAGTAGAAGGTTTAGGAAAGATCAATTGGGATTTAGGATCAATGTTCATGGCCTTATTTAATGTAAACGGACGATCGCGACGCGGTAGAAAAGTTGAACAAGCACTAGTTATCACTATAGTCTTTTGAATAGATGAAAAATTCACTGTAGTAACACGAAAGTTTATGGCAAAGAAAGTTATTGCAATGATGAAAAAGGACTGGTTGCACTAGATAGGCGAAAGTCTATTGCTTGAGAAAGTTGAGGATTACAATTAAATGCGCCATAGAACATTCCAACGGTGGAAGAAAATTCGCTATTGAGCTTTAATTCAGAAGTGAGATTCTTCAATTTTAAATAGTATTCTCACAAGTGAGTGAAAAATACATGACGGCAGGACTTGTAGATAAAGTACAGGATCTGGAAGGTTCCAGAACGATCTTTATAGAAGAATGGGGCCAAAGTTAATCCAGCGGTGGAACGAGCTTAATATTTTATGGACAGCGGGTATTAGATAATATCCCACGTTGTGAGAAGATCTCTCATTTGAATAGCTTAAGAAAAGCTACTTTCTATTAAGGTTGGCTTAGACAGACAAAAGCCCAACATGGCAAATCCCGCGAAGAATGATTACCGCCCCAAATAAGTAATCTCACGCTGTCTATAAAATGATCAATAAAAGCATGTAGATAATAAAACTGATGAAGATGAGGTTAAAACCTTAAGTCTGTACTTATCTTGGTTGCATATCGAAGGTGAAGTTCCCTTTGTCGGATACCGAATGTGCCAACATGGCGTAGAGAGTAGAGAGTGCCTCTTGGTTTGAGGAGACTGGCTCTAGTTGAGCCTTGACTGACCGAGTCAACTGCCGACTTACAAGTGAGACCCACTCAGCGAAGCGCGGAGGGTCCAAGGAAGGGAAAAGAGTGGGGGTAGGAGACAAAAGGAATACATATGAGAATATACAACTTATCAAAAATAAATGTTCTTCTTGATGAATGGTCTTCAAAGAGTAGATAGCAGGCGATACTAGCACAGCATGGTCAGCATGGTGAGTGAAAAAGTAGACGAAGTTCTCTTGCTCATGGAGAAAATAGCTGGCGATGGTAACGAGATCTGATGGCCAAATGGAAATGGAAGTCCTCTTGCACCAGGAAGAATTGAGGAGCTTCAGACATTCGCTGCTAGATGACGCTAGGTGGGTCATGGAAGATATATATCTAGAACAGACTCACAATGACATAAGAGACATGACCATCAAAGAGAAAATAGAAGATCACTGTTGGTGTTTGACAAAGAGGAAGGAATGAACATGCAAAGAGCATTAAAAATTATATTCTCTCGTACCGTGTATTCCAAGAATACACCATACTGGGAGGGTCAAACACCAACAGAGAACAAATAAGCAGTTAAACATTTAAAGGTAATGGAGCGATCAAAGACAGTGGTCTTGTGATATGACCATTAGTGGTCAAGATTTTGGCCACCCTGACTCTCCCATCCCTTCCAGGATAACACTCGGACACTCTACCAGAAGTCCAAACTAGGGGGGAGAGACATCCCTAACCAAGACCAAGTCCCCCACTTTAATGTCGGGACTGGAAAGAAACCACTTCTGTCTCCGTTGCAGGGAAGTTAAATATTCCAATTTCCACCTCTTCCAAAAGGAATTGCGGAGGGCTTCAAGTTTTCGCCAAACAATAGATAAATTAGAATCCCTGTAAGAATTGGGAAGAGGAATGCGGGCAGAAAGAGAAGTGCCGATAAGGAAGTGACCAGGTGTGAGTGGAAGCAGGTCATCAGGGTCATTGGAAAGCGGAGTTAATGGACAAGAATTAACAACACCTTCAATCACAAAATAGCTAGAAGCTGCGGGAAGTAAAGCACTAGTAAAGATTGCGATAAGATGCGAAAGAAGAATTAACAAGTTTAAACAAAGCGTATAGAAACAAGTACATCTATTAAGGATAAGAATATACCAAATAAGCAAAGGAACTATGCGAGTAGAAAGCAAGAACGCCATAGGTAACAACAATCTAGTAGCCATAAACAATGACCTTAAGTTATAATAAGTATCAAAGGGGTTAATCAGAAAAATACGTAAGTCAGCGAGAAACGTGACGTGAAAAGCATAAATACAAAAACACATCGAATGTGAGAAAAAACAAGTGTGTTCATCAATGAACAATAAGATTGCAAAATATGTAAGCAAGGGGCAATACATGAGCGCGTGAAAAATACGCAACGATGTTATGAAACAAGAATCGAAGCAGTTGTAGGATACGAGCGTGAGTAAGTGGGAGACATAAGCATGAACGACCTTGACCCACATAATACAGCGAGATAAAGAATATAAATATCTGAAAGAGTCCTTGAGCGGAACAAGTTTATTTTGGTAATAAGGTGAACGGCTTCTGAACTTACAGAAGCAACTCGCAAGACAATGGTTGGCAGTCAGCCAGAGTTGAGATAAGGGAAACTTGCTCTGACCTTTGGCAAGCATACAGGAAATAAACGACAGCTTGGCCTTTCCCAAGCTTGTATACAAACAAGATTGAAAAACAAGATGTTCAGTAAAGAACATATAGCCTACTTTCTCCTAAATGTATGAGTATAGTTATAACTCGTTGTTATTATCAAAGAGTATAATAGAACTATTCTTTGTTGAAGACCTTAGAAACGATTTACCTCTACCAAACGCCACAACCTAGATAAAAACTGCTACCATCATTGAAGAAAGAAAGATAAGAAGTATATCAAGAATGTTATGGATCTGGAGACATAATCGACCGGACTGGCTGCGTGGCTCAGCGGTAACGTTCTCGCTTGCAGGGCCCTAGGTTGCAGGTTCGTATCCTGGCGCAGTCAGCTGGCATTTGAGGGTGCACAAATGCGAGGGAGCCGTGTCAGTACATTTACTGGCACGTTAAAGATCCCCTTCGGGCCAAAATTCCGGCACCCCGGTGTCTCTAAAAGCAGCAGTAGTTAAAAGGGATGTAAAACCAATAACATTATTACTATTATTATTATTACATATACGACCTGCCGTGGGCAACATCCAACTTTGAGTTGAGGCATGTCTTTACACGTCTGGTTGTGCATGGCTTTCACAGCCCTAATTGAATTAACAAATCTTTCCATGACCCTACAGAGACGTGTGTATACAAACTATGTGGATATTTTCGATTGCTATTTGCCTGAAATAAAAGTAGTAATTAATAACCTGAACTAACACCAACGGCTTGAATTCAGTTACTATGTGAAATCGTTTTGTTCTTTACTTCAAATAATATTTTCAAGTAACGCAAAATAGGCTGTTACAAACCCTTTAAAATAAAAAGTAAAAATGTATCGTAGTATCATCTTGTCATTCTTCAAATTCGATGCGCATAGAATGCCAATGGTATAGTAATCAATGGAGCCCCACGTAGACTAGCCGTGACATCTAGTGGTGAAATATCGAACAATAGAATCCTAACAGAGCGAGTGCATTCTAGCGGCCAGAAGAAGAAACTTTTCAATAAAATCTGGAAGTTAATAAGTAGGTCGGCCTGCAGTTACCTTTTTGGCAGCTAGATGTCTCGAGTAAATCTGCTGGCGAATTATGTTTTAATTAAATATATATTTTACACCATAATATGCACAATATAACGCTTAATTTTAAAACGTCTGAGTCATTACAAAACAATAAACATATAACATTTCAAGCAAAAAACCTAGCTCTGATCGGGTTTGAACCATAGGCATTTGACCGATAGGCTAACGCTCTACCACTGAGCTAATTGTGTCAACGAATATCGTTCTATATAAAATGACTTACATAGAACTTGTTAGCAAATAATGATTTATACTAAACGATTTCATCACTGGAGTATATTATTTATATATAAAGCATTTCATACAAAGTTTATTTATTTTGTATCAGTACGCTATATTGCATGCAATACTCAAATTAGTGAAATATAAGTCAGGCACAATATATCCGCTGCCATCTTGTCTTATTACTGAATCGGCTCAGCTTTTTAAAATCACGTCTGCACTATAGCATTACAAAATAAACTTTTAATTTCGAACGTGCCTCTTCCTTTAGAACAGTTAAAACGATTCTCGGCTCGATAATCGGAACTGGTGGGTCCCATGATATGGATTATAAAGTTTGCATAACTCGCACGGACGCCATCCTGAAATGGTATGGCGGACGACCTTGTAGTTTGGTCACAAGACGCATCCTATACGAAGGTATGTTGTTACCAAATTTGGTAGAGATCGGATGATTTGGTTAGTCGTTATTTGATTTTACGTTTTGAACGTTTGAGTGGCCGCCATTCAGTTTTGTAAAGATGGCGGCGATATAAAACATGACACTGAGGTGCCCTTTGCTTGTTCTACCTCTGTACCAAATTTCGTTCAATTCGGTTTCACCGTGTTCGAATTGATAGGGGGGACAGACATTCAGAGTACACACACTCACACACACAGACACACACACACATACTCACACACACACATACACACACACACACAGACTCACACACACACATACACACAGACAGACACACTTTTTTCGCCCTGTGTTGATCTCATAAGTCTACTTTCATTTTTTGCAAAAATCGAAAGTAGGCTAACAAGCAGTTCGAAATAAACGAACAACACAAGTGAAATCAGCTGAGACTTAAAGCGGATATTCAGGTTAGAAGGCATGCAGTCATTCGTGGCTTGGACTCGAAAAACCAATTTAGAGACATAAGAAATAAAGTAGGGAATCAATTTCGCATATTTTTGAGGATTACGGAATCCGACAATTTTCAACAGAAAAAAGCTTGATTCTTCCGAAAAAGGAAGAGAAGCTGGGACATTGAGAAGGAGTTTATGCGTAAGAATAGTTATTCTAGTTGCTAGAGAATTCAGATTTTCAAGCGGTTTCAAAAGCGGCTTCCAATTGTGAGGAAGGGGGAAGGAGCCGGCCGTGGCCATCCTTCTAAATAGCGAAAGAAGTGAAACATAGCTTACAGCGAAATGATGGTGACTGATAGCCATGGTTTTACACAAGGGGAAGACAGTTTTCAATAGAGAGTTTAAGCAATTACCTGCTATAAAAATGACATGAGAAGGTAAACGAAGTAACACAAGGTGAGGCGAACTTGAATTGCCATTTTATGCGGGAAGAAGGAAAACCATTTAAACAACTTACAAAGGTGGCGTAGTTGTTCACGATGATACATCGTTTCGGCAAGTGTTTTTCAAAAGTATCGAGATCGAAAACATGAGCGTTCTCTTTTTCAGAAATGGGATTTATCTCAGCAGTAACGAAATGACATTGCGATTTGGTTTGAAGACTGGGATGTTGGATTTCACCAGTAATAACCCAACCAAAGTCGGTGTATCTGGCGACCACGTTTGAAGATAACTTGCTAACCTGTTTACGTAGGCAATTCCAAAAAACATTGGCACTGAAAAGTACATCAATGGGACCTTGAGCATTAAACTGAGGATCAGCTAACCTTAAGTGCGAAGGAATCTTTAAACCGGAAGTATTGATAGAGCTGCTAGGAGTGTCCTTGCCAATACTGGTAAGAATGAGACAGTTTAAGTTAAGATTGGTGTTTCTTTGGCAAACGTCTCTGATTTTCAATTTCGAAGACTGCAAGGCTTGAGTTTTCAAATTGTCAATGCCGGATACATTGATGGGAGTAGGCGATGACGAAAGACCTAGTTTTTTAATTAACGATCGCGAAACAAAGTTGTGAGTTGAAGCGGAATCGAGAAGACCGCGGGTTCGAAACCAATTTCCAAATTTATCTTGGATTTCGAATTGTACAGTGGACAAAAGGACTTGCGCACTGTGAGAAGTTTCGGCGTTAGAGATGCAGGAAGAAGCATTAGTTTGTTCGGAGGTGCTCTGCATGGAGTTTGAAGAAGCGGGTGCTGGTGACGTCGATTTATCATGAACGTGCAATAAAGAATGGTGTGGTTTTTTTTACAATGGAAACAGAGGTTGGAAGACGTGCAGTTTGAAGAAGAATGCTTAGGAGACAAGCAGTTGAAGCAATGTTTACTATTGAAGACAAACTTCCTTCGGTCTTCGACAGACAATTCTTTAAAGGATTTGCACAAGTACAAAGTGTGCAACTTTTTGCAGAGCATGCATTTTAAAGATTTGTTGAGCGGCCTGATATGTTCTCTTGGATGGTTGAAAGAAGCAGAACGGGTTTGCTTGTTCTCGACAGAAGGGGGCTGATGACCCTTTGAAGAAGCAAGGTTTTTCTCAAAAATGTGACACTGATGACTCGTTTCGACATTTTCGCACTGAAATGAGAGTGCTGTAAGGACTTGGCACCGGCTGTTGAGAAACGAGATGAGGTGTTCGAACGAAAATTCCTCCTTGCGAGTGAGTTCGATCTCCCAAGTCTTTAATGTCGAAAAATCGAATCTTGATGTAGCCAGATGAATAAGAATACTGTCCCACGTTTGGACTGGTTGCTTGAGTTGATATAACGCTCTGACGTGCAATTGAATAGAGTCTAACAGGTCTCTTAAAGAGGTGACGTCATTAGGTTTGACGACTAGCAGGTTGAACAGACAGCGGATGTGGCGAGCCACACTCAAACGTAAATTGCCATATCTCTCTTTAAGGAGATTAAAGGCGATGTGGTAATTATCTGCGATTAAAGGCAGTGACTAAACCAAGGCCAAGGCCTCGCCTTCCAAGGACGCACGCAGGAAATAGAACTTATGAATGTCGACAACGTCTGAGTTTTCATGAATAAGGGAGCAGTAAAGTTCATAAAAAGAATACCATTCACCTTCCCGGCCTGAGAAGTGAGGTAGGCTTATCTTTGGAAGTAACGGTTTCGGTTTATCCTTGTGAACTGAAGCGGGTGCGAACTGGGCCGGATTGATGACCCTAGTGTCCGGTTCTGAGATACTGCGGATCAGTTGGTGGGCCTTGGCAATCCCTTCAAAGTACAAGGGTTCGACCTCTTCCCGATCCAATTGAAGTTCTGGGCAAGCGGATTCAATCTCGGTTTGAGTTTGATCGTAATAATCATAGGACCGTTCGTACAACTTAAGGCGTTGTGTCAAGATGTCTAGATCACACTCGGCGGGATTTAATTTGTTGATAACATTTCTGAATCTAGTGAGTTGCCCTTTATAGGAAGAACGTCTAGCAATGAGAGTTTCATCTTTGTCAGTAGGAGCCATGACAAAGAAAATAGATTAAAATGTAACTCACGAAACTGTTGAACCTTGGAGATGCTGTCAGGCTGGCAGCAGCGAATAAGTAGAAAGAACGGAACACACCACGGAAGACAGGAGCGGCCTCTTTCCCCTTCACAGGCTTTGCTCGATGTAGTTATAGCTGAAAGATTCAAAGCAGGTATTAATAATTTGCAAGGTATTGTCAAATAATCTTTTACACAGTATAAATGACAAATGGACTCTCTCGGGTTTCGGGTACCAAATTTTGGGTAGATTATTGGCTGAGGAATAACCTACCCACCAAGGGAAGATGATAAAGAAGAGGAGGTGGGTTTCGGACTGGAGAGAAAGGATAGAGAAATGGAATGAGAGTCCCACAAAAGTTATAAATTTAACTTTAAATGCACTTAGAGGCGGTTGCCACTGCAAATCCGCTCTCTGATACCTTAAGTGGGTAAGGACCTGGTCGAAGCTAACGGGAACCGCAGCTAAGACTTGGGCGGTTTGCCAGAGAAAGGCTTTAGTGTATTCCCTCTCAAGCATGCATAAGACTACTATGGGGAAGGGTGATAGTCTGGCAAGACAGATAGTAACAGATTTATTGCGTATTAACGAGGGCATGAACCTAGGAAGAGTTAGGGAAGCCAGGATCTTGCCTAACTGTAGTATTTGCGAAATGATAAATCCAAAAACAAATATTTAATTTATTTAACAAGGCAAAGAAGTCTAATAAATTTGACAAGTATATAGTTTCAATTTTTAGTAACAATTTGGGGTCGCAGACCTCCTAACATTTAAAGTTTGCTCCAGACAATTAACAATTCTTTAGGTTTCAAACCTTATATAGGTACTAAAATCTTTGTAAGATTTAAAAAAGACAAATGAAGTGATTAAAGTTTAAACATTAAATTGAGTACAAGGAGTGTACTTTAAGAAATTTCCAGGTAACTATTTTAGATAAAGTTACAACTTCGAAAATAACAAAAAAGAAAGCGGGTAGAATGAAGGAGAAGTTCCTATAACTTCTTATATTTATACAGAATTACTGTTGGTTATTATACAAATAAGGGCAGGTCACTTACTGTGAAACCTGATGAGAAAGTCAAAAGGAAGGTTCTCGACCTCCTATGTTTAAGTAGGAATCACGGGCCAAATGGGGCAGTTTCCCTTTCGTGAGACCTAGAAATAACTCACTCATGAGTTGAAAGAATTGTTTTCCCTGATTATAGGGTAGAAACAATATAAGCTTGAACCGTGTATAAAACACGTAGTTATGCAGAAATTAATTAATGATAAACAAGCAAAATGGAAGGGCACTTTCGAAGAGTGACACCTCATAGAAAATGATCTAAAGTTACAATTTTATTAATATGGTTTGTTAGTAGAAGGTTTAGGAAAGATCAATTGGGATTTAGGATCAATGTTCATGGCCTTATTTAATGTAAACGGCCGATCGCGACGCGGTAGAAAAGTTGAACAAGCACTAGTTATCACTATAGTCTTTTGAATAGATGAAAAATTCACTGTAGTAACACGAAAGTTTATGGCAAAGAAAGTTATTGCAATGATGAAAAAGGACTGGTTGCACTAGATAGGCGAAAGTCTATTGCTTGAGAAAGTTGAGGATTACAATTAAATGCGTCATAGAACATTCCAACGGTGGAAGAAAATTCGCTATTGAGCTTTAATTCAGAAGTGAGATTCTTCAATTTTAAATAGTATTCTCACAAGTGAGTGAAAAATACATGACGGCAGGACTTGTAGATAAAGTACAGGATCTGGAAGGTTCCAGAACGATCTTAATAGAAGAATGGGGCCAAAGTTAATCCAGCGGTGGAACGAGCTTAATATTTTATGGACAGCGGGTATTAGATAATATCCCACGTTGTGAGAAGATCTCTCATTTGAATAGCTTAAGAAAAGCTACTTTCTATTAAGGTTGGCTTAGACAGACAAAAGCCCAACATGGCAAATCCCGCGAAGAATGATTACCGCCCCAAATAAGTAATCTCACGCTGTCTATAAAATGATCAATAAAAGCATGTAGATAATAAAACTGATGAAGATGAGGTTAAAACCTTAAGTCTGTACTTATCTTGGTTGCATATCGAAGGTGAAGTTCCCTTTGACGGATACCTAATGTGCCAACATGGCGAAGAGAGTAGAGAGTGCCTCTTGGTTTGAGGAGACTGGCTCTAGTTGAGCCTTGACTGACCGAGTCAACTGCCGACTTACAAGTGAGACCCACTCAGCGAAGCGCGGAGGGTCCAAGGAAGGGAAAAGAGTGGGGGTAGGAGACAAAAGGAATACATATCAGAATATACAACTTATCAAAAATAAATGTTTTTCTTGATGAATGGTCTTCAAAGAGTTGATAGCAGGCGATACTAGCACAGCATGGTCAGCATGGTGAGTGAAATAGTAGACGAAGTTCTCTTGCTCATGGAGATAATAGCTGGCGATGGTAACGAGATCTGATGGCCAAATGGAAAAGGAAGTCCTCTTGCACCAGGAAGAATTGAGGAGCTTCAGAGATTCGCTGCTAGATGACGCTAGGTGGGTCATGGAAGATATATATCTAGAACAGACTCACAATGACATAAGAGACATGACCATCAAAGAGAAAATAGAAGATCACTGTTGGTGTTTGACAAAGAGGAAGGAATGAACATGCAAAGAGCATTAAAAATTATATTCTCTCGTACCGTGTATTCCAAGAATACACCACTGCCTACCCATACCTAAGCTATCTGTTGCCATTGTCAGTTGTGAAAGTAAAGTGCCGTTACACAGAGAGTCGAAAACACCAATTAGTGAGGGATGCACATAATATAGGCAACTAGCTAGGGATGCACAAAACAGATTTATTTTAGTACTTCTTGTAATTGTCCTTAAATTCAGACATATATACCGGAATATGCTGTTACGTCTAGAATATGCACTACACCTCAAAATATGTCAAAATATGCATATACATATGCGCATATGCATTTTTAAAAAATCCGGGCCCTAGTCATAACACAAGTCAATGCGCTTCCAGCCAGTTTTGATGTATCCACCGCGCAGTGACGGCAGCCCCCCCACAGCAGAGCTGTATTGCATGTTGCAGGTTTACTCACGGAAGGCCGCGAGTACTCCACTGCTCACGAGCAAGCTGCTCGGCTGGAACAGCCTGGCTTATACGAACAGCTTTATCTATAAGGCATCCAACGTTTAGAATGAATCATTGGTCTTATGGCGCGTTACGACAGGGTTGCCACTCCATGTGAGGAGGCAGTACAAAGCGCTTCGCGTACACTTTCCGCACATTGAGCGATTGTGCAGTGACGAAGACTTGAATTAAGTACTGTATAATAATACTAATAGTAGGCTAACATAACACATACAACGAAATTAAATTAAATTAACTATGTCATTATAAAGTCATTATATTTAACATTCCTGCTATTCTTGCGAAGTGTATTACTTAGCCTCTTTTTGCGTGGCGACATTACTGGACCCTGTCCACTCTCACTACGTATTTTAAAAACGGTAGTCTTTGATATTCATGTGGCGAGAGCAGTTTCATTGACTAAATTATTTATACTTTCGTTAGGTTTAAGATTCTTAAAATAACGGAACACATTAATTACGATCTGTTTTTCCCTCCTTCTGAGCACTTGACCACGCTTTCTTTTCACAAAACTATCCATTGTTGTACGTGAAATACGTAAAATTAATACAACACGTTAAATCTAACAGAACTGCTGCACACACACTCAAGATAGAGACTGCTGAACAACTGAAATACAAGCTCGAAGGGCACAGTAATAAAGCTGTGAGTAGCAAGATGCACCCCGCTGTCCTTCGAAACTTCATTCATATAATCCGCGGTCAATTATCAGCCCAGCCTGTGTAAACAATTAAACCTACACTCTGGGTAAGCAGGTAGAAAACTTCTTCCAACATTCCTCTACAACTCTCAAACTG
The DNA here is from genome assembly GCA_946902985.2 of Meconema thalassinum. Taxonomy (NCBI): domain Eukaryota; kingdom Metazoa; phylum Arthropoda; class Insecta; order Orthoptera; family Tettigoniidae; genus Meconema; species Meconema thalassinum. The sequence continues at coordinate 611,957,437 of OX336390.1, forward strand.
ACATGACATGGTTATCTTTAAAAATAGAAAAGTTGGTAGCATACGAACTTTTTCAATGCTGCTATGCGGTTATGAGAGAATATTCAGAAGTTTTACCTACATGAAAATTGTAAAATTGCCAGTATAAAATATTTCAATAATCCATCATCAAGACGGCACATTTAGCTAGTCGTGTGTGAAAAATAGGCATCACAAAGTCAATGCAACATGATATAAGATCGATTTTACTAAAAAGGGGTCACAGTTTATCGTTTTTTTTTTAAATATGGATATCTAATTTTTCTAGCATTTTTATCAAGTTTACGTAGTTCTAATATAGGACAAAAAATCGGCAAAACATGGTTCTACCCGAATATGCTGTTTTTTCAACAACAAAAAAATTTTCGACTGATATGGCAACAGTGGATTTCTAGAAAATGACAGCGTCATACATGTCTCACGTGCGACAGAAAGAGAGAAGAATATCCCTATCTAATCAGTGCTTCATTCTAAAAGTAGGATGCCTTATAGCGTGTGGGTAGATTATTGGCTGAGGAATAACCTAACCACCAAGGGAAGATGATAAAGAAAAGGAGGTGGGCTTCGGACTGGAGAGAAAGGAGAGAGAAATAGGAGGAGAGTCCCACAAAAATTATAAATTTAACTTTAAATGCACTCAAAGGCGGTTGCCACTGCAAATCCGCTTTCTGATACCTAAAGTGGGTAAGGACCTGGTCGAAGCTGACGGAAAACGCAGCTAGGACTTGGGCGGTTTGCAAGAGAATGGCTTTAGTGTATTCCCTCTCAAGCATGCATATGCCTACTATGGGGAAGGGTGATGGTCTGGCAAGACAGAGAGTAATAGGCCTATTGTATGTCTGTTCAAAGGAGTTCGTTTTTGGACCAAAAATTCGAGGAATGCCAATAATTGGAATTGATTTTGATATTTCCAGTTTTCGAAGTTGTAGAGTTACTACAAAGCGACCAAGCGTTTCCAAGAAGTATGGTAATAAAGGAATTATACGTTTGGGAATAATTTTGGTGAGTGCACCAATAGTTGCATTTGGAAATAGCTAAGCTTTTACCCAGCAAAGAGCCGACTAAAAGTTTAGGCAAAGAAAAACACTTATCTTTTGGAAAACCAACCATAAGTTTTTGGAGAGGATCTCCACAAGCAGGAAGCTGGCGTAGCGAGCTGTACTTGTCTTACTGGCCAGTTAGAATTAGCTATTAAAGCTAAGAGAGACTTTACCACGATCACCACCAAGAGTTCTTGCTCAAATGCAACGAGTGGTGAAAACCCTATCACGAGATTTATTTGCATTAACGAGGGCATTAACCTAGAAAGAGTCAGGGAAGACAGGATCTTGCCTAACCGTTGTATTAGAGAAATGATGAGTCAAAAAGGAAAGTTTGAATTTATTTAACGATGCAAAAAAGTCTAATAAATTTGACAAGTATATAGTTTCAATTTTTGTTAACAATTTGGGGTCGCAGACCTCCTAACATTTAAAGTTTGCTCCAGGCAATTAACAATTCTTTAGGTTTCAAACCTTTATATGTACTAAAATCTTTGTAAGATTTAAAAAAGACAAATGAAGTGATTAAAGTTTAGACATTAAATCGAGTACAATGTGTGTACTTTCAGAAATTCCCAAGTACCTATCTTAGAAAAAGTTACAACTTCGAAAATAACAAAAAAAAAACAGGTAGAATGGAAGAGAAGTTCCTATAACTTCTTATATTTACGCTGAATTACTTTTATAATAGTTATACAAATTAGGACAGGTCACTTACTGTGAAACCTGAAGAGAAAGTCAAAAGGAAGGTTCTAGACTTCCTATGGTTAAATAGGAATCACGAGACAAATAGGGCAAGTTTCCCTTTCGTGAGACCTAAAAATAACTCACTAATGAGTTGAAAGAATTGTATTCCCTAATTAGAAGGGAGAAACAATGTAAGTTTAAAACGTGTGCTAGACACGTATTTATGCAGAAGTTAATTAATGTTATATAAGAAAAAGGGGAGGGCACTTCTATAGAGTGACACCTCATTGAAAAAAAACTTAAAGTAATAACTTTATTATTATTGTTTGTTAGTAAAGGGTTTAGGAAAGATCAATTGGGATTGAGGATAAATGTTCATGGGCTTATTTATGGTAATCGGACGATCGCGACTTGGTAGAAATGTTGAACAAGCACTAGTTTTCACTATAGTCTGTTGGATGGATGAAAAATTCACTGTAGTAACACAAAAGTTTATGGCAAAGAAAGTTATTGCAATTGTGAAGAAAAAAAACTGGTTGCACTAGGTAGGCGAGAGTCTATTGCTTGAGAAAGTTATAGATTGTCATTAAGTACACCAGAGAAAATCCAAACGGAGGAAGAAAAGTTAGCTATTGAGCGTTAAATAATAAGGAAGATCCTTTAGTTTGAGAAAATATTCACACATATGAGTGGAAAATACATGACGGCGTGACTGGTAGATTCTGGAAGGTTCCAGAGCAATCTTGACTAAAGAATGGGGCCAAAGTTATTCCAGCGGTGGAACGAGCAAAATATTTTATAGACAGCGGGTATTCGATAATATCCCACGTTGTGAGAAGATTTCTCATTTAATTAGCTTAAGAAAAGCTACTTTCTATTAAGGTTGGCTTAGACAGCCAAAAGCCCAACATGGTAAATCCCGCGAAGGATGATATTTCCCCAAAATATGGTAATCTCACACTGCCTATAAAATGATAGTTAAAAGCATGTAGAATTAAAACCGATGAAGATGAGGTTAAAACCTGAAGTCTGTACTTATCTTTGCTGCATGGCGAAGGTGAAGTTCCCTTTGACGATTAAAGTTCCAACATGGCGTGGAATCTAAAGAATGCCTCTTTAGTTCAGGAGGCTGGCTCTAGTTGAGCCTTGACTGAGTCGACGGTCGACGTACAAGTGAGACCCACTCAGCGAAACGCCGAGGGACCAGGAAAGGGAAAATAGTGGAGGTAGGAGACAAAAGGAATACATATAAGCATAACCAACATAAGAAAATTAAATGTTTTTCTTGATGAATGGTCTTCAAAGAGTTGATAGCAGACGATACTAGCGCAGCATGGTGAGTGAAAAAGTAGACGAAGTTCTCTTGATTACAGAGATGATAGCTGGCGATGGTGACGAGATCTGGTGGCGAGATGGAAAAGGAAGTCCTCTTGTACAGGGATGAATTGAGGAACTTCACAGATTCGCTGCTAGAAGATGCTAGGTGAGTCATGGAAGATATATCTCTAGAACAGACTCACAAATGACATAAGAGACATGACCACCAAAGAGAAACTAGGAGATCACTGTTGGTGTTTGAGAAAAAGGAAGAAATGAACAAGCAAAGAGTATTAAAAATATACTCTATCATACCGTGTATTTCAAGAATACACCAGAGTGTTCATTTCTAACATTGCCTTTAACTCTTCATTACGAGTACCTTCCTGCCATTGCTCCCACCTATTTGTCCCAGCAATCATTCGTACTACCCTCATATCAGTTACCTCTAGCTTATGTATCAGATTTCTGAATCTACCCAGCTCTCACTTCCATACAGCAAGGTCGGCCTAAATACTGAGCGATGTAGGGAGAAATTCGCCGATACGCTAGCTTCTTTCTTGCAGAATACTGTAGATCGCAACTGAGAACTCACTGCATTGGCTTTCCTGCACTTCGACTCTATTTCTTTCTTCATACCACCATCCGGAGAGAATATACAGTCTAAGTACTTAATATGGTCCGCCTGCTCCAATTTTGTTCCTCTTCCCTGGCATCCTACTTTCTTGTATTACTTCCCTACCGACAGCGACATCACCTTCATTTTTGAAATGCTGAATACCATATTCCCTACACTTCTGTTCAAATTCTAACATGTTGGTTTGTCATTACAACCAGGTCATTAGCATAAGCCTGGTTTCCACCTAACTTAATCCCGCCCAGCCAGTTTATGCTCTTTAGTAAATGGACCATTTATAGCGGTGAAAGATTATAGCTTTGTATCACTTCTGTAACAACATTAAACCAAGAACTCATCCTACCATCACTGCAGCCTAATAATTATAAACATAAATAGCGTACATTTTATTGCCCGTAGTAGCCTTCCCTCGATCCCTTAGGATGCTTAATATTTTTCCCCTTCGTACATATTCTCTAGATCTGAAAAACCCAAGCACACCTCTGTATTCATTTCTAACTGAGTACGTTTCCTACATCCCATGCCAAATCGATTGTCCTATGCAACCATTTGGTCCCTGCTTTCCCACTGTACTTTACCATTTCTGTCAGAATTTCAGCTACCCTAGCCACTTACCAAAAATTGCTCCAAACTAGGAATATGGCAGACAGGGAACATTTAGTCCAGTAATAATGTAAGTTACGGTATTCTATGAGCCCCTATTGTGTGACTGTGACATTTAATATGATATTTTCATTTTACCACATTTGACAAAAAATGCTTTTGATAGCAGAGCTTGGCTTTGAAATCCATTATTTGCTGATCTAGTTTCACTGATTCTTTCAAGCATTCCTTCACTGAAACCTCCAGATTTTTTGCATCATGTTATTAGCTAGTGACATCATGGCCAATGTTTGTTTGAAGATCAGTTCTGTTTGAATGTTCTATTAACACTTTTCTGGTACTGTGCTGTATCCAAACATAACTCTGCCGTAGACTCACCACACTCTTTCAACACTTCCCGAGAGAAGGAGGATAGAATTGCACTTCTTTACATTTTTCTACTTCTGTCAAGTTTTAAAAATCTACACAGTTGTTGAAGGAAACCTTTTACCGTCTTCGTAGTTCACAAGTGAACACCACAAACGTGAATCTTCCGACCTCACTGAAACTGTACATAAAGGCAATGGTGATTGTATTTTATGATGTGAAACCTCTAGGTCTTCCGCCACTTAAATAATAACAAATAACCGTATCTAAATTGTGATGTCAGTTACTACCAACATTTATCTTTTAATCGAACTAAATCCTACTGCTAACTTGTGCTATCCTATCACCCCGAGATTTACTGATTACTTTTGTTTCGGTAGCGATACTGTTTAACGAAGACGATATAGCCTAGTGTATACGTATTGTTGGTAAGGTACTGCTCGCGATGCCCTGGAAGCACTTATTTCGCACTATACGATATACTGTAGTTCGTCCTTTTTAATTTATAACTGTTCTGTGATACTATCTATACTACTTCTCCCTAATAGTCTCTAAGCACTTTTTTGCTAAGGGCTATGTTGCCTATTACACTAGGCCGCTTTGTCTGTTGAGCTACAGCGCTTACGCAATGTTGTCGTGCTGGTACAGCTATTTTATTAACTGCTTCCATTAACTGCTTATTGCAGTTGTAATACACGTACTTAGAAATGCATTGTCTCGCCTTTTACTTATTTAGACGAAATACTCTGCTTTTGATTAATACTTGGAGACAATAGCGCTCACTTTCCTGAACCAAAGTGTCGTAGTTTCATTATCTGAATATCACGGAAAACTGTGATTTATAATTAACTCTTGGGGGCAAAAGCACACACTTTACTGAACCAAAGTAGCGCTGTTTCTCTCTTCAAATATCACAAAGGTCTGTGCTTTCATGTTGCTCTCCGGTCCTATTTATGTGATTGGCAAAAATAGTTCCTACACTCCTGGAGATAATTAGGGTTTTCTATTACGGATACTTTTATCAGACCAAAACTGAAATGCAGAGTGTTTTAAACTCAACAACAGATCTCTATACAAAAAGGACCATCATCGTTTTCCATATCACTTCAAAATATTTCATTGGAGCAGAGGATATTTGCAACAAACATTCAAACCTATGCTCCACTCAGCCTCATCTCGTAGACCATATCAAGATTTTTAAGGAACAATTTTTAGAATATTTATGCGAATACTGTACAAACAAAAACATTTTTTGGATCTATGTCATTTTCTCACAAAATTATTTTATATTAGCACATTGGTTTGTTGGTTCTCAGTATAGGGGCTGCGACAACGTGGTCATGTAGCCCCGTGTACTTTGGGTGAGTGTAGAATCTGTCTGATAACAGGTGTTAATTGTGATGGCTGTATACGTGTGTGTTATCTGTAATTCAGGTAAGGACTGCAGACATTCAATTTTCAAGTAATTCCTACTTTTGCTAACAAATGCTACCATCAACGACAACTAGTTGTGAACTTGGTTACTAGATGCCACCGCAGTCTGCTTCTGACGACGAACACTGGAAATTAAGAGCGTTAGTCAAATCTAACCTATACTTTAGCTTCACACGAGTGTAATTAGTGGAAGGTTCTTTTACATGCCATAAATCTATGACATGGGACCACCGGCTTTACTTCCTCTCCAAACGAAGGCATACTAAGGGATTTTTAACGCTCTTACCAAAACGGGGAATTACGTTAGGAAGATGGGAAGGGAAAGTGACGCTACCTAATTTGCATAGATCTGAGCGATCGATTCTTCAAAGTTTCCACAGATTATAGAAGAGCTTAATATATGTTACTGTATTCGTTAGTATTCATTTGTACTGTTCATGGAAAGTAATTTATCCATGAACAGTATTTATTTTTAATTGTCAATAAGGAAACAATAAGTATGATTAAGTTCATATCATTACGTGATAATTATAAGTTAATTCTTCTGGTTCCAACGATATCTGTCTTTGATTTCTATATGCTCTCGATCTCTTAATCACATAAAGTGGCCTTTTGCAGTTTACGCCAGAGTTTATGGCCGGTCAGGCCTGGTTGTACAGTCGTACCGAAGACAGTCGTCTAGCCTCAGGTATTGATGCGTGTGTTGTCAGTTGCGCGGAAAGCAACTCACGCATCGATTCCACATACCTGAGGCTAGACGACTGTCTTTTATACGACTGTGCAACCGGGGCTGACCGGCCAAAATCTGTGGCATAAACTGTAAACATTGTCTTGTTTTCATATAAGGAGAATGTATTTCCCCACGAGCTAATAAAACACCCCTGGTTAGCTGGTCGAGACATCTGCTTGTTGTTCCAAATCTGTTATCAGTGTGCACGGCTCCAAACAGTCGCTTCTTACATAAACAAGCAAATCCTATCGCCTGGTCAAGACAAAAACAATGGGAAAACTCTTAATAGAGTCCAAACAAAGCAGTGCAGCCGACTTCTATAAGTGGAGGATAAACCACCCCCGTAGATGTGATTGTGGCACTGATGTCCAGGCGATCAACAACCAGAATCATTAAATGAGAGCCAAGATATTATATAGGCCTACTGTAATATAATTTATTAATAATACAGTATACACAAATAACTTCTTGCAACTCAATTTTGATCTCTCCATACACGTTAGTTTTCTTTGACTGTCACAACAGTCCAAATCTCAATTCCTTCACGGATATTATTCTTCCTATTTCATCTCCATTATATCTTCTCTCTGAATAAACAAATAGAGTAGCTCTCTTTGCTATACACTCTTATGCCATTAGTTCACGATATTACCACTAAAAATGTTCCAAAGCCGCAGCAGCCATCTTGCACGTCTTAGTAAAGCTTCCTTAGTTCTGCGTTTCACCACAATAACAGCTTCAGCTGCCATCTTGCACGTTATCTATATAAAGTCTGCTTAGTTCTGCGTATCACCACTATAATACAGGACACCAGGGAATGTTTTACGCAGTGCCTACAAACTGATGTGAGAGGTTACGTCACCAGTTACGTTGGCAGCACGGCTGTCGCGTGTATCAATACAAACAAACAGTTAACTTTTTACTCACCACAGCCATTCATAACATACTGTTGCTCTCTTCCAATAATCTGACTACACACACTGACGATTTCGACAGCGCATACATATGGCCTTCACCCTATCAAGGACACCGTGCTGCCAACTGAACAGATGACGCAACCTCTCGCAGCTGCACGGAGCCACTGCGGAGAACATTTCCTGGCGCCCTGTACTTTCTCCATTGTGGCAGACTGAGTTGATATCTCTATATACATCTCGTTTACGGCATCTTTCACACCGTCTAGTTCATCTCAAGGCGATAGTCTCCAAGTCCTTACTTCACTCCAGCAGAATCAGGTTGTAGATAATAAGATACCTACACAAGTACATCTATGAATCTTCTTATGGGTCCCACAATCACCCCTTCATCCAACATATCACCACAACCACCCAAGTTCACACACAAATAGTTCCAGTCAAGATTTCTGAATATACATATTACACACCCAACAGACTGCGAAAAACTTTGTGCTAAGAGTTTACCAGGACAATCATAGTGACTCCTCTGGGTTGATGGTCTCGATATTAATGTAATATAATTCTGTAATAAGTCGTTATCCTGTTTAATGCTTTGCTACCAATGATGTATGCAAATCTTGATGTCATACAATAAATAAATAAATAAATAAATAAACGCATGAATGGATGAATGAATGAATGAATGAATAAATACATAAATGAATAAACGCATGAACGGATGAATGAATGAAAAAATACATAAATAATGAACGCATGAATGATTGAATAAATAAATAAATAAATAAATGAACGCATGAATTGATTATTGAATAAATAAATGAACGCATGAATGGATGATTGAATAAATAAATAAATAAATAAATAAATAAATAAATGATGGCATGAATGGATGAATAAATAAATAAATAAATAAATAAACGCATGAATGGATAAATGAATAAATAAAATAATAAATGATGGCATGAATGGATGGATGAATGAATAAATAAATAAATAAATAAATAAATAAATAAATAAATGATTGCATGAATGGATGGATGAATGAATACATAAATAAATGAACGCATGAATGGATGAATGAATGAATAAATAAATAAATAAATAAATAAATGATGGCATGAATGGATGGATGAATCAATACATAAACAAATAAATAAATGAACGCATGAATGGATGAATGAATAAATAAATAAATAAATAAATAAATGATGGCATGAATGGATGGATGAATAAATAAATAAATAAATAAATAAATGAACGCAGGAATGGATGAATGAATAAATAAATAAATGATGGCATGAATGGATGAATGAATAAATAAATAAATAAATAAATGATGGCATGAATGGATGAATGAATAAATAAATAAATAAATGATGGCATGGATTGATGGATGGATGGATGGATGAATGAATAAATAAATAAATGAACGCATGAATGGATGGATGAATGAATACATAAATAAATAAATAAATGATGGCATGAATGGATGAATGAATAAATAAATAAATAAATGATGGCATGGATTGATGGATGGATGGATGGATGGATGAATGAATAAATAAATAAATGAACGCATGAATGGATGGATGAATAAATAAATAAATAAATAAATGATGGCATGAATGGATGAATGAATAAATAAATAAATAAATGATGGCATGGATTGATGGATGGATGGATGGATGGATGGATGGATGGATGGATGGATGGATGGATGGATGAATGAATAAATAAATAAATGAACGCATGAATGGATGGATGAATGAATAAATAAATAAATAAATAAATAAATGAACGCATGAACCAAACAGATCCAAACCTAAAGGCAACCGGTTTCCAAGAGTTGATCCGGACTGCTTGAGGAAGAACGCCGAGGTTTTCGTACGAGATTTACAGGAAGAAAATCCTAGAGAGTGGCCAGACCTTCGCAAAACATTACAGTCATCAGCTATGAAATTAGGACAACCACCTAGGAAAAGAAAGCACAGATGGTGGAACACAACGTGCGATGAAGCCGTCAATGACCGAGTCAAAGCATGGCATCAGTGGAATGGACATCGGACAGTGGAAAGATGGGAGAACTTCCTAAAAACTCAAAAACTGACCTCTAAAACAATCCGGCGCGAAAAACGTGCCTACAACAAAATCAGACTCGAAGGGTTAGAACAGGATTTCCAGAAAAACAACACTCGAAATTTTTACAAGACATTCCGTGAGGACTTGTCAGGGTACAAACCACCAACTCTAAGTTTCCGTCGACGTAATGGACGACTAGAAACAAACAGTAAGGATAACTGCAAGATACAGGCTGATTATTTCCAAACTCTACTGAACTGTGAGCCTCCAGTGGAAAGACTGCAGTTTGAAAAACCTGTACCAAACCCAGATTCACTTCCCCCAACAACTCAAGAAATAAAAGAGATAATCCAATCGCTCAAAAATAACAAAGCCCCTGGGAACGATGGCATAACTGCTGAGATGTTGAAAATAGGAGGAGATGACCTCATAAGGAGAATTCATACACTCCTAACAGAAATATGGGAGAGCGAAATAATTCCGAAGGACTGGAAGAATGCCATTATCCATCCGTTGCATAAAGAGGGCGACCGAGCGGACCCCAACAACTACAGAGGTATATCACTTTTACCAATTATATACAAGGTATTATCTAAAGCACTCTTAAACAGAGTAGAACAACAAACTGATCATTTGATTGGTGAATACCAGGCAGGCTTTAGGAAAGGTAGATCGTGTTCGGAGCAGATTTGGAGCCTAAAGACGATATTAAGGATACGCCGCAGTACCAACACATTTGTCACCTTCGTGGATTTTAAGAAGGCGTATGATTCTATTGACAGACAAACTGTTCTGAACACCCTAGAAGAGCTCAGAGTTGACAGGAAAACCAGGGACTTAATCCGCCAGACTCTCACTGACACAACATCTCAAGTGAAGTTCCTAGGTGAACTATCAGAGCCTTTCGAAGTACATACCGGAGTTCGACAAGGTGATGGCCACTCCCCACTGCTTTTTAACTTAGTGTTGGACAAAGTCATCAGGGAGTGGGAAAACAGCATCAAAGGCATACGCATTGGTACTCTGGAACAGAAAATAAAAGTAAAATGCCTAGCTTTTGCTGATGATCTAGCTATCTTTACCAAGACTAGTGAAGAAACCAAGTATGCCATAGAGAAGTTACATGAGTTAGCATCAAAGACAGGACTCCAAATATCGTATGAGAAGACGCATTTCATAGTAAATGGAGACCAGAATATCCCGAGATCTCCACTACAGACCAACTATGGAATAATTAGACACGTACCTTCCTTCAAATATTTAGGAGAAATTATTGTACCGTCTGGATTGGACAGGAAAGCTAATTTAGAAAGAGCTACCAAACTTCAGAAAGCATACCGAATAACATGGAATCACTATAATAAAAGAGTGATGTCACGAAATGCAAAACTACGGAACTACCAGACAGTTGTTCTTCCGGAAGCATTGTACGCCTCCGAAACTATATCTCTAGGAGGCCACTCTCAAATTGGTGAAATCGAAATCCAGGAACGTAAAATTATCAGGAAAATATATGGCCCCGTTTATGTTAATGGTATATGGATTAAAAGGAAAACCACTGACTTGTACACAGTAATCAATAAGTTCACTGATACCGTGCGTAAGAGACGATTGAAATTTTATGGTCACATCTGCCGAAAGGACAACACCAGATATGCAAAAAAACTGCTTGATATAATTAATTCAAAGAAGGTCAAAATCAGTTGGTTAGAAGAAATCAAACAGGACTTATAAGAAAAAAACATTACAGAAGATAGCATCATGAATCGCAAGACTTTTGGAACCCGAGTTACAAATCACTCTTTCGCCGAAAAAGCTAAAAAGACCACTGGAAAAAAATGGACGGAGGAACGTAAGAAGGGGCATAGTGAGTTCATGAGGAGATTTTGGGAGGAGAAGAAGAGGAAAGCTCCATCAACCTGAGTCAACAAGTTCAAGCGCGCTCCCTAAGTGGGCAAAACGAAGAAAGAAGAAGAAGAACGCATGAATGGATAATTGATTAAATAAATAAATAAATAAATAAATGATGGCATGAATGGATGCATGAATGAATAAATAACTAAATAAATGAACGCATGAATGGATGAATAAATAAATAAATAAATATATAAATGATTGCATGAATGGATGGATGAATGAATAAATAAATAAATGAACGCATGAATGGATGAATAAATAAATAAATAAATAAATGATGGCATGAATGGATGGATGAATGAATACATAAACAAATAAATAAATGAACGCACGAATGGATGAATGAATAAATAAATAAATAAATAAATAAATAGCTAGATAGATAGATAGATAGATAGATTGAATGAATAAATAAATAAATAAATAAATGATGGCATGAATGGATGCATGAATGAATAAATAAATAAATAAATAAATAAATAAATAAATAAATGAACGCATGAATGGATGAATAAATAAATAAATAAATAAATAGATAAATAAATGATGGCATGAATGGATGAATGAATAAATAAATAAATGAACGCATGAATGGATGAATGAATAAATAAATAAATGATGGCATGAATGGATGGATGAATGAATAAATAAATAAATGAACGCATGAATGGATGGATGAATAAATAAATAAATAAATAAATAAATGATGGCATGAATGGATGAATAAATAAATAAGTGAACGCATGAATGGATAAATGAATAAATATATAAATGATGGCATGAATGGGTGGATGAATGAATAAATAAATAAATAAATGAACGCATAAATGGATGGATGAATGAATAAATAAATAAATAAATGAACGCATGAATGGATGAATGAATAAATGAATAAATAAATGAACGCATGAATGAATGAATGAATACATAAATAAATAAATAAATAAATGATGGCATGAATGGATGAATGAATAAATAAATAAATAAATGATGGCATGAATGGATGGATGAATGAATAAATAAATAAATGAACGCATGAATGGATGAATGAATAAATAAATAAATGAACGCATGAATGGATGGATGGATGAATGAATAAATAAATAAATAAATAAATAAATAAATAAATAAATGAACGCATGAATGGATGGATGAATGAATAAATAAATAAATAAATAAATGAATGAACGCATGAATGGATGAATGAATAAATAAATAAATAAATGATGGCATGGATGGATGAATGAATAAATAAATAAACGCATGAATGGATGGATGAATGAATAAATAAATAAATGATGGCATGAATGGATGGATGAATGAATAAATAAATAAACGCATGAATGGATGAATGAAAAAAATACACAAATGAACGCATGAATGGATGAATGAATAAATAAATAAATAAATAGATAAATGATGGCATGAATGGATGGATGAATGAATAAATAAATAAATGAACGCATGAATGGATGGATGAATGAATAAATAAATAAATGAACGCATGCATAGATCGATGAATGAATAAATAAATAAATAAATAAATAAATAAATGAACGCATGGATGGATGAATAAATAAATAAATAAATGATGGCATGAATGGATGGATGAATGAATAAATAAATAAATAAATAAATAAATAAATAAATAAATGAACGCATGAATGGATGGATGAATGAATGAATAAATAAATAAATAAATGAACGCATGAATGGATGAATAAATAAATAAATAAATAAATAAATAAATAAATAAATGATGGCATGAATGGATGGATGAATGGATAAATAAATAAATGATGGCATGAATGGATGGATGAATGAATAAATAAATAAATAAATAAATAAATAAACGCATGAATGGATGGATGAATTGTAATGGTTTCTTTTGCCCTCACTGTTGCGTGACAAATGTAATGGTTTTCTTTGCTCCACGTTGAGCGTACAATTGTAATGGTTTCTCTACGTTGGGTGACAAGTGAAACGTTTTTACCAGCCCTCACTTGCACTTTGAAAAATTTACTCTGACTAAGATATGTTGTCTTAATGGGCGCCAAGACCTCAACGCTATTTTGAAATCTGAATTTATATTTAACAACACCTAGCTCTGGTAGAACACCTTCAAGAATCTTTTCACTCAGATCGTGGTATGATTTGATCATTAACCCAACTAACAATTGTATCAGGAGAAGGAATTTGGTCTATATCTAATGCTACCTACTGAAAGCAAAGATTGCATGGTTAAAAGAAATAAATTTATTATATAAAACAAGTATGGCAAAATTAATAATAATAATAATAATATATTTTAAATTTAAATTGGAGCGTTGCGATTTGAATATTACCGCTAGAGAATTACATGAAAACGGGGTCGGATGAATTACTGATTTTACTATTATTCCCAAGCTATGAAGTTACTGAAATACTGAATATGAAACAAAGAGACGAGAGATTACGTAGTTCTGAGTCATTCGCGCTTAACATTGGAAATTACCGGAGCATTTCCCTCTTACTGGATGTTGAAGAGAGCTTCACACAGCCTTCTGGACATCGTCATCTTCTTCGTTGGTTGAAGAGATACTTGTAGATATGATAATTTATGGTCAGATCACATCGGCACCAACCACACGTGCAACCACAACGGTCAAGTTTTACAAAGATAATCGCCTTGCCTCCACGGCGCGCAAACCATATATGCACTCGTCGCCTCCCCTCTCTGGACCCGTCTTCAAGTCGCCCGCTCTCCACTGATTGGCTGAGCCACCACGCGATACTCCCTTATTCAGGGTCAATACACTCGGCGCGACGAAGATGTCGATTACCGTTCCAGACCATTTCGCCTTTTCTTGATGCAGCAACCCCGCTTGCGTCACGCTTCTCGACAAGAATAAGCCTGTAGCCGAATTCCCAGTGACTCATCTCTCTCAACAAACTCTAACTGACAAAAATCCGTAAAATTATGTAATCAAATAATTTTCCGCAATAAAGTTGTTCGTAATAATTTGCTTGATAGTGTTTTCTATAACATCGAAAACCTATCTGTATGCTTATATTTTTATAAAAAAAACGCTCCAAAAATACCTTAATAATAATAATAAGTTAATAATAATAATAATAATAAGTTACACGAAAACTTCTCTTGGCTGAACAATTTGCCGCGTAAATAAATATTGAATGGCTTCCTACTGACTTATGTCAGTGGCGTAAAATACCCACGAAAAACACGTTACATATTCGCCTCGGATCATCGGATGATTTTCCGTGACGACGGTCCATCATGCTATTATCCCAGACACGTTAATAAACCCCCATCCAAAATACATATTACATAAAATAAATCACCCTAAATTACATATATATATACTGAACCCTTATTAATCTGCGATAAATAAGTATTCATGATTTATTATTATTATTACTGCGGCCCAGGCAGTACTTGTGGAAGCTGACAAAGAGGAAGGCAAGTTAGTGTGTTGCAATGATTGCCACAGGAGCAGAGCTTGGAAGCTATTCTTGAGAACGGCCGGGTAAGCTGAGTTCAAGGCCAAATTGTGTAACAACATGCACCAGAATTGGAGTCATAAGGGGATGGTCACGAGTTTCTTGCAACCGACCTACGATTGAATCACCCAATCAGGTGAGACCAAGCCAAAACCACGCGATGGGTGGCGTCACTGGTAAAAAAAAAGCGTGCGGAATTGATTATCTAAAGAACCGCCGATCCGAAGTATCTCCGCATGAGTGCGATGAGACGTTTGAATTAAATGATGAAGATTGACACTAGTCCCATGTGTGTGAGATTAAAACTCTAGAAAATTTTTCTTAATTCACCCCACTCCTCCTCACTCTGTCAGTTTCCAATAAATTGATCGACGAGACGCTGTTTCGATGTAATACTTTTTGAGCTCTGGTGAGCTAACTTCACGCCAGTTTGCGTGGTGATTTTAAGTACTTAAATATTATCTTGAAGACAACTATTTTCAGCTCTTAGGGGCAAGACTTGAGTAACATTCCAATTAGCGCTCAACGCGAGCGAAGGTTCACAAGAGCAATAGAGATTACCGAGGGAGATAACGACTGCGAGACGGTCAGATTTAAAACTTGTATTGTCAAGCCAGTGACGATGGGTTTGAAGTGTATAGTTCATGTAAATTTTATTGTATTTTTCAAGTGTTGTATTGTGCGTGTGTAAGCGAGAGCTAGGGAAAGTCTTCGTTGATTAATCGCATAGGACAATCGTGGGCGAAATTAGTAACTCACAAGCGATTATAGCCAGGCAATTTATAATAACATTGAACTTTTCTGTCGAAGAGACTACACCAAGATGTCCGACGTGTGGTCAGGAGCCGGAGTGATGTCCAACGCTTCTACGAAACCAACGATGGAGGGCTAATTTCCCGTGGGGGAAATGAGCCGAGATGGAAGTTATATGTTCTACAAGCTGATACGGTGATATACAAAAATTGATTATTCAATATGTAGTTAGATACGGCGGGGAACTTTGTAAATAGTTCATTTTCTTCTTTTTCTTGTTTTAGATTGTTTTTCTTGCACCGACACTAAATGTTTTAAATGTACGTTGGCGCGTGGCCAAAGTTGTTTGTTGTGTATTATTTTCTTTGGAGTCATATTTAGTGTACACGGCGCGTGTACGTGATTTTTATCCATGCGAATGCGAAACCCGTTACATTCGATAAGTGGTGCTTTATTAAAGTTCATATTTTTGATAGGAAAGGGAGGTAATTACTGTAAGATGATTGCTGAACATGTTATTATTTATATTAGGGTTGCCGAGCGCAACAAATTAAGATGTAATTGCAGAACACATTAGTTCTAATTTTTTAAAGATTTTTTTGGAGTCCTTTTCAGGTTCGATAGTCACTGGCATAGAACGGAGGCGCCAGCAAGTGGAAAATATTTATGTCATTTGTTTCAGGGTCTGTCAAACCCATACTTGTGATTATGTGTGTGTTAGTGTGTCAGGTGTGTGTTTTGATTCTACGTGAAGAGGGGTAGAGGCCCTACCGCCCTCATATTTTTGTTGTTGTTGGATTTTGATGGAAAGGCAGGGTGCTCCGAGGAGACCGCTGTTCCTTGTCCATATGCTGATTCTTTGATTTCCTAGGGGAAATGCTGAGATATATTTTTGTTCTGACACACACACACGTATTATTGTGCTTTGGGGCACGCTTCTTCGAGACTGGATCCCATGCCTTGGGAGGTCGAGGTTATTTTGACACGTGGGTTGACAGATATGCAGAGTTCCACGTATCGCCCGTCTCGCCTGGTGACTTATTTTTGTTAGGCAGTCCTGTTGTACGACTGGCCCCTTTAAGCTTTCATTTAGCAAACCTGTTCTTTTTGTGATGGTTATTTTGAACCATAATTAATTGGGGAGTTCGCCATGTTTGTGACGGATTATTGCATGTCGTATGGATGGAATATTGTGTTAATAATGTAAATGTTGCCTTTGAGCCTAGTGATTGTTTATGACTCAGTTCATGTAATTTAGTATGTGACGCCCGTGTGGTGTAGTGGTATTTTACTTGTAAAAATGACGGCGGTCATATGTGTATTTCTTTTGTTGGTCACGTGTTAACTTACTTGTGTTGATTTGTGAGAAGTCCTAATTTTTAGGCAGTAATGTTTTGCTACGGCAGTTTTGATTCCAATTTCATGAGGAAATTATTGTGTTGTTTATTTTAAGTATAGGAAGTGTCGGTTTAGTTTTTAGTGTTGTATAGTTGTTCCCCGCGTCTGTCTAGCTCTAGGTAATGCGGATTCGTCTTCTGAAAGTTTATTCCGGATGATGATGAATCATGCATTCAATTGTACTCATCGTGAAGCATGTAGAACAGCACTCGCGCATACATTGTCATTATTGTTGATTTTTTGGGACATTTGGTCCTAGTAATAATCTCTCCCGAGATTTGGCCGAGTTTTGGCAATTTAATTTATTCAGTGGGAGTCATTATGGGAGTTTTGTTTGTTAATTCATTTTTGTAAATAGCTGATCTGTCATTAAATTCATTTGTTATAACCCTGGCTTCACTTTTTCCTGCATGTTATTTTGTTATATGTTACCCTGCATGTTAATGAAGCGCTTTAACAACAACTTACGATATGGACTGTTACAACCCCCCGAAACTGAGTCTCATAAGCTTCTTTGCAAGGGTTCAATACACTCATAATTTTCTTTACGCACTTTGCGTCAAAGTCTGTTGTCATTTTGGATTGCACTGTGCAACCAGTCCAATGTTTTCCATTTAGATCAATGTTCCATGGATATTTCCGCCTCTCAAATATGTCTATGTGGAAAAATAGACATAAATAATGTGTGAGCACTATGTATATATGATGTCACATCACACGCATCAAAGGTGTTCTGATATATATATATATATATATATATATATATCACCACAGAACTTCTTAATTTCACTGGAGGTCGCTTCGTTCTAGTGAAACGTAATCTCACTGATCTCACTGAGCACACGATCACACTATTGTGGCAGCGCCTCGTGACCATAATACTTAATCTCTCTGTATTTTAGACACAATTAATATTGACTTCTGAAAAAAAAACAGTAAGTGCGCATTACATATAACACCAAACATTTCTGTGCCGTAATCGCCCTGTCTTCTTAAGTTCCCGTAGACCAAATTCTACTTAATACTAGTTCACAACTCAGACCAGTTCCCCTCACACAAATAATGCCTTTGTAATAATTACGTTAAATTACACACGTACAACTCTTACATGGCGAGGCCGTAAACAGAAATCACGTGTGCTGTTATGTATGAGTTTCATGAAGGACTGTCTCGCCTTCTGGTGGCCCATCTTTTGCCTCGTGGACGCCTTAAGCAAAAATACCCTGTTCAAGCGCTCACCCATCTCTAGGAGACAAATGGGAATTCACCAGCGCTACCAAATTCTGGCCTTGGTGTAACGAGACATTTTAGTGCTCAAGAGCATCCGACAATCCCGTCATATTTCCCTGTACCTTAAAAACTCTCAATTACTTACATACTACCCCCCTGTGTGACTTCTGATACGCCTGCCTGGAAGACCAGATCTTCCCCACACCAAATACCACACTTACTCATTTGATAGGCTGGCTCGCCAGCTAAACACACTTACTTTATGACACATACTTTCGTAGACTATGTCTTATATGTGAACCGTCCTACTTTCACATATTCTTCTTCACTTATTTCCAACCTAGCCAGTGGCTCCCTTAACTTAACGTCATCACGTTGCTCCACTAGCATATTTCTCAGTGTCTGTAACGATGCCCTGTTGCTACTGTCTACACATGCACATATTAAAATACCGTCCTCTGCTTTAACCACAGGATAATCCCTACATAAATTAGTGTCCCTTGATAGCATGTCTGCAAGAATGTTTTCTTTACCTTTAATATATTTTACTGTGAATTTGTATTCCTGCAGAGCAAGAATCCACCTACTAACTCTGTTAGAACTGAGTTTACAAGTCCTCATGTACAGTAATGCATGGTGATCTGTATGGATCTCAAATTTCCCCCCTACTAAATACATTCTAAATTTCCCCAAACTGAAAACAATACCTAAAAGCTCTAACTCAGTAATCGTGTATCTTTTCTCTGCTGCTGTCAGTCCTCGCGAGGCTAAAGACACAATGCACAGATTACCCTCATCATCTTTCTGACATAATACTCCAGCAATGCCTATATGTGAAGCATCAGTCATAACCACATATTCCTTATCTTTCAAAGGATATATCAGCACTACAGCTTTCTCAAAACCTTCCTTCAGCGCTCTAAAAGCCTGATCATGCTTGGACTCCCATCTCCACCGAGTCCCACTTTTAAGCAATTCCCTGAATGGTTCTACCAACCCTGAGTATTTAAAAACGAACCTCCTGAAAAAGTTGCAAATTCCCATGTATGTTTTTAACTGTTTAACATTCTGTGGCACATCTGCGTTAAGTATCTTATTATTATTAAAGATATTTCGCACAAATTGTGCATATTGATGAAAACAAACTGTCATTCACAAAATTTTACAATGGATGATCCCCGATTTACACAAGAAATTACGTGGTATCTACTACATTGCACACCGCATAATTTACATACGCAGGATTCATCAGGGTCATGAAAGTACTCGGTATTACACAGTTTATGGTGATACCCATGTACCGCCATCGAATTGACAAAGTGTCGCAAGTCTTGATTTGTGTTCATCCATGTCCTAGTCATCATGGCCTCCGTGGTGTAAAACTCGAACCAGATTTCGTCCCTTTTCTGTATTCTTTCCTGCATTAGTTTTTTCCAGGCGTCTGTGGATGGTAGCCCTCTCTTCAACCGAAGGTCCTCAATGAAGAAGGTCTCCCTGGCGAGTCCATATGCTAATCTTGATTTTGTATATTTCGATATCCCCAGGGTAGCCTTCAGGAAGCGCGATTTGACTGCTTCAAGCGTCCTCAAGTCTGCCAGGGATAATTTCTCCCATATGATTTCAAGTCCATATGTGGCGATGGGCGTTATTTTCGCGTCGAATAATGTCATAGCAGTTCCCAAAGAGAGCTTCGTGATTGTTTTGATGTCATATATGGCTTTGGTAGCGGCTATTGCTCGAGATTTTATGTGGACTCTGTAGGCTCTTGCTGTTGTTTGCATTGTCAATCCTAGATATTTAAATGTATTGACTGACTTAAGGGGAGTCGTTCCTAGGTATGTCCTGTCTCCTGAAGCCTCTCTGCCTCCTTTCCGAAACGTCATTTTCACTGTTTTCTCTGTGTTTATTTTCATCTTGTTGTCCTTTGCCCACCTATCTAGATTGTCTAAGGCTTTTTGAACTTCAGTAATGGATCTCGAGCCAATGACCATATCATCTGCGTATAATAATATTGTGAGATTTGCTGTTCCTTGCCTAGTTGCCATCCCCACATCATATGTCGCTATGTTGAACAGGAGGGGGCTAAGTGGGTCTCCTTGAAGTACGCCATTGGTTTGCATTATCAAATTCGAGGTTGAGACACGGTCATCTATTTGTATGAAGTTTGTCGTCAGAATGTTACTTATCAGGTTCGTTAGTTTATTACCCTCACCCACTATGGATTCCAGTTTTGCGAGTATTAAAGGCCTACTTAACATGTCAAAAGCTTTTGCATAATCAACAAAAACAACATGAAATTTTCCACCAGGGTGTCGTAGTGTTTCTTCAATGTCATTGAGTAAGTTGGTAATGGCATGAAAGGCACTCAGTCCTTTACGAAATCCAAACTGTTCATCTGGTAGTTTATGGTCTACTTCTTCTGTGATCCTCTTGGTAAGGAGCTTTGTCATTATTTTCATCATGGTCTTTTCTATAGCAATCCCTCTGTAGGAGTTCGGATCTGACTGGTCACCTTTCCCCTTAAACATCACTTTGATAGTCGAAATTCTCCATGCTGAGGGTATGTTACCCATTTGAAGACAAAGATTTATTAGGTCCGAAATTGCTGAAAGTAATACCTCTGATGAGTCTTTCACATGTTCATTGCATATACCGTCGGGTCCAAAGGCCTTACTGTTTTTAGTGACATAATAGCTTCGTGCACTTCCTCCATTGTGAACGGGTCAGTTTCTTTTTGGTATGTTCCTGACAAAGCTACCACGGGATTGCCAAGATCTTCTTCAATGTTTAGTATGTTCCTGAAGTGTTCTTCCCATTCAATCATTTCTATTTTTCCACTACATTGTATTTTCCTAGGGTTCAATGCTAGAAATGGATCGCTGACAGCTTCTTCTATTATCCTTCTCGCCTCTTTTTCCAGGTGTTCATTTCGTTTTACAGATAACAGCATTTTGTATTTCTTCTTAATGATGCTGTAATGTTTTATTGCCTCCTGGTTCTGATTGAATTTTACTGCATGCATGGCCTCAAGGACGCTTCTTCTCAAATAGCATTCTTTATCAAACCATATTCGCGATCTTCTTTTCCGCTGATACACAAATGCAGATTTAATTGTCTTTTCCAGGGATAAGGCGGTTGCGTCAATATTGTTTTTCTCCATGCAATTATCAGGTTATTTCCATTCCTCAAAGTTCTGTTTAAGAACATCTTTATCGATCTGTCGAGAAGGATTAGTATCTTCAGGTTTTTCTCTCTTATCCAATCTTGAGATGTTAAAGTGGGTCGAGACTGGACAATGTTCCTTTATCAGCGCCTCCTCTGAAGTGAGACATACAGTGTAGTTCAGAAGCTTAATGTTGCAGCCTTTATAAAACAACTAAATCTATTGTGCTACACCCTGAATGTGCAAAATAAGTTCTGTCTTCAACCTTGTTAACAAGGATAAAGCCTTCCTCTGTCATTAGTTCAAGTAGTTCTTTCGCTCTTTGATTATCAATGTCTAGTCTGCAGTTTAGGTCTCCAGCCAGTATTATGTCTCTGCCTGGAGCTACGTGTCCCAAGGAAAGCATGATGGTTGCTATCAAATCTTCAATAGTTGTTAGTGGCGGTGCATATATGGCAATCACTGATATCCATTCGAAGTTTATTATCAACGTGTCATGGTCTTGGTGCGTACTCTGAATTTTAACTAGGCTGGGTTTGTAGTAGCAGGAGGTGCCACGCATTGGTCTACCTCTTGGCCCTTGTGTTGCAGGTATATGCTGTGCGTAGAATCCATTAATGTCTATGGGTTTGGTCGAAAGAGTCTCTAGTAATATAAGTATGTCATGAGAATGCAGTAGGTTATTGTTAGTGAATGTTGTGGCGGTCTTAAGACCCTCAACATTCCAGAGTAAGATGTGAAGGTGGTTAGGCTGGAAGTGAAATTCCTCTATTGCGGGAGCGAAAAAGCCGGTATCGTCTCACGATGACACCACTCGGCCACGCTCCTGGAACGTAGACCTTTGGAAGTTCATGTAGAGGTATAACTACTCTTAGAGCTTTAACCGTGTCGCTGGTAGGAAGTTCTTCACACTCGATTATATTTGTCACATGAAGATTTGTTAGGTGGCGCTGCACCATTTGTATTGTAGCGTTATGGTGGAGTCGCCCTATGTATAACCATGCTCTTGGTTCTGCCGCTTGTAATTCTGTTATATTTGACGTACTACCATTTTTGGAGTTGATCAAACATGGGTCTACTGTTGTCGAGATTGATGACTGCGAGTTAAAGTACATGGGTTTACGTCGATAATCGACAATCCCATCTTTGTATGCACGGCTTTGATACATTGAAGGATCCATAGATGTCGTATTAGAGGTGATTGCTTGCACCACTTCATTATTCGTTGTGAGCAAGTTAGATGTCGTATTAGAGGTGATTGCTTGCACCACTTCATTATTCGTTGTGAGCAAGGTATTTCCTCGCAAATCGTCCTTACCACATCGGCTGATAAGTTCAGTATCATGAATGGAAGTTCTCTTATTAATTTCCTCACGTACCATCCTCTTAAGATTGACTGATAGAGTCTCCACCATGGCTTGCATATCCTGCGTTAATTTCCTTGTAATTCTTACCTCCATGTCGTGTTCGGGGAGATGATCTATGTTGCCCAATTGGAGGTTGACCAGTTGGCCACTAGATTGCTCCTGACCCAGAACGTGCTGTTCTGAAAGCATGGCCTCATCTCTCACCTCGAAAGGTGTAATCTCCATGCCATGTCCGTTGTTCCCAGAACTGTTCTGCGAGTGTCCGCTAGATAGCACCTGATGATGACCACGTTGTTCTGTATCAATTGCATCAACTCGTCGTTCACTAGGTGTCGTCTTCGAGTTCATTCCTTCATTCTTCTGAATGTTCTGTGATCCGTCATGCGACTGCCTATTGCTATGTAAACTAGGCGAGTTGCCGTGAGATGGCGCCACCAGTTCAGTAGGTATTCTATCTAACATGGATATACCATCCTTTTGGATAACCTCATTGACCTCTTGCTGAGGAAACTGATTTCTCGTACTATTGTTAGTAACTAGCATGATTTTCATGTCATTAAAACAATTTACAATGACACTCACCATTTTATGAATATCATCTTTAGTTTCTTTCTTCATATATCCACCTACATCAGCGGTATTCTGTAGAAATCTGAGAGCAATTTGCAACCGACTTTCGATCTCGTCCGCCATCTTATTAACCCTACTTTCCTCTGGTGTCATCCTCTACTCTCTATGACCTAAAAATGTCACTTCTGACTGACAGAATGACGACTTAGACAGCTTCAAAGTGAACCCTGCCTGATCTAAATTCTGAAAAACTATATCTAAATGACGTAGATGCTCCTCAAAACTGCGTGAACTAATTACCATATCATCCATGTAAATGGTTACAAACTCTCCTGTGTCATCCCCTAATGCGATGTTTAAAGCCCTAATTAAAGCTGCTGAACTTCTCTTTAACCCATAAGGTGTTCTACAAAATTGATAAAGGTTATATTTATGACTAAAAGCTGTAAATGGTCTATCTTCGTACATAAGTGGCACTTGCCAAAAACTGGAACTCAAATCTACACAAGTGAAATACTTCTTCCCCTCAAATGTTTGCATTAATTCCTCTATTGACATAGATTTCAGCTGATCTGAACTAATTCTACTGTTAACCAAACGAGCGTCTAAACAAATACGACCTGTGCCGTCGGCCTTGGGTACCGTGATCAAAGGATTAACATATGGACTGTCAGAGTGCTCAATAATCCCATCTTCAAGCATCTGGTTAATTTGTGCCTCAACTGCACTCTGATAAGCGAAAGGTACAGGATATCTATGTCCTTTGAATACTGACCTATCAATAACGTTCAATGAATGTGTATAGCAATTGGCCATACCAATGCGATCCTCAAAAACTCTCCTATTACACAATAACACATCATAGAGCCGAACACATTGTTCCACCTCTATATTTCCCTGAAATGCAGCATCACGTAACGAGTCCTCTAGACTACCGTTCGTAATCACACTGCCCACAAAACATGGAGAACCCCGCTCTACGGCTGGCGATATCTCATTTAAAGTACAAATTACACCTACTACACTACTTCTCTGAATATGGTCATTGAACGCTACTTCTACTTCAGAATCCCCCCATTTAAATTTCAAACTCCCTAAATCATAACATAAGTTACCAGACACTCTACTTAGCCACTCTGAACCCAAGTTAACACTGAATACTAAATTTGGAATTACAAGACAAATCTGCTTTTCTACATGATTATTAATTTTAATGTCTACTAAAACTTGCTTAGAAATTACTTTAGACCTCTTCCCAACAGCTGTGATAACAAAAGTGCTTTTAATTGGCATCTCCTCAAAATTTACTCCAGTTCCTTTCATTTTATTAGCCTACTTTCGATTTATGCAAAAAATGAAAGTAGACTTATGAGATCAACACAGGGCGAAAAAAAGTGTGTCTGTCTGTGTGTGTGTGTATGTGCGTGTGTGAGTCTGTGTGTGTGTGTGTCTGTGTGTCTGTGTGTGTGTGAGTGTGTGAGTGTGTGTACTCTGAATGTCTGTCCCCCCTATCAATTCGAACACGGTGAATGCGAATTGAACGAAATTTGGTACAAAGGTAGCACTAGCAAAGGACACCTCAGTGTCATGTTTTATATCGCCGCCATCTTTACTAAAACTGAATGGCGGCCACTCAAACGTTCAAAACGTAAAATCAAATAACGACTAACCAAATCATCCGATCTCTACCAAATTTGGTAACAACATACCTTCGTATAGGATGCGTCTTGTGACCAAACTACAAGGTCGTCCGCCATACCATTTCAGGATGGCGGCCGTGCGAATTATGCAAACTTTATAATCCATATCATGGGACCCACCAGTTCCGATTATCGAGCCGAGAATCGTTTTAACTGTTCTAAAGGAAGAGGCACGTTCGAAATTAAAAGTTTATTTTGTAATACTATAGTGCAGACGTGATTTTAAAAAGCTGAGCTGATTTAGTAATAAGACAAGATGGCAGCGGATATATTGTGCCTGACTTATATTTCACTAATTTGAGTATTGCATGCAATATAGCGTACTGATATAAAATAAATAAACTTTGTATGAAATGCTTTATATATAAATAATATACTCCAGTGATGAATCGTTTAGTATAAATCACTATTTGCTAACAAGTTCTATGTAAGTCATTTTATATAGAACGATATTCGTTGACACAATTAGCTCAGTGGTAGAGCGTTAGCCTATCACTCAAATGCCTATGGTTCAAACCCGATCAGAGCTAGGTTTTTTGCTTGAAATTTTATATGTTTATTGTTTTGTAATGACTCAGATGTTTTAAAATTAAGCGTTATATTGTGCATATTATGGTGTAAAATATATATTTAATTAAAACATAATTCGCCAGCAGATTTACTCGAGACATCTAGCTGCCAAAAAGGTAACTGCACGCCGACCAGATTTTATTGAAAAGTTTCTTCTTCTGGCCGCTAGAATGCACTCGCTCTGTTAGGATTATATTGTTAGATATTTCACCACTAGATATCACGACTAGTCTACGTGGGGCTCCATTGATTACTATACCATTTGCATTCTATGCGCATCGAATTTGAAGAATGACAAGATGATACTACGATACATTTTTACTTTCTATTTTAAAGGGTTTGTAACAGCCTATTGTGCGTTATTTGAAAATGTTAATTGAAGTAAAGAACAAAACGATTTCACATAGTATCTGAACTCTACCGTTGGTGCTAGTTCAGGATATTAATTAATACTTCTATTTCAACCAAATAGCAATCGAAAATATCCACATAGTTGGTATACACACGTCTCTGTAGGGTCATGGAAAGATTTGTTAATTCAATTAGGGTTGTGAAAGTCATACGCAGCCAGACGTGTAAAGACATGCCTCAACTCAAAGTTGGATGTTGCCCGCGTCAGGCCGATTATGTAATAATAATAATAATAATAATAATAATAATGTTATTGGTTTTACGTCCCTTTTAACTACTGTTGCTTTTAGAGACGCCGGGGTGCCAGAATTTTGTCCCGAAGGGGATCTTTAACGTGCCAGTAAATCTACTAACACGGCTCCCTCGCATTTGTGCACCCTCAAATGCCAGCTGACTGCGCCAGGATACGAACCTGAAACATACGGTCCAGCAAGCGAGAACGTTACCGCTGAGCCACGCCGCCAGTCCGGTCGATTATGTCTCCAGATCCATAACATTCTTTAGATACTTCTTATCTTTCTTTCTTCAATGATGGTAGCAGTTTTTATCTAGGTTGTGGCGTTTGGTAGAGGTAAATCGTTTCTAAGGTCTTCAACAAAGAATAGTTCTATTATACTCTTTGATAATAACAACGAGTTATAACTATACTCATACATTTAGGAGAAAGTAGGCTATATGTTCTTTACTGAACATCTTGTTTTATCATAAAATGCACTACTTATGCAACTCTTCATACAACCACTATCAATTAAAACATGTGTACGCCTCGGACACGTTAAATTTAACTATGGGGCTCTTACTAACCACCTCCTGAATAATACCTTCATCATTTAGTTCACGTAATAATTCATTTCTTACATTTAGGTCATAGGGTTCCTGTATTAGTGTATGGACAGGGCATGTTACAGACTGAGATTCTGACCTTACATCGCAGCCTGGTTCGTGTTTAAAGTATGGCTACCACTTGGTGTAGTACTACTCACTACTGCACTGGTCTGGTTGTTCTGGGTTGTGTTAACGGTATCTCTCTGTGCGTTATTACCATTGGGCTGATTTCCTCCTTGACCCCTTTTCTGGTTATAATTATTATTGTTATTATACCTCCCTTGGTTACCCCTAAAATCATTATTTCGGCCTTGATTTCCCCTGAAATCATTATTTCTACCTTGGTAGTTCGTACCATACCCATTTCCTCTGTACTGGTTTTGCTGATTATTATTATTATTAATATTTTGGTTCCCCCTATTTTGGACGTTGGCCCCTTCGCCACTGTTCCCTTGGACTTCCTGATTCCTATTCTCATTAGGCCTGTTATTATGGTTACCCTGGTTCCTACCGAAATTCTCCTCGTAACCACCTCTTCCCAGAGCATCGAATGTACTTAATAAATTTTCCATTTGTGAAATAGATTTAACATTTTGTATACAGGCAGCTTCTTTGATTCTAT
Source organism: Meconema thalassinum (assembly GCA_946902985.2). NCBI lineage: Eukaryota > Metazoa > Arthropoda > Insecta > Orthoptera > Tettigoniidae > Meconema > Meconema thalassinum. Next base: position 611,985,292 of record OX336390.1, read on the forward strand.
ATGGAAAATGTCTTAGTAATAGCCTGACTACATCACTTTCCTCCTTCAAACCATCCAGATATTTACACGTCAATACCTGTCCTAAAAAGTACTCGGTCATAGTGTAGTTTCCTCTCGGGTTATATTTCCCACACACAATTCCCTCACGATGCTTAGACTGAATTACCTCATTCCAAAATTTCTCACAAAATTTAACTTTAAAATCTGAAATATTGAAATTGTCTCTGTAGACAGCAAACCAGTTTCTTGTCTCCCCTACAAACGCTTGCTCTAAAATCTCAACTACCTGGCACCACTCAATACTACCATCTTCCAACCTCTCCCCGAATTTATTTTCTATTGTAATCATGAACTCCATTGGACAACCCTGCCGATTACTGAATTTGCCTAGTTCTATTTCCCTGTGTGTGCTATTCACATAAACTGGCCTACTCTGACTATTTTCCTGCCTAATTCTAGCATTCAACTTCTGTTCTAGTTCAGCAATTTTCTCCTCAGCTTTTCTTTCAATATTAGTTAAAGTTAACCTAATGCTCCCTTCCGATGCTTCTACTTACCACTTAATTTAGCTTGTTTCTCACTAATCTCATTAATGCTTTCCTTATTCCTCTCCCTTAAATCATTAACTTCAGTGATTATTTCTGCATGTACTTTATCAATTCTTCCCCCCAGCTGTTCTTTAACCTCTTTAGTTGCTACCTGAATTTTGTCAATTTCTCCCCCCAATTGCTTTTTGACCTGCTGTGTTTCAAGTTGCACTAGTTCTTTTAAATTTTCAGCCTGTGTACTGATTCTAATTTCTAACTCCTCCTGTACTTTTCCTAATTTTCTGTCTACATCTGCAATAATCTCTTTAGCCTTCTCTTCCATCACCCCTCTGATTTCTCATCTAATCTGCTCAAATTTCTTATCTAATTTTAGATTGTTCTCTTCAAATTTCTCACTTAATTCATTGCTCATTTGTTTACTGTTTTGTTCTAATTTAGCATTTACACTATCACTCAGCTCCCTGTTACTCTCTTTATTTTCCCTACTATTTTGTTCAAGTTTAGCATTATTCTGTTCAAGTTTAGCATTTAAAGCGTCTGTGCTAATTTTATTTTGTTGCATAAACTGGAGAAGCAAACTCTCTAACCCTGCTTGACTGTTTTGATTACCCCCCTCAGTATCGGGATTTACCTCCGACATCCCTGTACTGCTTTCATTTCCAAGACTAGCCATACTGCTCGTATCTTCACTATCCAACTGGTGACCACTACGCAACTTCATCTCTTCCTCAACACTACCCATGCTGATACACACCGATAAATGAAAAAAAAAATACAGGCACAGAAATATATATCCTTCTCCTTCCACAAATGTTATTAGGTTTTCGGCCGCACGTTGGTAGCGACAATTGTAATGGTTTTACAGGCCCTCACTCTTGGGAGACAAGTGTAACTGTTTCTTTTAGAGCACGTTGTGCGTACAAATGTAATGTTTACTCTGACTAAGATATGTTGTGTTAATGGGCGCCAAGTACCTCAACGCTAGGTTGAAATCTGAATTTATATTTAACAACACCTAGCTCTGGTAGAACACCTTCAAGAATCTTTTCACTCAGATCGTGGTATGATTTGATCATTAACCCAACTAACAATTGTATCAGGAGAAGGAATTTGGTCTATATCTAATGCTACCTACTGAAAGCAAAGATTGCATGGTTAAAAGAAATAAATTTATTATATAAAACAAGTACGGTATGGCAAAATTAATAATAATAATAATATATTTTAAATTTAAATTGGAGCGTTGCGATTTGAATATTACCGCTAGAGAATTACGTGAAAACGGAGTCGGATGAATTACTGATTTTACTATTATTCCCAAGCTATGAAGTTACTGAAATACTGAATATGAAACAAAGAGACGAGAGATTACGTAGTTCTGAGTCATTCGCGCTTACCATTGGAAATTGCCGGAGCATTTCCCTCGCACTGGATGTTGAAGAGGGCTTCCCACACCCTTCTGGACGTCGTCATCTTCTTCGTTGGTTGAAGAGATACTTGTAGATATGATAATTTATGGTCAGATCACATCGGCACCAACCACACGTGCAACCACAACGGTCAAGTTTTACAAAGATAATCGCCTTGCCTCCACGGCGCGCAAACCATATATGCACTCGTCGCCTCCCCTCTCTGGACCCGTCTTCAAGTCGCCCGCTTTCCACTGATTGGCTGAGCCACCACGCGCTACTCCCCTCCTCAGGGTCAATACACTCGGCGCGACGAAGATGTCGATTACCGTTCCAGACCATTTCGCATTTCTTGATGCAGCAACCCCGCTTGCGTCACGCTTCTCGACAAGAATAAGCCTGTAGCCGAATTCCCAGTGACTCATCTCCCTCAACAAACTCTAACTGACAAAAATCCGTAAAATTCCGTAATCAAATAATTTTCCGCAATAATGTTGTTCGTAATAATTTGCTTGATAGTGTTTTCTATAACATCGAAAACCTATCTGTATGCTTATAATTTTATTAAAAAAACGCTCCAAAAAATACCTTAATAATAATAATATTAAGTTAATAATAATAATAATAAGTTACATGAACTCTTCTCTGGGCTGAACAATTTGCCGCGTAAATAAATATTGAATGGCTTCCTATTGACTTATGTCAGTGGCGTAAAATACCCACGAAAAACACGTTTCAGAATGAATGAATAAATAAATAAATAAATGAACGCATGAATGGATGAATGAATAAATAAATAAATGATGGCATGAATGGATGGTTGAATAAATAAATAAATAAATAAATAAATGAACGCATGAATGGATGAATGAATAAAAAAATAAATAAACGCATGAATGGATGAATAAATAAATAAATAAATGATGGCATAAATGGATGGATGAATTAATAAATAAATAAATAAATAAATGAACGCATGAATGGATGGTTGAATGAATAAATAAATAAATAAATGATGGCATGAGTGGATGGATGGATGAATGAATAAATAAATAAATAAATGATGGTATGAATGGATGGATGAATAAATAAATAAATAAATGAATGCATGAATGGATGGATGAATGAATAAATAAATAAATAAATGAACGCATGAATGGATGGATGAATGAATACATAAATAAATGAACGCATGAATGGATGAATAAATAAATACTTAAATAAATGAACGCATGAATGGCTGGATGAATGAATAAATAAATAAATAAATAAATAAATAAATAAATAAATGAACGCATGAAGGGATGGATGAATAAATAAATAAATAAATAAACGCATGGATGGATGAATAAATAAATAAATGAACGCATGAATGGATGGATGAATAAATAAATAAATAAATAAATAAATAAATGAACGCATGAATGGATGAATAAATAAATAAATAAATAAATAAATAAATAAATAAATAAATAAATGATGGCATGAATGGATGGATGAATGAATAAATAAATAAATAAATACATAAATAAATAACTAAACGCATGAATGAATGGATGAATGAATAAATAAAAAAATAAAAAAATGAACGCATGAATGGATGAATGAATAAATAAATAAATAAATAAATGAACGCATGAATGGATGGATGAATGAATGAATGAATAAATAAATGAACGCATGAATGGATGGATGAATGAATAAATAAATAAACGCATGAATGGATGAATAAATAAATAAATAAATAAATAAATAAATAAATAAATAAATGGACGCATGAATGGATGAATAAATAAATGAATAAATGATTGCATGAATGGATGGATGAATGAATAAATAAATAAATAAATAAATAAATGAACGCATGAATGGATGGATAAATGAATAAATGAATAAATGAACGCATGAATGGATGAATAAATAAGTAAATAAATAAATGAACGCATGAATGGTTGGATGAATGAATAAATAAATAAATAAATGAACGCATGAATGGATGGATGAATGAATTAATAAATAAATAAATGAACGCATGAATGGATGAAAAAATAAATAAATAAATGATGGCATGAATGGATGGATGAATGAATAAATAAATAAATAAATAAATGAACGCATGAATGGATGGATGAATGAATAAGTAAATAAATGAACGCATGAATGGATGGATGAATGAATAAATAAATAAATGAACGCATGAATGGATGAATAAATAAATAAATAAATAAATAAATAAACGCATGAATGGATGGATGGATGGATGGATGGATGAATAAATAAATAAATAAATAAATAAATGAACGCATTAATGGATGAATAAATAAATAAATGATGGCATGAATGGATGGATGAATGAATAAATAAATAAATAAACGCATGAATGGATGGATGAATGAATAAATAAATAAATAAATAAATAAATGAACGCATGAATGGATGGATGAATGAATAAATAAATAAATAAATGAACGCATGAATGGATGGATGAATGAAAAATAAAAAAATAAAAAAAATGAACGCATGAATGGATGTATGAATAAATAAATAAATTAATGATCGCATGAATGGATGAATAAATAAATAAATAAATAAATAAATTAACGCATGAATGGATGGATGAATGAATAAATAAATAAATAAATGAACGCATGAATGGATGGATGTATGAATAAATAAATAAATAAATAAACGCATGAATGGATGGATGAATAAATAAATAAATAAATAAATAAATAAATAAATGAACGCTTGAATGGATGGATGAATGAATAAATAAATAAATGAACGCATGAATGGATGAATAAATAAGTAAATAAATAAATGAACGCATGAATGGTTGGATGAATGAATAAATAAATAAATAAATGAACGCATAAATGGATGGATGAATGAATAAATAAATAAATAAATAAATGAACGCATGAATGGATGAACAAATAAATGATGGCATGAATGGATGGATGAATGAATAAATAAATGGATGAATGAATAAATAAAGAACGCATGAATGGATGGATGAATGAATAAATAAATAAATAAATAAATAAATGAATGAACGCATGAATGGATGAATAAATAAATAAATAAATAAATGATGGCATGAATGGATGGATGAATGAATAAATAAATAAACGCATGAATGGATGGATGAATGAATAAATAAATAAATAAATGAACGCATGAATGGATGGATGAATGAATAAATAAATAAATGAACGCATGAATGGATGGATGAATGAATGAATAAATAAATAAATGAACGCATGGATGGATGAATAAATAAATAAATAAATAAATAAATAAATGAACGCATGAATGGATGGATGAATGAATAAATAAATAAATAAATGATGGCATGAATGGATGGATGAATGAATAAATAAATAAATGAACGCATGAATGGATGAATAAATAAATAAATAAATAAACGCATGAATGGATGGATGAATAAATAAATAAATAAATAAATAAATGAATGAACGCATGAATGGATGAATAAATAAATAAATAAATGATGGCATGAATGGATGGATGAATGAATAAATAAATAAATAAACGCATGAATGGATGGATGAATGAATAAATAAATAAATAAATAAATGAACGCATGTATGGATGGATGAATGAATAAATAAATAAATGAACGCATGAATGGATGGATGAATGAATGAATAAATAAATAAATGAACGCATGGATGGATGAATAAATAAATAAATAAATAAATAAATGAACGCATGAATGGATGGATGAATGAATAAATAAATAAATAAATAAATTAACGCATGAATGGATGGATGAATGAATAAATAAATGAACGCATGAATGGATGGATGAATGAATAAATAAATAAATAAACACATGAATGGATGGATGGATGGATGAATGAATAAATAAATAAATGGACGCATGAATGGATGAATAAATAAATAAATAAATAAATAAATAAATAAATGATGGCATGAATGGATGGATGAATGAATAAATAAATAAATAAATGAACGCATGAATGGATGGATGAATGAATAAATAAATAAATGAACGCATGAATGGATGAATAAATAAATACATAAATAAATGAACGCATGAATGGTTGGATGAATGAATAAATAAATAAATAAATAAATAAATAAATAAATAAATAAATGAACGCATGAATGGATGGATGAATGAATAAGTAAATAAATAAATAAATAAATGAACGCATGAATGGATGAAAAAAAATGATGGCATGAATGGATGGATGAATGAATAAATAAATAAATAAATGAACGCATGAATGGATGGATGAATGAATAAATAAATAAATAAATGATGGCATGAATGGATGGATGAATAAATAAATAAATAAATAAATAAATAAATAAATGATGGTATGAATGGATGGATGAATGAATAAATATATAAATAAATAAATGATGGCATGAATGGATGGATGAATGAATGAATAAATAAATAAATAAATAAATAAATGATGGCATGAATGGGTGGATGAATAAATAAATAAATAAATAAATGATGGCATGAATGGATGGATGAATGAATAAATAAATAAATAAATAAATGATGGCATGAATGGATGGATGAATGAATGAATGAATAAATAAATAAATAAATGATGGCATGAATGGATGGATGAATGAATAAATAAATAAATAAATGATGGCATGAATGGATGGATGAATGAATAAATAAATAAATAAATGATGGCATGAATGGGTGGATGAATAAATAAATAAATAAATAAATAAATAAATGAATGATGGCATGAATGGATGGATGAATGAATAAATAAATAAATAAATAAATGATGGCGTGAATGGATGGATGAATGAATAAATAAATAAATAAATGATGGCATGAATGGATGGATGAATGAATAAATAAATAAATAAATAAATAAATGATGGCATGAATGGGTGGATGAATGAATAAATAAATAAATGATGGCATGAATGGATGGATGAATGAATAAATAAATAAATAAATAAATAAAAGATGGCATGAATGGATGGATGGATGAATGAATAAATAAATAAATGATGGCATGAATGGTTGGATGAATAAATAAATAAATAAATAAATAAATAAATAAATAAATGATGGCATGAATGGATGGGTGAATGAATAAATAAATAAACGCATGAATGGATGAATGAATGAATGAATAAATAAATATGACGACCGCGGGACTATTATTGTCTTTATATTCAGTGTAAATCGGTGGCAACTGGTGGAAAACGTTCAGTAACCACGTCGAAAGTTTTCATTGGCTACCTTATCGTTGCACTTATTGTAATTAGGTGATTATTATAATTATTATTATTATTATTATTATTATTATTATTATTATTATTATTATTATTATTATTATTTTCATCATCATCTTTCACAAGTGACGAGACTGATGGCCACAATGTATAACCCACTATGTGAATCAGTAACTATCTAGGGGGCGTATTTCTATACTTCTGCACATTATTTTGTATCCCAATCGGAGCGCAGTTTGAATCCAGGATAGAATTATTATTTGTTCTAATATAATAATTATCCTGGTTATTTGTATTTCTTTGCTGATAAATGTGGTTTATCTTAGGGTGATAAGACCTTACTTTATCACTGCCATTTGGAGATAAGTATCTTAAAGCGTATCTCAGAACAACAATAGGCCTACCTGCATTCCGAATGGTGTCATGATAAGAGCGAGTGAATATGTGGTCATCACCACCAGAATCCAATAGCTCAGACAAGGATCCCTGAGCTGGGTCCGACGACGCCAAAAAGTCACTTCAATCTCGCACGTGAGCAGCGTACTATGTGCATGTGCGCCTATGTACAGCATGATCATTCATAGCGAGTTAATATTATTATATGACTAGCTGTTTTACTCGGCCAAGCTTGGATGGTGTTTTAATCGGTAAGAGAAATGCACGTGTTGAGCTTCATCACTTCCTGTGGATTCCCTTCGCTGCAAATCATAGCTGACCTCATTCTGATGTTGCTCAAGTAAGCGGAAGGACTTTCTAAACCTAGTTGAACAGTACAGTTAAGCTATATAATATAAGATGCAGCGGCTTCGGTGGGGTAGTTGGTAGCATGCTGACTTCAATGTCCAAGGTCGCGGGTTCAAATCTAGCCGAAGTCGTCGGATTTTTTAAGAGCGTTAAAAATCCCTCAGTATGCCTTCCTTCGGAGGGGAAGTAAAGCCGGCAGTCCCATGTCATAGATTTATGGCATGTAAAAGAACCTTCCACTAATTACACCTGTGTGAAGCTAAATTAGATTTGACTAACGCTCTTAGGTTCCAACGTTCGTCACCAGGAGCTGACTGCGGTGGCATCTAGTGGCCAAGTTCAGAACTAGTTGTCGTTGACGGTGGCGTTTGGTAGCAAAAGTAGGAAATACTTGAAATTTGAATGTCTGCAGTACTTACTTGAATTAAAAACAGATAACACACACTAATACAGCCATCACAATTAACACCGGTCATCAGACAGATTCTACACACACCCAAAGTACACGGGGCTACATGACTGCGTTGTCGCAGCCCATAAACAGAGGAACCAACCAATATGAGATGCAGTAGTTTAGAAAACAGGGAAATATCCTGCCCAACAATTACAATATATTCCCGATTTATTTGCCTTTATAATAATTTTATTAATGCAACCAATGGCCATGTACTTTTGTTTTCAGGACTGGTCAGGGAAGGGATATTGGAAGGAAATCGGCCGGAAGGAACCGTCCCGGCATTTGTATGGTGGTGAAAATGGGAAACCACGAAAACCATTTTCAGGACGGCCGAGATGGGATTCGAAACCACGCTCTCCCGATACCAGCGAGGCACGATGTAGCGCGGCCACCGCGGATATACTGTAGTAAAGCCATTGTTACTTCCGACTTAACGTTTCAGTGCTACGCGAGAGCTATCTAGCAGTCAGAAGTTAAATCACTTTCACCAGCCAATCACAGGTAGCCATTCAAATCGTTATATAATAACAAGTCTAGTTTCGTTCGCGATGCCGCAATTTAGCTTGGCAACATTGCGAAAGTAACTCGATTTGTTGTGATATATATATATATATATATATATATATATATATATATATCTTTTTAGAGATATAATATCTCAAAAAAAAAGCATTAAAGTAAAACCGTTTAGATGGGTTTTGTATGCAAAAGGACAAAGAACATCCCTGCCAAATATAATTATTCAAGATGGGAGCTGAGAATACTATTAAAACTTCGAAATCAATAACTCAGGATTGCGCAATTAGGACGGAACTTTGTAAAAGGAGAGAAACAGGTAGGATACCTCGCTAGCATTAGTCATAAGATTATCATACTGCATATAGCACGCAACCGTGATCTTTTCAAGTCGACAAGCCACTTTTTTATTACAGTTACAATGACGAAACGCAGTAACTATGTAGTGTCACATAAAAGGCTTGCTCTGCAGAAGGTGCAAGATAAACGATTCCATACATTCAAGATGGTGGATGGGCGCACTTTTTAGCCTATTCTCATTTATGAAAAAAAAAAGGCTTACGAGATCACCTTTTGTCCGTGTGTGTGTGTGTTTCCCCCAGATACAATCTAAACGGCTGGAGCGAATTAAATGAAACTCGGTAAGGTCATAGTAATATTTCGTCTGATCTCGACCGTGCCCTTCAAATTTTATTACGTATCACCAAAGCTACATGGCGGCTGTGCGAAATATGTCACCGGCATTCTATATCTCCGAAACTATTACTGATATCTCCCTGAAATTTTGTACGGTGATTTTTTTTTATTTATTTATTTTTATTTATCGTATGGCATTTATGCTGGGAGTGTCCGAGGACATGTTCGGCTCGCCTGAGTCTGTAGCTGCTTCCAGCGGACACCCTAAGGGGGAGCTACAAGTTCCGTTCAATTTCAAGTAGTTCCAACTTTCGCCACCAGACATCAATGATACCTAGAGGTGAACGTTGGAACTTTGATAGAGCGTTCTGACGAAATCTAACCTAACAAATCTTGCTTTACACAAGTTTAGTCTGTGAAAGGATCTTTTACATGCCATAAATCTATGACATGGGACCGCCGGCTTTACTTACCCTCCGAAGGAAGGCATACTGAAGGATTTTAACGCTCTTAAAAAATCCGACGACTTCGGCCGGGTTTGAACCCGCGATCTTGGGCATAGAAGCTCAGCATGCTACCGACTACGCCACCGAAGCCGCTTGTACGGTGATAAAAGGGCCCTATAGAAGTTTACAAATGTAACTTTAAAAAACCTGGTAAGTACAAAACGAATATGGTGGCTAAGCGAAGTTGAAATATTTAAATAGATTTTCTCGTGATTCAACCATCCGAGCGCAGTGAAAAATGGTGCAGCAAATGTTTATACACATTGTAATGCACTGACATAATATAATTTAGTTCAATTGTTTACTAAACCTCAAGATGACGGCTGTGCAAAATTTTAAAATTAAGTTTTTATTTCTTGTGTCCTAAACATGCGATCGAAGTTAACGTTTTTATAATGAACCTACGCAATAAACGTTATCTAATAGTACATAACTCTATGGCCTATATATATATATAAAAATCCAACCTGGCGACCATCCGAAATATTTAGACGGTTCTCAATATCTACTAATCTATGAGAGCAATCAAACTGAAATTTTGCATGTTGATTCAGGCTATAAATATAAGTTCACCTATGGGACTTTCATTAACCTGGTGAGTAATACTCCAACATGGCAGCGGCGCAAAATTAAATTTTTAAATGGACGTTTTTCGCGTTTTAGCCATCCGAGCGCAGTAAAACTTAGTACGGTAAATGCTTAAACAAATTTTTATCCACTGACATCTAATTTATTTCAATTGTGGGAAATTTTAAAATCTCGTTCTTATTTCTTGTGTCCTAATCATGCGATTGAAGTTTGAATAATACACCTACGCAATAATCTTCATGTAATAGTACATAACTCTATCGCCTACATACAGTATATAAAACTTCAACATGGAGACCATTCGAAATACGTAGATAGTTCTCAATATCTGCGAATCTATTACAGCAATCAAACTGAAATTTTGTATGTTGATAGAGGCAATTAACATGAGTAGGATATATGAAAATAGGCTATTTAGTTCTTCACGGAACTGCTTGTTAAGTGTTCTAATAAATTCCTCTGAATGTAAAAGCGGAATTACAACGAAACTTAGTAAACGGGGAGCCATATAGGGCACAATTCTTAATGTTTAGTACAAGAACATTCTATTATACTCCTTGATTAGGACAAAGAGTTAGGCCTATACATTTAAGAGAAAGTAGGCTGCATGTTCTACACTCTACTCAATTTATTGTATTTGCTAAGATTTTGTAATTCTTCAGGCTTGTTAGTCGAGGAAGTTTAAAGCGAAAATCTTATAAACAATCGATTGAAGCTTGTACTGTAAATACACACTCATTATATGCGTAAAATAAGAATCTTTCATTGTATCATTGGGCAAACTGAATAATACCCAAAATAAACTTCACATATTTTCAATCTACAGAACATGGTGTGCAATGATACAGTAACATTTTTCAAATTTTCCCGTTCATTTGCATAGAATCTAGTCATCCCTCTATTGCAGTGGCATGTTGGACCATTAGAAAATAATTTTGTTACGGTCCTCGCAACGAAGGTATTTTCTGTTCTGTGATATGACCTCCGTTGGTGTCCTGAGTTGATAACTGAGGAAAGGTGCGAACATCGGAACACTGAATCAGAGGGATGGTAAGTAACATTCTTCTTAGAATTGAACAGAAGCCATGTTTCACTTGCACAGTAAATTATAAGTTACTTTAGCTTGTTCAGCAACGAACCATCAAAATGCTAGCGGCACTTCTCGTCCTTGACTTGCGCCCACCTTGCACTCTGTTTACATAGCGTTCATTTTCCGTACTGACCTCCCAACTCGTAGCCAAGGTTACTCGACACTTGTCAGTGGTTCAATGTGACCACTATTGTTTGTTGTATACGTCGTCATTCAGGGGCCTGACAATCATCGTCATCAGCTGCGTATGAATGTGTGTATGTAGTCTGATAACTTGTGTTATTGTCAATTAAAATTGCTGTTTTTAGTCGGTCAACACAAAGATCATTCCAATTACTGGAAGATTGTAGTTTTACGTGACCGTAAATCGCGAGAACATAAGCCACGGGACCTCCTTGTTACGTGGAATCAGAACCACAGGACATGGCATTTCACACTAAAAATCTCACATGCATTGACCGGGAATCGAACCCGGTCTGCCGTGGTGAGAGGCCAACAGCTTGACCGCTGCGCCACCACGCCCTCGCCAATTACTGGAATATGTGAAAAATAATCTGAAATAAGTTACCTGTGATTAAGATTTATACATATTGTTAAGGACCGTTGAAGAAGAAAACTAAGAGATGACATGTTTCGTTCGTCAAGCGAGCATCATCAGACCCAAATATGCAAGACAAATAGCTCTACAAAATACTACCAAACCTACAGTGACACCCTCAGACAGTCTCTTCCCTCTAAAAACAAAAAGGAAGACTTGTCAGAAAACTTAGTAAGTGTGGTAATTATTACTAATACAACAAGTAGTTCCGTGAAGAACTAAATAGCCTATTTTCATATATCCTACTAATATTAATTGCCTCTATCAACATACAAATTGTAAGTTTGATTGCTGTAATAGATTCGTAGATATTGAGAACAGTCTAAATATTCTGGATGGTCTCCATGTTGGATTTTTATATTATAGGCCTTAGATTTATGTACTATTACATGAAGATTATTGTGTAGTGTTTTATTCAAACTTCAATCGCATGATTAGGAGACAAGAAATAAAAGCGGGATTTTAAAATTTCGCTCAGCCACCATCTTGTGGTTATGAAAATAATTTAATGAATTAGATGCCGGTCGCTTAAAATTTGTATAAGGATATACCGTATCAAGTTTCACTGCGCTCGGATGGTTAAAACGCAAGAAACGTCCATTTGAATATTTAAATTTCGCGTCACCGCCATGATGGATTTGTGCTCGCCAGGTTATTGAACGTCCCATAGGTGAACTTATGCTTATAGCATCTATACACTTACAAAATTTCAGTTTGATTGCTGTAGTAGATTAATAGATATTGAGAACCGTCTAAATATTTCGAATGGTCGCCATGTTGGATTTTAATATATGTAGGCCATAGAGTTATGTACCATTAGGTGATGATTATTGTGTACGTTCATTATGCAAATGTTGATTTCGATCGCATGATTAGAACACAAGAAATAAAAACTTAATTTTCGAAATTCGCACAGCCGCCATGTTGAGGTTATATAAACAATTGAACTAAATTAGATACCAGTGAATTAGAATGTGTATGAACATTTGCTCTACGAAGTTTCATTGTGTTTGGATCATTAAATCGCGAGAAAAGTCTATTTAAAACTTTCAACTTCGCTTGGCCGCCATGTTCGTTTTGTAGTTAAGGAGTTTTTGAAAGATTCATGGATGAACTTCCAGTAGTGCCCTTTATCTCCGTACAAAATTTCATGGTGATACCGGTAATAGTTTAAGAGATATAGAATGCCGCTGAAATATTTCGCAAAGTCGCCATCTTGAGGTTATGTAAACAATTGAACGAAGTTAGATGTCGGTGCATTACAATGTATATAAACATATACTGTACCAAGTTTTATTGCGTTTGGTTGGTTGAATCGCGAGAAACGTCTATTCAAAAGTCGCAAATTCGCTTGGCTGCCATGTTGGTTTTGTAGTTACCAGGTTTTCAAAAGTTACATAGGTGAACTTCTAGGAGTTCCCTTTATCACCATACAGAATTCCAGGGTGAAATCGGTAATAGTTTCGGAGATATTGAATGCTGGTGAAATATTTCGCACAGCCGCCATGTTGTATTTGTGAGACGTAACAAAATTTGAAGGGTACGGTCGGGGTCGCGCGGAATAGTACTATGAACTTACCGAGTTTCATTGAAATCGCTCCAGGCGTTTAGATTTTATTAGGGGAAACACACAAAAATCTTCACACACACACGCACACACACACACACACGCACACACACAGACAGACTCACGGACAAAAGGTGATCTCAAAAGCCTATTTTTTTTTTCAAAAATGAAGATAGGCTAAAATATTAAGGCATTAAGCACCGATTAAGTTAAGAACTATCATGGCAATTTGCCTGGAGTAGAAGTGGAAAACAACGGCAAACCACTTCCAGCGTGGTTGAGGTGGAAATCGTACCTACCTCTTTCTCCGTTTAGTCTGACGGGGCTGAGAGTAACCGTTCCAGCCCTCAGACCAGCATTACATATTTTGGCTGGGATGGGAATTGTACCCGGAGTTTCAATACGTACCCAGAGACCACAGAAGGCGACCGTGTATCACATTTTGCACTGTCAGGTGAGGAGCTTGGCACGTGGCTGCAATATATCTCAGAAAACAAAATTATTATTACTATTCTCATATCAGAAACATACAGGTTGGGTGGTTGGTTCCTTAGTTAAGGGGCTGCGACAACGCGGTCATGTAGCCCCGTGCACTTTGGTTGTGTGTAGAATCTGTCTGATAACCAGTGTTAATTGTGATGGCTGTATTAGTGTGTGTTATCTGTTTTAATTCAAGTAAGGACTGCAAACAAGAATTTCAAGTATTTCCTACTTTTGCTACCAAATGCTGCCATCCACGACACGTAGCTTGCGGACTTGGCTACTAGATGGCATCGCAGTCAGCACCTGGCAGCAACCGTTGGAACTAATAGAGCGTTATCAATTCTAACCTATAAATTTGGGCTTTCCACAAGTGTAATTAGTGGAGGTTCTTTTTCATGCCATAAATCTATGACATGAGACCGCTGGCTTTAGGTACTTCCCCTCCGAAGGAAGGCTTACTGAGGGATTTTTAACGCTCTTAAAATCCCGGGTTTGAACCCACGAACTTGGGCATTGAAGCTCAGCGTGCTACCAACTACGCTACCGAAGCCGCCAGAAACATACATATTATACACATGTTATTTTTGCCTAAAACTTGACCACTTCCAATGCTTTTTCGTTTCCTTGATGAAGATCGTCTTCTGTACAGGAGGTTGGACATAGTCGACATTGAAGCATTTGTTGAACAGTCTGGTCTTTTCCACAGTCACATTGAATATCATCTTGCTAAATTAGCCTTTGATCCGCCAATTCCAGATCTCAGTCTATTCGGGGATTTCCAAGTCGTCCATTACTCGTCATAGCCAGGAGGTAAGGATTCTAAGACTTTTTTCCAAGTAGGGGGAAGGTAGGCCGAGCCCTCCATTATTGCAACCTAGCTTTCTTTTTTGCAGTGGCTCTAAGTTTCTTCGATGTTCTAAGGAAACTCCGGTTGGTTGGTTGGTTGGTTGGTTCTTAAGTTTAGGGGCTGCGACAACGCGGTCATGTAGCTCCGTGTACTTTGGGTGTGTGTACAATCTGTCTGATAACCGGTGTTAATTGTGATGACTGTATTAGTGTGTGTTATCTGGTTTTCTTTTATTCAGGTACTGCAACATAGAATTTTTCAAATAGTTCCTACTTTTGCCGCCAAGCGCCACCGTCAACGACTACTAGGCCAAGTTCAGAACTCAGCTACTAGACGCCACCGCAGTCGGCTCTTGGCAACGAACTTAGAAACCTAAGAGCGTTGTTTACATTCTTAACCTATGCAATTTAGCTTCACACAGGTGCAATTAGTGGAAGGTTCTTTTACATGCCATAAATCTATGACATGGGACCGCCGGCTTTACTTCCCCTCCGAAGGAAGGCATACTGAGGGATTTTTAACGCTCTTAAAAAATCCGACGGCTTCGGCCGGGTTTGAACCCGCTATCTTGGGCATAGAAGCTCAGCATGCTACCGACTACGCCACCGAAGCCGCCAAGAAAACTCTTCCTTGACTTCAGTCGTTGCGGGTGCGGTTCATGCCCATACAGAGGATGGGTTCTTTCCTCCTCCACTGTCTTTCTTTACCATATCTAGTTCTTACTCATTCTTGTCAAGGATTGAAAACATGTGCTTTTGTTTTATCAGTAGGTTGAAGATCTAATAATAATGATATTTGGTTTACGTCCCTTTTAACTACTAGCAGCTTTTAGAGACGCCGAGATAACGAAATTTTGCCCCTAAGGGGATTTTTAACGTGCCAATAAGTCTACTGACACGGGTCCCTCGTATTTGCGCACCCTCAACTACTAACTGACTGCGCCAGAATTCGATCCTGCATTCTTGGTCACAGCAACGAGAGATGAAGATCTTGTTTAAAGTCTATTTTAATGATCAATTATAATGTGTAGACACTTCAGTTACGCACAGGCTAATCACGTTAATCCAACCATTTGGGTTCACAATAGACCACCTCCTAGTGTAGTGGCTATCACTCTTAGCTGTCGTCCCGGAGGCCTGGGTTCGATTCCCAGCTTTGACAAGAAATTTAATTCTGGTGAGGGCTGGAACAGGGTACACTCAGCTTCGTGAAGCAAAAGTGAGGAGAGATGGGTTCGATTTCCGCCTCAACCATCCTGGAAGTGGTTTTCCGTGGTTTCCCACTTATACTCCAACAACATGCCCGGATGGTAACTAACTTAAGGCCACGGCTGCCTCCTTCCCAATCCTCATCTCACTTACAATTACACACATTCTACTACAGACATCACAATAACACAGGTTATGAGAAACAATTCAACACATACACAAATACACGGGGCTAATTGACCACGATGTTCAAGCCTCTTCAATGAAACAACAACAACAACAACAAGGGTTCACAACACGTAGGCTATGAAGTACGTCTTGCTGGATATATACCAGGTTTGGAGCAGGCCACGTGGTCGAATATTCTGATAATTCAAATTATTCACTTATTACAGTGCGTTTGCTTGATGTTAGTAGTTGATTATATGGGAGGATACTCATTAAAATTGTGATTAAAGACAATTTTCCTCAATTTTAATGATAAAAGAAGACCAGTATCATTCTTATACATTTTTTAAAATCGCTTATCCTCGCTACTCCAATTCACCCACGAACTCGGCGAGGTATCATTCCTCTACCGCCACAAGGACGGTGTCTGGGAGCTGAACACACTTTGTCAGCAGATACAACTGGGGATAGTGACAGGCCGATCACTGCCTTGGGTTTAATTAAGGAAAGGTCAGGGAAGTGATTTTGGAAGGAAGTTGGCTGTGGACCTGTTGAAAGAAACCGTCCCGGCATTTGCCTGGTGGTGAAAATGGGAAACCACGAATACCTTATTCAGGATGACTGAGGTGGGATTCGAATCAACGCTCTCCCGATACTAGCGAGGCACGAGCTAGCTCTTGGCCACCGTGGCTGATCATTCTTAAACAACGAGTAATAATATTGATAAACCAGTCATTAATCTTGTGTCAAATGGGGAGTTAAATGTTGCTAGCTATCGCGACCGTCGGCCAAAGAAAGATACCACATGTACTCAACACAAAACAAACATTTTTATTTACTGTACGTGTTTGAGATACGAGTGCCACTGACCTTGGCTACGATGATAATATTGATAATGATGATTATAGTTTTAATGGTTCTGACATCTAGGCCTCCAATAATAACCGTATGGCCTCGGGTTCTGGGTGAAAGCTTTGTTATTCGGCGCCCAGAGGGCAGCTTGCATGTCAATTTTTGTCGATCTTTCGAGCACTATGAGAGTCAAGGAGGTTAGATATCTAAGCTCCTTGACACTACAGCGCTTTCTAGTAGATAAACATAATTTAAGCTTCGGGTAAGCAGAGATTGCTACGATCAAGATGTGGAAAGAAAGAATAAAATCTTTATCCAGTCTAATCGTATTGCTAATTAATGCTTTTTCACAATACAAGAAGTATTTTGTATCCCACATGTGTTGTGTTTTTTGAATCTTCAGTCTTTTGACTGGTTTGATGCAGATCTCCATGCTTCCCTGTCCTGAGCTAATCGTTTCATCTCTACATAGCTACCACAACCTACATCCGAGGCTATCTGTTTAACATATTATTCTAACCTTCGTTTACCCCTACAGTTCATATCCTCGACCCTTCCTTCCATAACTAAGTTTGCTATTCCTGGGTGTCTTAGTATGTGTCCTACCAAACTATCTCTTCTCTTCATTAGTAGTCGTCACAAATATCTCTCCTCTCCAAATCGTCTTAATACCTCTTCACTTGTAACCCTGTCTACCCATCTGATCTTCATTATTCTCCTGTAACACTACATTTCAAACGCTTCAATCTCCTCTTTTCTGCTGCTCCAACAGTCCAGGTTTCACTTCCATAGAGTGCCACGCTCCAGTCAAAGGCTTTCAAAAATGACTTCCTAATAGCTAAATGTAGATTTGATGTCAACAGATTCCTTTTCTGTATAAATGCTTTCCTTGTCTGTGCTAACCTACTTTTTATATCTTCTTTGCTTCGTCCATCACTGGTTATTTTTCTTCCTAAGTAGCAAAAGTCTCCTACTTCCTTTAGCTTTTCACCTGACAATTCGACGTCCATTGGGGTTACTTGGTAACAGTAATATGACATCAATGTGTGGGCATTTGATACAGTTGAAGATACCTCATACACCTGACAAGTATTACAATTGTCATGTAAGGAATGAGAAACAAGTGTAAGTGTAGAATCCAGGATCAGCTCTCCACTACAATTAGCCAATTACCATTATATTTGAGAATGTATTTTTCAAACACACTGTAGAGGAAGACATTTGTTTAATTTTCCGTACCAAATAACATTTTTCTGATCCATTAGGCTTTAAGGAAACACTGTAATTCCAAGTGACAGAGTCCGTTATGAATCGATAAGCGTTAAGAAACAGGGAAACTTAAGCATCGTTGCACACGCAGCCTATGCTGTCAGCTGAATTGGGTATCATATTGCTTCAAAGAAACTAATATCTGTCAAAGATAAACCATACTATCCCACATAACTTAGTTCCTGTTAATTTCACTATTTTTCGCGTTAGGGAAGAATATATTACCAAGTGTCGTTTTTTAAACTTCGTTTTTCTCTTACTCCATCTCACGCCGAAATTAAAGAGCAATGAATGGTAATATTGTAAATGAGACGACAACCTGGATTCTACAGTTGCAATTGGATAATGTATAAGTTTCATGATTTTCATACCTTATTTCATATTCTGTCGCCTCCGTAGCGTAGCGGTCAGCATGGTTAGCTGCCGCCCCGGAGGTCCTGGGTTCGATTCCCGGCTCGGTCACGAAATTTGAAAAAGTGGTATGAGGACTGGAACGGGATCTACTCAGCCTCGGGTGGTCCAAATGAGTAGAGGGGATTCGATTCTCACCTCAGCCATCCTCGAAGTGGTTTTCCGTGGTTTCCCACTTCGTCTTCGGGCAAATGCCAGGATGGTACTGTGCCCGAAATACCTACCCTTTACCTGTTGAAATCCCTCGATGGTAGCTGGATCGTAGGACCTGAAAACCCCCCGGCCTAGAAAAGTCCCCAAATCCTACCAACATGGAAAAGGAGTAATAGGGTGCAGTAAAACCTAACAGAGGTGGCATTAAGCACGACCAAAGCATAACAGCGAACAGCTCTAAGAACACGAGAATCGTGGGCAAACACCCTCTCAGGAGTGTGGGAAACTCTAGAAATATCTAGCTGTGGCCCCCCTTAATGCGACCTCTTTATACTTCTGTAAATCATCACATCACGCGATTAAAAGAACTGACTAAATATTTATTTCAAAAGAAACCTGACAGAAGGTCAGACCAAATTGTCCTTGACTGGACACAAACAAAGAAACTGGGCACTAGAATCATGCCAATAAATGCATTAACAGTCCCCATGGACCAAGAGTGCATTTAACCCTTAATAGAAATTGTTAATCATGTGAACAATAGAAAAACCAAAAAAAAAAAAAAGATAAATCACCTTAATGGTTCTTCCACCCATTCCAACATTAGAGAACACGTGAATTATTTCAGATATATATATATATATATATACATATTTACTTATTTACAGCGAAATCATTATTTATGTTATTACACCCTCAGATGTAAATGTCTTTCCAAACATGTAATTCTGTACTCCTTGTCTGCTTTGTCAAAATTGAAATTGCATAACTCATATTTCCTTAGCAATGTATTCAAAATGTATTTTTATCAATCAAGCACTCAAGCTAAAAAGACGTGAAATTCGTAATTCAGAATCTCTAAAAATTCAATAATATTTCAGTATGAATGTGCTTATTTAAATTCATCCAGAATTTAAAATATAACGATCGTGAATCATATTTAGCATTGCCTAAATCTTATAAACTGAGCACAACCGAAGAATTAATTAAATGGGGATGCCACACAAAAACAAACTCTGAGGCTTGACAAAAGAATTACTGTCATAATAATGGTCACTCATGACCTCGATTTCTGAAAACGGTGGGCATTACCACCAACATTACCAAGTTTATATTTTATAATCGCATTACACATGATGCTTTTACTATCATTTTAATATGAACGTACTTCAACGAGTACCATTGTAAATATATATCACGCCCATTGACGTTTCTTCACACACTATCACCCATATGGTGATTATTTTATTCGATAACTAGTGATCAGACATGATCAGCTGTATTTCTTAATTATTATGATTTC
The DNA here is from genome assembly GCA_946902985.2 of Meconema thalassinum. Classification (NCBI taxonomy): domain Eukaryota; kingdom Metazoa; phylum Arthropoda; class Insecta; order Orthoptera; family Tettigoniidae; genus Meconema; species Meconema thalassinum. The sequence continues at coordinate 612,005,913 of OX336390.1, forward strand.
TCAATCCAATGCAAGATACATTTAACATGATTGGCTACTTAATCAAGTGCACTGGATCACAAAAAGCTTGCCTTACAGAGTTGTATTCACAGTCACATAAGAATTCATTTCCCCTTAAAGTTAATCCTTGGGATCTGTCTCGTAACAGATTCTTGTTCTTCAAATAGTTCTCTAAAGCAATGTTCTAAACAAGAAAAACTCGAAATACTGAATCAAAGTTCAGTTATAGCAATATTAATAAATATAAAAATTAACGAGGTGTACCCAAGTACACGTGGCTACAAAATCGAACGTTAACGTTGATCAGACAAAAATAGAAATGTCCCCTCAAGAGAATTCACGAAAATCAAACTGAATCTACAGCATGTATCCAGATAACGACTCCAGTTAAATTCTGTTGACACATTAGAATTGCAGTATGACCTCGCTTACCCTCAAGAGAAAAGAAAATTCCCATTCTAAAAGAATGATCAAATTCCATATTCTATACTGTAATTTAATAATAATAATACATGAGTGCATAAGAAAAATTCGAAGCTCGCAATTGTCGAACACAAAAATAAGGGAACGATGACCCCTCAAGCCAAAGCTTGATGAAAAAAAAATAGCAATTCCCTATTAGAATAACGTAGATTTCTTCCCCTACGAAGATCTGTTCTTCACAATCAAGAAGTTCGGAATACATTTAATGAATTTAATATAATAGATTATTAAGCTGAAAAATGAACAATTAATTCATAATAAAATGTTATGAAATGAGTGCACCTGGTTAATCAGGCCTAAACTCGACTGGAAATGAAGTCACACATGACATGGAATAGCCATGCATAAACTCCACTCCACAATCATACTACTCAAAATGAAGAAAGAAAATAGATGGCAAAGTGTTTAAACTGGACTATCTACCTTGCAACGCTACATGAAAAGTAGATTCTCTACCTGGCTGGAGATTCTCGAAGGCAATATGGAGCGTGAAGATGCCCACCATCTGATTCCACCATGGTGTAGCAGGACTACACGGTTCCATTCCAATTTCCAATGAACGCGCTGGGGATCCCTTACTCCAATGTCCCAAGTCCACTGGTAGTAAACGAACTGCTTCCTCATCTCGGAAATTGTCCTAGCCCGAATTTCGAATAGTTCCAGACCGGTTCGGAAATACAACACGCGCGCGAATGCAACATTTCGATAAGCAAGTGAACACATGACGGTAGCCTGAGTTATTTTCGGCTGCATGTTACCAAAAGTTCATGTTGCACAAGCCAATAGCCCGCGTCGCGAATATGCTATGATCCACTTCGCAAACATGCATTGTGGTTACTCGTAACGTCCGCTGCATTTGCTTGGAGAGCGATGTCCACACTAAAATGCCTAGCCGCTCATGGCTAATATGTTTATATGCATTCTAAATATCTCCCCCAACACCTCGGACTTCCAAGCACTGTACATTATTAAAAAGCTTCACTCGGAATGTACTTGATATTTAGTTGCAATAGTCTTGGCGTGAGAAAAGATAGCACACCTTCCCAGTATGCATAGACTTCAGAAACAAGCCTCCTTTATGTACCACTGCATTTCGCTCGCTCTGACGACTGAAGTTCTCATTCGACACTGAACTTTTATGATAATGACCTTAATCCGTCACCACACGATGTATAAATGTCAACTAGCACCGCCGTGAATTCAAAATAGCTTGACACTTCTTCCAGCCGAAACAACATTGCGATACAAGTTCTGCTTAGGCGTGAATTCGTCTGAGTTGAAACGTGTTCTGTCTGTCGCGCACCTGTGTCGACCTGCAGGAGGCAACTCGCGCACTGCCTCTACTGCGCATGACAAGACGATCTCTCTGAGACAGGTCGATATATAAATCTATATTCTTGATGTTACAGATGCCAGTACTAAAAAGCACGACTGCATTGTCCCTATCTGCTGTAAAATCGACCTCCAGTATATACTTGTCATCATATCTGTATCTCATTTCCAAATAAAAAATTCAAATGTAAATGTCAATCTCCCACTACTGCCAGCTCAAGGACAACTGCGCATCCTCGCGGCGTACAAGCGAAACACTCTCTTCCGAAGGTTATTGATGAGACAACAGCTGAGCAAACGATCACATGGCTATGCGCGCTGTCAAAACTAGGTCAAAACCTGCCGTGTGGTGTAGCGGTTCGTATAGGTATATGTACCGTAAACAAGGCCGAATAACAGAAAACGGTACAGTACCGGTACCTATTGTAAGGCCACGGCCGCCTCCTTCCCTCTTCCTTGCCTATCCATCCCAATCTGCCCTTCCCTTCCCATCCCTCTTGTTCGCTTTGCAGGTGAGGCCGCCTGGGCGAAGTGCTGATCACACCTCCCCAGTGGTATCCATTCCGACCAAGTGTTCTCAGCTCTAGGACACTGCCCGGAAAGGCGGTAGTGGTGAGTTCCCTCGCTGAGTCCGTGGGAACCACCAACGTGGAGGGTAAAATTAATAATAATAATTATTATTATCGTCGCCTCCGTAGCGTAGCGGTCAGCATGGTTAGCTGCCGCCCCGTAGGTCCTGGGTTCGATTCCCGGCTCTGCCACGAAATTTGAAAAGTGGTACGAGGACTGGAATGGGGTCTACTCAGCCTCGGGTGGCCCAAATGAGTAGAGGGGGTTCAATTCCCCCTCAGCCATCCTCGAAGTGTTTTTCCGTGGTTTCCCACTTCGTCTTCGGGCAAATGCCTGGATGGAACCTTCTTCTTCAAGGCCATGGCCGCCTCCTTCTCTCTTTTTTGCCTATCCATCCTAACCATCCCTTACCTTCCCTCATGAGGCCCCTATTCGCTTTGCAGGTGAGGCCGCCTGGGCGAGGTGCCAATCACACCTCACCAGTTGTATCCACTCCGATTAGATGTTCCTAGCTCTAGGACACTGCCCGTAGAGGTGGTAGTGGTGAGTTCCCTCGCTGAGTCCGTGGCTTCCACCAACCTGGAGGGTAAACGACTAAGAAAAGAAAAGAAGAATAATTGTTATTATTATTATTATTATTATTAATATTATTATTATTATTATAACTTTAAAAAAATCAAATTCTGGGAGTCATTACCAATTAAAATTACTGTCCATTAACACCGCTGCACTGAAAATACTTGCTAAATTACGTAAATATGTATCTTTAGTCTTTATTGTTAGCTCATTCAACGACGGCAATTGCACCAGAGTACGTGATAACGGCCGCAGCTCATCGCGCAGAACGTGCAAGCACATGCTTCTGAGGGCCTAAACTGAGGAACCAACCAACCAACTCTTCATAACGAAGCAGTGACGGATGCTTCTTTTTGTCATTCTCCAACTACTGTCTCTCAGCACAGCTTTATACCGCTAAACAATTCGTGCTACTTATCGTGAAATAAGAGGGTCATATACAAATGCTTCAAGCTGCCTTGTGGGTGTTTAACTTACCAGAACATCTTGAATTTCGATCAATTTATAGTAGCCAATATTTTTGGAAAGAACGTTTGCTACTTTCTTCTAGACTTTACCTCCTATAATTTCTGGAACTCATGTTAAACTGGAGATTGTTCTATCGAAATCAGATAAAGACTGGTGTGAAGGAATACCTGCAGCTACTAAGAATCTGATAGCTTTAGCAATACAATAAAATATTGGCCGATATGAACACAACGTCCCTGGCAGCAAAAGTCAACATGCCATTGTTGGTACCTTTATAGGGAGAAGATAATGTTGAGGAAGCTCTCAGTTCATTCAGTAAAGAAGTGAAGTAGTACATGGTCCACTACCCCAGCGGTGGTCCAGGCAAGGTATGCCAAGAGCCCGCTGATGAGCCTGACTTGGTGCATCGTGGTAAAACCCCGCAATAGATATGGCAAACACTTAGAAGAATTGCTGTATTATAATTAGGTACTTGACCGGGAAAGCCAACATGCCATTTCACAAGTTGTATTTACCTCTGTGTCAGTGTTGAAAACAGTGAAATCGGAATTTCACTAGAAGGAAGCTGGAAGCTTGTAGTTTAACGTGACCGTTAATCTCGCGATCATGAGCCACGGGACCTCCTGTTTACATGGAATCCGAACCACAGGACATGGCATTTCACATCGAAGTAGGGGAGTAGTGAAAGTTCTGCCCCCCACTACTCCCAATGCGAGCCGATAACTCCCGAACCCGTGGTCGGAGATTCACGAATGAGGTGTCGTTGGACTCTAGCAGACGGGGGCTTTGCTATGGACCAATCGTTATATATTTTTTTTAAATTGAAAATTTTTGTTTTTGAAAATAGACGATAGTTAAAAAACCAAACATGATAGAACGTTGTGCAATAGCTTAAACGAACTATCTTTATGTCCTTTATTTTTTATAATAAAACCTTTAATTTTTTTTTGTTTTTTTGAAGAAAAAAAAGTGTAATTTTGAAATTCTTATATTTTGGAAACTAAAGAGTTTACAAAAAAAAATTGTTTGACATAAGTGAATGACCCTGACCCCTTCTACCCGAAAAATAAATGTCAAGCCTCTAGGACTAAAACTGTGCAGTAGGGGAGTAGTGAGAGTTCTCAATAGTGACACGAGCAGCTCGGCTACGCTGACCTTTTATGTATATTTCGTGAAACTATGGGCATGCGACATATCGTTGGACTCGGGCTGACGCCCTCTTTTTAATGGACCACTCGTTATATTTTACAAAAAAAATGAAACATTTTGTTTTTGAAAATAGACGATAGTTAAAAACCCAAACATGATAGAACGTTGTGCAATAAAACTTTTTTATTTTTGATATTTTTTTGAAAAAAGTGTAATTTTGAAATTCTTATATTTTGGAAACTAAAGGGTTTACAAAACAAATTGTTTGACATAAATGAATGGCCCTGACCCCCTCTACCCGCAAAATAAATGTCAAGCCTCTAGGACTAAAACTGTGCAGTAGTGGGGTAAGGCCGGTTCTACCCATAATCGCGTGTGTGCTTGAATACGTATGGCTATGTTGGAAAACGTTGGTGGTGGGGAGGACTAGGGTCGAGTGAGGGGTCGTTTATATGGTATTTTTTCCGCTCTATTTGATGGTGAGGTTATTTTTTTACAATAGGTGGAATTTGGAAACGCAATTTGAGGTAAACGTGCGTTTTTGACATTTTGGTGATATTTAATGAGCTTGTAAGGCTAGAACGATGTGTTGTTTAGGAACGGGGTGACGTCCTCTTGGCTAAGAATGTGTTTTGTTTTTTTTTTAATTTTGATTTTTTTTTTTTTTGATTGGCGTTATTTTGAAAACGGTGAATGTTGGAAAAACGTTTGTTTGACGTTAATCAAAGGTGGGCATGCCCTCTAGGGTGGCAGCATGTTTCAAAGGTGTAGGAAGGGAAAAAAATGATAGCCTACTTTCTAGCGAACATTAGTGATCATTGGCGAACGGATGGTCGGATTTTAATAAATGAGGTGTCGTTGGACTCGAGCTGACGTCCTCTTTCCTATAGACCACTCGTTATATTTTTCATTCCTTTTGAAAAATTTTGTTTTCGAAAGTAGGCGATAGTTTGAAAACCAAACATGATAGAATGTTATGCCATAGTTGAAACGAATGGTCCCTATGACCTTTATATTTTATAATAAAACTTTTTATATTTTGAGATTTTTTGAAAACACTTAAATTTTGAATGTTTACTATTTTTGAAACTAACACGTTGACAAATAAGTTTGTTTGACATAAATGAAAGATCCCTATCCCCTCTACCATGAAAATAAATGTCAAGTCTCTAGGAAAAAAAAACTAGGCATTTTAATGTTTATTTTATTTTTTAATACAAGCGTGTTTGTAGACAGAGAGCCGGTAGCGCTTGACGTATGTTACAACGAGGCTATGATTGGCCATGGTGGATATGGGAAATGACTATTTCGACGGGGGCGATGTATGGCAAAACGAGGGGTTGCTTTTCGATATTTTTTCCTATGACGAATGAATGAAGGCGAATATTTTGTAATGTGACAAGCATGCTAAGATTTTTACCCCTGAAGGGGATCTTTAACGTTTTAGTTAACGGTGATGAGAGAGATCGCTCTCTGACACAACAGACGGTTGTAGGATATGGCCAAGTGATTCTTAGACGTTGGCGGTCTCGGTGACCGTGCCTGGATGGCGGGGGCAGCTTATGACGGTTTGTTTTGTGACATTTCCTATGACGGATAGAGGCGAATATTTGAAAATGTATTAAGTGTGCTAGGATTTTTTTTACCTCTGAAGGGGATCTTTAACATGCTAGTAAACGGTGATAAGCGAGACTGGTGTCTGGCACAGTAAATGGTTTTAGAATATGGAAACCTATAACATTTGCTCGACCAAGTCATGTGCATGTGCGCAAAGAGCCAAAACGGTAAGGTCATTGGCCTGAAATGTTATAAACTAAATATTGAACTGGGTAAAGTCATGTGTTTTAGGATGAAAGTATTTGGTTAACATGATCATGTATTGAGGATGGCCACTTGCTAGTAATTATTATTACAGTAAAATGTGTAATAATAATAATAATAATAATAATAATACACACACATGTTTTGAATGCTAACACGCACACAGTCCAGCTCACTGGTGACTGAATATTGTACCTAGCTAGAGGACTAGTGAGAGCTGTTGCTGGTGCTGACGAGGCAGGAATGTCTACGTCAGCAGGAAGTGTGATATCAGCTTACTTGCCTCGTGGTGGCTAGCAGGTGTGCTGTTTAAGCAGAGACCGCCATTTTGGTTCTGAGACAGTAGGACTACCGATGTATAAGAGGTAGCCATTTTGGTTCCTTATTAAAAACATGAAACTAGTATAAGGTACACGAATCTTATTCAGATTGAGGAATGTGAAGAGGCGTGGGAACACGTGCGAGAGAGAGACAGAGAACCATTCAAGGTCAAAACGCTGAGAAAATATAACTTTTTCTCTTGCTAGGCTAACTGATAACGATTGCGTTAGTCATGCACTTGCCATTTTAGCACACGGACGTATACAGTAGAGCTGTGAAAGAAGAATCCTTTTATTTTTTTTGGTAAGTACCTATGAATGATTATTTTAATAATGTCATGCTAATGAACCTTAAATTTGTAGTTATTGATTAGGTAATTATTGATTTTTTAATTTATTTGTTTGCAGATAACCGGTATACCTTACATGTCTGAGATACAAGAAACCAGTTTACTTTTGAGCCCACTAGAAGGAAACAGCAAGAAGCCACTGCAAGTGAAGGTGGGATTATTTTTATAAACTAATTTGTTTCATTTTTTTGTTTCATATTTTATTTTATGAAATGCATGTATTAACCTGAATTTAGGTATTTATAACGGTTTATTTTATTTATATTTAGAAACATGGAAAGAAAAGCCTTACCGCCGTAGCAGTCGCTGAAAACCCGAGACGCAGTAAAGTGCAACCATTGTTTCCAGGCAGTGAACTATTTAAAACTCAGGTAAGCCCAACATTAAATGCTATTCCATTTTACCACTACTGAAAACTCGTAGACAAAAAAAAATCATTACCTGTACATGACTAGGACGATGATTGCTTTCTTGATTAATGACTATATATTGGCAACCGGTACAAGAAAATATTGGTTGTTTACCTGGACAGTACAAGGCCATATTGGATTTTGTAAAAAACAAAAATTTTAATTTAACTGACATGTCGTTCCCTATAATAATAATAATAATAATAATAATAATAATAATAATAATAATAATAATAATAATAATAATAATAATAATATATCGTATGGCCTCGGGTGCCGGGTGCAAGCTTTGTTATTTGACAGACAGAGGGTAGCTTGCATGTCGAATTTAGTTGTTCCTTGACTATGAATGTCAAGGAGGTTAGATGTTAGATATCTAATCTCCTTAAACTCTATAGCGCTTTCTAGTAGAAAAATGAGGAACTTTGTACCCTATGAACTCAACGAATATTCACAGGTTTGAACACGATAATCTGAACAAAATGACATGACATTATTATTTTTAGCCTATTTTCAATTTTGAAAAAATAGGCTTATGAGATCACCTTTTGTCCGCGCGTGTGTGTGTGTGTGTGATTCGTGTGTGTGTCCCCCCCTAATAAAATCTAAACAGCTGGAGAGATTTCAACGAAACTCGGTAAGTTTATAGCTCTATTCTGGGCGACCCCGACCGTGCCCTTCAAATTTTGTTACGTCTCGCCAATCCAACATGGCGGCTGTGCGAAATATTTCACCAGCATTCAGTATCTCCGAAACTATTAGCGATATCACCCTGGAATTTTGTATGGTGATAAAGGGAACTACTAGAAATTCACCTATGTGACTTTTGAAAACCTGGTGACTACAAAACCAACATGGTGGCCAAGCGAAGTTGCGACTTTAAATGGACGTTTCTCGCGATTTAACGAACCAAACGCAATGAAACTTGGCACAGTATATGTTTATATACATTGTAATGCACCAACATCTAACTTCGTTCAATTGTTTACATAACCTCAAAATGGCGGTTGTGCGAAATATTTCACAGGCATTCAATATCTCCGAAACTATTTATGATATTAACCTGAAATTTTGTACGGTGATAAAGAGCACTGATACAAGTTTATCTGTGTAACTTTCAAAAACATGTAAACTACGAAACGAACATGGCGGCCAAGCGAAGTTGTCTCATTCTAATACATTTTTCTCATGATTTAATCATATGAGCGCATTGAAATGTGGTACAGTAAATGATTATACATATTGTCATTCACTGGCATCTAATTTAGTTCAATTGTTTACATAAACTTAAGATGGCGGCTGAGCGAAATTTTAAAATGAAGTTTTTATCCTTGTGTCCTAATCATGCGATCGAAGTGAAAGTTTGAATAATGAACCTACACAATAATTTTCCTTTAATGGTACATAACTCTATGGCCTATACATATAACAATACAAAATGGCGAGCATCCGAAATATTTTGACGCTCCTTAATATGTAAGAATCTTTTCCAGCAATCAAACTGATTTTATTAATGTTCATAGAGGCTATGAATATAAGTTCACCTATATGACTTTCAGTAACCTGGTGAGCACAAATCCAACATGGCGGCGACGCGAAGTATACATATTTAAATGGACGTTTCTCGTGATTTAACCATCAGAGTGCAGTGAAACTTTATACGTTAATGCTTACACAAATATTAATCCAATGGTATCTAATTAATTCAATTGTTTTCATAACAACAAGATGGCAGCTGTGCGAAATTTTAAAATGTCGTATTTACTTCTTGTGTCCTAATCATGCGATTGAAGTCTGAAAACCACACGTACACAATAATCTTCATGTAATAGTACATAAATAAATATCCAACTTGGCTACCATCTGCAATATTTAGTCGGTTCTCAGTATCTACGAATCTAACATAGCAATCAAACTAAAATTTTGAATGTTGATAGAGGCAATTAATATGAGTAGGATATATAAAAATAGGCTGTATAGTTCTTCACGGAACTACTTGTTTGTTTATGTATTGGTTAAAGGGGAATGTAAATGACTGCAGCTTTATAAAAAGAAAATAAGTACATGGGTTACTGTTAGTGCCGACATACAGTTTATTATAATTTTTATGGTGTTTTGATATATTAATGCCAATTAACGTTAAAGTTTTATTTACAAGTATTGATTGATTGAGTGATTGGTTATTTTGTTTGCTTTTAGGTGTCGTCATGCGCCATTAACGTAATGAACAGACAGTGAACAAGCATACATTGTGCTTTAAAGTACTCTGTGCAACGTTAATAACTTACAATAAGAAAAAGTTTTATTATAACACATGGCGTTAGTACCAAATACAACAAGTGAGCAAGTTGGTTTACCACGTGGGTTAAATTTAAAATCAGAACATGACCGTTGGTTAACATTTGAATCCTGGCCTGTAGGCTTTTTGTCGACACATGAACTTGCAAAAGCCGTTTTTTTTTACTTGAACCGAGAAGATGTGGTGCGCTGTGTGTTTTGTCGTATTGAACTTTCACACTGGGAAGAAGGGGATGATCCTTTTAGAGACCATTTGCGATGGTCTCCTTGTTGTCCTTACATGCTTGGAAAACAAGTGGGTAACATACCCGTGTATTTATTTTACCGAACCACAAGACCATTGGCCGCTACTTACGTTGCTGAATCACAAATAAATAATAATAATAATAATAATAATGTATTACCAGCCAACAACGGTAGTGTCGATATATGTGGTCCATATGCCATAGACAGTGCTGAATTGGCATGTGCTTTTGAAAAATTGGGAGTTTGCAAGAGTAAAGCACTAGCACACCCAGAGTACAGCTCTGTTGAAAAACGTTTAGAATCTTATAAAAATGTTTGGCCATTAATATTAAAACACCTTACCAAACAGCTAAGTGAAGCTGGATTTTTTTATACTGGTGAAGGGGATAAAACAATATGTTTTTATTGTGGATTTGCTTTAAAGGATTGGCAAATGACTGATGACCCTTTTGTGCAACACTCTCGTTGAAACTTTCTGCCACCCTAGAGGGCATGCCCACCTTTGATTAACGTCAAACAAACTTTTTTCCAACATTCACCGTTTTCAAAATAGCGCCAATACAAAAAAAAAAAAAAATCATCACACATCCTTAGCCAAGAGGACATCACCCCGTTCCTAAACAACACAACGTTCTAGCCTTACAAGCTCATTAAATATCACCAAAATGTGAAAAACGCACGTTTACCTCAAATTGCGTTTCCAGATTCCACCTATTGTAAAAATTAACCTCATCATCAAATAGAGCGGAAAAAATACCATCTAAACGACCCCTCACTCGACCCTAGTCCTCCCCCACCACCAACTTTTTCCAAGATAGCCATACGTATTCAAGCACACGCGCGATTATGGGTAGAACCGGCCTTACCCCACTACTGCACAGTTTTAGTCCTAGAGGCTTGAAATTTATTTTGCGGGTAGAGGGGGTCAGGGCCATTCATTTATGTCATACACATTTTTTTTGTAAAATCCTTAGTTTCCAAAATATAAGAATTTCAAAATTACACTTTTTTCAAAAAAACATCAAAAATTAAAAAATTTTATTATAAAATATAAAGGACATAAAGATCGTTCGTTTAAGCTATTGCACAACTTTCTATCATGTTTATTTTTTTAACTATCGTCTATTTTCAAAAACAAAATTTTTCAATTTTTTTTTGTAAAATATAACGAGTGGTCCTTTAAAAAGAGGGCGTCAGCCCGAGTCCAACGATATGTCGCATGCCATGGTTTCACGAAATATACATAAAAGGTCAGCGTAGCCGAGCTGCTCGTGTCACTATTTAGAACTCTCACTACACCCCTACTGCACAGTTTTAGTCCTAGAGGCTTGACATTTATTTTGCGGGTAGAGGTGGTCAGGACCATTCATTTATGTCAAACATTTTTTTTTGTAAACTCTTTAGTTTCCAAAATATAAGAATTTCAAAATTACACTAAAAAAAACATAAAAAATTAAAAAGTTTTATTATAAAAAATAAAGGACATAAAGATCGTTCGTTTAAGCTATTGCACAACGTTCTATCACGTTTGGTTTTTTAACTATCGTCTATTTTCAAAAACTTTTTTTTTAATATAACGAGTGGTCCAAGGCAAAGCCCCCGTCAGCTGGAGTCCAACGACACCTCATTCGTGAATTCTCCGACCACGGGTTCGGGAGTTATCGGCTCGCATTGGGAGTAGTGGCGGCGGGGGGGGGGGGGGGGGGGGGGGGTCAGAACTCTCACTACTCCCCTACTCATCGAAAATCTCACATGCATTGACCGGGAATCGAACCCGGTCCACCTTGGTGAGTTTCACTAGAGGTCAGACAAGATTCCGCTACATTATGTTACGCAAAAATAATAAGCAATGTACCGTCCACGATGGCCGGGAGTGCTAAAGCGCTAGCTCGCGATTCGCTGACATCGGGAGAGCGTGGGTTCGAATCCGACTCCAAGATAAGATTTATTTTTACCTGAGATGCAACAAGGTTGCATGCTTAACACAGTAAAACCTGCCTAAACCGGTCCCTACATATATCGAAAACACGGACAAACGGAAAACAAAATTCCGAACGGAGGAATTTCCTATGTAAAATGACACTGTAAACCGGAAAACTCCCAAACGCGGAAAGAAATTCTGGAACTGTAGGCGTTAATAACCTGACTAAGATGGATTGTCTTATCCATAATACAAAGCTATGTACTAAATTTTGAGCGCAACTGTACTTGCACCAAAGTCCTAGGAAACACTAACTCTAATTCTCCCTCAAGGATGCAGAAGGTATGCTACATTTCACATCTGTACCATTACTTCCCCCAACCCTCGTTTCCTTGTGACAAATGAGAGTAGAAGTAGACCTACGAATAGAAGAAAACAGTGAACTGGAGTATTTTTAAAGGTGCTCTTTTTACTTGGCACTGCATTTATTTACGAACTGTAATTCAGTGGCAATGACTTCTAAACATAAGAAACTTACACTGGAGGACAATATTAAAGTTATTGAAGAACACGAGAAAAACAAACGTTCGACTAAAGAATTAACTGTGTTGTTTACAGTTTACTCAAATTATTTCATAATAATCCTATGCGACAATACAGTATTTCTTTGTAGTGTATTTTGTCTTATTAAAACTCAACCCAGTCGCCTCCATAGCGTAGCGGTCAGCATGGTTAGCTGCCGCCTCGGAGGTCCTGGGTTCGATTCCCGGCTCTGCCACGAAATTTGAAATGTGGCATGAGGACTGGAACGGGGTCTACTCAGCCTCGGGTGGTCCAAATGAGTAGAGGGGGTTCGATTCCCACCTCAGCCATCCTCAAAGTGGTTTTCCGTGGTTTCCCACTTCGTCTTCGGGCAAATGCCGGGATGGTACTGAGACAGTACTTTGCTATTTACTTGAACCCTGATACGACAGCGAGACGTATTTTGAATTATTGCTTGGCATTAGTTTGACTGCAGGCTTGAGAGCAGTACGCTTGTTATTCACTAAGGAGATGGATAGACAATCCCACCACGCTCTTGATCACGTGCACAGGTCATGCTCACTGACTTGGTCCTGCAACTTTTTGATACATATATGACACGATAATCGACTGGGTTCGATTGTCCACCTCGATACAGGAGTGATGCATCTTGGGTAGACTGCCAGCTGGGACGTGGATGAGCAGTTTTGAAACGACAGACACTTGAGTTCAGTGACATATGCAGTGAACATGTTATCGATGAAGTAAGAAAGTTCCGTTTATCACGCAATAATACGAGTGTTCTCTACTCGCGGCGCGGATCGAACGGGTGAATTGCTACCACAGCAATATGCGGTTGTCCGTACTTCTGGTGTGTTTGATATAACCCAGAGATTAAATATACCTGAGTGAACTTAGCTATTGCACAGACTTGTTAATACAGACTCCTCGATGAGGAAATCTAATACGTATATATTTGAAATGCAGGAAAGCATTAGTATTATCAAGAACAATACGACTGGATTTTATTGTGAGAACCTAGTTGTTGTAGCAATGATGGGCTAAACATATCGTGCAGGAATGTAATGCAGAAGCAGAGTTGATCATTTACAGTGACATCCTTATTAAACACTACAATGAAGAGGAAGAAACGTTGGGGAACGTTAGTTCTGATCCAGAGGTTTTAAAGTAGCGAAGAACGAAGAAACAACTCCAAATGAACGAAACTACTTTATTGATAAGGTCGAGGGAGCCTTGTACAAGCAATATGCAGGAACTCCGTTTCGTAGACAGTAGTTTTCGAGTTAGGAGGAAGTTGGTTCGGCGACTTGCAGCTCCAGCCATGCACTACTCAGGGATGATGGTTCAGTTCCTGAAAGGAATGTATATTCCTATACTTTCTTCAATCTCAACCAGAACTTCGCCCAAGGTAGCTGGAAAACTTTTCTTCTCTTGTAGACAGTAGACCTTGTCACTTTTAGTTCGATACTTTTCACCAATATTTTATTAATTAGTATGAAATTCATTCGAAGACTAGATCTGGTTCTTTTTTATCATTTCTGTCGGAGAGTGTAATTTTTTGTGTAGTTAACAGTAAACGTGATGCTATTTAGAGCATTACTTTGTTGCTTTTGTTTTGAAAATTTTGGAAATAAAACCAAGCATTGAATTTTGTTGAGAAGATATCTGCAGCATAATTAGGACCAAGACGACGATATCTTTGTATAAGAATAGCAATTAGGAAGAAGATGGCCACACACTCGTGCACTTGAACTATTCCAAAAATATTTCAGTGATACTATTCGTATGGACTTATGACATTCTAGTAGAAATTCTTTCTTTTAGAAATGATAGTGCATTTTCATCGTTATTTTCCATGGTTATGGATTTATGGAAATCGTCCAGCGAAAACAATTGTGAATTGATTGCCAAGGCATTTGTAGCCTACTTTCATATTTCTTTTTGATTAAAGATTTTTCATTAAATGAAATAATTTTTAGTTCGTTCAGTTTTTAGCTTGTGTTATTTCAATTCGTTTTTGGGAAGACTCTTGGATAGATCATCGTTTGATTTAATGGTTTGCGTGTATCTATTGATATGATAATAGACTCCTTTCCATGGTGTAAGTCTCACGTATTTTCTTCTGAGTAGTTGAGCCATTTTTCGAGTTTGGATAGGCGAAACTGAAACGACTATTTTTACTAGTGTCTATTTACAATTTTTTCTCTCATATATGTCTTTATGGAAATATATATATATATATATATTGGAATTGTGAACTAAATTTAACAGTTCAAACTAGTATAACAGAACTTGTCGTAGACTTAAATAACGATAATTTATGGAAATAGATAATACAATTTATCTAATAGATTGTTGCTTCTTGTTTAGTGAAGTTAGAAAAGAAGTAATCTGTGGCACTTCTATATTCGTCTATGATAGGGCATGATATTTTCAGAGCAATTTTTGAAAGGTTTTAAGTTTAATAACGTTTGGGATTAATTCTTGACAGCTTTGGAAAGCTGAATTAAGGTATTGCAATTTTGTGCATACGATTTATTGTGTTAGTGAAGCGAATATTTGACATCATTGGATGGTCAATATTAATGTTGTATATTGTACTCGTAGTCTTTTGAGAAGACATTAACGTTGTCATTGCGTTTTAGTAAGAGTGAAATTAGCTTTTGAGCTATCACTATTTGGATATGAAGTTGTAGTTATCGTGAATTGGAATCACGAATGTTTCTCTTATATGCTTGTTTTATTCAAGTAACCCTACGTTTTATTCTTGCCTAGTAGGATTTGCCGGAGATAAATTGCTTATATCATGACACACATATTTAAGTAACAGCCACTTTTCGAATAACTTTAATTAATTCATGCAATATAATACATGTGATATTTCAGTAATTTTAGCAAAAATATACTGCATTCTTTGAAGCATATAAATAGTTAATAAACTATTTTCATAACTTGTAACACTATTCGATTATCTTAATTGATTGTTGAATGCAACTAATTAAGAAAATGATAACCTTGAAACATACTTGTAAAATTAAATGAAGATGGGCAGCGTTTATAACAAAATCCTAATTAAGGATATAACTTGTATATAAAATGTAAAATATGTATAAATCTTTAATAAGGGTATAACATCAGTGCATAATTTAATATTGTATTTTTCTTGTAATTTGTTCAGCGGATGATATATTTAAACACTGCGTTTTAGAGCAGTAAGATGGGGCCTTATGATAGGCGTTTATTTAAAACTAATTCTTTTTTTATTTGATCTAAAGAAGCTTTTCTTTAATTTTGTGTCTAGTTGACGGACATTCATCATTAACCAGTCAATAAACTGAATTTAATTTTAAAAGAATCTTAGAACGACTGGTGTTTTCTATTAGAAAAGGGGAGTGCGTTAGGAGGACCAGTGGGCAGTTTTTCCTTGAGTTTGCTTAAACTTAACGCCCGAGATATTTTTATTTTATTTTAGAGTCTCTTGTTCGAGTTCTTTTGAGCTTCATTTCATCGTAATTTTATACACCACTGGCATCTTCGTACCGCATTCTTTAATATCGACGTATCCTGATCCCTGGTTGATCCTAGTTGGTAGGTTTTTCAGAGGTCATTTCAGCTGGGAACTTCTAGAATCTACGATCCAGCTTTTCCATCGGATTGCAACAGGTAAGACCACGTGGATTACGGGTACATCTATATATGGTGACCCAATCTATGGGGCTATCGAATTGGCATTCTCGATTTCTCCAATGCTAAACCCATGTGTGAGAATCCATTTTTATGAGATTATTGAGTTTAGCAGTTTTCGAACGATGTAGTCGTTAGCAAAATTTTCTTTGGCACTGCTACGATTATACACGTCGAATTCGTTGGGAATTCACGTTTCTTTAAATCGTGAAGATGAGTTTACTCAATCTACCTGGCTGGCATACAGATAGAATTATCGCCATTGCTTAAATTTATTTGTTTTGTGCGTGCCTAGTAAAATGTAATTTGACTGATTACGACATGACCATAAAAGAGATTTCTAGGAAATTTTTATGGATCAGCGTGGTCAGATGGGACATGACATGGGGCCATTTTTCACTCCATGCTTGTCGGCCATTTCGTGTTAGTTACCGGCGATGATTATTTGTAGATCATCTGTAATAATAGAATCACTTTCTTTAATAATAAAATAAATAATTCATCATTTCAACTTTAATTTAAACCGTTTCTAATATAAATCACCGTCGTTGCATTCCTCCTATTTTCTTATAGACTTAATTTATATAATAAGTTTAGAAGCAAAACGAAATTCAATGCTTGTATTGGTGAAAAGGGTCATTCTAAATGTGTCAATTCTGCTATTTTTGTATAGCATTCCTGTGTTTTCTATAATTGTATTTACCATGACAGCTGTGTCAAATGAGGACATTGCCAATATGTTGATGGCAATGCAGGAGAAGATGGGCAGTCACGCCAATGTATTAGCTGAGATCAGGAGTAATTGCCAAACTAGTTTTGACAATATCAACGCCGTTGTCAATAAGAATACTGAATTAGTTCAGGAATCTGTAGGGGTTCAGGAATCCGTAGGGGAGAATTTGAAGGCAGACATGAGTCAAATGCACTTGTCCCTCAAATATCTTCAAGATAGTAATCGCAAGATTTCAGCTAAAACTAAAGAAATAAAAGAAAAGATAGAGAATATAGAAACAGGCATCGACAGTGTGACAGCCGATGTCAGGCTTGTTCAACTTGACATTAGTAATATTAATGTAGAAGTTAGCCATGTTAGATCTAATGTTGCATCATTAGAAGTAAAAGTCATAAGCACTGAAGGCAAATTAGATGCAGCTCAAGTTGATTTTACTGCAATGCAAGGTAAAATAGATTCAACTGAAGGCAAATTAGATGCAATGCAGGGTAAAATAAATTCAACAGAAAGTAAAATAGATTCGACTGAGAAAAAGATAGATGCCACTCAGGCTAAAATTAACCTAACAGAAGGCATTGTAACTGGTATACGAGCTAGTAATTCTACCATAAAGGAGGATGTTAGAAATATTAAATCGGAACTAGACAGTAATCAGAAAGAAAATAAAAATAGCTTAGATGCATTGCAATTGCAGTTTTCAAACGAAGCAAGTGCAACGCAAGAAACTCTAACCAAATTAGAGGGTGGTATGGCCCAACGGAAAAAATTGAAGATCACAACAAGGTCTTGAGAAAGGATATAGAGATCGATCTCAAGGCTATTGTTAACGATCAAGTGACCATCTTAAGGGGGAAAATCACAAAAATAAATGATGTCATTAAAAGCATTAAGTCAGATTTTGAGTTAAAGATTAACAGAACAGAATTAAGACTTAACCAAGATATTTCCCAGGCTAGAATAGACACTGATAAACGAATCGATTCAGTTCAGACTATGCAGGTCGAAAGCGTTACTGTTCTTAGGGAGGATTTAGAAACGCAGATTAAAGGCGTAATTCTGAAAGTAGACCAAGTTAAGATAGATCTAAACTCAGAGCGTGAAAAGAAAACATCAGAATTAAACGAGATTAGACAAGAGTTACAAACGTTCAGGTTAATGGATCATATAGACATAAATAAATTAAGAGCGGAAATCAACTCACAATTGGAAACGTTGGGGAAACCTATAAATTCCGATGGAGAAGGAACGGTACACCATTTAAGGGACAGGATGGATACCACCACGCCAGCTAGAAACTATTTAGCGAGGTTGAATAAGGCATATGAAACAGAACAGAGTCATGCTAGATCAGAGGTCCCGAATGAGGCTACGTCAGATATAAATCCCAGAGATTTTAGGATATCAACGCCTAATGACAGATCTAATGTCATGATAGTGAGGAATTACGAGGAGAAAATTAAGAAATTTTCAAATACGGAGGGCTTGACTCCTATAGAATTCATTAGAAATCTACAAGATCACTTTGCGGAACATCATGTTGCAAGGGACAGAGAACTGCGGATTGTTGAGAAGCATCTGGCAGATGCACCGTTAAATTGGTTCCGTGCTTTCCGATATACTTTCGATAACTTCGAACAGTTTTCGGAAGCATTTATTAAAAGATTCTGGTCGATAGAGATACAACACGCAGTGAGGGCGGAAGTATATTCAAGGAAGTATAGTAGTACTGGACCCACCAGTTATTCTGAATTCTTCACATCTCAGTTAGCCCGTCTTAGATATCTTCAACCCCCATTGAGACAGGAGGAAATTCTCGAGACAATTTCACACCAGTTACCGGTGGAAGTTAGAAGGAATTTAATCTCATCAGGCGTAGAGGATTTAGCGGCAATGGACGACTTGCTGCGTAGGCTAGACCATACATCTATGTCGCCTACCATAGTCAAAAGCGGAAGGACGGAAACTAAGACCGTGAACGCGGTAGTCGTTGATCAAACTCAACAAACAGAAAGGTCAAACAGGACAGGATCTAGATGGGAAGGTCCGATGAGGAACGGTAGAACGTATAGTCGAAGATTTGAAGATAGAAACAACCAGCGACCATATGGAAACTACCAACAGAGATACGATCGAGACCGGGATAGACCTAACCAAACAGATCGTAATCAAGAAAGATATAAACCTTACGAAAGTAGAAACAGGAATGACAGGTATATGAATGGAAATCAGGAAAGGGAACAATACCAACCTAGGAATAACAGGTATCGAGGTTATCAGAACAATAACCGATACTACGATAATAGGGATAGACAAGGCCAGTATTAGCAACAGAATAGAGGTCAACAAGGGTTTGCCAGATACAAAAACTACCGAGACAAAAACTATTAAAACCAGGAAGATAAAGAACAGTCTAGAAAGGACAGGGATAGGCGTGAAGAAAGGAAGGATCGAAGGGACACAGAAAGTGAGCCAGAACCTAACACTAGCCATCACACTAGTGATAATGAAAGGGGTTCACAGGAAAAAAAACGCCAATTACGAAATCCCGGAAGGATTAAACAGCCAGCCGTCTCCATTTGACATAATTATACAAGATGTTTATGAGGTCACGGACGAAGATTTGTTATACGAAGAAATGGAAGGAATTGTGAGTGAACGTGCTGAATTGCCTATAATTGAAATCTCTGTGGGCAACCAACATTGCAGGTCTCTTATAGACACGGGAGCGGTCATTTCAATCATGTCCGAAGATTGCTTTTTGAAATTAGAAAAGGAACAACAATTTACCACATTGCCAGCTTCATCGATTAAAGTTAGAGGACTATTTCAAGATAAATCGATGAAATGTAAATTACAAGTCCAGCTGAAATTCAGTATAAATGAAAGATGTTTTGAACATATTTTTGTGGTGCTCAAAAATATCAATTTTGAAATAATCCTAGGGATTGACTTTATTACCCGTGCCAGAATTACCATTGACATGGACAGGAGAATTATCAGGTTCCCAGAGAAAACTATTAGGAAGATAGTACATGAAAATATTGATTCCAATGAGGATGTGGAAAATTTGATCAGGGAAGAAGTTTTAGAAAATATAATAAATCAGACCGAGCAAGAAAGAGAGCATTATGCACTTTACGTCGAGGGATTTGAAGAAAAAGAAAAAGATTTCAAAGACTTGATCGAGGAGTTTACTGATATCTTCGATGATAAGCCAGGTCTAATTAAATACTTCAAGTATCAGATTAGATTAAACGATGATACTCCATACCAGGCCAAATTGTATCCCATTCCGGATAAGTATTATGAAGAGGTCAGGGAGATCATTAAGAGAATGGAAGCAGAGGGAATAATTAAGAAACAAGCCTCTTCCTACTTAAATCCTATTACGGTGGTAAAGAAAAGCAACGGAGAGCTTCGTCTATGTTTAGACGCTAGGAAAAATAAATTCCCGGATATTTTTAGAAATGGACCGACCTCCCAAAATCAGAGATTTGTTACGGAAATTTAAAGGCAAGGCATGTTTCAGCCTACTCGATTTAACAGCATCTTTTTATCAAGTAGAACTTACCGAGGACAGCAGGCAGTACACAGGGTTCCTGTTTGACCAAACAACCTTCGTGTTTTGTCGCGTACCGTTCGGTATGATTAATAACGGTCCAGCGCTCATTAGGGCTCTCGACAGTAAGCTTTCTGACGAAGTCAAACGCAGCGTCACGTGCTACATTGACGATCTCATCATCGCTTCAGTAAATCTTGAAGAACATCTGAAAGAACTTAGGAAGTTATTCCAAGAGCTCCGAGAGGCCAATATTAAGGTCAACTACAATAAATGTCACTTCATGAAGGAACGTATAAATTTCCTAGGCCATACCATAGATCAATACGGTTATCATCCCAATCTTAAGAAGATTGAGGAAATTGCAAAATTCCCTAGGCCAAAAAGAATCAAGCACCTACGCCAATTCCTTGGGATGTGCCAATTTTTGAGTAGTCACTGCCCAGGATACTCAGTGACCATGGCACCGTTATATGAACTGCTGAAGAAAAATAATCAGTGGAAGTGGACGGACTTAACTGAGCAGGCCTTCGAGAATGCGAAGACTATGCTGAAGGAATGCATTAAGTTAGAGTATCCGGAATTCAGCCGCACTTTTTATATTGAATCTGACGCCTCCAGAGTAGGTTTAAGCGCGGTCCTGTATCAGAAGGATGAACAGGGGAATAAGCACTACATTGATTTTTACAGCAGGAAATTAAGACCTCATGAGGAGAATCATTTCACTACAGAGCTTGAAGCTCTGGCCTTTGTATCAGCTTTGCAGAAGTGGAAAAAAAAATACTTCTAGGTCATCAAATTGTAATAATTACAGATCACAGAGCTCTGCAGTTCATGCTTCAGTCCGATTTGTCTTCTGATCGTCTGACGAGGTGGACGCTGTTTATACAGCAGTTTAACGCCACCATCAGACATCAGCCAGGCAAGGACAACCTTCTTGCTGATGCTCTTTCGAGAAACCCTTCTAATAAATTAGCAGTAAACTTGGTACAATTGGAGGAGGGAGATGAGGCAACCCTGGAAAAGCTACGCAAATTAGCTGTGTCACAGAAGAGACACACTCCAATTAGGAATATGTACAGATATTTAAAGGGCCATATGGATGACTCGGATGAGGATTATCTGGCAACTAGGAGATGTTCTGACAGATTCGCTCTCTGTGGAGAAGTTGTGTGTAAATATGTGGACAAGCACAAGAACAAACTTAGAATAGTGGTGCTTCCCAATTTGACTGTACCTTTGATCTGGTTAACACACAATAGTATCGGCCATGGTGGCCTGGATAAGACCATGAAAACGCTTCAGGAGACGTTTTATTGGTCTAAATTGCGTCAGTCCGTTGCGAGGGTTATTAGGTCATGTGACCGTTGCCAGCGGAGCAAATACCCTTCGGCATTATCTAAGGAGGAGCCGAGAGCTATTATTCCTTATAAACCACGTGAATTGATGGCTTGTGACCTGTTTGGTCCTTGTCCAAAAGGTGCCAGGGGTAACCAGTTTCTACTTGTTACCGTGGATGTATTTTCGAAATTCGTCACCCTAGACTCCTTGCAGAACGCAACAGCAACACAAGTTATAAGTCGTTTAACCAAGAGTGTATTCAGAAAAGCCAGAAGACCAGAAACGATTCTTTCAGACCATGGATCACAGTTTACTTCCCATGAATTCAAAGTCGCTATGGAGAGATTTGGAATACGTCATGTATTCTCCAGCATCAGATATCCTGAGTCCAACAGTTCGGAACGTCTAATGTCAGAGGTTGCCAAGTTTGCACGTTTATACTGCCCTCAAGATCATCCTAGTTGGGTAAAATATGTACCTCTGATGGAGACATGCTTAAATACGACATATCATGAAAGTCTGAGAGATATTCCAGTGTTAGTTCATCATAACAGAAAGCCAGAAAGAGCTTGGGATGAAATAACACAGTTCTTAACCTAAGATACTGAACCGTCAGAGCAGGAAAGGGTGGATAATGCCCGAGAAAGCCTGATGGATGCGGCGGAAAAAAAGGCAGAAAAGAAATGAGGGAAAGCGCTACAACCCGCCTTTAGAAACTAATGACTTAGTTCTCGTACGTAAATCTACTAAAACTGATGCAGCGAGGAAGATTTACACGAAGTTCAGTAGCCTGTACATTGGTCCCTACAAGGTAGGCAGAGTGTACGGGAACAATAGTTACCAAGTCTTAGACATCCACACGAACGAGGAAATAGGAAAATTTAATGCGAAGAACCTCAGAAAGTATTTTAAGAAAGTGGAATAAAACGCAAAATGCTGTTCATTAACGAATACCTAGAATGGTGTAATAAAAGTATTCGCACACTTTTATTAGCTAGGTTGGGAGGAGGATGAGACAGTATTTTGCTATTTACTTGAACCCTGATACGACAGCGAGACGTATTTTGAATTATTGCTTGGCATTAGTTTGACTGCAGGCTTGAGACGCAGTACGCTTGTTATTCACTAAGGAGATGGATAGACAATCCCGCCACGCTCTTGATCACGTGCACAGGTCATGCTCACTGACTTGGTCCTGCAACTTTTTGATACATATATGACACGATAATCGACTGGGTTCGATTGTCCACCTCGATACAGGAGTGATGCATCTTTGGTAGACTGCCAGCTGGGACGTGGATGAGCAGTTTTGAAACGACAGACACTTGAGTTCAGTGACATATGCATTGAACATGTTATCGCTGTAGTAAGAAAGTTCCGTTTATCACGCAGTAATACGAGTGTTCTCTACTCGCGGCGCGGATCGAACGGGTGAATTGCTACCACAGCAATATGCGGTTGTCCGTACTTCTGGTGTGTTTGATATAACCCAGAGATTAAATATACCTGAGTGAACTTAGCTATTGCACATACTTGTTAATACAGACTCCTCGATGAGGAAATCTAATACGTATATATTTGAAATGCAGGAAAGCATTAGTATTATCAAGAACAATACGACTGGATTTTATTGTGAGAACCTAGTTGTTGTAGCAATGATGGGCTAAACATATCGTGCAGGAATGTAATGCAGAAGCAGAGTTGATCATTTAGAGTGACATCCTTATTAAACACTACAATGAAGAGGAAGAAACGTTGGGGAACGTTAGTTCTGATCCAGAGGTTTTAAAGTAGCGAAGAATGAAGAAACAACTCCAAATGAACGAAACTACTTTATTGATAACGTCGAGGGAGCCTTGTACAAGCAATATGCAGGAACTCCGTTTCGTAGACAGTAGTTTTCGAGTTAGGAGGAAGTTGGTTCGGCGACTTGCAGCTCCAGCCATGCACTACTCAGGGATGATGGTTCAGTTCCTGAAAGGAATGTATATTCCTATACTTTCTTCAATCTCAACCAGAACTTCGCCCAAGGTAGCTGGAAAACTTTTCTTCTCTTGTAGACAGTAGACCTTGTCACTTTTAGTTCGATACTTTTCACCAATATTTTATTAATTAGTATGAAATTCATTCGAAGACTAGATCTGGTTCTTTTTTATCATTTCTGTCGGAGAGTGTAATTTTTTGTGTAGTTAACAGTAAACGTGATGCTATTTAGAGCATTACTTTGTTGCTTTTGTTTTGAAAATTTTGGAAATAAAACCAAGCATTGAATTTTGTTGAGAAGATATCTGCAGCATAATTAGGACCAAGACGACGATATCTTTGTATAAGAATAGCAATTAGGAAGAAGATGGCCACACACTCGTGCACTTGAACTATTCCAAAAATATTTCAGTGATACTATTCGTATGGACTTATGACATTCTAGTAGAAATTCTTTCTTTTAGAAATGATAGTGCATTTTGATCGTTATTTTCCATGGTTATGGATTTATGGAAATCGTCCAGCGAAAACAATTGTGAATTGATTGCCAAGGCATTTGTAGCCTACTTTCATATTTCTTTTTGATTAAAGATTTTTCATTAAATGAAATAATTTTTAGTTCGTTCAGTTTTTAGCATGTGTTATTTCAATTCGTTTTTGGGAAGACTCTTGGATAGATCATCGTTTGATTTAATGGTTTGCGTGTATCTATTGATATGATAATAGACTCCTTTCCATGGTGTAAGTCTCACGTATTTTCTTCTGAGTAGTTGAGCCATTTTTCGAGTTTGGATAGGCGAAACTGAAACGACTATTTTTACTAGTGTCTATTTACAATTTTTTCTCTCATATATGTCTTTATGGAAATATATATATAAATATATTGGAATTGTGAACTAAATTTAACAGTTCAAACTAGTATAACAGAACTTGTCGTAGACTTAAATAACGATAATTTATGGAAATAAATAATACAATTTATCTAATAGATTGTTGCTTCTTGTTTAGTGAAGTTAGAAAAGAAGTAATCTGTGGCACTTCTATATTCGTCTATGATAGGGCATGATATTTTCAGAGCAATTTTTGAAAGGTTTTAAGTTTAATAACGTTTGGGATTAATTCTTGACAGCTTTGGAAAGCTGAATTAAGGTATTGCAATTTTGTGCATACGATTTATTGTGTTAGTGAAGCGAATATTTGACATCATTGGATGGTCAATATTAATGTTGTATATTGTACTCGTAGTCTTTTGAGAAGACATTAACGTTGTCATTGCGTTTTAGTAAGAGTGAAATTAGCTTTTGAGCTATCACTATTTGGATATGAAGTTGTAGTTATCGTGAATTGGAATCACGAATGTTTCTCTTATATGCTTGTTTTATTCAAGTAACCCTACGTTTTATTCTTGCCTAGTAGGATTTGCCGGAGATAAATTGCTTATATCATGACACACATATTTAAGTAACACAGCCACTTTTCGAATAACTTTAATTAATTCATGCAATATAATACATGTGATATTTCAGTAATTTTAGCAAAAATATACTGCATTCTTTGAAGCATATAAATAGTTAATAAACTATTTTCATAACTTGTAACACTATTCGATTATCTTAATTGATTGTTGAATGCAACTAATTAAGAAAATGATAACCTTGAAACATACTTGTAAAATTAAATGAAGATGGGCAGCGTTTATAACAAAATCCTAATTAAGGATATAACTTGTATATAAAATGTAAAATATGTATAAATCTTTAATAAGGGTATAACATCAGTGCATAATTTAATATTGTATTTTTCTTGTAATTTGTTCAGCGGATGATATATTTAAACACTGCGTTTTAGAGCAGTAAGATGGGGCCTTATGATAGGCGTTTATTTAAAACTAATTCTTTTTTTATTTGATCTAAAGAAGCTTTTCTTTAATTTTGTGTCTAGTTGACGGACATTCATCATTAACCAGTCAATAAACTGAATTTAATTTTAAAAGAATCTTAGAACGACTGGTGTTTTCTATTAGAAAAGGGGAGTGCGTTAGGAGGACCAGTGGGCAGTTTTTCCTTGAGTTTGCTTAAACTTAACGCCCGAGATATTTTTATTTTATTTTAGAGTCTCTTGTTCGAGTTCTTTTGAGCTTCATTTCATCGTAATTTTATACACCACTGGCATCTTCGTACCGCATTCTTTAATATCGACGTATCCTGATCCCTGGTTGATCCTAGTTGGTAGGTTTTTCAGAGGTCATTTCAGCTGGGAACTTCTAGAATCTACGATCCAGCTTTTCCATCGGATTGCAACAGGTAAGACCACGTGGATTACGGGTACATCTATATATGGTGACCCAATCTATGGGGCTATCGAATTGGCATTCTCGATTTCTCCAATGCTAAACCCATGTGTGAGAATCCATTTTTATGAGATTATTGAGTTTAGCAGTTTTCGAACGATGTAGTCGTTAGCAAAATTTTCTTTGGCACTGCTACGATTATACACGTCGAATTCGTTGGGAATTCACGTTTCTTTAAATCGTGAAGATGAGTTTACTCAATCTACCTGGCTGGCATACAGATAGAATTATCGCCATTGCTTAAATTTATTTGTTTTGTGCGTGCCTAGTAAAATGTAATTTGACTGATTACGACATGACCATAAAAGAGATTTCTAGGAAATTTTTATGGATCAGCGTGGTCAGATGGGACATGACATGGGGCCATTTTTCACTCCATGCTTGTCGGCCATTTCGTGTTAGTTACCGGCGATGATTATTTGTAGATCATCTGTAATAATAGAATCACTTTCTTTAATAATAAAATAAATAATTCATCATTTCAACTTTAATTTAAACCGTTTCTAATATAAATCACCGTCGTTGCATTCCTCCTATTTTCTTATAGACTTAATTTATATAATAAGTTTAGAAGCAAAACGAAATTCAATGCTTGTATTGGTGAAAAGGGTCATTCTAAATGTGTCAATTCTGCTATTTTTGTATAGCATTCCTGTGTTTTCTATAATTGTATTTACCATGACAGCTGTGTCAAATGAGGACATTGCCAATATGTTGATGGCAATGCAGGAGAAGATGGGCAGTCACGCCAATGTATTAGCTGAGATCAGGAGTAATTGCCAAACTAGTTTTGACAATATCAACGCCGTTGTCAATAAGAATGCTGAATTAGTTCAGGAATCTGTAGGGGTTCAGGAATCCGTAGGGGAGAATTTGAAGGCAGACATGAGTCAAATGCACTTGTCCCTCAAATATCTTCAAGATAGTAATCGCAAGATTTCAGCTAAAACTAAAGAAATAAAAGAAAAGATAGAGGATATAGAAACAGGCATCGACAGTGTGACAGCCGATGTCAGGCTTGTTCAACTTGACATTAGTAATATTAATGTAGAAGTTAGCCATGTTAGATCTAATGTTGCATCATTAGAAGTAAAAGTCATAAGCACTGAAGGCAAATTAGATGCAGCTCAAGTTGATTTTACTGCAATGCAAGGTAAAATAGATTCAACTGAAGGCAAATTAGATGCAATGCAGGGTAAAATAAATTCAACAGAAAGTAAAATAGATTCGACTGAGAAAAAGATAGATGCCACTCAGGCTAAAATTAACCTAACAGAAGGCATTGTAACTGGTATACGAGCTAGTAATTCTACCATAAAGGAGGATGTTAGAAATATTAAATCGGAACTAGACAGTAATCAGAAAGAAAATAAAAATAGCTTAGATGCATTGCAATTGCAGTTTTCAAACGAAGCAAGTGCAACGCAAGAAACTCTAACCAAATTAGAGGGTGGTATGGCCCAACGGAAAAAATTGAAGATCACAACAAGGTCTTGAGAAAGGATATAGAGATCGATCTCAAGGCTATTGTTAACGATCAAGTGACCATCTTAAGGGGGAAAATCACAAAAATAAATGATGTCATTAAAAGCATTAAGTCAGATTTTGAGTTAAAGATTAACAGAACAGAATTAAGACTTAACCAAGATATTTCCCAGGCTAGAATAGACACTGATAAACGAATCGATTCAGTTCAGACTATGCAGGTCGAAAGCGTTACTGTTCTTAGGGAGGATTTAGAAACGCAGATTAAAGGCGTAATTCTGAAAGTAGACCAAGTTAAGATAGATCTAAACTCAGAGCGTGAAAAGAAAACATCAGAATTAAACGAGATTAGACAAGAGTTACAAACGTTCAGGTTAATGGATCATATAGACATAAATAAATTAAGAGCGGAAATCAACTCACAATTGGAAACGTTGGGGAAACCTATAAATTCCGATGGAGAAGGAACGGTACACCATTTAAGGGACAGGATGGATACCACCACGCCAGCTAGAAACTATTTAGCGAGGTTGAATAAGGCACATGAAACAGAACAGAGTCATGCTAGACCAGAGGTCCCGAATGAGGCTACGTCAGAAATAAATCCCAGAGATTTTAGGATATCAACGCCTAATGACAGATCTAATGTCATGATAGTGAGGAATTACGAGGAGAAAATTAAGAAATTTTCAAATACGGAGGGCTTGACTCCTATAGAATTCATTAGAAATCTACAAGATCACTTTGCGGAACATCATGTTGCAAGGGACAGAGAACTGCGGATTGTTGAGAAGCATCTGGCAGATGCACCGTTAAATTGGTTCCGTGCTTTCCGATATACTTTCGATAACTTCGAACAGTTTTCGGAAGCATTTATTAAAAGATTCTGGTCGATAGAGATACAACACGCAGTGAGGGCGGAAGTATATTCAAGGAAGTATAGTAGTACTGGACCCACCAGTTATTCTGAATTCTTCACATCTCAGTTAGCCCGTCTTAGATATCTTCAACCCCCATTGAGACAGGAGGAAATTCTCGAGACAATTTCACACCAGTTACCGGTGGAAGTTAGAAGGAATTTAATCTCATCAGGCGTAGAGGATTTAGCGGCAATGGACGACTTGCTGCGTAGGCTAGACCATACATCTATGTCGCCTACCATAGTCAAAAGCGGAAGGACGGAAACTAAGACCGTGAACGCGGTAGTCGTTGATCAAACTCAACAAACAGAAAGGTCAAACAGGACAGGATCTAGATGGGAAGGTCCGATGAGGAACGGTAGAACGTATAGTCGAAGATTTGAAGATAGAAACAACCAGCGACCATATGGAAACTACCAACAGAGATACGATCGAGACCGGGATAGACCTAACCAAACAGATCGTAATCAAGAAAGATATAAACCTTACGAAAGTAGAAACAGGAATGACAGGTATATGAATGGAAATCAGGAAAGGGAACAATACCAACCTAGGAATAACAGGTATCGAGGTTATCAGAACAATAACCGATACTACGATAATAGGGATAGACAAGGCCAGTATCAGCAACAGAATAGAGGTCAACAAGGGTTTGCCAGATACAAAAACTACCGAGACAAAAACTATTATAACCAGGAAGATAAAGAACAGTCTAGAAAGGACAGGGATAGGCGTGAAGAAAGGAAGGATCGAAGGGACACAAAAAGTGAGCCAGAACCTATCACTAGCCATCACACTAGTGATAATGAAAGGGGTTCACAGGAAAAAAAACGCCAATTACGAAATCCCGGAAGGATTAAACAGCCAGCCGTCTCCATTTGACATAATTATACAAGATGTTTATGAGGTCACGGACGAAGATTTGTTATACGAAGAAATGGAAGGAATTGTGAGTGAACGTGCTGAATTGCCTATAATTGAAATCTCTGTGGGCAACCAACATTGCAGGTCTCTTATAGACACGGGAGCGGTCATTTCAATCATGTCCGAAGATTGCTTTTTGAAATTAGAAAAGGAACAACAATTTACCACATTGCCAGCTTCATCGATTAAAGTTAGAGGACTATTTCAAGATAAATCGATGAAATGTAAATTACAAGTCCAGCTGAAATTCAGTATAAATGAAAGATGTTTTGAACATATTTTTGTGGTGCTCAAAAATATCAATTTTGAAATAATCCTAGGGATTGACTTTATTACCCGTGCCAGAATTACCATTGACATGGACAGGAGAATTATCAGGTTCCCAGAGAAAACTATTAGGAAGATAGTACATGAAAATATTGATTCCAATGAGGATGTGGAAAATTTGATCAGGGAAGAAGTTTTAGAAAATATAATAAATCAGACCGAGCAAGAAAGAGAGCATTATGCACTTTACGTCGAGGGATTTGAAGAAAAAGAAAAAGATTTCAAAGACTTGATCGAGGAGTTTACTGATATCTTCGATGATAAGCCAGGTCTAATTAAATACTTCAAGTATCAGATTAGATTAAACGATGATACTCCATACCAGGCCAAATTGTATCCCATTCCGGATAAGTATTATGAAGAGGTCAGGGAGATCATTAAGAGAATGGAAGCAGAGGGAATAATTAAGAAACAAGCCTCTTCCTACTTAAATCCTATTACGGTGGTAAAGAAAAGCAACGGAGAGCTTCGTCTATGTTTAGACGCTAGGAAAATAAATTCCCGGATATTTTTAGAAATGGACCGACCTCCCAAAATCAGAGATTTGTTACGGAAATTTAAAGGCAAGGCATGTTTCAGCCTACTCGATTTAACAGCATCTTTTTATCAAGTAGAACTTACCGAGGACAGCAGGCAGTACACAGGGTTCCTGTTTGACCAAACAACCTTCGTGTTTTGTCGCGTACCGTTCGGTATGATTAATAACGGTCCAGCGCTCATTAGGGCTCTCGACAGTAAGATTTCTGACGAAGTCAAACGCAGCGTCACGTGCTACATTGACGATCTCATCATCGCTTCAGTAAATGTTGAAGAACATCTGAAAGAACTTAGGAAGTTATTCCAAGAGCTCCGAGAGGCCAATATTAAGGTCAACTACAATAAATGTCACTTCATGAAGGAACGTATAAATTTCCTAGGCCATACCATAGATCAATACGGTTATCATCCCAATCTTAAGAAGATTGAGGAAATTGCAAAATTCCCTAGGCCAAAAAGAATCAAGCACCTACGCCAATTCCTTGGGATGTGCCAATTTTTGAGTAGTCACTGCCCAGGATACTCAGTGACCATGGCACCGTTATATGAACTGCTGAAGAAAAATAATCAGTGGAAGTGGACGGACTTAACTGAGCAGGCCTTCGAGAATGCGAAGACTATGCTGAAGGAATGCATTAAGTTAGAGTATCCGGAATTCAGCCGCACTTTTTATATTGAATCTGACGCCTCCAGAGTAGGTTTAAGCGCGGTCCTGTATCAGAAGGATGAACAGGGGAATAAGCACTACATTGATTTTTACAGCAGGAAATTAAGACCTCATGAGGAGAATCATTTCACTACAGAGCTTGAAGCTCTGGCCTTTGTATCAGCTTTGCAGAAGTGAAAAAAAAATACTTCTAGGTCATCAAATTGTAATAATTACAGATCACAGAGCTCTGCAGTTCATGCTTCAGTCCGATTTGTCTTCTGATCGTCTGACGAGGTGGACGCTGTTTATACAGCAGTTTAACGCCACCATCAGACATCAGCCAGGCAAGGACAACCTTCTTGCTGATGCTCTTTCGAGAAACCCTTCTAATAAATTAGCAGTAAACTTGGTACAATTGGAGGAGGGAGATGAGGCAACCCTGGAAAAGCTACGCAAATTAGCTGTGTCACAGAAGAGACACACTCCAATTAGGAATATGTACAGATATTTAAAGGGCCATATGGATGACTCGGATGAGGATTATCTGGCAACTAGGAGATGTTCTGACAGATTCGCTCTCTGTGGAGAAGTTGTGTGTAAATATGTGGACAAGCACAAGAACAAACTTAGAATAGTGGTGCTTCCCAAATTGACTGTACCTTTGATCTGGTTAACACACAATAGTATCGGCCATGGTGGCCTGGATAAGACCATGAAAACGCTTCAGGAGACGTTTTATTGGTCTAAATTGCGTCAGTCCGTTGCGAGGGTTATTAGGTCATGTGACCGTTGCCAGCGGAGCAAATACCCTTCGGCATTATCTAAGGAGGAGCCGAGAGCTATTATTCCTTATAAACCACGTGAATTGATGGCTTGTGACCTGTTTGGTCCTTGTCCAAAAGGTGCCAGGGGTAACCAGTTTCTACTTGTTACCGTGGATGTATTTTCGAAATTCGTCACCCTAGACCCCTTGCAGAACGCAACAGCAACACAAGTTATAAGTCGTTTAACCAAGAGTGTATTCAGAAAAGCCAGAAGACCAGAAACGATTCTTTCAGACCATGGATCACAGTTTACTTCCCATGAATTCAAAGTCGCTATGGAGAGATTTGGAATACGTCATGTATTCTCCAGCATCAGATATCCTGAGTCCAACAGTTCGGAACGTCTAATGTCAGAGGTTGCCAAGTTTGCACGTTTATACTGCCCTCAAGATCATCCTAGTTGGGTAAAATATGTACCTCTGATGGAGACATGCTTAAATACGACATATCATGAAAGTCTGAGAGATATTCCAGTGTTAGTTCATCATAACAGAAAGCCAGAAAGAGCTTGGGATGAAATAACACAGTTCTTAACCTAAGATACTGAACCGTCAGAGCAGGAAAGGGTGGATAATGCCCGAGAAAGCCTGATGGATGCGGCGGAAAAAAAGGCAGAAAAGAAATGAGGGAAAGCGCTACAACCCGCCTTTAGAAACTAATGACTTAGTTCTCGTACGTAAATCTACTAAAACTGATGCAGCGAGGAAGATTTACACGAAGTTCAGTAGCCTGTACATTGGTCCCTACAAGGTAGGCAGAGTGTACGGGAACAATAGTTACCAAGTCTTAGACATCCACACGAACGAGGAAATAGGAAAATTTAATGCGAAGAACCTCAGAAAGTATTTTAAGAAAGTGGAATAAAACGCAAAATGCTGTTCATTAACGAATACCTAGAATGGTGTAATAAAAGTATTCGCACACTTTTATTAGCTAGGTTGGGAGGAGGATGAGACAGTATTTTGCTATTTACTTGAACCCTGATACGACAGCGAGACGTATTTTGAATTATTGCTTGGCATTAGTTTGACTGCAGGCTTGAGACGCAGTACGCTTGTTATTCACTAAGGAGATGGATAGACAATCCCGCCACGCTCTTGATCACGTGCACAGGTCATGCTCACTGACTTGGTCCTGCAACTTTTTGATACATATATGACACGATAATCGACTGGGTTCGATTGTCCACCTCGATACAGGAGTGATGCATCTTTGGTAGACTGCCAGCTGGGACGTGGATGAGCAGTTTTGAAACGACAGACACTTGAGTTCAGTGACATATGCAGTGAACATGTTATCGCTGTAGTAAGAAAGTTCCGTTTATCACGCAGTAATACGAGTGTTCTCTACTCGCGGCGCGGATCGAACGGGTGAATTGCTACCACAGCAATATGCGGTTGTCCGTACTTCTGGTGTGTTTGATATAACCCAGAGATTAAATATACCTGAGTGAACTTAGCTATTGCACATACTTGTTAATACAGACTCCTCGATGAGGAAATCTAATACGTATATATTTGAAATGCAGGAAAGCATTAGTATTATCAAGAACAATACGACTGGATTTTATTGTGAGAACCTAGTTGTTGTAGCAATGATGGGCTAAACATATCGTGTAGGAATGTAATGCAGAAGCAGAGTTGATCATTTAGAGTGACATCCTTATTAAACACTACAATGAAGAGGAAGAAACGTTGGGGAACGTTAGTTCTGATCCAGAGGTTTTAAAGTAGCGAAGAATGAAGAAACAACTCCAAATGAACGAAACTACTTTATTGATAACGTCGAGGGAGCCTTGTACAAGCAATATGCAGGAACTCCGTTTCGTAGACAGTAGTTTTCGAGTTAGGAGGAAGTTGGTTCGGCGACTTGCAGCTCCAGCCATGCACTACTCAGGGATGATGGTTCAGTTCCTGAAAGGAATGTATATTCCTATACTTTCTTCAATCTCAACCAGAACTTCGCCCAAGGTAGCTGGAAAACTTTTCTTCTCTTGTAGACAGTAGACCTTGTCACTTTTAGTTCGATACTTTTCACCAATATTTTATTAATTAGTATGAAATTCATCCGAAGACTAGATCTGGTTCTTTTTTATCATTTCTGTCGGAGAGTGTAATTTTTTGTGTAGTTAACAGTAAACGTGATGCTATTTAGAGCATTACTTTGTTGCTTTTGTTTTGAAAATTTTGGAAATAAAACCAAGCATTGAATTTTGTTGAGAAGATATCTGCAGCATAATTAGGACCAAGACGACGATATCTTTGTATAAGAATAGCAATTAGGAAGAAGATGGCCACACACTCGTGCACTTGAACTATTCCAAAAATATTTCAGTGATACTATTCGTATGGACTTATGACATTCTAGTAGAAATTCTTTCTTTTAGAAATGATAGTGCATTTTGATCGTTATTTTCCATGGTTATGGATTTATGGAAATCGTCCAGCGAAAACAATTGTGAATTGATTGCCAAGGCATTTGTAGCCTACTTTCATATTTCTTTTTGATTAAAGATTTTTCATTAAATGAAATAATTTTTAGTTCGTTCAGTTTTTAGCATGTGTTATTTCAATTCGTTTTTGGGAAGACTCTTGGATAGATCATCGTTTGATTTAATGGTTTGCGTGTATCTATTGATATGATAATAGACTCCTTTCCATGGTGTAAGTCTCACGTATTTTCTTCTGAGTAGTTGAGCCATTTTTCGAGTTTGGATAGGCGAAACTGAAACGACTATTTTTACTAGTGTCTATTTACAATTTTTTCTCTCATATATGTCTTTATGGAAATATATATATAAATATATTGGAATTGTGAACTAAATTTAACAGTTCAAACTAGTATAACAGAACTTGTCGTAGACTTAAATAACGATAATTTATGGAAATAGATAATACAATTTATCTAATAGATTGTTGCTTCTTGTTTAGTGAAGTTAGAAAAGAAGTAATCTGTGGCACTTCTATATTCGTCTATGATAGGGCATGATATTTTCAGAGCAATTTTTGAAAGGTTTTAAGTTTAATAACGTTTGGGATTAATTCTTGACAGCTTTGGAAAGCTGAATTAAGGTATTGCAATTTTGTGCATACGATTTATTGTGTTAGTGAAGCGAATATTTGACATCATTGGATGGTCAATATTAATGTTGTATATTGTACTCGTAGTCTTTTGAGAAGACATTAACGTTGTCATTGCATTTTAGTAAGAGTGAAATTAGCTTTTGAGCTATCACTATTTGGATATGAAGTTGTAGTTATCGTGAATTGGAATCACGAATGTTTCTCTTATATGCTTGTTTTATTCAAGTAACCCTACGTTTTATTCTTGCCTAGTAGGATTTGCCGGAGATAAATTGCTTATATCATGACACACATATTTAAGTAACACAGCCACTTTTCGAATAACTTTAATTAATTCATGCAATATAATACATGTGATATTTCAGTAATTTTAGCAAAAATATACTGCATTCTTTGAAGCATATAAATAGTTAATAAACTATTTTCATAACTTGTAACACTATTCGATTATCTTAATTGATTGTTGAATGCAACTAATTAAGAAAATGATAACCTTGAAACATACTTGTAAAATTAAATGAAGATGGGCAGCGTTTATAACAAAATCCTAATTAAGGATATAACTTGTATATAAAATGTAAAATATGTATAAATCTTTAATAAGGGTATAACATCAGTGCATAATTTAATATTGTATTTTTCTTGTAATTTGTTCAGCGGATGATATATTTAAACACTGCGTTTTAGAGCAGTAAGATGGGGCCTTATGATAGGCGTTTATTTAAAACTAATTCTTTTTTTTATTTGATCTAAAGAAGCTTTTCTTTAATTTTGTGTCTAGTTGACGGACATTCATCATTAACCACTCAATAAACTGAATTTAATTTTAAAAGAATCTTAGAACGACTGGTGTTTTCTATTAGAAAAGGGGAGTGCGTTAGGAGGACCAGTGGGCAGTTTTTCCTTGAGTTTGCTTAAACTTAACGCCCGAGATATTTTTATTTTATTTTAGAGTCTCTTGTTCGAGTTCTTTTGAGCTTCGTTTCATCGTAATTTTATACACCACTGGCATCTTCGTACCGCATTCTTTAATATCGACGTATCCTGATCCCTGGTTGATCCTAGTTGGTAGGTTTTTCAGAGGTCATTTCAGCCGGGAACTTCTAGAATCTACGATCCAGCTTTTCCATCGGATTGCAACGGGTAAGACCACGTGGATTACGGGTACAGTACCTACTGTAAGGCCACGGCCGTCTCATTCCCTCTTCCTAGCCTATCCATCCCAATCTTCCATCCCTTCCCTCATGAGGCCCCTGTTCGCTTTGCAGGTGAGGCCGCCTGGGCGAAGTGCTGATCACACCTCCCCAGTTGTATCCATCCCGACCAGATGTTCCAAGCTCCAGGACACTGCCCATAGAGGCGGTAGTGGTGAGTTCCCTCACTGAGTCCGTGGGAACCACCAACCTAGAGGGTAAATTGACTAAATAAAAAAATAAAATAAAAAATAAAACTCAACCCTTTGTAAAACGGAATTCTGCGAAAACGTAAAAATAAATCCAGAACGATTGCGTTCCGCTTTAGGCAGGTTTTACTGTAGTTTCCACACACTGATTTGGTTATTTGTCTGTAAGCGAGAGGCCGTTATTATCGTGGCATAGGGTACGGTACCGGGATTCGTCCGTAAATAAGATGGTCGCTGAAAAAGCAGGTTACATGTCCGGATACTCAAGGGTCTATTAACAGAATGCCACCCGGGCTTCGAAATCAGTACCATGGAGCTCCTGATGTAAGTTGGGTGGTACGGGTGAAACCGAGCATAAAACGGACGGCTAGCTGATGTTCGTCTCCTGTACAATGGCCCATGTGCTAGTGTGTAGGCCTTGTTGCGTAGTGCCTAGCATTCTTGGCTCACATAGTGGAGGGCCGGGTTTGATTCCCGGCTCTGCCAAGAAATGTAATTCTGGTCTGAGGGCTAGAATGGGGTACACTCAGCCTCGTGAGGTGAAACTGAGAAGAGGTGGGTTCATTTCCAACTCAGCCATCCTGGAAGTGGTTTTCCGTGATTTCCCACACTCCAGGCAAATGCTGGGATGGTACCTAACTTAAGGCCACGTCCGCTTCCTACCCAAATCCTACCTCAATTACAAATACACACGCCAGTGCAGACATCATAGTGGGACAGGTTATCAGACAAATTCTATCCACTCACGTAAACGGAGCTACAAGAGCACGTTGTTGCAAAAGCCTCTAAAGAATCAACAACACAGCTAGTGTGACGATGATGACGAATGCGTCCAACACGAGGAAACAGGATGATTTGACGATGTGATTCGAACCCACTGGCCATATTGACTAGCTTGAGCTTTCATAAACGGCTATAAGGCAAATCATTGCCAGAATGGCCGGTACCGGTATGTAAACTTTCTGAGACCGAACGATAATGGTCGTAGCTTTTCGTTCTAACATTCCTGATGTGGTAAGACTGCCCATAGAAACTAGGCATTGAAGCGCAAGGCCATGTAGCTAGGCTATGTTGGGACTTGGTAGATGAGTGGGTTCGAATCCCACCGTAGGATATCCTTGAAATTGTTTCCCTTTGGGCAAATACTGAGACGGTAGCTTCTAATACACCGCGGCCTACTATCTCCAATGTCTTGTCCAGTTGCATTAATTTGGACCACCAGTCACGGTGACCGAGAGCATTAACGTGCTAACTGGCATCTGGAGAACGTGGGTTCGAATCCCACCTTGGCCGTCCTGAAAATGGTTTTCGTGATTTCCCATTGTTACCACCAGGCAAATGTCGGCACGGTTCCTTCCAAACTCCCTTCCCTGACCCGTCCTGAAAATAAAATACATGGCCATTGCGATTGGCTGCATTAATAAAATTACTAATTCGGACCACGTCATGGTGTATCGGCTAGCATTCTTGGCTGTCGCCCCAATAAGAAATTTAAATATGAAATAAGAAATAAGAAATTTAAATTTGGTCTGAGAACTGTAACAGTGTACACTCAGCCTCGTGAGGCAAAACTGAGAAGAGATGGGTTCGATTCCCACCTCAGCCATCCTGGAAGTGGTTTTCCACTTCTACTCCAGGCAAATGCTGGGTCTACGGCCGCTTTCTTCCCAATCCTCACCTGACAAACAAAACAACACACCAATACAGGAATCACGATAACACAGGTTTTCAGATAAGAATTCCATACGCACTCAAGTGATGATGATCAGGTGCCATCAAGTCGGCGTCGACTCCTAACAACTGCATGGATGGACTGTCTCCATATGATTCGGTCTCCAGCCATATACTTCAGATCCTTCACTGACATATTCATGTTGGATTTGATGGAGTCGATCCATTTCAATGCTGGCCGCCCTCGTCTCCGAGACCCTTCCACCTTTCCAAGCATAATTGTATTTTCCAACGAATCAGAACGTCTCATAATGTGTCAAAAATATGACAGCTGCAATCTTGCTATCAATGCTTTAAGAGACAGATCTGGTTTGATTTTTTGAATTACGGTACCCATACATTTGTCTTCTTGGCTGTCCAAGGAATAGGCAGTATCTCCAACACCAAAGCTCAAAAGCATCAATATACGTCCTATCTCGTTTCCTTATGGTCCAGCTTTCGCAACCATAGGTTGCCTTAACCATTCTAATTTTCGTAGGCAAAGGTACATCTGAACAGTTGAAGATTTTATCCACGCCATTAAAAGCTGCTCTTCGTAGGGCAAGTCTTCGGCGAATCTCTTGAATGCATGAGCCACTACTATTAATGGTTGATCCTAACAAACAGAAACTATTCACCTCTGTGATTAACTTATTATCTATCATAATGTTTGATGGTAAACCTGTTGTCATTAGTTTTGTCTTGTTGATATTCAAGTACAAGTCCATGGTTTCACTCTGTTCTTTAACTTTCATAATGATATCCTCGAGCTCTTCCTTGCTTTCAGCATCCAAAGTGGTGTCATCTGCATACCTCAAGTTGTTTATATTCAATCCACCAATCTTATAACCATGAGGTGACTCATCCAATCCAGATTTCCTCATGGTGTACTCAGCATACAGATTGAATAAGAAAGGCGAAAGTATACAGCCTTGTCGCACACCCTTACTAATAGGGAACCACTCTGTTTCACCATTCTCAGATTTAACATTGGCTTCTTGTCCAAAATATAGGTTACGCATCAGGACAATGAGATTTTCAGGTGTGCCCATCCGTCTAAGTACATTCCACATCTTCGCATGATTAACCCTATCGAAGGCCTTCCTGTAATCTATAAAGCACATGTACAGCTCATTCTGGTATGCCTTTGCTGTTTCCATCATCCAACGTCCATCACTAATGATGTCTCTGGTTCCTCTACTTTCCTAAAACCAGCTTGAGTAGCGGACATTTCACGCTCCTTGTATGGTTCTAATCTGTGTTGTATGATTTTCAACATCACATTGCTGGCATGTGGTATCAGAGTAATTGTGCGATAGTTGGAGCAGTCCAACACGTCTCCCTTTTTGGGTATAGGAATAAAGATGGATCGTTTCCAATCTGTGGGCCAAGTGAATGTTCTCCAAATCTGTTGACATATTACAGTTAAAACTTTAACAGATGTTTCTTCTGTTGCTTGCCATATTTCAGCTGGAATTCCATTAGTTCCTGAGACCTTGTTTTGTGCCAATGACTTTAAAGCTATTGTGACTTCATTTTCTAACACATGATGTTCTAGATCAAAATTTGCCTCTTGTAATGAGTCGTCACTTCCTATCTCTGGACTATACAAGTCCTCTATATAATCTTTCCATCTCTTTTAATCCCTTCACCATAATTAATCGTATTACCATTAATATCCTTGACCATTCCAATTCTTGGCTGAAACTTCTTTCTTAAGGTGGAAATACTGTATGTTGAAATACCTTTCTCATGTTAACCTGATGTCATCCAATGTGAAGTTCTCTTTTTCTCAACCCTCAACAATTTGTTCGTACATTCATCCTTAACAATGCCTTTAACTTCGCACCAAATTTCCTCAGGTTCTCGATCAAGGAGATTTTGGATCTCAAAACGATTCTTAACTGATGTTTTAAATAGTGTGGGAATGTTTGCAAAGTCATATCTCGGGTTTTGGACTACCTTAATATTCCTTCAAAGTTTGACTTGTAATTTACTTGTCAGTAATTCATGATCTGATCCACAGTCTGCACCAGGCCAAGTTTTTGCTGCTATAATGGAACTTCGCCACCTTCTAGGCCCAATTATGTAATCGATCTGATTCCTGTATTTCCCATCAGGTGATGTCCAGGTATACAGCCGACGTCTTGGTTGCTTGAAACATGTGTGAGAAGGTTATTAGATTCACAGAAACTGATAAGTAGCTCTCCAGCCTCATTTCGATCACCTTAGCCATAAAGACCCACAACATTTTCCTCTTTGCCTTTCCTAACTTTAGCATTCCAATCACCAATCAGAAGTAACACATCTTGTCTGCATGTCTTATCCATAGCTGCTTGAACCTGAGCATATAATAAATCTACATCATCTTCATCATCAATTGTTGGGGCATACTGTATACCAGTATTATGGCCATATTAAAAGGTTGCCCTTTTAACTTTATGGACATCACTCGATCACTAATGACGTCGTATCCCAGAACAGTTCTAGCAGTTTGTTGGTTTATTACAAAAGCCTTGCTCTCTCCTTTCCTCATGTTCTGAGTAATATATTATGTGTTCTCCTGATTTGAACTGACCAAAACCACTCCATCGTAGTTCGGAAATTACTACGATATCAATATTAAAGTGGGTCATATAATTTTTTACAATTTCTAATTTACCTTGACACATACTCCGCACATACTCCATGTGCCCACCATTAATCTGCCCTTGCAACTGCGGATTCTCATTTCTTGAGTGGCAGCATCAGCAGCATTTGCCGCATCATTAGCATCACCAGTATTCTGAAAGATCCGAAGCCCTTCCCCAGTAGCATATTGAGTGCCTTCCAACCTGAGGGTCTCATCTTCCGGCACTAGCCTATACCATCATAATTTCCGTCAGTCATATTCCATGCAGCTTTCTTGGTAAAATTGTACTTTAGGAAAGTGGTTTACCATTGCCTTCTCTCGCACCCAGTGGTGTCTCTGCCATTGTCATAAAATTATCATCTGACGCAGACACACTCAAGTAAACGGGGGTAAATGACCACGATGTCCAAGCCCCTTAATGAAACAATGATTCCATCTCCCAATAACTTCTCCCATGGCGCCAGGGACAATTTGCAGCCATAGGACCGTCAACCCTATAGAAACTCATATCACCTCATCCCTGTAGAGGTCAAGCTATTTGCCTCTCATCAAGGAGGGACGGGTTCATTTCCCAGTCAATGTATGTGAGATTTTCGCAGTGAAATATCATGTCCTGTGGTTTGAATTCCACGTAAAAATGGAGGTACCGCGGCTCATGATCGCGAGATTAACAGTCACGTATAACTACAAACTTCCTTTTCTTCACCTCATCCCTGACTTCATAGAACGGGGAATTATAAATAGCGGGAATACATACATTCTTGATGCTACAGAGTTCAGCCATTGTGCTGATGTATCAGCACCAAATCGTAAATCGCCCAACATTTATTCCTTAATTCTCCTTATTCTATACAGTGTTAAAGAACACATCACATCTAAGACACGTCAGGCGATGATGTGGCGGGTTTAAGTGCTAAACTTCAAGGTCACCAGTTCCATATAAGGCTTGTATTTTTTTTTTAAATTTTATTTTATTTTTTTGTAAGAAAGAACTGCTTGCCCAACGTCCACACTTGCGCTCGTAGCCTCCGGCGGATCTTTCAATTGTAAGCCATCGCTGGGTTGAAGGACTGGTTAGCCCGCCGTACCGGTGGCTTATCCGTCACTCACTACGCAGTGGTTCACAGAATGAAAAGTGGGAGGGGGATATTTCATCTCGCGCGTGTCTTTGAATCAGACGTGAAGTTCTGTTAAGCTCATAATCTCATACAATAATACTGTACATTCGAGTACATCAGGTTTTCTCAGCCCTTTTGAGACTGTGAACGCCACCATCATGCCATACCAAGTACCCGAGCACCATTAAATCGAATATAATAATAATAATAATAACCAAGCCACGGTTTCTTAGATCTGACCTATTTTATTCCTGACCTCTCACTCTCCAAATATTACTGTATTTTGATGTTTTAAGTACCAACAAGTAATACACTTCAAGTTTTACAGAGCCTAAATTGACCTAGTTTTACGTTAGAACCTAATAAGACCTATTTTCAGCCTCTTTTCATTTATGAAAACATTGGCTTATGAAATCACCTTTTGTCCGTGTGTATGTGTGCTTATGTGGGTGTGGGAGTGTGTGTGCTTTTGTGTGTGTCCCCAGTAACAAAATCTAAACGGTCGAAGCGATTTCAAAGAAACTCGGTAAGTGCATACTACTACCTTGTCCAACCTCGATCATGCCCTTTAAAATTTGATACATTTCACGAATTCAACATGGTAGCCACGCGAAATATTTCATTGACATTCTACAGTATGTCTCCGCAACAGTAACAGATATCACCCAGAAATTTTGGACAGTGATAAAAAAAGTACTACTGCAAGTTCACCTATGTGACTTTCAAAAAGCCGTTAAGTACAAAACGAACATGGCGGCCAAGCGAAGTTTACATTTTTAATGGCCTTTTCACGTGATTAGCCGTCTGACCACAGTGAAACTTGGTACAGTAAAAGCATATGCACATTTTAATGCACTGGCATCTAATTTAATGCAATTGTTTTCATAACCTCAAGATGGCAGCTGTACGAAATTTCAAAATTATGTTTTTATTTCTTGTATCCTAATCATGTGATCGAAGTGAAAGTTTGAATAATGGACCTACGCAATAGTCTTCAGTTATTGGCACATAAGTACGTATGGCGTACATATATAACAATCCAACATGGCGACCATCCGAAATATTTAGACGATTCTCAATATCTACGAATCTATTACAGCAAACAAACTAAAATTTTGTGTGTTGAAAGAGGCTATTAATATAATTTCTCCCATTGAACTTTCAATAACCCGGTGAGCACAATACCAACTTGGCGAGAAGAAACCCTGATAACTGAAAATGAGAGAGATATGGAAAAAGCTCTGAATCACATAAATGAACTATTGCAAGAGAAGTGTGGTATGAGGCTAAATAGAAATAAATCCAAAGTAATGGCATGCACTAGGGATGGCGACCAAATAGTCAATGTGCTAATGGATGGTGAAAAACTAGTCCAAGTAAAGGATTTCAAATATCTGGGGAGCTTGATCACATCAAATGGAAAGTGTACGAGAGAAGTAAATGCTCGAATCGCACAGGCAAAAGAAGCCTTCTCAAAAAAGAAGTCTTTACTAACATACAAGACTGTTATCTTAGAGGTGCGAAAACACTTCGTGAAAAGTTTTGTATGGAGTATTGCAAATTATGGCTCTGAAACATGGACTCTGCGACAAGCAGATGTATCAAAACTTAGGGCATTCGAGATGTGGTTCTGGCGACGACTACTAAAGATACCTTGGACTGATAAAGTCACGAATGAGAATGTTCTCAAAAGAGCAAAGGAGACACGTACCTTGGTTGAATCCTGAAACAGAAGGAATAGTTTTGTCGGCTATTTGATTCGTCATTCTGACTGGTGCACCACACTCTTCGAAGGGAAGCTAGAAGGAAAGAGGAGTCGAGGAAGACCAAGGACTCAATTCATAGACAGCATTAAAGGCAAGAACACTTATTGCCATTTGAAACTCCAGGCCAGAGAAAGAAGACGTTTTGGAAGACATGCATGTTACCCACCAACCTAGCGGTTGAGGAGAAGAAGGTAAGGGGGTACACCTGAGAATCTTTCAAAGTACATAATTGTTCAGTGTCACACTAGGAGTGCTCCTAAGTACTGAAAACCTATCCGCAGGCAGAGTTTAAAATTAAATTATGAGTTTTATGTTCGACCCTGACTATTATATGTCAGAAAACGGTATCATAATTATAACAGTAGCCTCATCCCCCCTTACCCTGTTTATTAGCCAAAATGATAATAATAATAATAATATTAGCATGTCAAAATAAATGATCACATGACATTACCACACCCAGAATTAA
Source organism: Meconema thalassinum (assembly GCA_946902985.2). NCBI lineage: Eukaryota > Metazoa > Arthropoda > Insecta > Orthoptera > Tettigoniidae > Meconema > Meconema thalassinum. The sequence goes on from OX336390.1 coordinate 612,049,896, forward strand.
TAATAAAAAAACATATGAAAAGGCTAATTTAATTCCTCACTAGGTCAGCTGAGTTCACAGCAAAAAAAAAACCTAGGAGCGAATGTTCCGATTTGCTTGGTTTTCAAGAACACCGTCATTTGATTTAGGAAAAGGGACCAGGCGGGACGAAACCAATGTCAAGACCAGCTTGTTGAGTGGAACGCTGGATGCGTACCTCAGCAGGCCGTATTAAATTGACCCTGCCAAAGATGAAGAATGAAAAGGGGAATAATCCTCCTAGTGACTTCATGCAATTAAATAATATGACAAATCAAAATAGCTAACATGTATTGAGCAGTAAAATAAAACAATTACAAGAGACAGCCTTCCACCACTTAATTAACTAACTGACAAATATGATCTAGTTAAACACAAATGAATAACTTAGTCCAAACAAACCAGACACTTTCCGCATGGCAATTTACGCAGTTACATTTGAGGTTAAAACATGAATTTCAAAATGGATCCGGAAGAAGAAGAAAAAAAAGGAAAACAACATGAGGAAGGCAATGCCTTCTCAAAAAACAATGCTGCATCAAACAACCCAAACGCCCCTTAGTGGAACGGAAGGGTCTGACAACCTCCACAGTCCAGCATTGACCGTCCCGTCAAGGCTGTCTGACCAAGAATTAAAACCCACGAGGTTCCCATCCAGCTGACGGGAAATAGGGCAATAATAATCCCCCCCCCCCTGCGGTAATTACATATAAAGGTACCACCAAAGTATTACTAGACCCTCCAAAAGATTACATACTAAAGTGCTAAAATAGACTTTATCTAGTTAAGCTTACCGACCGCCGACACGCGGCCTTAAAATGACGTTACAAAATTTAGCAGTCAAAGTTTGTATAGATCGTCCTTGGTTATGCCCCTTAGTAATTAAATCATGATAGTACCACCTGCTGTCTTCGAACCCTCCGGGGAAAACTGCACACACGTTTTCCCCGGAGGCAAGTGCTCAAGAGTCTTTCTGTCAGCAAACTTCCTCACACACTGTCCCTCGAGTCACCGATTCCACCCCTAGTATATCAGCGTATCCCCCTCCACAACCCTCCAGTAGTACCAACTGCGACCAACCGCTCAACCGGCCAAAACAAAGCCAGAGTTCAAGGTCTTGAGTGGGTACTATAGAACATCTCCCCCACACAGGTTACTGCCTAGAAACCTTCCAGGAGCAGAGACGTTGCACAATGTCCTTTGTAAGATTTTCTCAGAATAAAAGCTTGGCGAATGCAGCTGACAGTAAATGTTCGCTTTTCCAAAGTTTGCAGACACAAGGCTCGATTTATCTCCCTTGAGAAATGTCTATCACGATAAGCCAATAAGTGACAGGACACACAAAGGCACAAATCCTGGCAGGAAGGCCTCGGCGAACCCATTTCAGCAGTAGCCAGGTGCCAACTTGGTGAATGGAATTCTCAGAAGAGCCCAGGGGTATGCTCTCATGATAATCCGGCCAGGCCGGGACCTCCTGCTGCGTCTCGAAGATAAGATGAACATGTACCGATTTGCAAAATTGGTACAATAATGATGGTCATTATAACACTATTTTTCATTATGAAACAGTTTTTCCCACCAATCACAGCTCAAGAAATAGTTTTTTGACCAATTAGATCAGGATAGCATCGCACCTGTGCTGTGTTCCACGGCCTTCTAATTTAAATTTCACTGCGTTGCATAATGTCATAGTGGGGTAATCGAGGAGGCCATGGACAAATACAAGGCATTTTCTGCGTCCCATGCGCTCTGTTCAGTACATAAAACTGGCGAAATCGCGACAGATATTTATGAATATTTATGTTCGAACATAAAATAGTTATAATAATTATCGAGGAACATAAACAGTCGTATGCAACTCACCTATAATGGTAATTAAGACACTCGTATGGAAATTATAAAACTCGCATACGATCGTTTTATAAACACACTCGTGTCTTAATTATTGCCATTATAGGCTCGTTGCATAATGTACTATTTCAGTGCCATACTAATACAAAATGAGTATACTGAATGTTTATGCAGCCGGCCCCGTGGTGTTGGGGTAGCGCGCCTGCCTCTCACCCGGAGGCCCCGGGTTCGATCCCCGGCTCCGTCAGGGATTTTAAAACTGACGTGAGGGTTGGAACGGGGTGCACTCAGCCTCGTGAGGACAATTGAGTAGCTGTCTGACAGTGAGACAGAGCCCCGATCACGAATACCAAGATTAACGGCCGAGGGGACCCGACGCGCTGATCACGCGCCACCCCAATATCTTCAGGCCAAATAGCTGGGCAGCGGTCGCTTGGTCGGCCTTAGCCCGTCATGGGCTGGATAGTGCCAGGGGTTGACTTTTTTTTTTCTTTTGAATGTTTATGCGCATGTAGTGCTATCTGTTGGTTAGAGAGTAAATGCTGAGCCCACACAATTCCCAAGAAGAAGAACAAAGCTTTGGAAGATCTTTGATCCTTAGTGGGAGCCGAGCACATGCGCTCTGTTCACTAAAGTCAACTGACAGAATCTCGACAGATATTTATGAATATTTATGTTAGAACATATAATAAAGTTACAATTATCGTTGAACATAAACAGTCGTCTGCAACTCGTCTATAATAGTAATTAAGACACTCTTGTAACGATTGGAAAATCGTTACCTTACATAATTTCATCGGTGTGGCGAATCCCAAGCCTTTCTCATTAAAAGACCTTGGACAACCCTGACACGTGCTGCCTGGCCGGCGGCATAATTTTTCTTTTCAGCCCGAGCCTAGCCACAGTATGTAATTCCGAGTCTCTTATTGGCTGTTATGTCATGCCATTCTCCTGGTTCCGAATCGAGACGGTAGATAGTAGCAGGGGTCACATTCAATCAAACATGGAGGAAGGTTATCGAGTGAGATGTGGATAATATTCGATGTTGAATTGCATTATTAGCGTGAAACAGGCATGAAACGTGCTTTAGATCAAGTTTAAAACAACCCACGCAGCAAATGAATGCGTTCCAATCAACATTTAAGGTCTAAGTGAAATCATTCGACATTTAACCACATGTATTAAGACCTATGATAATATATTTCCTTTGAGAGCGCACATGTGCACAAGTGGTATCGTGCGAGCTTGGTATCTTTGAGTCTCGAGCTCAAGACTGCTCGAGGGCAGAACATTTAACTTCTTTTGAATTATTTTATTATATTCTCCCTCCTTTTTACAGCATGTTTTATGCCTTAATTTATTGAAATTATCTGTATGGGTGATTGAAATAATAAACATTGTTAGACGGAAGGGTCGAGAACTGTACGGGTAGACCAAGGTTAGAATATGTTAAACAGATTGCCTCGGATGTAGGGTGTGGTAGCTATGTAGAGATGAAAAGATTAACTCAGGACAGGGAGACATGGACAGCTGCATCAAACCTGTCAAAAGACTGAAGACTCCAAACACACAATCTCGCGATCATTAGACACGGAACCTCCAATTTAGTTAGAAACCAAAACTCAGAACGTGATTATTCCCTTCGTAAATCTCACGTGAATTGACCGGGAATCGAACCCTGTTCACCTTCGGGAGAGGCAAGCAGAAGTTGACGCTGATGTTGCTCTTGTTAATTTGATCAAATTGGACATGGTGGTCATTGAGCCCTCCTACTTGTAAATAAATAAATAAATAAATAAATACATAAATAAATAAATAAATAAATAAATAAATAAAATACATACTTGTGTTATCGTGGTGTCTGTAGTATGGTGAGTATTTGATATTCAGGTGAGGATTCGCAAGGAGGCGGTCGTGGCATTGTTATGAACAATTTCGGCATTTGTCTGGAGTAGAAGTGGAAATCTATGGAAAATCACTTCCAAGATCGCTGAGGTGGGAATCGAACCAACCTCTACTCAGTTTTGGCTCACGAGGCTGAATGTACCTCGTTGCAGTCCTCACACCAGAATTGAAATTTATTGGCAGAGCTGGGAATCGAACCCGGTCCACCTGGGTAAGGCAAGCAGCTTGACCATTGCAGAAGTTGACGCTGATGTTGCTCTTTTTCATTTGAGCAAATTGGACATGGTGGTCATTGAGCCCACCTACTTGTAAATAAATAAATAAATACATCGGCAGAGCTGGGAATCGAACCCGGACCTCTGGGGAGACAGCCAAGAACGCTTGCCGCGTTGAACACTAAGCAGAGGAATATAAATTCAACTGAGAACAGGGAGGAATTCCGCCTAACAAAGTTTATTATTTCAATCACCCATACAGATAATTTCAATAAAGCAAGGCATAAAACATGCTGTAAAAAGGAGGGAGGATATAATAAAATAATTCAAAATAAGTAAAAATTTCTGCCCCCGGGCAGTCTTGAACCTGGAACACAAAGTTAAGGTGCTCGCACGATACCACTTGTGCACATGTGCGCTCGCAAAAAAAAAGTATATTATCATAGGTCTTAATACATGTGGTTAAATGTCGAATGATTTCACTTAGACCTTAAATGTTGATTGGAACGCATTCATTTGCTGCGTGGGTTGTTTTAAACTTGATCTAAAGCACGTTTCATGCCTGTTTCACGCTAATAATGCAATTCAACATCGAATATTATCCACATCTCACTCGATAACCTTCCTCCATGTTTGATCGGATGTGAGCCCTGCTACTATCTACCGTCTCGATTCTGAACCAGGAGAATGGCATGACATAACAGCCAATAAGAGGCTCAGAATTACATACTGTGGCTAGGCTCGGGCTGAAAAAAAATGCTGGCCGGCGCCAGTGTCATCCCATCTATCTTCTATATATATAAAGCACAAAGTTTGTCTGTCTGTCTGTCTGTCTGTCTGTTATGTATACAAATCTACACCGTTTCACCGATCTGAACCAAAATTTGTATACTTACCCTTTGGAACCCTGCGGGTAACCCTGTCAACTTTAAATTTCGGACAGACCACCCCATTCCCTGCATTTAGGCCCTTTTGCACAAATCTACACCGTTTCACCGATCAGCACCAAAATTTGTATACCTACCCTTTGGAACCCTGCGGGTAACCCTGTCAACTTTAAATTTCGGACAGACCACCCCATTCCCTGCATTTAGGCCCTTTGTCCCAAATCTAAACCGTTTCACCGACCTCAACAAAAATTTGTATATTTACCCTTTGGAACACTGCGACTAACACTGTCTGCTTTAAATTGCGGAGAGGCTACTCCATCCCCTGCATTTAGGCCCTTTGGCACAAATCTACACCGTTTCATCGATCTGAACCAAAATTTGTATACTTACCCTTTGGAACCCTGCGAGTAACACTGTCCACTTAAAATTTCGGACAGACCACCCCATTCCCTGCATTTAGGCCCTTTGTCCCAAATCTAAACCGTTTCACCGATCTCAACAAAAATTTGTATATTTACCCTTTGGAACACTGCGACTAACACTGTCTGCTTTAAATTGCGGAGAGGCTACTCCATCCCCTGCATTCAGGCCCTTTGGTCCAAATCTACACCGTTTCACCGATCAGAACCAAAATTCGTATTCTTACCCTTTGGTACCCTGCGAGAAACACTGTCTGCTTGAAATTGCGGACAGTCCACTCCATTCCCTGCATTTAGGCTCTTTGGCACAAATCTACACCGCTTCATCGATCTGAACCAAAATTTGTATACATACCCTTTGGAAACCTGCGAGTAACACTGTCCACTTAAAATTTCGGACAGACCACCCCATTCCCTGCATTTAGGTCCTTTGGCACAAATCTACACCGTTTCACCGATCAGAACCAACATTCGGATACTTATCCTTTGATACCCTGCGAGTAATACTGTCTGCTTGAAATTGCGGACAAACCACTCCATTCCCTGCATTTAGGCCCTTTGGCACAAATCTACACCGTTTCACCGATCAGAACCAAAATCTGTATACTTACCCTTTGGAACCCTGCGTGTAACACTGTCTGCTTGAAATTGCGGCCAGACCACTCCATTCCCTGCATTTAGGCCCTTTGGCCCAAATCTACACCGTTTCACAGATCTCAACCAAAATTTGTATATTTACCCTTTGGAACACTGCGACTAACACAGTCTGCTTGAAATTGCGGAGAGGCCACTCCAAACCCTGCATTTAGGCCGTTTGACACAAATCTACACCGTTTCACCGATCTGACCCAAATTTTACATACTTACCCTTTGGAACCCGACAAGTAACACTGTTCACTTTAAATTTCGGACAGACCACACTATTCCCTGCTTTTTGGCCCTTTGGCACAAAACTACACCGTTTTACCGATCTCAAATAATTACCCTTTGCAACTCGACGAGTAACGCTGTCCACTCGAAATTTCGGACAGACCACTCCATTCCCCGCATTTAGGCCCTTTGGCACAAATCTACATCGTTCACCGATCGAAAACAAAACGTGTATACTTACCCTTTGGAACCCGATGAGTAACACTGTCCACTTGGAATTTCGGACAGACCACTCCATTCCCTGCATTTAGGCCCTTTTGCACATATCTACATCGTTTCACCGATCTGAACCTAAAGTTGTATACTTACCCTTTGGAACCCGTCGAGTAACACTGTCCACTTAAAACTTTGGACAGACTACTCCATTTCCTGCATTTAGGCCCTTTGGCAAAATCTACCCTGTTTCACCGACCTTAAGCCAAATTTTACATACTCACCCTTTGGAACCCGACGTGTAACACTTTCTACATGAAATTTCGGATAGACCATTCCATTTACCGCATTTAGGCTCTTTGGCAAAAATCTACATAGTTTCTCTCATCTCAACCAATCTTTTTGTAAGTTACTTACCCTTTGGAACCCGACGAGTAACACTGCTTGAACTTTCGGACAGAGCACTCCATTCCCTGTATTTAGACCCTTTGTCACAAATCTACATCGTTTCACCAATCTGGATCAAAATTTGTATACTTATTCTTTGGAACCCAACGAGTATCACTGTCCACTTTAAATTTCTGACATACCTCTCCATTCCCTGCATTTAGCTCAGGAATCCCTCGGGGTTGCCAGCTTTCTAACTCACCCGCCATGAGCCCTTGAGGGTGTACCAGAAATGGTGGGGCTACACACACCCTGCCTCTTTGAGGGCCTTGAGCAGAAGACAGGATATATAATGAAACGGAATAGAAGGCAGACCCCTCGAAGAATGAGGGCATCAGGAAAGATGAGACAACGGCCAATTAAGCGGGAAATTGAAAGACTCCCTAGCCCTCGGATGCCCTAATACAGTCGGGGTCGGACGAGAACAAGAGTTGACCAAGGGAGGCCGACAGGAAAGAGAACTGAAAGGAGCCTGGCACCAGGAAGTAGAAGCGATGTCAGACTCAGTTGGGGTCCGGTGGTCGCCAACCCACGTCCCACAAGTTGTGAGACTCTGGGGGGGGGCAGTTGTGAGAATAGCTTGCTGATTCATCGCGAGGTGACACGAGAGGACTTTCCAGAGCTGTCTATACTGATGCCAGGACAGGGCCGTTGCTCAAGCCACTGTGGTGTTGCGAAAGAGTGAGTGATTCCCCGGCCAATCTAAATACGACGGGGAACCCCGAACGTGTGTCATCATATTTCGTCATCATCTACGATCATCTCAGGTTCGTGCAGCTTGGACCCATTTTCTTTGCCGAGCAGTACGCCATAAGCTCTTTCACTAGACGCATCGAGTACAGGCCTAAGCCAGAAAATAAGGTTGAGACTTTGGAAGACATTGAAGCTAGACATCTGAATTACCTATATCAGTTGTAAATTACACCATGTTCGTTTAGTAGTCATTTTTTCATTACCTTATTATTATCATCATCATAAGTGCAAATGACCTAGATGTTACGCGCATCATACCACTAATCACCTCCGCTTAAAGTCTTTCTCGACTGTGATTTTTAAAATATTTATTTTTATTACAGTACATTGTGTACATTATACGTTGAAGTGTCAATTCAATACAGGTAGTAGTTTCCCTCATCATCCTCATCATAAGGGCAAATGACCTAGATGTTACGCCCATTACACCATTAATCACCACACACAATAAGTCTTCCTCGCCTGTGTATTTTGAAATATGTATTTCTATTACGGTAGTTTGTAAGTTTGACGTGTCAATTCAACAGTAGTTTTCATTATCATCCTTATAAAAAGGGCAAATGTCCTAGATATTACGCCCTCATTGACATTGGGGGGGGGGGGGGGGGCGCAAATGACCTAGATTTTATGTCCATTTTATTTCTAATGAGACTTTGATACATTATCATCATTCCACCGGGCGAAGCCGGGTACTACTGCTAGTTATTTAAACGCGGGAACCGAGTTTCCAGGCTTCGAAAAAGATCCAGAACTCAAATCTGCTGCATCAACGTTAGCTTCAGTGTGATAGCTAAAAATCACCAACCTTGTGTTTTTCTATCCCTATATTGTCTCACTTGAAAACCTAGTGGTTTTCCTTGCGTCGGGTTGACTACCCTGTGGTGTTGCTAACTCTGCAATTTTCATAAACTCGGCGTGCGGAACAAGCTAGCGTGCCTCGCTCACTCCGATCGTAACTGGCACACTAGAAAGACGTGAGATTTGTCCCCGGTGCCACATGTGGACGCCGGGGACCCTGTGAAGAGGTACCGTATTTTGACAAACTTGCAGTGCCACATTCTGTGTTAAACTAAAGATAGTCTGAAGAAAACATTTTAAATTTCATTCCATTTAGTAGCCTTTTCACTGTGTCATTTTGAACAGTTTTAAACTTGAGTGCGTGCTCACATAGCTCCTTGCACCTAAGAACGTTTGGACACTCATTTGACATTTTGTATACATGTCAGTGCTGGATTTTGTTAATTTAAATTTGTTTCATTTCCCGTGTTTTGTGAATTGTTAATTTGGTTTATTTCAAATTAGATTTTGAGCACCTAGCAAGTGGTGCGCCTGCAGGGCCGTGAAGAGCGGCGACGGGCCCTGGGGCTGGAATCTTCCGGGCCCCCAAGATTCAAAAATTAATCAACAGGAAGTTCAGTTCACTGAACTGTATGTAAAAGAGGTGGAAGGGGTATACTGTACTCGGTGCAGTACTACGGCCTCTGTGACATATGACGTAATCTCTTTTCATAATGAAAACATGATTTTTACACAAAGTCAAGACGTATTTTAAAATACGTTTTACATATAGGGTGTTTATGTTGACATTCTTAAAACTTGCTGTCCTTGAAGAATCACGCCTTTGGGTCTAAGCCTAAACACTGGTAAGTGTTTTGGTTGAACGGCGATCACACATCTTTGTACATTAAACAAAGCAAAATATATTTTCATAATTAACCAAAGGCATACTCATACGAAAGTCAAGTTATTTATTATGTGCTATCAGTAGATTGCAGCTGATCAGTGATTGTTTTCACAAAATAAGAAAAAGGAAGGAAGCTTGTAGTTTAACGTGGCCGTTAATCTGTAGATTATGAGCCACGGGACCTCCTTTTTACGTGGAATCTGAACCACAGGACATGGCATTACACTTCGAAAATCTCACATGCATTGACCGGGAATCGAACCCGGACCGCCTTGGTGAGAGATATACAGCTAGACCGCTGAACCACCACGCCCCTCACAAAATAAGAAAATGTGAATTTGAACTAACGTATATTTTGTAATTTGGAATCAGTGGACTTCTTATAATTTAATATTGCTTTGCTGTAAGCAAAACTAGAGCCAGGTTCTCCTAAAACTCCCCAACCATATCTATGACTGGTGACCATCGGGGGCGGATTTAAGCCAAGATAATGGGGGAGTGGACACTCCGGGGATCTGAGGGTATGGAATATCACCAAGCTCAGAGTGAGATCCGGGGGTCCTCCTCCGGAAAATTTTGCCAAAATTAGGTCCAAATTATTGAGTTATAGGCCATTTGGGTGATATTTTTGTGATATTTTGGAGTAAAAATTTGGTGACCATTGACATTTAGTGGCTATAGAAAAGACTCTCCGTTATTGAAGTAAAAGCTCTCGCACCTTCAAGTAAGACCCCACGGTTTAGCACACCAATGACCATGATGGGGGTGTACAGCAAGTCTACAGATCATAGGTTTGAATCCCGGTGCTTACAGCGGCTATCCTGAGTGTGGGTTTTCACACTCCCTCCAGACAAATGCCGGGATAGTACCTTATTTCAAGTCCAGGGATACCTACCCTACTCTTAACCCTAATAATTACAGTAATAGTCGCGAAGGGCAACGCATTCCCACTATTCCCAGCCAGCAACTAAGAATACAGCATGCGATTGATCATGTCACAAAGGCCAAAGTACAGCTCTGTGTATACCCTGCTTTGCGTCCAGCAGTGGGTGGTTTTAAGAGGGGCTAAGTTTCTACTCTCCAAGACAAATAGTTACAACAATGTTGCCAATACACCTCTCTAATTATACTACAACCACTAGTCTCCCCTTCAGTCTACACAATTCGCAGGTTTCTTGGTTTTCTATTTTGTTTGCTATTTGAGAATCTTATAATTTACTTCATTAATATTTGTGAAAACTTCTGCTTTACAGTCAACTTCATTCAATAATGTGGAGGCCTTCAGAAACAAACCGAAAAATTAAAGCGTCTGCAAATACTGAATTATAGGCTATCTACAGTACTAGTTGATGTAAACGATTCCCAACCGAGCGGCAATGGTTCATTGCCCGCCAGGGATACTAGATCTACTAGCTACCAAGTACACGAATTAAATGTCACAAGCCCCTAAATGAATTAACAACTGTAACGACAAATAGGCCTATTTTTAACTGTTGAGTAAGACTACGAATGACACCGCAGTCGGTAAGCCGAATCCTGCATTCCTGCCACGGCTTTGTCAGGATCCGGAGTCATTTCCAAGTCATAGATAAAGGGAGCAACTCAGTTTATGTTTAACGGTACTGAGACGTTAAAGCGTATCTTGAAAGGGTTGGATTCGCAAGGGAAAATATCTTTTCGCGTCCTGAAAAAGAAATGTGCTTTGCAGATCGATGTTGCTCTTTGGAATAAACGGCGTAGAAATTTCCAATAATAATAACAGTCACTGCACCAGCTCAAAAAAAATGTATTTATATTAATATTCGACAATACTTCATCTTAATTTTCCTCTAAATTAAGCAGAGTTCAATATTTGGTCTTAGAAACGTCTGCGCGGTTGCCTGCATGCAATATATTAATTTCTCCATCGCCATGCACACCACTGACGTTACTTATTGTTGTTTTAAGAGACGGAACAGCTAGGCCATCTGCCCCTACCACTGACGTTACTTATTGTTGTTTTATGAGGCGGAACAGCTTCGGTAGGTCATCGGGCCCTACCACTGGCGTTCCATGAGAGGAATTGGAAAACAAAGTTGAGTGGTTCAGTGTCCTAGCTTAATTGTCCTTTTTCTCCTGGTTAATTAAACACTCTCAGTCCAGAAAAATACTGGAATGTTACCTTAGTTTCAGTCTTTGGATACATTTACGAACTCTAGTAGGCTACCAATAGTAATATAGGTTTTCAATAAATCCCTTAATCAGGAATTATTGCACATGAACCCAAGTACCAAGGATTGTTGATCGTATTGAATGAACAAGTTATAATAATAATTATACTGCACCTAAGCATAAAGATTATTCAAATGTTAGCATTGTTTTCTCAATTCAGTATACGAGAAAATGAACAATTTCGCATGCATTTCTTCCATCTACGTTTGACAACAGAATCATCCCACCCTTTCGCACGATATTTAGCCAGCAATGATAATTTTTCACTTAGTGCGAAAGTGAATTACTAGGGAACGATGACCTCACTGTTCTGCCCCTTAAATCAACTATAAAGTGAATTACTGTGTTGACGCTACTTTAAAATGTATTTTACTTATCTGCCAGCACGGCATACGATACGTCTAGTAAGACAATATATAATTTCAGACACTATCACCTCTAAATATCTAAGCTCGACGTGACGCACCAAACTTGAAACTCTTGAGCTAGCTGACCAAACACACCAGGGCCTTGGGCTTGGCGAAATAGGTGAAGGGATGAGAAAGCTATTTCAACGATTGGTGCATAAGCCGAATAAGCTAAATTTAGAATAATGGAATGCTCTCTCTGTCTTCAGGTATATTCAGAGATAAATACATAGCGAAGCCCCATCGCCTAAGTTGACAACTTTGAGACAGTCTTTCTTCCCACAAGCGCTTTGTAGAGGAAAATATTGTCCACTTGCCATAATAAGTTTCTCAATCCTTGTAACATTGTTCACAGACAGTTCATTGCATTCACTAAATGATTGCCAGTAGCAAATTCAAGGCACATAAAGGCAATAATAAATCTATGCCCGATCGGGCGCCCCTGGGAGGGTCGGGCCCCGGGGCACCAGCCCTGCCTGACCCCCCTCTCGTCGGGCCTGTGCGCCTGCATTGTGCTTAAGGACAGTAGAAAGCTACAGCATAACTATTTTAAATTAGGAGTGTGCTGTAATTTTGTTGAGTTACTGGTTTCTGTTATTTGAATTTCATTCTTTGTAATTCCCTACTGGTTTGGTGTGCTGCCATTTTGGTGCAGCCACGATGTGTTCTGTTTCCAGACCTCGTGGTCGCTAATAATAATTTTGTCCTCAACATCTATTTAAATTTATTATCTTGATAATTGGTCCGGACCTTAATTACTTTTGGGGGTTATGTATTCTACTTTTGGGTTGGTTTTCTTTTCTTTTCTTTTCTTTTGGGGATCTTGTTTTGGGAGTGGCGAAGGGTTTAGCTTGGGTTGGTATCTGTGGCATCTTGTGTAATGAACGCGTTAACTGTCCTCCTGCCCTTTTATGTGTTTGCCCTGATCAGGTAGGTTTAATAGGAATTTGTTCGTGTTTTGTAAATGCCCTTTCATGGTTAGCCCTGATCAGGCTTTACTTGTATTACTTGTTGCTTTGTTTGGTATTTGTTTAGCCACTGATACCATATCACGTGCTCCCGGCGTCGTTCTCAAATCAAGCTCCTCCGTAATGTTAGGCTTAGATTTAGGTTCTCTGGTCATCTTTTGTTTTTGGAGTTTTATTTGTTTCTTGTTGTCTCTGTGTGTTCCTTTTGTTTAAGAATATATTATAATTTTACCAGATGAATGCTTGTTTTCCTTCTTGCAAGGCCTACGGCCTCTTCGAAAGGCTCGATTCCACTTCGCAGGCTAGTCCTGAATAGACCCATCTTCAGGGTGTTCAATGGGTAGAACTGACAGAACGCCTTGAAGACCTGTCTCTGTTCGGTATTTGTTCTTCGGTGAATGTCGAGGGCAGGTACGCGTGACAACTCGTATGGAAATTATAAAACGAGCGAAGCGAGTTTTATAAACATACTTGTGTCTTATTTATTGTCATTATAGGCTCGTTGCATAATGTACTATTGTGTATTTCAGCACCATACTAATCGTAGGTGTATTGAAGTTGGTATTTTCAAATACAGTCATACGGTACTTAAGTTAAATTTAATTTAACTTTTTACAATTTAAAGTTACAGTGATAGAGACAAATAAATATATATATTCCAAAGATTTTATAAATTCCTAAATTGAACATACAGTATAAGATCCTAATAGAATCTAATTTTAACTTGTTAGAACATAAAAATCACGGGCTTGATAATAAGCAATGAAAAGGAAGGAGGGGCGCATGTTTTTGCATTATTGAACTATAATAATATTAGTAATAATAATAATAAAGATTGGTACAGGATACTATTGATTACATCATTGGTGGCTGCTTTTCTCTAGCTGCTGTAGAGTATACAAAGGGGCCTAATGCAGTGGCGTTTTCTCCAATACCACGGGGTAAGCACCGATTACCTAGCATATTCTCATAAGAATAAAGTATATAATATCACTTTCTAACTCGCAAGCAACTGCAAAAACGCCGCTTTGAATGACATTCCTCGTTCTCTACCGCAGTTCTCCACGAACAGCCAGTACTGCTTTGGAGAGAAAGAAGAAAGAGTGCGGCTGGTCGCTATGACAACGGCTTGTTTACCTCCAGGAGCCTTCTGGCCCGGAACACTGCTATGGCCGATGGAGTGGTACACCAAGAACGCCAGGTCGTCCTTGATTGGCTACAGCCACAGGGCTGTCGTCGAGACAAGTCAAAGCGGGTAGCAAGGTCTACTTCGGTACGGGCGGCTTACCCTAGCGAGCCTGGACACCAGCACTGCTTAAAATTATTTGGCGCGCCTCTCCAGTCCCCACCCTCCATCTGACCATCAGACCCGACCTTTGCTGGGCGCGGTAGTTAAAATTCTTCTTCGTCCGGTTAACTCACAACTCTATGTTTTTTAGTGCAATTAGCAAAATTTAGTATACCGTAATTACTGTTGATATTATTGTGTTGGGAGTGAACAGTGCGTTGGAATCTTCAGAGTGACCCATCAACCCGAAAAGTTCCTCTGATTATCATTCAAATTATATTCAAAGAGTAGGTGTAAAGGATACATAATTTTAAATGTATGTACATCCGTATAATTTGAATAATATTTTAAAGACCTATCACATTAACCTATCACATTATTTAAAAAAATATTCGGTAATTACGGTAGGTAGGGTCTATCAAATTCTCATTTGTACAAAATTAATTAATGCCACTATTTACTGTACCTTGGCGGATCATTTGTAGCGAAGTTCAATTCTTCTCTCCCTCTTAGCGAATTCATCAATTACATGGTCGTGAAAATCAGTGTTCCCCTGAAGGCTGCACAATAACACCTTTTCAATGGAAAGAAGCGCGAGATGTGAAAGTCCTTCTTGATGCATTGAGTTTCGGGTGAAGGTTTTTATACGTTTCATGGTAGAAAACATTCTTTCCACTGATGCACTAGACGCCGGAATTGTCAGTACTAGTTTAAAAAAAGAAGGAAGCTTTTAGTTTTACGTGACCATTAATCATGCGATCATGAGCCACGGGACCTCCTTTTTACGTGGAATCCGAACCACAGGACATGGAATTTCACTTCGAAATCTCACATGCATTGACTGGGAATCGAACCCGGTCCACCTTGGTGAGAGGCCAACTGCTTGACCGCTGCACCACCACGCCCCCCTTAGTACTAGTTTGCATAGGTTATAGGCCTACGCCCCAATTAAGTCATTCAAACTAATGAAGCCGTGAAAACTTACATCAGTACAATTTGAGTGATATTTGCAAATAAATATTAACTGAACATGCAATCCAATGACATAAGAATATCTATTAGTCTACTAATAGCATGTTTATTATTTTAATGTTCACTTAGGTCTCATAATAGAAAATAATAATAATGTTATTGGTTTTACGTCCCTGTTAACTACTGAGGCTTTTAGAGACGCCGGGGTGCCGGAATTTTGACCCGAAGGGAATCTTTAACGTGCCAGTAAATATACTGACACGGCTCCCTCGCATTTGCGCACCCTCAAATGCCGACTGGCTGCGACGGCATTCGATCCCGCTATCTTAAGCTCATCAAGCTAGAACGTTACCGCTGAGCCACGCACAATAGAAAATTTACGGGTAATAACCTAAAAGTTGACCTCCTTAGGCCAAGAAATGCGAACAACAAAAACACAAATTGCCACACTGTTCAATCGTCAAATGATACAAGACAAGAGAAGCTCGCCAACCCTATTGTTGAATAATTTTCTCCGCACTTAATGTACATGGATTGGCATGCCTAAAGTTGAAAAGGGAAAAATGAGCTGTGCTGTATTACAATTCTTTCTATTTTTATTTTTTAAATGTGAAATACTAATAATTATGTGTGTAGAGTAATTGTTGCTACTTCAGATATCAACCTCAACATTGACAAGGGCATAGCTGGAACCGGGTGCTGAAGTTGCTTTATGGTGTAAGCCTATATTTTGAGTCTTCTTCACAGCTTACCCTCGAAAAAATTCCACGCCACGCCACTGGCCTAATGATATGCCCAAGATCGTACATCAGGAACTTGCTATAGCAGGAGGACTTCTGGAAAGGACACCTATCAGCCGTCCAACGTACTTGAAAAACAGGTGTGCAAACTGTACTGGGACAGACCTATCCTAACGGACCAGGAAATCTTGGCAAATCGACCAGATTTCATGAACCTTCACAAAACAAATCAAAAGGTTTATCTGATAGACATCGCGGTACCACTAAGCCAACCCTCAAGACCTCTCATGCACAAAAATCAACAAATAAGCACCGTTGTCAGAAGAAATCAGGAAGAGGTGATGAGTAAACTATGTAAAAATCTTACTACTAGTAACTTAAGCAATGGGAATAGTTCGAAAGGCTCAGGTAATGGGTCTGGAGGAACTGAAAATTAAACATCTGATCGCCAGAATGCAGAAGGCAATGTTGCTCGATACATGCCACATACTGTAGTCCGATTATTTTTATCCCAGTAATAATTATAAAGTACTTGATTGTAAGTCTGTATCTTGTAATGTTGAGACTCGCCATATACATGAAGAAATAAAGATAATAATAATAGTAATAATCACGGGGGATGCCAAACGCTTGCTCCAAAAGAATACTTGGGACAGCATAACAACGTAGCGAAAGTGGATGAAGCTTTTGCGCCGTCATACCGTACGGTTTTGTTGAGAAGGAAGTCCCATATTATAAATGCAGACCTGATGACGTTCTGACAATGACAAAGCAAACATCTTATGGGATTCCACTATAATAACTGATCGTTCTGTAGAAGGCAACAGGTTTGATATCGATAAGGAAGCACACAAGGCTACCATCGTCCATGTTGCTGTTCCACGCGATGAAAACCTTCAGAATACGGTGACTGAGAAAAGGCGCAAATACCAACCACTTGCCGCTGAGCCCAGTCAGCAGTCACATATACAGTTTTCGTCATCCCAGTTGTTGTCTCTGTGAATGGTTTAGTCACAAAAGACTGCGATAATTTAAAGGGGAACCTTGGCTTGAAGAGGAATCGTACCGTATGCAGTTAATGCAAAAAGCTGCCCTCCTTGGCTCTGCAAGTATACTTGAGACCCAGTGCTATCATCAGCGTCTTTGACTCGCAAGGAGTCCGACGGTCATGGTTTTATATTTTTATGTAAATTTCATATATAATAATAGTAATAATAATAATAATAATAATAATAATAATAATAATAGTTGTCCGATCATAACGAATAGAAATGTGATGAGATCACCACTGATTAATGCAAGCTATCATTATTTAACTCGGAAAAATCCAACATGTTAAGTAGAAAATAATGACAGTGTGTTCTTAATACCTTGTATGACTGATAATAATACCGGTATACTCCACAAAGAGAATACCTCTATTATTATATTACGTAAGTGTGTCCCATGTTCTGTGCTTTTTGAGATAAAAGTAATGTTTTTGTAGCAGTAAAATTACTTGTCTGCTGCATCCATACATTATACAAGAAAAAGTGAAGGGAAGTTCCAATTGCATCATAGCCTAAAGATAATTGTCCATGCAGTCACGAGATTTTTGATCGGTTCGAAGTCCGCTTTATGGCATCATATAAGGGGCCCCCTCGCCCGAATGATATTGTGACTTTTGTAGTAAAGTCGTAGCTCTGTGGCTGGTCTCTTAGATTATTATTATTATGCTACCGACAGTGGTAGCTACGCTCGGTAATGCGTAGCTCTAGGCCATGGAGTCAAGCTATCTGCATACTCGTGTAGACATGGGTTCGAGTCCCACCATCGGCCGTCCTTGAAATGGTTTCCCCATTTTCAACTCCAAGAAATTGCTGGGACGGTAACTTTTGACAGGCCACGACCACTTCCTTCTACAATCTTGCCCAGTTTCATTCAACTTCAACCATTTCATCTCTCAATAACTCTTCTCACGAGGTTGGCGTCAGGAAGGACATCTGGCCGCAAACCCCCGCCCCCACATAGTTTTTCATCGCATCGCATCTCATCCCCGGTCCCGTTGACATCGGGAATGGTAAGATGTAGACTTAAATTATTATTATTATTATTATTATGTTATTGTGTGTTGAGTCTTCAGTCCTTAGGACAAAAGCTGTAGGGATATGCAGGTTTAGAAGATGTTAAACAGTTTGCCCTGAATGTAGGGTGTATTTTAGCTATGTTGAGATTAAACTATTAATTCAGGACAGGGAGGAATGGAAAGCTGCATCATGCTAGTCAAAGGACTGAAGACTCAAACACAAGATAATAGTTACAACAACAAGTATAATAATAATAATAATAATAATAATAATAATAATAATAATAATAATAAGAAGAAGAAGAAGAAGAAGAAGAAGAAGAAGAAGATGAAGAAGAAGAAGAAGAAAAATTATAGGACCAAAATTTCAGGATAACTAGATTATATACATTAGGAATGAAACTCTCTACCAGAAAATTGAAAAACTCTCAGATACCATGCGAAAAAGGAGGATAAATTTTTACGGTCATCTTCTGAGAATGGATTCTAATAGATTAACGAAACAAATCTTTGACTTTTTCCGTAATCGTAAAACAAAACCCAACTGGTTTAAAGAAATTGAAAAAGACCTAGTAGAATTGAAAATGACAGAAACGTCATTACTCGATCGAACAGCCAAATTAATTACTAAAGACGAAAATATAAGGTTCCAAGACAGAGCTACACTAAAATCCAAACCCATTATCTCGGAAGAAGAGAGAAAAAGAAGATCGGAAAGACTGAAGAAGTACTGGGCTCTACGGAAAGAACAGCCTACAGGGAAATGATTGATTCAACGTACCCCAAAGAGGGTGAAACGAAATAATAATAATAACAATAGTATTACTGTATTGTCTACCATGATCTCTTCCACTCTGATCATACCGAAATCGCGGAGGGCCAACCTCGACAAACTGGGGCTCCACCATAATCTGCACATCAGTATGCAGAAAGCAGTCATTTTAGAGACTTTCTCCATAGTTCATTCGTTCCTCAACCTGCCAATATTTGTCTTGAAACAAATGACGAAGAAATGGGGAATTGTACCCAATGACATGGCGAACATATGAATAATAATAGTAATAATAATGATAATTGACTTACTTGACTTATTTCCTTTGATTCCTTGATGGAACATAGAGCCTCGACTAAATTTCTTTAGCGTATTCTATCCCCTGTCAATGCCTTCACCCCTCCCCATGTCTTGTTGACTCCCTGTCCATAGTTCTCTTGCAGGTGATCCTCGGTCTGCCTTTCCTGTGACTACCTTGAGGATTCCAATTCAGTGCCTGTCTCGAGATAATTTCTTGTGCTTAAGGTGTGACCGATCCACCACCACATGCTTCTCTATCTGTTGCTGTACGGGATTTTGACTTGTGGCCTTTCAGAGGTCATTATTTGAAAAGATCTTGGGCCAGCATTATTCTCATTATGTAGGCCTACCTCAAGCAACGATTTATAAAAGTCTTGTTGTAATGTCTTTGGTCACTTTCCAAATCTCACAACCATTCAGTAATCTCTTCTCTGTTATATAAGAATGAAAGTTTGTCTGTTTTTTCTGAATTTCTACGGAAATTTGCGTTATTTACGCGTTTTAGACTGTTTTATGACGGATGCGCACGAAAACAAATTTTTGTCTATCTGTTCCCTTATAACTCGAGAACGGCTGGGCGGATCAACGTCAAATTTGGTACAGATATCCTTCAGAGGCACGACACTAATAATTGATGTAACTCCTCTCTGTACCTCTCATAAAAGGGGACCTACCCCCTTAAAATACTTGCTGAAATAGGCGTAGAAGGGCGAGACAAAGCTCATTTTCAGCCCCTCAATGTGAGAAACGAAACTCAGAGGGCCCCCGAAAACCACATTTTAAGGCCCTAAAACCAATAGTTTTTTGAGATATTCCCAGAAAATTAATTTCATTTAATACAATAATGAAAGAAAGCAAGTCGGTAACCATGGCAACAGAAACTCACAGGTCCATCTATTGCTGTAATAGACGCAATATAATTCCATGTATTACATTACTGAGATAGTTTGCAAACGGCTATAAGTTTATAACGGAACTAAATTAAGCTGTAAAATTCATCAATACATATAATGCGCTTAAGGGGGTCAAGGGGTACTCTAGAATTTTTTCACGCGTTTTACACGTGCTGGTGTGGTACGGAAGGTCTATTATATCCCTATCCCTATATTGTTATGTTATTATTATAATAATTATTATTATTATACTACGGCCTACAACGAGGAGACAAAGCTCATTTTCAGCCTCTTGGTGTCAGAAACAAAACTCGGGGCCCCTAAACAGCCGTAAAGGGTCCCCGAAAACTACATTTTAAGGCTCTAAACCCAAGAGTTTCTGTGATATTCCCAGAAAACTAATTTATTTAATAAACTAATGTAGGGATGCAAGCCATTAACCATGACAACAGTGTCTCAAAAAGTTACATCCAACTTTCCATCTATTTATTACATTTCTGTGAAAGTTTGCAAATGGCTATAAGGTTATCACGGAACCAACAAAAACTGTAAAATTCATTAATGCGCTTAAGGGGGTCAAGGGGTACCCTACATTGTTTCACAAGACTTAAACGTGCGATATGTCGTACAGAAGGTCTATTATATCTTCAAACAGCAACATTATTTTTAAAAATTTCGGAATTGAAATAGTTTCTTTCTTTTTTTTTTTTTTTTTTTTTTTTTTTTGCTTTTAGGAATTTGGGCCATTGGAGGCTAAAAAACCTGAATTTTCGTGCACCACAAGCCTTTATAATTTATTAAAGGGGTATTCCTCTGGATGCGGACTTGACACAACAGTGAGGGTCAGTTTTTATGTGACGTGTATTGCGTTTCGTCTACAATGAAAATCCACAGCCTGCTTCCAGTCTCCGACCGGGTCAGGAATGGAATGAATGAAGCCCCTATCTAGCGGCGAGGATATGAACTGTGCCGGCTGCCGAGGCCTGACGCACTCCTCTGGGGCAATGATTAAATGAATGACAGATGAAATGAAATGGTAGTGGAGAGTGTTGCTGGAATGAAATTTTGACAGGGAAAACCGGAGTACCCGGAGAAAAACCTGTCTGCCTCCGTTCTGTCCAGCATAGATCTCACATGGAGTGACCGGGATTTGAACCACGGACCCAGCGGTGAGAGGCCGGCGTGCTGCCGCCTAAGCCACGGAGGCTTTCGTTTCGTCTACGAGGTTTTCAATTTTATTTTCACGTCAGGAAGTACACGTTAGGTAAATTAGTTTCAGAGCATATTTCAACTAATCATTTATCTTTGTTGACAAACAGGTTCCAAGCCCCTAACCATTGCAACAGTAGCTCAATTGATTACGTCTGGTTATTAATACCGAAGACCGTTCGAAGAATGGGTACTTCTGCTAGTTCAAATATAAATATTAACTATATTCTACTAATAGTATTATTATTAATAATTAGCATATTAATATCGAAGAACGCAAAACTAAGACATTACATCATAATTATCAAACCTGAAGCACTATATCTCACCCACGGAATCTGTGAAGTCGGTTTGCGCATGACGTCACATGGAGGAAGTGAAAAGAGAATGCGATGGGTGGAGCTTGGCGGCCTAGCCATTGCGAGGGTTGGTTGAAGCCAAGGTCGCGCCTCCCTCCTGCGCTAATTATTCAGGGACATCGCACCTCATTGGACCAGTTCCTTAGTTTAGAGGCTGCGACAACGCGGTCATGTAGCCCCGTGTACTTTGGGTGTGTGTGTAGAATCTGTCTGATAACCGGTGTTGATTGTGATGACTGTATTAGTCTGTGTTATCTGTTTTTTAATTCAAGTAAGGACTGAAGACTTTGAATTTTTCAAATTGTTCCTACTTTTGCCGCCAAACACCACCGTCAACAACTATTAGTTCAGAACTTAGCTACTAGACGCCACCGCAGTCGGCTCTTGGCAACGAACGTAGGAATCTAAGAGAGTTGTTTACATTCTTAACCTATACAATTTGGCTTCACTCAGGTGTAATTAGTGGAAGGTTCTTTAACATGCCATAAATCTATGATATGGGACCGCCGGCTTTACTTCCCCTCCGAAGGAAGGCATACCGAGGGATTTTTAACGCTCTTAAAAAATCCGACGACTTCGGCCGGGTTTGAACCCGCTATCTTGGGCATAGAAGCTCGGCATGCTACCAACTACGCCACCGAAGCCGCTAAATTGGAGCAGTCAGCCGAGTCAGTCCTGTGCGCAGACTATGTGTTTTGACACTGGCACTTCGCAGATTGCTTGGACGGAGTACATATGCCTCGGAAACCTTCACCATTGCAGGAAGATCTCTTATTAAACACGTAGAGAAACAAGAATGGAAAATATTGAGGAAAATTCTTGGTCCAGTCTGCTCACAAGGAATCTGGATGAAACGGAAATCTCGAATGAACAATGACAGGCTCACCAAGAGGATTCTCAACCTCGCTCTGTCAATGAAAGTCAAGAACAACTGGCTTTGTGAAATAGAAAAAGACCTTGAAGAATTTGGTATTACAGAGGAAATTATACAAGATCGACTCCAGTTCAGAACATTAATCAACAACCATCATTTCACTGAGAAAATTACTACTAGGACCAAGAAATCATGGACTGAAGAACGGAAGAAATAAACATCATTAGCAAAATAAGTTATATCGTGCTCCACAGATGGGCATAACGATGAAAAAATAAAATTTTATGTTCTTTATTAAATATATACTAATATAATAAAGCTGAAGAGTTTGTGCGTTTGTTTGTGTGTTTAAACGCGCTAATCTCTGGAACTACCAGTCGGATTCGAAAAATTATTTTTGTATATGATAGCCTGATTCAAGAGGAATAGTTTAGACTATGTAGCATTAGGCTACGCCTCTCAGGTAACCTTATAGATTGATTTTTGTTCAGTAAGTCGGAAAAACAAGCGCTCCAGAACGGCTTCAATATTACCGAAGTCTATTGTTGCCATGTAATGCGGGCTGCATCACGTCGCCCCTACCAGTGTTCTGGTGCAGAATTGCGAGCTGCTTATAAATTGCAGTCACGGGGAGTAATTACCGAAAAAAGATTTCTTAGGCCCCTTAAAACAGTTATTATCATGACAATAGTATGTCTCTGTATAAGGATGATGGTGTTGGTGCAGTATACAGAGGTTATCAGCTGCAATAAGCGTGGGTGCTTTCAAATTTACTTTCATTTATTCCGATCCTTATCCTTGAGCGCTCCAGTTCTGTAAAACAAATAAATCCACCAGGCGAAGCCGGGCACTACTGCTAGTACTCAAATAAGACTGGACCAATCTGGGTAGCATGATCATGGATCCCGGTTATCTGTTGACATCTGATCAAACCCCTCGGTCGGCTGTCCCTCAAATAGTATTCCGTGGTTCCATATTCAACTCCAAGCAAATGCAGAGACGGCACCCCTAATTGGCCACGACCGCGTCCTTCTAACTTCTTACCTAAGCTCATTCATGTCATCTCCATGAACTCATCTGATGAACCTAAATTAAGCGTAAGATAATAATTTTCTTTGATAACTGAATGCGTTATTGTTCTATAATACAGTTTTCCTACCCTCCAATAAATCAGTCTAATGGTCGAAAACTTATTTTTGCATGTCAGTATTTCAAATATTCTGGGACGTTTTGAAATGTATACGTTTTAGAGCTGTAGGCCTACAACCTGACGACGTTAAGTTCACGAAATTGCATGGCACTTGACATTTGAACCTTGTTTGTTTAAGTACATGTTCTATCACGTTAGAGATTAAAGGAAACAAAGGGTACTTAACAACATTGTATTGCTATTACAAATACTAACACGAACAGAAGTTGTGCCGCGTGTTAGGTATAGTTGCGAGCTTAAAAATGAGCGGCTGAGTTGAAAGCAAAAGTTTAAGTCCTGTACAGCACTGACACAAATAAATTATTTGCTGCATAAAATGTACGACAGTTGTAATTACGCAACAACAACCTTCCTGACACTCTGCATGAAAATAGTATTTTGCAGCAAAGAATTTATAGCAGTACTGTACGGGACAGTTCTCAAGTCAGGCGGTCATGTTTTAAGCTCTCCAATGTACAGCTGTCAAGAATAAAAATTGGCCGCGCTCCTCTTCAGATCATTCTGTTACACGATGCATGTGTCTGTAGATGCGCAGTTGATCAGTTCCTGAACTTTGCTGTTAATGAAGTAGTCATTTGATATTGTGCTTCTCGTAGAACAGTGGCCGAGCGCTCGATTAATTATTCGAAGGTAGCGAGTTAGAGCCTTATTCAAGTTATAGTAATTTATTTTGCTATTGTTATGAAGTGATATATATAATATGACAGTTTAGATTGGGAACAAACAGCTAAGTGTTAGTTTTAGCAAATTTTGCAAACAATGGAATGTAGACAAATGAGATCTACGCGGTCCAAACGTCCGTATGTACTGTACGGTACGTATTGTAACCGTTCGGTCCTATATATAGCCTACTTTTATCATTTCAAATGATCTTGTCGACTTCGTCGTTATGGTTGGGGTCCATCGTTATGCATTACGGACACGGACACGGTGACGGACGTGACGTCATGCAGCCGCGCGGGAAGTGACGTCATGCAGCTGCGCGGGAACGTGACGTCATGCTCACGCGGGGAGCGAGAACCAGACGCTAATGATTATTGGAGTCTGTTGAAAGAGGCCTGGCGTCGAGCGACCTTTTAAAAATCAGAAACTCACTCCACAAATCTGTAAATCAGTATTCTTCCCTTATTTCAGATACACTATTCATTAAACAAACATATATGGCATAGTCATGACCCCTTCATGGAGTAGGCTATTGTCTAAATCTGGACACTCATACTACATCCTTACACTAATTCAAATTTACGGCCAAATGATCCTTCTGACAGGGAGGCAAAGGTTTCCGCCGGCTTGCCTGGGATGATGGGCCACAAAACCGCTATCAAAAAGTACACAATTTACGCTTTATTCAACCAAACACATCTCTAATACAAGTACAACAAACACATTTCTTCACGTGACCATTAAAGAGGTGCCCGCGCGGGAAGCCTAATTAATGGGTAATGCAGTCTGTTGAAAGAGTCCTGGGGCTTCGAGCAAAGCGAGAAGCCCTCCTGAGCCTTTCTAACATGTGTAGCATTTGTAGCATGCGTCATTTGAAATGATACAACGTCTAGTCTTTCAGACCGACTGTGATTTTTTTAATCTATCAGTTGGTTTCTCAGGGCGTGCATGGTTTGTTACGGGATCACGTTAATTAGCATATGACTAAAGTCTATCGAAAGGTTCCTAGAAGCACAAAATAATCGTGACACATAGGTGGGATAAACAATACTTAATGTCAAGTAAACAATTATGTTCATGAAAAACGTCATATTTCACAATTATCAGACTTGCATCGAACTAGGCATCGAATACTATAAATAGCCACACTTATAAGCTATAAGCATCCTGACCCACCATTAGTGGCATTCTTATCCATTAATTCCAACACATAACAAGATAACCCTGTGGGTCAACACAATTGATGCTACTGGTTGTCTATCTCCTCGTCAATAACCTGAATAAAAACTATATTAAACACAATTACTCTTAGACATTGGCCTACTCCATCAGAGGGGAGACTCTGAATAATTCTACAATTCAATATAATTAATTGAATTCTGGATCAACACAATTAGTGAACGTTTATTTTCATGCGGATTAATATTTCCACTCAAGACAATGCTATTAACTTAACTATGAATAAGCAATTTCGGAACTCAAACGGGACACCTTTTACTACTGTATTAAGCAATTGGTGTTATTATTATCTAATTAATTCGTTTATTGAATTCGCTTTCAAATACAACAAACGAATAGGTATAGAAAGTTTCGAATCCATCCTTCAGTCGAAATTTAATGTTTTTCAGTTGGTCAAGAAGATTGTACCCAATTGTAAAGGGTGTGTCCCTAATCCTGAAAAAGAAACATGAGATTAATAAATACATTGGATGACCAATTTTGATCGTCGTCAGATCCATTCCACTTACGCTAGTAGATCTATGTCTACAAGCATGGGTGATGGTATTTACAATATATACACTTATTTAGTTGCAGTAGTTAGTCAGGAGTTTTAGTTTTATGATTTTTTTTTTAAGATATTGATAGTGGTGATTGACCTTCAAGTTTGTTTGCTTAGTGTGATATCTGTGATTGGTATTGGTACTTTTCTTACATTTACGACTCTGTTTTACGCACAAATTTATGTATGAGTTTTTTCTGTTTTAAGTATTGTAGCGTCTCCACGCAGCACGATCACGAATACGTTTAACTAAAATCAGTTCTCACTTCCAGGCGAATGCCGGGATGGTACCTTTGATAGACCGTGGCCGAATTACTTCCAATTTCTGTCCTTAACTATCCTTGACGGAAATGACATTCAAGAAGAGTCGATCCCATAAAAGAAATACTGTACAGTAAAAATAAATTTTTATTATTTTCGATCCGGATAAACCGCAGATCCGGATTAATGAGGGCCGGATAAACGAGGTTCTTGTGTAAATGGTTGGTGCAAGCAGTGGCGTTGGCAGCTGTACGGGAACGGACCGCACATCGCTCAAACCCTCAGCTAAGCTCAAATTCCACTCCAAAGATATCGCACTAAGCCAGCAAATTTGTAGGTCAATCACAACTAACAATATCTTAACAAAAATATATCACATAAAACTAAAAATCTTGACTAGTTGCGCTAGTTTTAATAACCACTTGGTGTATTCTTGGAATACACGGTATGATAGAGTATATTTTTTGATGCTCTTTTCTTGTTCATTCCTTCCTTTTTATCAAACACCAACAGTGATCTTCTGGTTTCTCTTTGGTGGTCATGTCTCTTATGTCATTTGTGAGTCTGTTCTAGATATATATCTTCCATGGCCCACCTAGCGTCATCTAGCAGCGAATCTCTGAAGTTCCTCAATTCTTCCCTGTACAAGAGGACGTCCTTATCCATCTGGCCACCAGATCTCGTCGCCATCGCCAGCTATCTTCTCCGTGATCAAGAGAACTTCGTCTACTTTTTCACCCACCAGGCTGCGATAGCGTCGCCTACTATCAACTCTTTGAAGACCATTTCCTCAAGAGAATTTAACTTTTGTATGTTGGTGATGCTTATATGTCTTCCTTTTGTCTCCTACCCCCACTCTTTTCCCCTTTCCTGGTCCCTCTGCGCTTCGCTGAGTGGGTCTCACTTGTACGTCGACCGTCGACTCAGTCAAGGCTCAACTAGAGCCAGCCTTCTGAACTCAAGAGGCATTTTCTTCATTCCACGCCATGTTGGAACTCTAATGTAAACCTTCAAAGGGAACTTCACCATCGCTATGCAGCAAAGATAAGTACAGACTTCAGGTTTTAACATCATTCTCATCGTTTTAATATCTACATGTTTTAAAGGATAATTTTATAGGCAGTGTGAGATTACTATATTTTGGGGCAATAATCATCCTTCGCGGGATTTACCATGTTGGGCTTTTGTCTGTCTAAGCCAACCTTAATAGAAAGTAGCTTTTCTTAAGCTAATTAAATGAGAAATCTTCTCACAACGTGGGATACCAATGAATACCCACTGTCTATCAAATATTTTGCTCGTTCCACCGCTGGAATAACTTTGGCCCTATTCTTCAGTCAAAATTGCTCTGGAACCTTCCAGAATCTACCAGTCACGCCGTCATGTATTTTCCACTCACATGTGTGAATACTTTCTCAAACTAAAGGATCTTCCTTATTATTTAATGCTCAATAGCTAACTTTTCTTCCTCCGTTGGGATTTTCTCTGGCTTACTTAATGACAATCTATAACTTTCTCAAGCAATAGATTCTCGCCTACCTAGTGCAACCAGTTTTTTTCCACAATTGCAATAACTTTTTTTGTCATAAACTTTTGTGTTACTAGAGTGAACTTTTCATCCATTTAACAGACTATAGTGAAAACTAGTGCTTGTTCAACATTTCTACCGCGTCGCGATCGTCCGATTACCATAAATAAGGCCATGAACATTTATCCTCAATCCCAATTGATCTTTCCTAAACCTTTTACTAACAAATCATAATAATAAAGTTGTTACTTTAAGTCCTTTTTCAATGAGGTGTCACTCTATAGAAGTGCCCTCCCCTTTTTCTTATATAACATTAATTAACTTCTGCATAAATACGTGTCGAGTACACGTTTCAAACTTACATTGTTTCTCCCTTCTAATTAGGGAATACAATTCTTTCAACTCATGAGTGAGTTATTTCTTGGTCTCACGAAAGGGAAACTTCCCCATTTGTCTCGCGATTCCTACTTAAACATAGGAAGTCTAGAACCTTCCTTTTGACTTTCTCTTCAGGTTTCAAAGTAAGTGACCTGTCCTATTTTGTATAACTATTATAAAAGTAATTTAGCGTAAATATAAGAAATTATAGGAACTTCTCTTTCATTCTACCTGCTTTCTTTTTTGTTATTTTCAAAGTTGTAACTTTTTCTAAGATAGGTACTTGGAAATTTCTTAAAGTACACACCTTGTACGCGATTTAATGTCTAACTTTAATTACTTCATTTGTCTTTTTTAAATCTTACAAAGATTTTACTACATATAAAGGTTTGAAACCTGAAGAATTGTTAATTGCCTGGAGCAAACTTTAAATGTTAGGAGGTCTGCGACCCCAAATTGTTTACAAAAATTGAAACTATATGCTTGTTAAATTTATGAGGCTCTTTTTCATTGTTAAATAAATTCAAACTTTCTTTTTTTGACTCATCATTTCTCTAATACAACGGTTAGGCAAGATCCTGGCTTTCCTAACTCTTCCTAGGTTCACGCCCTACTTAATGCAAATAAATCTCTTAATAGGGTTTTCACCACTTGTTGCATTTGAACAAGAACTCTTAGGCATAACTGATGTCAAACTCTCCTCCTATTTCTCCATCCTTTTTTTTCTTTGGTCCGAAACCCATCTCTTTCTCGTTATCATCTTCCCTTGGTGGTTAGGTTATTCCTCAGCCAATAATCTACCCACCACTGCAACTAAATAAGTGTACATATTGTAAATACCATCACCCACACTTGTAGACATAGATTTAATAGCCTAAGTGTAAGGGATCTGATGATCTCCTGACGATTGAAACTGGTCATCCAAGTGCATTTATTAATCTCATGTATTTTTTTGGTCAGGAGTAGGGACACAATCATTACAATATTGAGTACAATCATGTTGACCGACTGAGAAACATTAAAATTAGATTACAAAGGCAACACTGAAAAATGGCTCCCAACACGATAACTTTGCTTTAGTAACAATTGAAATTGCATCTTTACAGTCGGTCAACAAGAGTACAATGGGATTGTAAACGTTGGTTGGTTCATTAATTTAGGGGCTGCGACAACGCGGTCATGTAGCCCCGTGTACTTTGGGTGTGTGTAGAATCTGTCTGACAACCGGTGTTAATTGTGATGACTGTATTAGTGTATGTTATCTGTTTTTAATTAAAGTAAGGACTGCAGACGATAATTTCAAGTACTGTAGTTCCTACTTTCGCTACCAAATGCTATCGACCACGACACCTAGCTGTGAATTTGTCTACTACTAGATGCTATCGCAACCAGCGCCTGGTGACGAACGTTGGAACTTAAGAGCAATAATGAAACCTAACATACAGTACAAATTTTGCTTCACGCAAGTTTAGTTAGTGGAAGGTTCTTTTACATGCCATCCATCTATGACATGGGCCCTCCAGCTTTACTTCCACTCCAAAGGAAGGCATACTGAGGTATTCTTAACGCTCTTAAAACAATCCGACAACTTAGGCCGGGTTTGAACCCGCAACCTTGGGTATAGAAGCTCAGCACGCTACCAAATACGCCACGGAAGCCGCTTTGACCGACAGAAATGTTACAAGAATAAATGAATAGGTGGTTTAATAAGTAGTTATTAAATGTGACAGCCTCAAAACACTCTGTCATAAACACACCTGGATACCACTCTCGCTCGATGTGTATCTTCTTAGGTTACATTCCTAAAACACCACGCGATGTTAGATACAAGGAGCATGCTCTCTGTATATTTTCTAGCTCTTTAAAATCTGACCTGTTGTTGTTAACAACTCGCTTTAGAGGCAGGCTCATCAGTCCCATGTAGTTGGACTTGTCTGATAACCTGTATTTAGGCCTATGTGATGTGTCTGTAACTGTATTAGGGACAGGGATGAGGCAGGTACTTTGGGACTGGAAGTAAGGTACTATCGCGACATTTTCCTAGAGGGAGTGTGGTAAATCCCAGATTAAAAAAGACACACTTAGAATAGCCACTGTCAGCGCCGGGATTAGAACCTAGGATCTCCGAACTTGCTGTAGCTACCCTCACGGCCGTGGTACACGATTTAACGAGCAAAATCAGACCTGATGACGTAATGTTTGGGTACTGTAGCAGAGCACGTGAAATAATCCTACACCAACTAGACGTAAGAATTGCCCATACATCGATACAAAGAATATAAGTGACCGTAGGATCTATGACGGTTTGGTCGATAACCTTTGCCAACTTATGCAATGAAAGTAATCCCCCCTCGACTTAAGTTATCACGAACATACAAAATTATAGATTACTAGCAGGTACCCGCGGCTTCGCTCGCGTCATAGTCGTGTCATATTGTTATTCAATGAATTGTAGGTTTAACCCCGTTAACACACCTTTAGAACCTGAATATCCAAAAATCCCTCCTTAGTAGACGTTTTCGTCACACAACAAACATTTCCCCAAAATATCATTCTTCTAAGTTCAATAGTTTTGGTTGGTCGATGAGAGTGAATATCCAAAAATCCTTCCTTATTGGTCGTTTTTCTTCCAGATTTTCACCCCTCCCCATGGGCCCCTTAAATTGGATTTATGATAAAACAGTCGAACACCTATTTACTTACCGTATTTTTAAGCTGATTTCTTTCCCGCTGAGTTTCAAACTTCTGGCCTATGTCGTTTAAGAGATACACGCTCCGTTAGGAATCCTTCAACCCCCATTATTCACCCCTTTTACTCATAATATACACCACATCGAAAAACCATTAGACATGTGTCAGCTTATTTTTAATGATTAGTTTATATGCCAAGTAACACATCCCCAAATGAAACCACTCGTGAGATATTGTTATTCAATGAAATGCAAGTTTACCCCCCTTAACACCCCTTTAAAACTTGAATATCCAACAATCTTTCCTTAGTGGACGTTTTCGACATACAGCGAACATATCCCCAAAATTTCATGTTTCTATCTTCAATAATTTTGGCTGGGCGAATATGAGTGAGTCAGGAAATTTTCTTTCATTTATTTTTGAGAATTTCACCCCTCCCCATGAACCCCTTAAATGGGAATTATGAAATAAACGGTCGAACACCTATTTACTTATTTTTTAAACTGATTTTTCCCCGCTGAATTTCAAACATCTCGCTAATGTCGTTTAAGAGATACACGCTCCGATAAGAATTCTTCAACCCCCAATTTTCACACATTTCACCTCATAATATACACCATATAGATATACCCTTAGACATATGTCTGCTTATTTTTATTGATTAATTTACATGCCGAATATCACACCCCCAAATGGAACAACTCGTAAGAAATTGTTAATCAATGAACATGATTATCCAAAAATCCATCCCTAGTGGATGTTTTCGACATACAACGAACTTATCCCCAAAATTTCATGTTTCTAACTGCAATAGGTTTGGCTGGAGGATGATGAGTGTATATCCAAAAATCCTTCCTTAGTGGACTTCTTTCCCCAGAATTTCACCCCTCCCCATGGGCCCCTAAAATTGGATTTATGAATTATGGTCGACCACCAACTGTATTTGCTTATTTATCAAGTTTATTTTCCCCCTAAGTTTTATACTTTATGCCTCTGTCTTTTAAGAGATACTTGATCCGTTAGGAATCCTTCAACCCCCCACTTTTCACACATTACACCTCATAATATACATTACATCAAAAATTCCTCAGACATGGTGTCATCTTATTCTTAATGATGAGAGTATATTACGATTATCGCATCCCCCAAGGAAACCAATCGGGGGATATTATTATTCAATTAAATGCAGGTCTACCCCCTTAACACCCCTTTAGAACCGGAATATCCAAAAATCCTTCCTTAGTGGGCGTTTTCGACATACAATGAACATTACCCCAAAATTGTATGTTTCTAACTTCAATAATTTTGGCTGGGCGATGATGAGTGAGTGAGAAGGTCAGGACATTTTCCTTCATTTATTTTTAATAATTTCACCCCTCTAATGAACCCCTTAAATTGGATTTAAA
This sequence comes from Meconema thalassinum, assembly GCA_946902985.2. Classification (NCBI taxonomy): domain Eukaryota; kingdom Metazoa; phylum Arthropoda; class Insecta; order Orthoptera; family Tettigoniidae; genus Meconema; species Meconema thalassinum. The sequence continues at coordinate 612,082,136 of OX336390.1, forward strand.
AAAAACCCGGTCGAACACCTATTTACTTATTTTTAAGCTGTTCTTCCGACCTGAGTTTGATGAGTAAGTGAGTTAATCATTTAGAACACTTTCTTTCCTGTTTCCCCCCCCCCCCCAGAATTTCACCCCTCTCCTAGGGCCCCTTAAATTGGATTTATGAAAAAACGGTCAAACACCTATTTACGTATATTTTAAGCTGATTTCTTTCCGCTGAGTTTCAAACTCCTCGCCTATGTCGTTTAAGAGATACACGCTCCGTTAAGAATCCTTCAACCCCCAATTTTCACCCCTTTCACCTCATAATATACACCACATCGATAAACCCTTAGACATATGTCTGCTTATTTTTAATGATTAGTTTATATGCCGAATATCACATCTCCAAAGAAACAACTCATGAGATATCGTTATTCAATGAAATGCACGTTTACCCCCTTAACACCTCTTCAGAACCCGAATAAACAAAAATCCTTCCTTAGTTGACGTTTTCGACATACAGCGAACATATTCCCAACATTTCATCTCTCCAACTTCTTATTTTTTTTCTGGGCGATGATGAGTGAGTGAGTCAGTTATGTCATTATCTTTCAATTATTTTTACCAGAATTTTACCCCTCCCCATGGGTCCCTTAAATTGGATTTATGAAGAAACGCTCGAACACCTATGTACTTATTTTTAAGCTGTCTTTTTCCCCTGAGATTGAAGAGTGAGTGAGTTAGTCAGTCAGTTAGGGCACGTTCTCTCCTTTTTTTTCTCCACAATTTCACCCCACCCCATTAGCCCCTTAAATTGAATTTATGAAAGAACGGTCGAACACCTATTTACTTACCGTATTTTTTAAGCTGATTTTTTTTCCGCTGAGTTTCAAACTTCTCGCCTATGTCGTTTAAGAGATACGCGCTCCGTTAGGAATCCTTCAACCCCCACTTTTCACCCCTTTCACCTCCTAATATACACCACATCGATAAACCCTCAGACACGTGTCTTCTTATTTTTAATGATGACTTTATGTGCCGAGTATCACATCCCCCAATGAAACCAATCGGGAGTTATTGGTATTCAATGAAATGCAGGTTTAACCCCCTTAAGACCCCTTTAGAACCTGAATATTCGAAATTCCTCCCTTAGTGGACGGTTTTGGCATACAATGATCATATCCCTAAAATGTCATGTTTCTAACTTCAATAATTTTGGCTGGGCGGTGGTGAGTGAGTCAGGACTTTTTCTTTCAATTTTCCTTTTTCAGAATTTCACCCCTCCCCATGAACCCCTTAAATTGGGTTTATGAAAAAAACTGTCAACCACCCATTAACTTATTTTTAAGCTATATTTTTCCCTGAGTTTGATGAGTGAGTGAGTGAGTCAATCAGTTAAGACACTTTCTTTCCTGTTTTTTTTTTCCACATAATTTCACCCCTCTCCATGGGCCCCTTAAATTAGATTTATGAAAAAACGGCTGAACACCTATTTACTTATTTTTCAAGCTGATTTTTTTCCGCTGAGTTTCAAACACCTCGCCTATGTCGTTTAAGAGATACACGGTCCGTTATGAATCCTTCAACCCCCACTTTTCACCCCTTTCACCCCATAATATACACCACATCGAAAAACCCTCAGACACGTGTCATCTTATTTTTAATGATGAGTTTATATGCCGAGTATCACATTCCCCAATGAAACCAATTGGGAGATATTGTTATTCAATGAAATGCAGGTCTACCCCCTTAACACCCCTTTAGAACCTGAATATCCAAAAATCCTTTCTTAGTGCGCCCTTTCGAAATACAGCGAACATATCCCCAAAATTTCATGTTTCTAACTTTAATAGTTTTGGCTGGGCGATGATGAGTCAGTCAGTCAGTCAGTCAGTCAGTCAGTCAGTCAGTCAGGACACTTAGTTTTATATAATAGATATTAAGTAACTGCAGTAAGTCTCGTATTTAACAACCAAATATTACAGAAACCGGCCGCGGTGCCCTAAAGCACTACCTCGTGCCTCGCTGGTATCGGGAGAGCGTGTGTTCGAACCCCACCACAGCCTTCCTGAAAATGGGTTTCCGTGGTTTTCCATTTTCACCCCCAGGCAAATGTCGGGACGGTTCCTTTCAACAGGTCCACTGCCGACTTCCTTCCCACACCCTTCCCTGACCTTTCCTTCTTTAGACCCAAGTCACCTGAGCAATCGGCCTGTCATCATCCGCTCCTGCTGTGTGTTCAGCCCCAAGACACTGTCCTTGTGGCGGTAGAGGAATGATCCCTCACGGAGTCCGTGGGTGAAGCCGAGCTGGGAGGATAAACGAGTAAAAAAATAATAATAATATAGAATGTTTAATGTTAGAAGGCAAAGCACCTACGGAAATTATGATCTGTTTACTTGTTCCGTTCTACAATGCTGGTATGTTTTATAATTTAAGTGTAATGGATCAGTCGCGGTCTGATTTGCCTATTTTTAACTTATAGAGTGCGTGGGGTTTCAGGAACACGTTCTTCGTAATACCCAACGTTTTTTTTAAATTATAATAGGAGAACTATTATTGCAATTTGTAACATTATGTTACCATAAAGCCTCCGTGGCTTAGGCGGCAGCACGCTAGCCTCTCACCGCTGGGTCCGTGGTTCAAATCCCGGTCACTCCATGTGAGATCTGTGCTGGACAAAACGGAGGCAGCCAGATTTTTCTCCGGGTACTCCGGTTTTCCCTGTCAAAATTTCATTCCAGCAACACTCTCCACTATCATTTCATTTCATCTGTCATTCATTTAATCATTGCCCCAGAGGAGTGCGTCAGGCCTCGGCAGCCGGCACAGTTCATATCCTCGCCGCTAGATGGGGGCTTCATTCATTCCATTCCTGACTCGGTCGGAGACTGGAAGCAGGCTGTGGATTTTCATTTCATGTTACCATAACCTCCAAAGGTTCATGAACTCCCCCCACCACCTCCAAATTCGCCAGTAGCTTGTTTGAGGCTAGATTCTCGCATACAATGTATATTTGGATAGAATATTGAATTTCAAGAGTTAAGTTGCTTTCAGAGGTTCAATGAACCGTGAAGAGGCCCATCAGAACGGTATGTCAATAATTGTGCATAAATGAACAATAAATAGAACTTATTAAAACATGCGTACCATTAAAGGACATTTAAGAGATAACATATTTTGTCAGTACATGATTAATGTGAAATCTGTTACTCTTAAAAAGGTGTGTTTTTAAATCTTCAGCGGTTACAGGTGTCTGCAAAGATTGTTTTCTGACCTACCTATCACACACAGCCATTTTAGGCGATTGCAGCGCCTTTAATGATAATTTGAGTGATTTGAGTTGCCAATCATGTCTTCGCTCAATAATCCTCACTTGTTCACTGCAGAATGGCATAGCCAGGACTGGAGGGATTTACGCCCAAGGGTTTACACCAGAAATATCCGCCAGCTAAACATTCTGTACGCTGGTTACTGAACATTCGAACTCGGCGCTGTTTTCTGCCAGACGGATCACATGGAAGGTTTAGGCGTAGTGGGAAAAATCAGGTAGGCCCTAAGCCATTTATTCTGTTGTGCAGACAGATCGAATGGTGCATGTGTTGGCAAATTTAGTGGGGGTTCATTGCGTCATTGCACTATAGTAGAAATCGCCACTGTAGCCAACTGCAAGTTATAATCAACTGCCATTTAAGAGTCTCCAGTTAATATGGTATCTTCTGAGACTGAAATGACTAAATGCGTCACACCTGCCTGCGGTGGACAAATTGATATTGCAACATTCTTCTTCCGTCTATTCTTGTCTCACTGTTCACCGGTCTTGACACATTTATCAAGTTGATAGGCCTACTTCATTATTAATTTGACGTCACAATCTGTTTGCTCATATCACCGCTAGGAGTCAAAGGTCAGTGTCAGATGCCGAGAACAATGAGGCATTTTATTCGTAATCTCAAACAGTATACTGTAAACTGTTTCTCCATTGAAGGTTAAGTCTATACTAGACATCTCCAGTATCTAGCTCACCACTGCTTTGGTCATAAACAGTTAATATTCCGAGCCTATCCCGCCATTAAGTTTGACCTCTATTGGTTAAATGTTGTTCTCTTTGGTTTCTGAAGACCAGGGTGTCATTCATGCGAGTCTTTTATAGCGCTACATCTTTTCATTCTTCCATTTTAAGACGGGTTTTACCCCCATAAGCTGGTTGGTTGGTTGGTTGGTTCCTTAGTTTAGGGGCTGCGACAACGCAGCCATGTAGGCCCGTGTACTTCGGGTGTATGTAGAATCTGTCTGATAACCGGTGTTAATTGTGATGACTGTATTAGTGTGTGTTATCTGTTTTTAATTCAAGTATGGACTGCAAACAATCAATTTTTCTAGTAGTTCCTACTTTTGTTACCAAACGCCACCGTCAACGACTACTAGTTCTGAACTTGGTTACTAGATGCAACCGCAGTCGGCTCCTGGCGACGAACGTGGGAACCTGACCTATAATTTAGCTTCACACATGTGTAATTAGTGGAAGGTTTATTACATGCCATAAATCTAAGACATGGGACCGCCGGCTTACTTCCCCTCCGAAGGAAGGCATACTGGGGGATTTTTAACGCTCTTAAAAAATCCGACGACCTTGGCCGGGCTTAAACCGGCGATCTTGGGCATAGAAGCTCAGCATGCTACCAACTACGCCACCGAAGCCGCTTCCCCCATACGCTCTCCAAGTAGGCTAAATGCTCCAAGTAAACCTCCCAGTTACGTTCCTCAATACTGGAAGCACCACGACTGGAATGGGGAGTTGGAAGTCCAGAGATTAACGGTCCAAATTGCGGTGCTGAGTGTGGATTTCCCTGGTGTTTCCACATTCCCTCCAGGAACCTGTCTTATAATTTTATTAATGCAGCCAATGGTCATTTATTTTATTTTCAGGGCGGGTTAGGGAAAGGATTTTGGAACGAAATCGGCCGTGACCTATTGAAAGGAACCGTCCTGGCATGAAAATGGGAAACCACGAAAACCATTTTCAGGATGGTCAAGGTGGGATTCGAACCCACGCTCTCCCGAGCTAGCGCGTTAGTGTTCTCAGCCACCGTAGCCGGTTTTAAAATGCTACAAGACTATTTATTAATACAACAGGAAGTGTCCAAAGCCTGTGAATCTGGTGAATCCTACTGGTGGATTCATAAGTTTTCTGTTCCACAAAAGTCTTAGCCACAATTAGTAAAACTGGCGGACCCGTGCGAGAAATCTCGTATGTTCATAAACCACACTTTCCCCAATAGGTTTATAATGAGAGACTTAAGGAGAAAGGTCGTTATGTTTTTATTTCAAATAAATGATTATAGAACACTATTTACATTTCAGTTAGAATTCCAAGTTCTACGTTAAGAAGGCAATCACTGAAAATTGGATCATCACCGGTTATTCGATATTTATGAAATTATACGATTTGATAACTCATTCCTTTGATTTACTGTTTCTGAAATCCATGCAGAATGATAAAGGAAATGCCTCAGAATGTTACAATGACATGAAACAGGCGTTACAGCGGCCAAAATGTGAAGTGAACAGCAATTATGGAGCGTATTTTCCTACAGCAACAGTATTTGCAAATCACACACTTCGTATACTACATATTTTTCAAAATCCCTTTTTTAAAGAAATTATAGTGCAATTCGTCACTGCTAATGTCTATTCTCTTTCATTTGAATGCTCATTTGTCACGATCGGTCGCTTATGAGCGCCGCAGGAGGGATCTATACTACTGAAATAATATATGATGATGATGATGATCATCATTGTACATTCTTCACATGTGATTCCAGTATTGTAAATACAGAAGAACTTTAGTTAATGACCACAGCGTGATAATTTCGAATATTGGTAGTCTTAATTTCCATTGTCATTCACTTCGTGGTGTAGTGGCTAGCCTACTTGGCTGTCACTCCCGAGTTTCGGATTCGATTCCCGGCTCTGCCAAAAAAAACTGGTCTGAAAGCTGGATCGGGGTCCGCTCAGAGTAAAACTGAGAATAACACGGGTTCAATTCCCACCTCAGCCATCCTAGAAGTGGTTTCCATGGTTTCCCCTATTCTACTCCAGGTAAATGCCGGGATGGTTCCTAACTTATGGCTACGGCCGCCTCCTTCACGTTTCTCACCTCAAATACAAAAAATGCACACACTACTACAGACACCACAATAACACAGATTACAGTATTATACAAATTTTACATACCAGTCCACCTCGTGGCGGAGTGATGATCATTCTTAGCTGTCACCGCGGAGGTCCGGGTTCGATAAATCTGGTCTGAGGGCTGAAACGGAGCTCATTGAGTCTCGTGAGGCAGAACTGAGAAGCAGGCTCCAGGCATATGCTGGAATATTACCTAAATTAAGGCCACGGTCACCTCCTACCAAATCTTAACTCTCCAATTACCAAAGTACAAAATTTAACATTTTACTTTCTAGTACAGCCATTTCACTGACCCATGTTATCAGACAGATTCCACACACACCCAAGTACACGGGGATAAATGCGAGTTTGTGGTTGGCGTTGTCTTAGGCTAAACGTTATGGCGTTGCAGAACCAAAACATAGAATCCTGGATATGTTTTGTTTGTATTACAAGTTTCGCACATGCTTCAACGGATGGAATAAGTGCGCCTGTAGGCCTACTTGTTGCCATGGTAACTAGCTGTCGGAAGCTCGTCACGGCAACACACTTCAACGAGTAGGATAAGTGCGCCTGAAGGCCTATTTGTTGCCATGGTATCTAGCTGCCGGAAGCCGTCACGGCAACACGCTTCAACGAGTGAGATAAGTGCGTCTGTACTTGTTGCCATGGTAATTAACTGTCGGAAATTCGTCGCTGCAACACGCCTCAACGAGAGGGATAAGTGCGCCTGCATTTGTTGTCATGGTAACTATTAAATGTCGGAGATTTGTCGTCGCAACACGCCTCAACGAGTGGGATAAGTGCGCCTGTACTTGTTGCCATGGTAACTACGTGTCGGAAATTTGTCGTCGCAACACACCTTCAGTGGGATAAGTTCGCTTGTACTTGTTGCCATGGTAACTAGGTATCAGAACAAAACTCTCGAGGCTAATTCCAGATAGAACCCTAGCCCAAAAATCATATACTTGTTAATATGTCACGAAATGTGACTTTATGTAGTGTACCTATGTGCACATTGAGCACAGAGACACATGCATACAGTAATAATAAATCGCTGTAGAGATAAACAGAAAATTACTAGCCTACTTTGGAACTGAATCCTGATCATGGAGACATGCATGATGTCATTATAATATTTCACTTCACGCCAAGGAATATATAAAATTAATGCTGGATAATGATTTTAGTTAGTTGCTGGAATAAGGCAAGCAAGAATCGTTGGGAATTTGAAACTCAAGAGGACAATAGACCACCATACCCGCAGACGTGACCAAATATATCACTCGGGGAATCCTTATCTCACCCTAAATCGGCGAGTGACAATGGACATTGATTAAGAGGGAGGGCAATACTTCAACGGGATTTATCGATATATTCACAAATTAATGCTATTCTGGGACATGAGAGAAGACCAAATTTTAGTATAAATTAGGAGGAATATTCTAGTAGTGTCTTATCCTCAAATTAGTGGCCTGAAATTAATTTATTCATTTAATGATGAGAAGAAAATATTGCTCCGCACCAGCACCTCTTATTGGAGAATTCAAACAGAAGGGAATGGTGATTCTCCGAAACTAAGGATAGTCTGATTACAGCCGGAATAGGTCTAATGAAAATGAACACTGGTAAATTTGATCAGCTGTTAATTCTGATTGAGATGAAAATTCATTGTTTTTAAATGTTTTGTTTTAGTTGGACATGCACGCACAATGCCTCTCACGTAGCAGTTCCGGCGGCGGTGCTTTATCAAGATTAATTGGAGGATTATCCATTTCACAAGGTCCGTATTGACGTGTACAATAACGATTCTCATGGAGTGAGGGGGTCTCCGCCCAATCAATTTAATTGTATTGATTGGGCGGAGACCTCCTCACTCCATCAGAATCGTTATTGGTGCTTTATCACGCGCGGCTACGATACTTTATAAATTATTCAGACGATATCTGGCGCTACACAACTCACAACATGTCACTTTATTTTCCAATCTTTTGAGATTGTGTTTTGAATACGGCATGTGTGGACTTTTATATCCAAACCCAAGTTAAGGGTTATTTTTATTTCATTAATTTTCTTGTTATTTGTATTGTAGGCCTATTAGTTGAATAAACTCGTTGTTAAAGATACCCATGTGTGTTGGTGCATATGGAAATCATGACTTCTGTAGTACGCCTACTGTACCATGCTTCTCTCAGTTTATATGGCACAGGTGGTTTACTAGTATCCTGATTCAATGCAGGAGTGGACTCCCTGGTTCATCGAACTGACAACTGAGGGATGATAGGGGAGACAACTTCTGTTAATGCTGGTACGATTACCAACCGTGCAATGACTGGAACTTTCTCGTGGTCTGGTCAGCCCAAGATCATTCGAACAGCGATGTATAACTTAGTGCTTCTAGGTATCTGGAGGTTTCTAAAGTTGATTATATTAAAGCAATTTATTGAGATACTGTATGCTCTTGGTTTTAGATGCCCGACCAGAAGAAGTAGGCAGAGAGGGAAATAAAGAAGAGAATATTCTTATTCGTGTTATTTATTTATTTATCGTATGGCATACCGGTACATGAAAATTATTTACAAGTTGACACCAAGGCTAGAAACATAATGAAGTGCCTGTGGTGTCCCTAGGAAGAAGTCGCTGAATTCACCACTGTAAGACGTTTGTGGGCATTCTTGAACTACCGAGCAGTCTGTCTTTCAGCACCGCACTCGCAACGTGATGAAGATCTTTTCCTCCACTTGTACAGGAGATCCCCGCATACACCGTGATTGGTCCGGATTCTATTTAATTTTGACCAGGTCTTTCTAGGCTGAGTGAACCCTGGCACCTTCTGAGTTATGCATGGCATTACTGAACTCTCTGGAGGGGCAAACGAATTCCAATCAGAAGACCATCTCTCGCTTGTCAATCAGGTTGAATTTGTTGGTTGCAAGATTCTCCGCTGTGCAGATAGGTGGATGTCTTGAACGTAATCGTTTCACATGTAGATCAGCAATATCTCCATGGTTAGGTAGTTGTTTGTTGGTCTGGATCTTTCTATATTCTCTTATCAAAATGTTGCATCGCTGCAAATGAGGTGGTGGGATGTGACTGAGAATAGGAAGCTATTGTGTAGGAGTTGACATAATTGTTCCTGTTATCATGCGCATGGTGTCATTCAATTGTACATCTATTAATCTTATATGCGGACTGCACAATACTCAGCAACAGAATAAACTAAACCTAGAGCTGAGCAACGGAGAGTAGTTGCATTGGCACCCCAAGTGGTGCCACATAATTTCCGCAAGATGTTGTTTCTTGTCTTCATTTTGGCAGAAGTCATTCGTAGTTGTTCTTTGAATAACAATGTTCTATCTAGTGTTATACCTAAATACTTGGGATGTTTGTTATGTTCGTGTTAGAACATGACGATAAGTTATTATTCTCAAGCTAGTAGTTTAACTTGGCTTTAAATGCTGCGATCAGTCAGCTGTATATAATGTGCAGTATATGGCTCTTGCCTCCTACACTTAAGGTTGTACAATTGGATTTTGGCACGTGGGAGGCCATGTCAGTACATTTACTGACTTGTTACAGAACCTTTCCAGGGCAAAATTAGGGTACCCATGGCAGTTGAAAGGGATGTTAAACCGACACAATTGAGTCTTACATTTTTCAGCAACCAAGTGCACCAATTCTTTTCATATCAAATATCTAGCATGCATTAACCAGGTATTAAACCTGGTCTTTTAGGTAGATTTCATTAGAAAGCTAACTATTGCAATGGGTCCCATGTTTCAACTTCCGGAAAATTTCGACATATTTTCGCGTTCCATATCCCCCAGACCCCAAAACCACCGTCAGTTCAAAAGTTTATATATAATTTATGTATGTATATATATATGTATATCAGTTTCTTGTGGACACGATAACTGCCGTAATTTTGCCCCAATCACTTTGAATTCTTTACATAATAAGTATCCTATTAAATTCTCGGTCGAGTTCGTTAATGGGCAAAATCGGTCAAAGGGGGTGAAAATGGGGGGATTTTTTCGAAAAAGTGAAATATCGCTATAACTCTCTTAATACATGAAATATCGAATCCATTCAAAGTTCATAATATGTGTTGGATAAGTGCCAAAAATTTATGTCAAATAAGTTTTTTGATAGCACCAACCATTGACCAAAGGGGTGGAACAAAGTGGGTTTTTCGGGAAACATTAATCATATCTCTCTTAATAGGCACAATATCAAAACCGTACGAAATGGAAAATATTCCCCTAATAATTACCTAAAACTTTTGTCTGAAAGAAATTTTGATATGACCCACCATTACGCCAAGGGATGAGAAAAACGATTTCAGAATTAAAGAAAATGCCAAGTGCCATCAGAGGTTACCATGACAACGCTTCTAAATTGATGAGGGATGAGCTATCAGAGGTTGCCAAGACAACGCCATTGACGAGATCACATTCATTTTTAGCCTACTTTTCACACTTTGAAACAAGTAGTTCCGTGAAGAACTATACAGCCTATTTTCATTTATCCTACTTATGTTAACTGCCTCTATCAACATACAAAATTTCAGTCTGATTGCTGTAATAGATTCGTAGATATTGAGAACCGACTAAATATTTCGGATCGTCGCCATGTTGGATTTTATATATGTACGTCCTAGAGTTATGTACTGTTACATGAAAATTATTGTGTACGTGTAGCATTCAAACTTCAATCGCATGATTAGGACACAAGAAGTAACAAGGAGATTTTAAAATTTCGCTCAGCTGCCATCTTGTGGTTATGGAAACAATTGAAATAAATTAGATGCCAGTGGATTAACATATGTATAAGGATTTACTGTACCAAGTTTCACTACACTCGGATGGTTAAATTGCGAGAAACGTCCATGTGAATATTTTTATACTTCGCGTCGCCGCCATGTTCGATTTGTGATCACCAGGTTATTTAAAGTCCTATAGGTGAACTTAAGTTCATTGCCCCAATGAACATAAAAAATTAAGTTTGATTGCTATTATAGATTCGTAGATATTCAGAGCCGTCTACATATTTCAGATGGTCGCCATGTTGGATTGTTAAATGTATAGGCCATAGAGTCATGTACCATTAAAGGAAAAATATTGCGTAGGTTCATTATTCAAACTTTCACTTCGATCGCATGATTACGACACAAGAAATAAAAACTTAATTTTGAAATTCGCACAGCCGGCATCTTAAGGTTATGTTAACAATTGAACTAAATTAGATACCAGTGCATTACAATGTCTATAAATATTTCCTGTACCAGATTTCATTGCGTTTGGAACTTGAAGTCGCGAGAAAGTTCTATTTAAAATTTTCAAATTCGCTTGGCCGCCATGTTCGTTTTGTAGTTGACCGGTTTTTGAAAGTCTTATAGATGACATTCCAGTAGTGCCCTTTATCTCCGCACAAAATTTCAGGATGATACCACTAATAGTTTCTGAGATATAGAATGCCGGTGAAATATTTCTCACAACCGCCATCTTGTGGGTATGTAAACAATTGAACGAAGTTAGATGTCGGTGCATTACAATGTGTATAAACATATTCTGTACCAAGTTTCATTGCGTTTGGTTGGTTAAATCGCGATAAACGTCTATTTAAAAGTCGCAAATTCGCGTGGCCGCCATATTAGTTTTGTAGTTACCAGTATTTCAAAAGTCACATAGGTGAACTTCTAGTAGTTCTCTTTATAACCGTAATAAATTCCAGGGTGATATCGGGAATAGTTTCGGAGATATTGAATGCTGTTGAAATATTTCGCACAGCCGCCATGTTGGTTTGGTGAGACGTAACAAAATTTGAAGGGCACGGTCGGGGTCGCCCGGAATAGTGCTATGAACTTACTGAGTTTCATTGAAATCGCTCTAGCCGTTTAGAATTTATTAGGGGGGGGGCACACACACACACCTCACACACACACACACACACACGCACGCACACGCACACACACGGACAAAAGGTGATCTCATAAGCCTATTTTTTCAAAATTGAAAATAGGCTAAAAATGAGGAAAAAGTAGACTTATGAGATTGATCCGGGAAAATGTGTCTGTCTGTCTGTCCTTCTGTCTGTCTGGCTGTGTGTGTGTGCCCCCCCCCCCCCCCCCAATATCAACTCCTAAACGGCTGCAGCAATCGAAACCAAATTTAGTATGAGTAAAGATGTATACCGGAATATCTCAAGCCCATATTTGAAAAAGATGTCAGTGCTACCAACTGCTAAAAAAACGCATTAGAAATTTGAGCTCCATGTTGGATATCATGGAAGGCATACATGGGAGCAATTCCAAAATTGGCACACATGTAGATAATACTATTTCAGTTTAATTTCCAGGAGGCCATACATGACAGTGTTGCCAAACTAATTTTAAGCCTTCTGATAGGTCCAATTTTTAAATGCACATAACTTCTACACTATCAATTGGATTTCAACCAAATTATGTATGTAATGTATGCACATAAGCAGGTATGACTGAGCGTATTCTTAAGAGCCGCCAGGGCTGCCAACTGTTAATAATTGCTCTCTCTACTTTTTATCCAAATACCAATATATCAGAAAGTATGCAAGCCGACAGCTTTAAACTATGCACGCGTATATACCTGATATTTTACATTAATTTGGAGTATCTTATATACGTCAGTTCTACCAACATGATTCTAAGCCTGCTGATAGGACCAATTTTTAAATACATGTAACTTCTATACTGTCAGTTGGATTTAAACCAAATTTCGTATGTGCTATGTGTAATATAACAGATATGACTATAAGTATTCTTATGAGCAATTAGGGCTGCCAACTGTTAATAAATGGTTTCTATATCTTTTACCCTGATATCAACATAACAGAAAGTATGCAAGCCAACAGGTCTATACTTTGCATACGTATAGCACCTGACATTCTAGATTAATTTGGAGTAATTAATATAAGTCAGTGATGCCAACATGATTCTATGCCTGATGATAGCTCCAATTTTAAATACATATAACTTCTATACTAAAAAATGGATTTATTCCAAAATTGGCACAAAAAGATATCATAATATTTCCGATTATTTCTGACCAGCATACGCATGACATTGTTGCCAACGTGCTTTTACGTGTGCTGATAGATCCAATGTATAACTCCATGTAACATCCTTTGGACTTCAACCACATTTTGTATTCTGTACCTTAAGAGATGGAATTAAGAATATATTCAGTCACCAGGGCTGCCAACTGTATTGCTGTATTAGGCTACATTATGCCTAGTATACAGTATTTCGAACTAATTAAGACATTCCGATATTACCAACTTAATTTTGTCATTATTCTAGATAGGTTCATATACTGTAGATTAATCATTGGCATGAATCTTAATTTTAAGAAAAGTAGGCTCTTTAGTTCGGCACGGAACTTCTTGTTCCATCTGACTATGTGGGAAGCCGCTAATTGGTAGCATGCAGAACTTCTATGCCCAAGGTCGCTGGTTCAAAACCGGCCAAAGTCGTCGGATTTTCTAAGAGCGCTAAGAATCCCTCAGCATGCTTTCCTTCGGAGGGGAAGTTCAAACGTTCATTGCATGTTGCTGGTTGCGGTGGAATCTAGCAGCCAAGTTCACAGTAGGTGTCGTTGACGGTAGTATTTGGTACACAATTAGGTACTACTACTTAAAATTGACCTTCTGCAGACCTTACCTGAATTAGAGACTAATACAGTCATCACAATTAACACCGGTTATCAGACAGATTCTACACACACCCAATGTACACAGGGTTACATGACCACGTTGTCGCAGCCCCTAAACTGAGGAACCAACCAACATCTCTGCGGGAGATAAAATTTTGCGTGAAGAAGTAACAGACTGTTAGATAGTTACACATCAGTTCCAAACTTTGCATAAGGACATTGTGATCAAAAGTACAGGGTCTTTCATATAAAGTAAGAACGCCAAGCGGCGGGTTTGTTATACGCTAGTGTGGTGGCCTTGACCGAGTTTGTAGCGAGCCGTGGCCCCCTGCTCTAAGCGTGTGTACAATCCTCTATGAAATATTACCTCATAAAAGTTGCTGGAAGTGTCGTCCTTCCTGGGTTATACAGGCATTGTATATGGTAACCACATTTTGGTTGACGCGAGTGAGTCACGCCACTGTATTTTTTCTGATTTTTTATTTTGTGTTTTTTATTGAGCACTGAACCAGTAGTGTCAAAGTTATTTACAATTACGTGAATCTGTGCTAGTGAAGGTGGCACTTCATCAGGAAATTGCTGAACAAATGCATCACGTACCCGCCGAGCCGATTCGTAATTAAAATAAATTTTACATACAAAAATACGATGTTGCAATGATAACTGTCTCAACATGTTAGCACCTGAGGTTAAGTGGCGACTGACAACACCTGCACGCTTATTGCATGGTCAAGTTTGTACTATGCGCGTGCTTTCAATACTACCGCAGGGGGCCGTGGTGCGTCACAAGCTCGGCCAAGCCGGCTTCAGCAGCGAATGACAAAACCGCCGCTCGCCGTTCTTACTTTATATGAAAGACCCTGTATAAAAATGAACCCCAAATATGACAAGAAAGTTACCATCCCCATAAGACAATAAAATGTTAAAAATATGCATAGGAAGACGAAAAAAAGGTTAATTAACCTCCAATTGTAAAATACATTCTCGCAATAAATGAGGTCTGATCCATCAACGAAAACCTGCATATTTCGCCTATTTTAGCCTATCCTCTAGTCTGCCCGGTGAAATCTACCTCCGCCTTCCGGCGTGCCGAGAGGATTTTTTAATTTCAGCTGCTTGTTCCTCACCAAGACAGACCACACTAAAATTAGGGAGCTGGCTGCGTGGCTTAGCGGTAACGTTCTCGCCTGCTGTGCCCAAGGTTGCCGGATCGAAACCTGGCGCAGTCAGCTGGCATTTAAGGGTGCGCAAATGCAAGGGAGCCGTGTCAATAGATTTACTGGCACGTTAAAGATCTCCTTCGGGGAACATTCGGCACCCCGGCATCTCTAAAAGCAGCAGTAGTTAAAATTCAACAATTCAATGATTTTACACTACTGGTAGCTTCAAGTAATATGAAGAAAATATTCACATAACGTAAAATAATACCGAAAGTTGGGAAATATTTTCAGGTTTCAAATGTATTAAATCAATAAATACAATTACTATTCTGAGTCATGCTTTACTAGTACCAGCAGTATATTCTGCCCTGGACAGTGTAAGAAGAGTTCCCTCATCATCATGTATTTCCGTTTTCCAGCTTAGGCCGGGTCGGAACAAATATGACACCCCTCCACTTAACTCTGTCTGTCCACCATCCTTCCTCAACTACTGAACTCCACTCCAGCTTCCGTTCTCTCACACGATCTTTCACTAAATCCATCCACCGTACTCTAGGTCTTCCTCATCCTTTCATTCCAGTCATCCGTCTCTCCATCACTTGTTTCAGCATCCTTTCATCATTCATCGTTTTCACATGTCGATACGCTTGTCACGGTGGGTGAGTGGTAAACGTGTCGGACTACCAACCCCAAACTTGCAGGTTCGCTCCTGGCCGTGGTAAGTGATTTTTTGAAAGGCGACAAAAATCACGACATGCATGTCATACGTTGTTGGTATGTTAAAGAACCCATTTGCATTCAGTAGGCCGTGTTCACAATGGCAAAATGAATCTCGGGATTTTCCGCCAACACGAAGTTCCTCCATTCTCTACTAGAAAGCGCTATAGTGTCAAGGAGCTTAGATATCTAACCTCCTTGACTTTCATAGCATTCCAAGGAACGACAAAATTTGACATGCAAGCTGCCCTCTGGGTGTCCAATAACAAAGCTTGCACCCGGCACCCGAGGCCATATGGTATTATTATTATTATTATTACATGTCCATACCATCTCAATCTGTTCTTCTCCAGCTTTTCATTCAGCTTCTGTACATTCACTTCCTTTCAAATGTCTTCATTTCTTATTCTCTCTCTCTCCTAGTCTACCAAACCATACTCCCCAGGATTTCATTTTGGCTGCCTGTATTCTACTTTCATGTCTCTCCTGGACATTGGCCAAGTTTCTGCTTCACACGTCATTATTGGTAAGAAATAGGTCTTATACATCACTTCCTTAGCCAAATTTCCCAAATTAAACTCCGAACCTAATGATAGAAAACACTCCCACATTGTATTCTCTTGTTGATCTCCATATCCAATCTTGCATTTTCCATCAATTCACTTCCTAAATATTTGAAGTGTTCTACTACTTCCAAATCTACCACCTCCAATTTTAACAATCCCCTTTCCTTCTCTCTTTCCTCTTGTCATTACCATTGTCTCACTTTCCTATGATATTTATTTCCCATTTTTCAATATTTTTCTTCAGCTCATCCAGCTGTGGGATAACACTTGGAGGTGGACAGCTGAAGAAGGTGGAAAGTCTCAAATACTTGGGAAGTATAGTGGAGGAAAATGGGAGAAATAACAAAGAGATTACGGAACGTGGCAGACAGGCAGAAGCATTTCTGAGAAGCATTAGGAGCTTAGTGTGGAATAAAGATGTCCCACAAAAAAGCAGGGAAGTGTTATACAGAAGCTACTATATCCCGATACTGGCCTATGCTTCAGAAACGTGGATAATGAAGAAAAGCGACATAACTAGAATACAGGCAAGTTAAATGAAGTTCCTGCGAAGTAGGATCGGAGTAACAAGAAGAGACAGGGTGAGGAATGAGAAGGTCACGGAAATAGTGAAAGAGGAACCCTTGCAAGGTAGGATTGAGACATCAAGACTGAGGTGGTATGAACACTTAAAGGGAATGGAAGAAAAGAAGATTCCGAAGAGGATACATGAGATGCAGATGCAGAAGAAACGACCAAGGGGAAGACCAAGAGATAGATGGGTGAAAGGAGTGGAGGAATGTGTCAAGAAGAGAGGCGAGGACTGGACCAGAGTGACAGCGGAGAGGTGGTGGGAAGAAAGGACTAAGTGGCGAGGCTTATGTTCCAAACAGACCCAGCCTGGGGCTGGAAACTGTACAAGATGATGATGATGATGATGACATCCAGCTGTTCTTGGATCACATTCTCGTTCTCTCCCTAAAGCAGAACATCATCAGCTAATAGGATTATATTCATTCTTGTACCTGTGTATGCTTCCTTTGTTGCCTAAATACCTATAATAGTTGGTAGGAGGGTGCGTGAAAGCTTGTTGCATGCAATCAGTTGAGCGATCTAGACCCCAAAACTTTCAAAACATCCTGATATAACAGCACCAGTTATAAGCAATTAATATAAACTGAACAGAACAAAAAAGATACAGTCAGTCTGAGAGACTAGACTTTATATCATTTCAAATGACGCATGCTACAAATGCAACACATGTTAGAAAGGCTCAGGAGGGCTTCTCGCTTCGCTCGAAACCCCACAACTCTTTCAACAGACTACATCACCCATTAACTTAGGCTTCCCGCGTGGGGAACGGAGAGCGGGAGGTGCACTCTGCTGCATGACGTCACGCACTCCCCGTCTCCGTATCGCATAACGCCAGACCCCAGGAGTAAACTCAGACTCAACAGACTCCATTACCCTTTAACTTAGGCTTCCCGCGCGGGGAACGGAGAGCGGGAGGTGCACTCTGCTGCATGATGTCACGCACTCGCCGTCTCCGTATCGCATAACGCCAGACCCCAGGAGTAAACTCAGACTCGGTGCATATGCACTGAACAACATGATGACGTCATACACGCCGTAACCGTAACGCATAACGGTAGACCAATGCATAACGATGAAGTCGACAAGATCATTTGAAATGATAAAAAAATCTCCTGCGTATCACTTGCAGTAGTTGTTATCGCCAATGTTATTAATGAATATTATTCATTTTGTGGCTCTCTTCCATGTTCTGCTTCGTGTACAGCAGATGGAGTGAGTAGGATCCTCCATAAGCATACAATGCGTGGCTCGGTACTAAACCCACTGCAGTTCTCGGTCAAGTGAGCAAGGGCTACGACTAAATGCTGCAGTGCTAGTGTGCTGTTGTGCTGCGCTGCTAAAAAAAAGCAGGGTAAAGTTGCGCTTTGCCAGCACTGCTTCACCTTAACCATTGCAGGGCTGTGATACTACTGCCGCATATAAAATGGCAGAAAAAATATCAGTGAGGGCATCGAGTAGCTGTCATGGGCTGGAGTTAAGAGAGGTTAGGTTGCCAGTTCCTTATCCACTCATCTATCTTCAACATTATTATTGTTATTATCTCATAAGGGGCACCTGAGCCGAGGCTCGTGATAGTGCAGTACATCAATGTAACAATGGTATTTTAGTAATTACATGCAATTGTAAGTTACATTGTTGAATTCATTAAAAATTTAAACAGCTCTTTCCTGAAAGTTCTCAGTGAGGAGATATTTTTCAGGCCATCAGGCAGTCTATTTAGGTAAATGATGAGTAATGCCTTAGTGAATTATTTCCAAACCTGCTGGTATTTATTACATTATAGTGGATATTGCTTGCATTTCTGTGATGTGTGAGTGAGTATTTGAATTGGTTGTGAGTATGATATTTGAATTGGTTATTTTATGTTTAATTTTATATATAATTATTACTGGAAGCCTCCGTGGCTTAGGCGGCAGCGCGCCGGCCTCTCACCGCTGGGTCCGTGGTTCAAATCCCGGTCACTCCATGTGAGATTTGTGCTGTACAAAGCGGAAACAGACGGGTTTTTCTCCGGGTACTCCGGTTTTTCCTGTCACAGATTTCATTCCAGCAACACTCTCCACTATCATTTCATTTCATCTGTCATTCATTTAATCATTGCCCCTGGGGAGTGCGACAGGCTTCGTCAACTGGCACAGTTCATATCCTCATCGCTAGATGGGGGCTTCAGTCATTCCATTCCCTGACCCGGTCAGTCGACTGGAAGCAGGCTATGGATTTTCATTTTTCATTATTACTGAGGCTCTTTGACGGAGACAATTTACTGATAGGACATTACATTGTTTGTACAATTGAATTGTAGGTGTTGACATGGGAAGATTGAAAAGTATTTTATTGAATAATCCTTTGCTGCAACAAGCCCAAATGTGAATCATGTATGCAATGTGACTTTCAATAAGTGCGTGATATATAGTCTTCAGTAGTGCTCGAGAAACTTTGTATTTTACTCGGCTTAGAACTCCTATAGCTGGAATTATTTTTCTAACAAAAACTTTGACATGATCATCCCAAGAGAGTAGCTCATCAATGACTAATCCCAAAAAAAAAATGGTAGATCTAACTCGGGGTAGACATTGGTCGTGGAAGTATAATCGCATGTCTAAAGGTAGGTTGTAGGAAGGCTTGTGAAAGACAATATAGTTAGTTTTAGTTAAGTTAACTGTTAGATGGTTTTCATGCATCCATGATAGAATCAGATGTGCATCTTCCTGAAATTTCTGTTCGAGTTCATGTACAGACTTTCCAACATAGTATACATTGGTATCATCAGCAAGTAGGGATATCTTACCATTTAAATTTAGTCTACCAATGTCGTTGATAAATATTTAAAAAAAATATTGGGCCTAAAACAGATCCCTGTGGCACCCCAATAGTAATTGTTTGGCAACTACTCTCAGCATTCATGCAACTAACAAATTGTTCCCTGTCCTTAAGGTAATCTACAAACCAGTGAAGTGCAGTTCCTCTCACACCAGCTGATTCTAATTTATGAATTAGGAGAGAGTGATCCACAGTGTCGAAAGGCTTTTTAAAATCTATAAATAAACCTGATGCAAGCAATCCTGAATCTACAGCCTCTTGAAGTCTAACAATAATATCTTCCACTGCATTGTTTGTGCTAGAGTTGGGAATGAATCCATACTGATACTTATAGAAATAATGGTTACAAAGAAGAAATTTTAGTAGCCGGTCCTTCACTACCTTTTCTAATATTTTAGAAATAACAGGAAGTATTGTGATAGGTCTATAATTATTAACATCATGTTTATCTGATCCCTTATAGATTGGTACTACTCGGACCATTTTTAACTTCTTAGGAATTTTCCCTTCGCTCAAGGATTTATTTATTAATTTTGTGATATACGGTACTAACTGATGAGACAGGGTCTTAATTATGTTATTATTTAAGCCAGAAACATCCAAACTACTACTTTTTAACATCATTAATTATTTGTGAGACTTCAATTTCATCTGTGGGCTCAAGAAAAATAGAGTTGAGAGATCCTGTTACTGATTTGGTGCAATTGTTGATAGGAATTTTATCGGCAAGTGATTTACCAATAATTGTGAAATGTTCATTGAAAATTGTAGCCTACAGACTGCAGTTGGATTTGTAATCAAATTACCATTCACGTCCAGGTTAATATTACTGTTATTATTATTATTGGCTTTGGTATCTGTGGATAATATTTCATTGATAATTTTCCAGTGATAATTTGTGTTGTTTAATCTATTCAAAAAATATGCATTTTCTAGTTCTCTTCTCATTTTTGTAATTAGCTCCTTTGACAGATACTCACATCCAGATCTTACTCTGATTTGCTGCCTTTTTAGTTTACTATATAACCTGTTCTTTTGATCAATTAGCTTTAAAAATCTAGAGTTACCCATGGACAAGATGGCCTTAATCTTCCACTTGTATTATGACTCGATCTTAGGTCCCTAGTCTCACTGTTGGCGTTTTCCAAGTAATAGATCAATTTGTCCACTATTGTTTCACAGCTATCATCATCCTTGATCTCTAATGGATTGACAGATATAAAATAATCCATGGCTTTCAAATTCCATCTTTGCATTTGCTTATGCCTTTTATGAACTTGAGCAGTACCAGTAATAGGAATTTCAAAGTCGCATACTAAAAGCATGACGAATAGAAATAAACAGTGTCATCACTCCGTTACTTAAGCATTGTAGTTCATGGTCCAGCCAGTGTGTGGCGCGGAAGTCGCGCAGAACCATAAGCACGTGTGACAAGTAGCCCACGAGGTTAGTACTGTAATATCCTGTGCGCGAGAAGTCATATTATTCGAGGGAATTTGTTTCTTTGTAATAGTTTACGAATGTCTGTGCAGTGCTTTGTGTGTGCAAACAACTAAGTTTTTTGTTGTTTCGGGAAAATGTCATAATGTTTTGTTCCTGGAAGTAAATCGGGTTACGAAGAATTCTGATGGTAGACATTTTTTCTCACCGCCAAAAGAAACAAATCTGTTTGCGAGATGGGCGAGAGTTATTCCGTGGAAAGATAAGCAATTGTAGATCAAAAATAGAATCTGTGACGAGAGTTTTTCGGAAGATTTCATTATTATAAAGGCGGACTGTTTCGTAGTGAACTATGAGAACGTGGAAATTCCTCGCGTGAAGTGGAAATTAAAACCAGGATCAGTACCTCACAGTTTTCAAAATTTATCGAAATATCTATCCACTGATATAAAATCACGAAAGACGCCCAGTATGATACGGAATGAAGGCAGCCTTCCATGGTTACTTGTTCTATTTCGTGCCATCCTTACCTAAAACGAAAAAAAAAACGTCTTAATAATAATAGGCCTAAAATAATAATAGTTGTTGATTCTTTAGGGACTTAACGACATCGTGGTCACGTAGCCCCGTGTGTTTGGGTGTGTTTATAATTCGTCTGATAACCTGTGTCATTATGATGTCTGCAGTAGGGTGTGTATTTGGAATTGAGGTAGGATTTGGGTAGGAAGGGGCCGTGTCCTTCAGTTAGGTACCATCCCGGCATTTGCCTGGAGGAGAAGTGGGAAACCACGGAAATCCACTTCCAGGATAGCTGAGGTAGGAATAGAACGCGCCTCTTAACATTTTTGCCTCACGAGGCTGAGTGAACACCGTTCCAGCCCTCAGACCAGTATTAAATTTATTGGCAGAGCTGGGAATCGAACCCGGTCTTCCGTGGTGATAGCCAAGTGGCCAGGAATGAGTCGGACATATAATAATAATAATGGCCAACCTGCCAATAAAATAAACGGTCATCCAATTCTTCGCTTCCGTTACCGTCCTCCTGATTTTCGGATCTTGTTTTAACTGTGTCTTCAGTATCAGAGTCACAGATTCCTTTGAAATTACTGAATCATGAACTCGCTATTCGTTATCTTAGAGCAGAAAGTGACACGCTTCATCTGCATCCTTAGGTTTTCGTAAGGCGCAATCTCCTTACTGATATTAACTAAGGCAACATACTAAGCCAAATAATCGGTATAACAGCACACCTGCCACTCACTGACAGAATGTAACATCATTGGGAGCGCTGGTACTATCAATCTCACGCTGACAAAATGTTACACGTGTTAAAGTTATTTTTAGGCACGCTATTTCACAACTCCAGAAAAATGCTTACTAAGGTTTGGTGTAAGATGTCACGAGACGATAAGATCATAACTTGAATTGTTGGCTTGATATTAAAACTAATATAACGAACCATGGAGATGTCAGACCAATGCGCGACTAACGGAGGGTTTTAAACGATAGTTCTACATGGGGACAGAGAATATTAATACTAACTCTTTGACAGTATTATTCATAAGTCTAAACACACAATTTGTTGTAATCAGCGTAACCGCAGCCTTCGTAAAGAGGTTTCCGTAGCCCAGCGCGTATCCCACTATTGAACAGCTGACTGTGTAGCGTTGGGGATCAGCACCGCTAGCGCTAGCCGAGCGGGGCGCGGTTGAACTCGGTGAGTGATAACACTATTTATTTCTATTCGTCATGCTAAAAGGTTGTGGTCTCTAAAATCACTGAATACATTATACAGGTTGCAACAATACTGTTTGTTAATATAGATATGATCTATCAAGGTAGCACTATCAGTTGTACCTCTGGTCGGATATATTGTATTACATGCATTCTGGTTGAAACAAACACACAATTTATCAAGTTCTTCAGCTAGACGACTTTGTCCTAACTTATCTATATTTATATCTCCATCTGTAAAGCATGTTTTATTACTAGACTTCATCAATTGACCTCACAATAGCCACATATCAGACTTTTGAGCACATGACAAGGCTGGGAATTGAAATATGGGGCTTCCCCTTAGCCAAAACTTACTCTAACCACTACACTAGACCAAGCAAGTTTTGGTTCTGGTGAAGGAAGGCATACAGTGTACCATTTTGTGACTCTTGACTGACAACCTGTAAAATAGTATGGTATCTGAATTCAAGGAGAAATCACTGGACGGCATGAAACATAACCTATAACTCTCACATTGGAGAGAATACTTTTATCATAATAAACAACATTCCCAAAAATAAGGAGAACGCAAATTAAACGTTATCTATTGATATCACGAAACATATTTTTCAATTTTATTTATTATGGTCAAATAGGGTACGGTAGCCAATTGGAAATGAGTGGGCAACGCGATATAAACCTATTGTTATTGGTTTTACGTCCCTTTTAACTACACTGGCTTTTAGAGACGCCGGGGTACCAGTATATCTACTGACACGGCTCCCTAGCATCAATATTAAAATATATCGCCGGCTTAAGGCCAGAATAGCGTATCTAAAAAATCACTACTTTTCAGGAAGCAAGAAAAACTAATAAAATTGTTGTTAATTAGCATGTAACTGGTTATATATTTTGATTTGGAAGTCGCTGATTTATTTAATATATTACCAACACATTTCCAAAGATCATTGTGCACTTATTTCTTATATGCAGTGTTATAGAATCATGGTATACATTTTTTTAAGGTCATTAATAGAGATAATTTTGGCTCTAATGATTTTTATTGAAATTATTTTACATTAGCTTATGTAGGTAGGTAACTTGCGTGTAGGAGTAATTTTTTAATGAATCATTTAATGACCACAAAGCATTATTTTATTCTATTTCTTAACTTGCAACTGGTGGCGTGGAATTAAAGAAATAAAAACATCTGTGCTTCTTTAATTAAATCTTGCACGGAGCTGTTATTTATGTTGCCTTCTTATCTGTGTGCTCATGCCGACACTTCACACCCTCGTTGATGAAAGTTTAGTGGCTCTGGTTAGCTCGCCTCGTAAGGTTGAAATTTTCAAGTGGACTGACAGACCTCACGTCACCAGTTATGGTTAGGTTCCAAAGAGTGTGGTACTTTATCATTCATAATATTATATTTGTTTACACATGTTATTTTCTAGTTCTTTGGATTATAGTGAATCAGTGAAAAGTGATCTGCAGAGTATTTGTTTAATTTTAAGTGGCGACAACCAGCACCATGAAATTTATCAGAACGTCTGCATAGGGTACTGTCAGTAAAAAATGACAAAATTTTTACTCCTTGTATTATTAGATCCTAAACATATTAATATTACGAGAGATTATTGCATCCAGAAACAGATAACATAATGACAGTAGTTGTAAGAAGTGTCAAATATTCGTTATTGATATATATATTTGGCAGGAGTCTCGTAGACCTCATGTCACAAGTTATGTTCCGAATTCCGCACGTCACCAATTAAAGGTTAGAGGTGTTATTAGGTTTCAAGTTAACAATGAATCATGAAATGAACTACAATGCTGAGAGGAAAGTATTGTTTTAGATTCAGTATTTTCCAAGTATTTATCATTACAACACAGCAAAAAGATAAAATCCTGAAGTAGGAAATATGTCAACATCTCTTTTTGCTCCCTCAATCTGAGGATGTACTGCTCGGTCCAAACACTGTGAACTTGCGGGGTGAGGTGAAGTGGCAGACGGGGATAGAAGGGTCAGTCAACAGCCCGCTATGTTATCTAGAATTCATGTCTATTCCAATACTGCTAACAGACAGGGCCGTTGCTCAAACCACTGTAGTGTTGCGAATGAGTGAGTGAGTCAGTCACCCACCAATGAATTTGGTTCTGTTGTTACACATGGACCGGGAACACTCATCACTCGTCACCATCACTCCTCATAGTCCGGGATCCACATTCCTCTCAGGTTCACGGAGCTTGGACCCGAGCAGTACACTATCAACCTCCATCTGCGAGAGTCCCGGTTCATAACACGTATGATTTATAACAGGTATATTAGAAACTAGCAGAAGTACCCATTCTTCGAACGGTCTTTGGTATTAATAGCCAGACGTAATCAATTGAGCTACTGTTGCAATGGTTAGAGGCTTGGAACCTGCTTGTCGACAAAGAAGTATGATTAGTTAAAATATGCCCTGAAACTGAATTTACTTAACGTGTACTTCCTGACGTGAAAATACAATTGAAAACCTCGTAGACCAAACGCAATACACGTCACATAAAATATGACACTCACTGTTGTGTCAAGTCCCCATCCAGAGGAAGATCCCTTTAATAAATTATAAAGGCTTGTGGTGAGTGAAAATTCAGGTTTTTTTAGCCTCCAATGGACCAAATTCCTAAAAGCAAGAAATGAAATACTGTTTCAATTCAGAAATTTTTGAAAATAATGTTGCTGTTTGGAGATATATACCTTCTGTACGACATATCGCACGTTTAAAAAATCTATGGTAACCCCTGACTCCCTTAAGAGCATTGATGAATTTAACAGTTTTAGTTGGTTCCGTGACAACCTTATAGCCATTTGCAAACATTCACAGAAATTTAATAAATGGAGTGGTATTACTTCTTGCAGAAATAGATGGAAAGTTGGATGTCACCTTTTGAGATGCTTTAGTCATGGTTACTGGCGTGCATTCCTTCATTAGTTTATTAAATAAAATTAGTTTTCTGGGAATGTCAGAAACTGTTGGTATTAGAGCCTTAAAATATAGTTTTCGGGGACCCTTTACGGCTATTTAGGGTCCCCGAGTTTTGTTTCTGACACTAAGGGGCAGAAAATAAGCTTTGTCTCGTCGTTGTAGGCCGTATAATAATAATAATAATAATAATTACAATAATTATATAACAATATAGAGATAGGGACTTAATAGACCTTCCGTACCACACCCGCACATGTAAATCGCGTGAAAAAATTCTAGTTTACCCCTTGACCCCCTTAAGCGTATTATATGTATTGATGAATTTTACAGCTTGATTTGGTTCCGTTATAACCTTATAGCCGTTTACAAACTATGTCAGAAATGTAATAAATGGAATTGTATTGCGTCTTACAGCAATAGACGGATCTGTGAGGTTCTGTTGCCATGGTTACCGGATTGTATTCTTTCATTATTGTCTTACATGAAATTAGTTTTCTGGGAATATCTCAAAAACGCTTGGTTTTAGGGCCTAAAAAGGTGGTTTTCGCCCCCCGAGTTTCGTTTCTCACATTGAGGGGCTGAAAATGAGCTTTGTCTCACCCTTCTATGCCTATTTCAGCAAGTGTTTTAAGGGGGTAGGCCCCCTTTTATAAGAGCTACAGAGAAGAGTTACATCAATGATTAGTGTCGTGCCTCTGAAGGATATCTGTACCAAATTTTACGTTGATCCACCCAGCCGTTCTCGAGTTATAAGGGAACATAGTTGTCCACAGACAAACAGACAGACAGACAGACAAAAAAATTATTTTCGCGCGCATCCGTCATAAAACAGTCTGAAACGCGTAAATAACGCAAATTTCCGTAGAAATTCAGAAAAACAGACAAACTTTCATTCTTATATACACACATCAAAAAAAGTTTTGCATCACCTCGGTTCCCAGATCTCCGGCATATAGACGTTGACTGTGTATATTGTATCCAAGATACAGTCCCTTTGACTGTTCATAGATGTCACTAAAACTGCTCAAAGATGTAAACAACCATGCATGAGCAGGGCCTATTAGACGGAGGGGGTACGAGAGCCGATCAGTTCCAGTCATTCCACCAGGACGAAGGTACGCTGCTCATGTTGTCTGTAGTTCTACCATGCCTAGAAGGTCAATACCGCAGTTCGATCGCGTCCGCATTGTTACTTTGTGTCAAGAAGGGCTCTCAACAAGGGAAGTTTCCAGGCGTCTCAGAGTGAACCAAAGCGATGTTGTTCGGACATGGAGGAGGTACAGAGATACAGGAACTGTCGATGACAGGCCTCGCTCAGGCCGCCCAAGGGCTACTACTGTAGTGGATTGACCGCTACTTACGGATTGCCGCTCGGAGGAACCCTGACAGCAATGCCACCATGTTGAATAATGCGTTTCGTTCAGCCACAGGATGGGGCCGATAACCTCGATGTTAGGCCCCTTAAAACAACAATTATCATCATCATCATCAGCCACAGGACGTCGTGTTTCAACTCAAACTGTGCGCAATAGGCTGCATGATGCGCAACTTCACTCCCGACGTCCATGGCGAGGTCCAGCTTTGCAACCCCGACACCATGCAGCGCGGTACAGATGGGCCCAACAACATGCTGAATGGACCCCACGGAATTGGCATCACGTTCTCTTCACCGATGAGTGTCGCATATGCCTTCAACCAGACAATCGTCGGAGACGTGTTTGGAGGCACCCTGGTCAGGCTGAACGTCTTAGACACACTGTCCAGCGAGTGCAGCAAGGTGGTGGTTCCCTGATGTTTTGGGGTGGCATTATGTGGGGCCGACGTACGCCACTGGTGGTCATGGAAGGCTCCGAAACGGCTTTACGATACCTGAATGACATCCTCCGACCCATAGTGCAACCATATCGGCAGAATATTGGAGAGGCATTTGTCTTCATGGACGACAATTCTCGACCTCATCGTGCACATCTTGTGAATGCGTTCCTTCAAGATAACGACATCGCTCGACTACAGTGGCCAGCATGTTCGCCAGACATGAACCCTATCGAACATGCCTGGGATATGTTGAAAAGGGCTGTTTATGGACGTCTTGACCCACCAACCACTCTGAGAGATTTACGCCGAATTGTCGTTGAGGAGTGGGACAATTTGGACCAACAGTGTCTTGATGAACTTGTGGATAGTATGCCACGACGAATACAGGCATGCATCAATGCAAGAGGACGTGCTACTGGGTATTAGAGGTAGTGGTGTGTACTGCAATCTGGACCACAAATGCTGAAAGTCTAGCTGTATGATGGTACAACATGCAATGTGTGGGTCTCATGAGCAATAAAACGAGCTGAAATGTTGTTTGTGTTGATCTCTATTCCCTTTGTATTTAAAGGTTCCGGAACTCTTGGAACCGAGGTGATGCAAAACTTTTTTTGATGTGTGTATATAGAGATGTACACACAGCATATCAACAAAGCAGTTCAGTCCGCAGTTTGACACGTCGGATATCATTGTAGACTAATTTATTGATCAGAATGACTCGTACTGTCACTTATGACACCATGCTTGGATGATCTATAGAATGGATGATACTGTGCTCTGATTATTCCACTTTTGCATAATTCAATAAGATCGTTGTACTTCTCTGTTGAAATGGGAATTGGTCCTTGATACAAAGGCTTCAGTTGTAGGCCATTTAATGGGTTATGATGCCCTCTCCTGATTACTTTTATTTTTCTGAACTGCTCATCATGTAAGCCATATTAAAAAAAAATGCTCTGGATCAATCTTTCTAAATTGCAGCCATTCAATCTTCAGCCAATTAACCTCCTCCATTGGTGTCAATCTTTCTGTTCTTTCACCATTACTTTCCTCAGCTGGGTGAAGTCAATAAATGTTTCTTGTTTCTATGACTTCAAAGGGGTTATTTTTCCGAACCATCTGACTAAAGTATAAAATCCCGATGGATCATATATATCAACATCACGTTTTTTCCTCTCAATTTGCCAAAACATTGCACCCAGTGTATCAACAAAGCAGCAAAAATCACATTTCTGTTCTGATCGCCGCATGTGTCGGACATCAGTATCATTTCTTTTACATTTACTTACCTGATATATTCTATGCAGCCATAATCTTCTGAGCTCGGCCTAAATAACTCGCCAACAACTGAAAGAAATTTAAGCTACTACAGCATTACTCGAGTCCAAGCACTGTGAACCTGAGAGGAATGTGGATAGCGGACGATAATGAGGGATGTAGGGGGTTCTCGGTCCGTGCGTAGTAACAGAACCAAATACATTGGTCGATCACTCACTCATTTGCAACACCACACTAGTATAGGTAACGGCCCTATGTTAGCAATATTGGAAAATACAGGAATTCTAGATAACACGGCGGGCTATTGACTCTTCCTGCCTCCCACGTCACCACATTCCACAAGTTCCACAAGCTTGGAAATAAAATGAATTAGTAAGGAAAAGGCGGTAAGCATAACAAAACTTTAGTGCGCGCCAATAATTCAGTTCGAACCAAAGTAGCGTATGTACACTTACAATGGTACGGCTCTAACATTTTTCTCGTAATTCATAGAAGCAAAGTGACGTATCTTAACTTACGATTTTTAGGTATTAACGATATCTTGTGAAAGTTAGTTATGCTATAGGCTTATTTCAAAAAGTACTAAGATTACGCTTACGCTGTTTTGGCAGTAAGAAAAGAAAAGCCATGCAATAAGCCAATTTGGCTATTTTTGTAGATACACTATCCTGGTCCTAAGCCGGCGATATAAGAAAACGTTTTGGTGGAGAAGCTACCGATTTAGGATGAGCAATGTCTGCCTCCCCTGGGTCCTTCTAGCTATAGCCCTGTGCACTATGTACTTCATGATGAAATACTAGTGTTAAACCACCAGTTGTAGGGAAACATAATAATGCAAGGATATGCAGTTTGGCAATAAATTTATTATCAACACTTGGAATAAGAGATGTAGGTACAAATTGTATTTTCATTCTATTTATAGTAAAATGGTTGATTGAACATTCAATGTTCTACTGAGAAAACTATTATATAAGACTACAACCATAAACAAGTATTAATTTTAAAAGTCCTCTTTAAAAAGAGAATGTGGGTAATTCTCATCAACTCATCTTAGCACACAATATGTGTTACACTGTACAGCCATGGCACATTCCATGTGAATTCATATTACTAAGATTATTACATTAATTTGTATAAATACTATTAGTATAAAATAACTTACATGTTACTTTTAACATACATTCTACTTCTCTCTCATTTTTAGGATCAGCACTTGAGTTAACACAATGAGATTCTCTTTCCAGGTCACCAAGGAACAAAATATCTGTGATTGGTTTCACTTTAAGATACTGGAACACTAGAATTATAATAAAGGTTCATTGTTTGCAGCTCATTTCAAAATATTAGGTAGGCCTACTGCTGCTTTCAGTTAACATTCTCTGCAAAAGTTTTTACTAGCCTAATAAGACATGGTATTTGTATAATACTAAGTATATCAGACATCTCGGTGTAAATTATACCCTATTCATATTACAAAGAACAAGGTAGTTATAAAGAATTTGTTATTTCCCAGGATGAAAAATCGAACTTCCAAAGGAAGAACTACAGTTTTTATATTCCATCTCAGGTTGCACCAGGAAGAGACTTAGGTTTAGAAAGTTTGCTTGCCCTCTTTCTGTAAGGTATTCATATAGGCTATGTTTGAAATGGAATATTTTGGATGGAATTTTCTTTTTTGTTTTGTTTCCACATTAAAGCTTAATTCTTCTACTTTAAGAAAATGTATGACTTTTACATGTGTCATGCAGAAATATGTTCAGAAAATGTATTTGAATGGACCTGCCTAATCATAATGCAAAACTTTAAACTAACTAAGAATTGAGTTTTTTTACAGGTTCAAACATCAATAAGTCACATTCTAATTCACTTAACAACCTCAAAAAGTTTCAAATTAAATATCATTAAATTAGAAATTTCTTGTACTAAAGCTGATAAGAAATATGTTCCCATTCAAAAGCTGAATATGAAGAAAGGAAAAAATATTTTATTATTATTGCATTTTTGAAAGAATATGTTGTATTTCTTGGTATAATAGTGATAACCTAACAAATTTAGTTGGCTTCATCACAAACACTAATGTTAATAGTTATGGGGAACGAAACTTGAAATAAATTCATTACTTAATACTCGATATCAAAACAATGCCAATTTTGTCTTTTACAAAAATAATTTTTGGACACCACTTAAACTGTAAATTAACCATTCTGATGGCATAACTGCCTTTGTTCACTTTCTTGTTGACCAATAAACATATTTCAAAAAGTTTGGTTTAAAAATTATGGACATTTCTTTAAAATGTAGGCTATATGAATCATGTAATATTCCTATGTATGCAATATTGCTTAACTTAACTCAATTTGTTAATGTCTTCTATTAAATACATCCAAAAACCACAGATTTCCATCCACTGCCTGTTCTTCTAACAATGGAGAAAGGCAAAGTCTATAATTACCACACAAATAGATTTAAGGCATTTTAGTGTAACATTTCATATTCTACAAACATTAGTGACTTTCATAAAAAGTTAATTGTGTTGGTGAACTTTCATTAATTTGTAAGGATTTCAAGTTATGAAAACTCAATGTTTGATTTTAAATTTAAATGTTTGTTTACTATTTCCAAGACAAACTAATTTGATGAACATTGATTTAAATATTGCATGCTTGTTTGACATTTGGAATTCTCAGCACATTTAAAACAGGTAATACTCAACTGAGAACAGAAAGCATACCATTTTTCCAGTCTGGTGAGCAACTTCAAAACTGATGTAATTTGCTTGTCTAATGCATAGCTATTGCTGAACAACGCTCCTGTCAGTTTGTGGGATATAGTTTAGTATTCGGAGACAGAATATTGATAATAAACCCAACAGCTCCATATCACAGTAAAATCACCCATTCACATTCCTTCCCCTCCCTTTCTCGCTTTGAATATTGTTTACTTGAATGTAAACTGTTGTGCTGCCACATAATCCATAAGGGCAAGAATGATTAGGGGAACGTTTGTTGTACTAGAGCAGTGGTTCTTAACCGGTGGTCCGCGAGTGCCTCGGGAGTGGACCGCTGGAGAAAAGGGTCCACCAGCACGTATAAAAAAGTGGCCAATAAATGGGGATGTCGAAAACGAAGTGCGTTGAACGAGAATCGTCCGAATGTATTCGCGGCGATGGCTATCAGGTTTTGAATTGAAATATCTTTAAAATATGTGTTATTGAGGAAGGGTTACGACTGATAAGGTGTAATGGGGGGAGGGGTCTGTACATGATTCAATATCAGGCTGAGTGGTCCGCAGACTTCTACAGGTTCAGAACCATTGTACTAGAGCATACAGTATGAAATGATTGGATACAGGGACTACATCTAGTGTGAGAATGTAGCATACACATAACCAGTGCTCTTTTTCTTCTTTTTCTAGAGGTATGCAGTGGTATGCTATACCAGCATGTTTTCTCCGAGCCTCAAAAATGAATATATACCAGTCATTTTATCTAGAAAGAAAAGGCACTACCCACAACAATTATGCACTCATCATTGGAGCTTACAGTCAATTATCATTGTTGGTATGTTGCTTAATCCCTGAAGAAAAAAAGTTTCATTCAATAGTGAACATCTGTAGTTGAGAGTGTAAGCTGTTTAAAGACCCTGGACATTGAGCCTAGACTCTCATACCCAATTGCCTGATGCAGCGAAGGTAATTGCGAGAATGAGAAACTCTTTGGTGGGGTGAACGTCCTCTCAAAGGTAGGGTCTAGCATTATGTAGAGAGTATACCCCCACGAATAAGTGGATCAGTGATCACCATGGACTATCATGTTGCGAGTGGTGAGATGCCATCAAAATGACAGCTAATGTTTCTGCAGTTTGCACCACTCCGGGTAGGTCCCAAGACGTTGACCCAGAGAGCACAAAACCCTTGCTCATATCCTGGGAGTCTGCTCATATGGCGAGACACTGAGAAATGTTAGATATCATCAAATTAGGGGAATGATGGCACAAGTACTTTGAGAATAAGGAATCGTCATCTACGAGGAAGTACCTAGCTTGGCTGCTGAAGGAAGTACCAGATGCATTGACATCATTGTGTTCAAGCTGCAGTCGAAAAACAAATAGATCTTGGATGCAACGATTCGATTCGAGTCTCACAGTGGCCAACCCGAGAAGGTTGATACTGGAAAGAGAACCATTTACAAGCCAACTGTGAGGTACTACAGGGAAAAGTACTCTTTGGACCACATCTCAGTCAGAGGCCTTATGATGGGAGAAAGAAGAAGTGATCTAATGTTTCTTGTAAACTTATGAAGTTCCTTAAACCTTCTGGAACATCTTTTTTGCGACATTTCCATAGTCCCCCTCAAAGGTTCTATAGCTATTTTAAGGAACCACCTGTATGGCATGAGGAGAGAGTAATAAATATACTGTAGTAACTTTTGTATTGTTTTTCACAAATGTTCTTTATTTCTCTTCCTGTTTACGAGACATTTTGAACTAGTTAAAAGAGAAAGGATATCGCGTAATACACTTTGTCCTTGTAGCAGCCCTCAAATGACGGAAGTATTCAAACAAAGAAAACATCAATATCCTCATCAAATAACTGCTGAATATGATATATTTTCCCACAAATTATGGAACAATGTATATTACAAACCTATAACTAATTCTTCACATCTCTGGCTTCTATTGATAATCTACCTTTACTGGCAAGGGATAAAAGGAAACAGCTTAATATATTTTTACATTTATTTCAAACAAGCTGTATCCGGCATGCGTTGCAATGCCAATCAAAGAAAGTGTTGGCATTGAAATTCTGTTTCTTGTAGTGCTTTTGGATACACAACATGTTTTTCAATTTCCGTTAACTGCCTCTAAGCTATCGTAAAATGTATATTCTAATTTAGAATCATTCGTGGGAGCGTGCACAACAACTTTCAAAAGTTTCATCGCAATCGGATGAATGGTACATCAACGTATAAGGGATTTTGTTTGAACGATTCGTGCGCTGTCACTCATTTGTTGATTCTACTCGTACGCTACCTATTGAGAAATGGATTTACTAAGTCGAAACCCTACCCTGGAGTGTACACAATAACTCATCAAGGTTTCATCACAATCGAAGAAGTTTATATGAACGCATAGGGGATTTTGTTGAAACGCTTCGCGCGTCGTCACCCATTTGTTGCATATACTCGTGCGCTCCCTATTGTGAAATGGATTTACTAAGTCGAACCCCTTCCCTGGCGTGTACACAATAACTCATCAATGTTTCATCGCAATCGGATGAATGGTATATGCACGTATATGGGGTTTTGTTTAAACGATTCGTGCGCTGTCACTTATTTGTTGAATCTATTCGTGCGCTACCTAC
The DNA here is from genome assembly GCA_946902985.2 of Meconema thalassinum. Lineage (NCBI taxonomy): Eukaryota > Metazoa > Arthropoda > Insecta > Orthoptera > Tettigoniidae > Meconema > Meconema thalassinum. Next base: position 612,116,392 of record OX336390.1, read on the forward strand.
TGAGAAATGTATTACTGAGTCGAAGCCCTTCCCTGGCGTGTACACAATAACTCATCAAGGTTTCATCGCAAACGAAGAAGGTTATATGAACGCAATAGGGGATTATGTTGAAACGCTTCGCGCGTCGTCACCCATTTGTTGCATCTACTCTTGCGCTACTTATTGTGAAATGGATTTACTAAGTCGAAACCCTTCCCTGGCGTGTATACAATAACTGATCAATGTTTCATCGCAATCGGATGAATAGTATATGAACGCATACCGGATATTGTTTAAACGATTCACGCCCCGTCACTCATTTGTTGAATCTACTCGTGCACTACCTACTGTAAAATGTATTTACTAAGTTAGAAACCGTCGTGTAAGTGTCCACAACATCTCACCCAAGTTTCATCGCTATCGGACTAATGGGATATGAAGACATAGGGGACTGTATTGAAACGCTCCGCGTGTCGTCGTTCATTTGTCGAATCTACTCGTGTGCTACCTACTCTGAAATGTATTTACTAAGCCAGAAACCTTCCTTGGAGTGTACACCATATTTCACCCAAGTTTCACCGCTAACGGCAGAATGGTATATGACCTTATACGGGACTTTGTTGAAACGCTTCGCGCGTCATCCCTTATTTGTTGAATCTACTTGTGCGCTGCCTATTGTATAGTGGATTTACTAAGCCGGAAACCTTCCATGAAGTGTACACAACATCTCAACCAATTTTCATAGCTATCGGACGAATGGTATATGAATGCATATGGGATGTGAACTTATACGGGACATAGTCGAAACGCTTCGCGCGTAGTCACTCATTTGTTGAATCTAAACGTGCGCTTCGTATTGTAAAATGGATTTACTAAGCCAGAAACCTTTCCTGGAGTGTACACAACAATTCACCAAACAAATATCACTATCAGACGAATGGTATATGACCTTATACGGGACTTTGTTGAAACGCTTCGCCTGTCATCGCTCATTTGTTGGATCTACTGGTGCGCTACCTATTGTAAAATGGATATACTAAGCCAGAAACCTTCCCTGGAGTGTACACAACATCTCACCCAAGTTTCATCGCTATCGGATGAATGGTATATGACCTTATATGGGACTTTGTTGAAAAGCTTCGCTTGTCGCCGGTCATTTGTTGATTCTACTCGTGCTCTACCTATTTTTAAAGCGATTTACTAAGCCAGAAACCTTCCCTGGAGTGCACACAACATCTCAGCCTAGTTTCATCGCTATCGGACGAATGGTATGTGAACGCATACGTGACTTTGTTGAAATGCTTCGCTCGTCGTAGCTCATTTGTTGAATCTACTCGCGCGCTGCCTATTGTAAAATGGATTTACTAAGCCAGAAAATTTCCCTGAAGAGTACACAACATTTTACGCAAGTTTCATAGCTATCGGACGAATGGTATATGAATGCATACGGGACTTTGTTGAAACACTTTGCGTGTCGTCGCTCATTTGTTGAATCTACACGTGCGCTACCCATTGTAAAATGGATTTACTAAGTCAGAAACCTTCCTTGGAGTGTACTCAACATCTCACCCAAGTTTCATCGCAATCGGATGAATGGTACATGAACGCATAGGAGACATACACACCCACAGACAGACAGACAAACTATCACGTAAAATTGATTTTTATATATATAGATGGTCAGAGACAAGATGAATCAATGGCACAGGCTCAAGCAAGCATCAAGTGTTGATCAAATGTGCACTAAATGTTTTAATGGCATGGATCATGACACTGGAGGAGAAAATGATGGGAAAACGATTTTCTGTTTCCCTAAATGTGGTCTATTCCACACTTCAAAATTTTACATAAAGCCTCTAAAGAATCTTATTTAGGATGAATATTCTACAGTAGGAAGAATGCAATATTTGTAAGTGCAACAGTTTTCTAGGTCCTTTTATTTCCAATATGGTTGTACCCATAAGAACGGATGCCTAGGATGATGTTGTAATCATATGAGAATATGATGACTGAATCAGATTATTTCTGCACGAGTGAAATGTATTCACATATTTAACATTAAGACAGACTTTTAACCCTGGCTATAAAAGAGGAAGGAACACACTTCTACAAAACACTCCTTAATGTGGTCCCATCTAGTTCAGATTAACAGGAATGACTGAGTTAATCTGAGAGATGGTATGAAGGAGAGTCTGGAGAATTTTCCACAGGACATATCTCAAGAGATAATCAACACGAAAATAAATTCTTTCAATGAAATTTCATGAAACTGTGAGGAGTTATGGATTTATAATGACTTGCCTTAGGACAAATGCAAATGGCGTTATTAATTCTAAACCACGAATATAATAAAGTGAGTAAAATGCGTACCTTCAGGAGAGTAAATTAAATTTCATTCATTTTTATTTGTAAAAGTCTATTAAAACTAACCTGGACATGAAATTACCTGATTAGATCAAGTACAATCACAACAGCTGTTTTATTATGCCACTGATTATGTTACAGAGAAATGCATCCCTACAACATCTCAATATAATGCCTCAAAACCCAAGTGGCAAGTCTCTTCCATTAATGCAGGTTTGTGTTCTATAATGTACTTCACCATCTCTTGATGAATGCAGTACATTTGTATTTGTCTGTTGGCACAGGCTAGAGTAAAATGTGGCTTTTCACCGATGTCTCAGTCTCATTCATGGCTGTAATTAAATGGAAGCTACTGAGATATGGGTGGTGCTGAGTAATGGCCTTCAGGGAACAGGTAGTGCTTGTGGATGTTGTGAAAGATTCTACTCATAGTGTTAGTACTGCTTTACTGGCTCAGTGAAGAAAGCAATGGTAAACTACCTCTCCTCACCTTGTCTAGAACGCCTCAATATATTGCTCCCTTGGGTTTTCGTGGGTTTCAGCCCATATAACTTACGGTGGTACTTTTTGAGCATCAGACCAGCCTCCGGGCTGACTATCCAACAGGCAAACAGAATATTAGTTCCCCCTCAGAATGCACAACTGTTCATATTCTGTCCTCAAACAAGTTTGCCTCTCAAATATAATTTGAAAATTCTTCCCTGCAAGCAGTAGCGTGTTTACTTGTTGTTAAACTGCGAACAATTTGGCCAAACCCTAACGTTTGTCTGTTATGCCTGATCAACTGAATGCCTGCACTTTTCTCCTCCCACAGCACAGGGTAGCCCGGGCGTCACGATCTCCCATGCTGAGAGGTTGGCAAGGACAGATGACATCGATGCTTCTTAAAACACCACCTCCCAAAGATTCCATAAGACTACCAGGGAACAATTTGTACATAATCAGGCCAGAGTAACAGCCAATTAATAACATATATGATTATAAAGACCTAATAGCCAAAAGCCTCCTAGGTCATCAATTCATTCATGAAAATCCAATAATGTACCGGTACTTGGAATTAAGCTCACAGCAATGCCAGTGTGATAGTGTTAGCACAGACCAGCACCCGACGAGGTATAAATATCCGTGACTGTATCCTTGTCAGGAGAATTAAAATTGTCTGCTGCATTACTTCAGTATGTACAGCAACGGCAGCCAAAACCAGCGATCATGAGCCCCACTCCCACATGTGTCAGACATTTTAATTCCATCTTTACTGTTTATTTTCTTTGACCTAATATCTGAAAGCCTCCCTGGTCATCGATAATGGCAATGTTCAAAATCTTATTAAATGGGACATTATTGATCATTTTAGATCCTAATTTTTAAAAGGAATATTGTGCAATATACTTTGTTTTTCTGCTAGCCCTGGAATAGGGATATTTTAAAATTAATTACACAAGCTATTATCCACTTCACTTCACTTCTGTCTATGAGAAGACACTAGAATGGGTTTACATTTCAAGCACATCCTTCTTGCATTATAAACCTAGGCAATATTGGCCGTTAATACAAATTCTTGATCAACACAGTGAAGTCCATCAATAATACATTTGCATAATAATATAATATAGTTTGGTAACTTTTGAGCTTGGAGATATTGAAAGCACAGAAAACTTAGTAGTCATTTCATCAGCATTAACTCATTGGATTATATTTAAGGATAATTCTTCAAGTGGTCAACACACAAGTTACACAAGAGCTCGATTATCTGAAGATGAATGAACAAAAGATCAAGACACAAAGTTTTTTCAAAACATTGCAAAAAATATTTACAATTCCATGTACATCAAAAATACAACTTAATGTGTAGGTACTCTTATCTTTGCTACCAAAGAATGAAGGCACAATTTGAAATAAAATTGTTTCCAAACAGACAGTCAGCCCAACAGTAGGAAATAATCCCAATCATTTTAATCTGATTAATTAGCCACCTTGTGTAACGCAGTTGACTCCAATGCCTAAGATTGTGGGATCATATCTTGGCACAATCGATTGAAGATTGGAGTGGCTTAAATTCAAGAGACCTGATTCAGTATGATAAAGAAACCACTACAGTTAAATGGGATTATCATTACTGCAAATATTGTCCTCTAGAGGTAGCCAACGTGCATACTTTGCCCCCTCTTGCTTGTTTGGCTAGATCCACGCAGGCTTCGGTGGTTAATATTAATACTTGAGCTAAACACACAAAGGTACATGTACAACTATAGTAAAGCCATCATTACTTCCGACTTGACGTTTCATTGTTACCCTAGAGTTATCTAGCGGTCAGAAAGAAAATCACCTTAACTAGACATCACAGGCAGCCAATCAAATCTATATATCACGACAAATAAGAGTTTCGTTCACGATGTCATGATTTAGCGAACGAAATTTTAACCTAGCACTGAAACGTCAAGTCGGAAGTAATGATGGCTTTACTATACACAGCACTACATCCTATTGTTCACGCAGCACAGTGTATAATCTGTTACTGTATCACCAATGTTTTAACGTTAGGTATTGCAAAAGTTGTTTTCAGTAGGTTATATTAATATTAACCACCCTTTGGATTCTCGTCTACATGTTGACCAACTCTATTCAACTATTTCAAGCAAAAGAACATAGATTGCTTGTCTTGATTCAAAGAATCATATTTGAGACATATCCACAAGAGACAATCATAAACAATGAAGATCTGTGGTCATGTGCAATAACATTATATCAAACTATTTTCACAAATTTGTAAATTTGCAAATATATTTGCCAATAGAGATTAACTATTAATAATTCATTTCTTAAGGACATCTTCAGCAATGGAAATTGGTGCAGCATATTAAATGAGACTGAGGTACAAATTACCCTGGCTGGTACAATGTTACTCTGAATGATTGTCAACTTTGGCAAATATCCTTTTAAAATTGAGGCAAGTTCTCCAGTCTCCCCTGGCTAATGGCATTTTCCCCCCTCATTAATCACAGATTTTTCTAGTCTCAACCATTTGGTATACTTTTCCTTCAGGAAATCTCTGATGTAGGCTTTCAGACTTTCCCCAAACCTTCTTAACACTACTGGGGTTTCGAGAATTTATTGTACCCTGACGTGTGTAAAAATATTCATTCTAATGGGACATCCTTCTCTTTATTGTCCTTGCATCAGTAACTCAATTATGCTTCGCAGTGAAGAATTAGATCATAAATGCAACATGTGTAAATTTTCTTCTCTTCAGAAAGAAAACTAATATCCATATGTAAAATAGACATAAAAATAAACTATTGTAATGTTTATACAATTATGTGTAAGTATTTGTTTATTGTTGGATATTTCGTGTAGCCTATTCCCCAGAGAGGGATTCCCAACTTGATTAGAACAGCATTTACTGTTTGTTGATGAATGAATGTTGTAGCAAGTTGTGAACTCACCCATTGGGCATAGAGCTTTTTATCTAGGAAGGTAACCTACTGGCAATTTCTTCCCTCAGCTTTATTTAGGAGTAAAGTAATCCAGTGAAGTTCAAAAACTTACACCCTATGTTTCACATTAACGTCTGGCTCCAAGACTAAATTACTAGAGAGAGCTCAATTTTCCATTATAAAGATACAAAACACTCATTGACTACAATCGTTTTTGAGTCAGTGACCATGCAGGTCTTGTGGATCCATTTCTGTAGCACCTTCATAGTCTATACACGTGAAATAACAAGATGAGAGCTGTGACACTTGTCTTGTTTAAGCCAAAGGTCACCACGAAGCACTTTTATCACTCACGGTACGGAACTTACGTGTTCACTCCAAAGGAGTGTTTTTTGCCAAGGCCAGCAGGTGCCACTGTACCTTGTATTATTAGAGATAAATGTTTTGAAGATACATAAATAGTTATCTTATTCCTATTTGCTTGTCCCAACCTTCAAAACTTCCTTCAATTCTAAGAGGAACTTCCTATACAGTGGTATTTATATAGTGAACGCAACAAGAAGTAATGGTAAGGCAATGACTCATGGTTTGCTCAGCTCTCAACTGCCTAGCATGGAGTTATAATCTCCAATTTGACCACCGCTGGTTTAACAGATCAGTGTTGAAAGTTTTGGACTTCAGTGTTATCTGAAGATCCTTGCCAATGACTAAGTATCCACACTATTTCACGGCACACTATATCAGAGCTCAATGGTGTGCCCCATCTCAATAGCAGGTAGTTTCTTCTTGGGGCAGCCAGACTTGCTCTCCAGTTCAAGTTCCATTGTTAAACTTTCAATCTCTGCCTCCAGAGCTCGGGTCCTACGGAACATCTGCACATAGTTCAATTGCAACTGTCGCTGGTAGCGTAGCACTTTTTCCTTCTCCTGAGCCCAAGTGAGACGTTCCCGCTCAAACAGTTCCCGTTCAGAGTTCCTCTCATGGTGCAGACCCTCCAGCTCGGTCTGCAGGGAACTGACCTTCTCCACATCAGCATGGTTCGCCTTCGCACTGGCAGCACCAAGCTCCACCTTGAGGCGCTCCACCTCTGACTGCGATGAGGATATCTCCTTGTCTCGCTCATCCAGTAGAGTCTTCAGAGCTTCTATCTCTCCTTCCTGCTGCTCCAGCTCTGTCTTCATCTTACGATTCTGTCCCCGCAGCTGCAACAGTTCGTGGTCCTTCGTAGTCTGCTCTCCCTGGAAACATAATCAACATTTCTTTGTAAGCTCATTGGCCCTTCTTATTTATCTCTTATTTAACAAATTAATACTGTTCAGCTGAGATCCAGTAATTTACATTATTAAAGCAAAATGTGGCTACATGGGTTTGGTAACAGGAATATTGAAGGGGAATACTTCCTAGACATCTGTATGAGGAATAATTTGGTGAGGAAAAATAGTTGGTTCAAGAAGAGTCAGGGACAAGGTCACAAGATATAGTTGGGGTGGACAACATAAGACCGTAATAGATTATATTATCTTTACTTACAAGGGGAGGATACGATGCATGGGTCACCAATTCGAACCATCTTTAGTACACGTGTAGGGCATGACTAGGCGTATACCAGGTACAAGAAGTAAGGTGCGCTTCTCAGCCGATTCCGAGAAATTAATTATTAATTATTCGTAATTGCTGTACGGCGTTCACGAGCGTTGTACAGTTTGTTAACATAAAGCCAAGAAGCGCGTGGTGCAGCAGTAAGAGCCCTGCTTCGTAAGCGCGGGATCTCTGGATCGAATCCCACCGGTGAGCCTTTTTTTTTGTAAACATGGACAATTTGTACAACTGTAGGTATCGTGAATAATGTTCATTTTGCAGTCAATTGTAATAATGTGTTATGTGAGCGGGAAAAGGGAGTCTGAATAAATCGTACAGGGGATTGATGAAAGAATACCTTTATTCATGGTATTAAGGTATTTGCTGTTAGTACAACTGCCCACTGTTATCGTTAGTTTGTGTGCAGGTGACCTCGCCAGGTCCTAACACTTTCCAACCAATACCCATAGCATGAGACACTACTTGCGGGGTACGGGGTGGTCTGATGGTTCACTGACGTGCAATGAACGGAACAGACTGGGCCTTCAGTGCATAAACGTATACGTATAATAGAATACACCTGACCATGTATAATACCAATGTATTTGCAATGCCCCGACTGTACATTATGTAATGTCACAAACGTTCACCCCCATACGATGATTTCAGAATCCCTTTTCCAGCTCACAAAACACGTGATTACTGCAAAATGAATACCTATTCACGACACCTACAGTTGTACAAATTGTCTATGTTTACCAAAAAAAAAAAGGCTCACCAGTGGGATTTGATCCAGTGATCCCACACTTACGAAGCAGGGCTCTTACCGCTGTACCACGCGCTCCTTGGCTTCATGTTATCGTACAGCGCACATGAACGCTGTACAGCAATTACAAATAATTTATAATTAATTTCTCGGAATCGGCTGAGAAGCGCACCTTACTACTTGCACCTGGTATACGCCTAGTCATGCCCTACAAGTGTACTAAAGATGGTTCGAATCGGTGACCCATGCATCGTATCCTCTCCTTGTTAGTATAAAACAAAGTCCAATTTATTTATGATCAAAGGAAGCCAAGCAGTAACGGTTTCAGTGGAAACGTTGAAAAAAGGATCTGGCGTCCATGCGCTTTTTAAGCTTACGCAGGGAAAACCGTTAAAAATATCAGTATACTATGAGTGTAAGAATTGTTCATCATGAAATGTTCTACAAAATAGTCCATGAGAGCATATCTCTATCTTCAATACATCGCCCACTATAAGTGTTTTTACGTTTTCATTTCTTCCATCAATCTTCGTTCAATTACTGAGGCGACAGTTTATGAGCTAGCTAGGGGCAAACTGTCGAGTTGTGTTGAGTTAAGACTTCAGAGAAGAGTGGTTGTGTTTGGAGTTTCCCTGGAAGTGCAACTCGGCTTTTCTTCATTTTGCCTGCAAACTTTTCGTTCCGCAAAATACACAGTCAAGTTAAGATTGGACGGAAGGGGGATTTGTGTTTCATGCACCTCGCCATTCTTAAATTACGTCTGACAAGAATTCGTTGCACATGCATCTCCATGATAATACAATTCATAGTCCAGTCAGTGATTTTAACCCATCATGCCGAGACGTAAACCGGAGATAGGTCGTAGTTCATTGACATCGAAGAAAAAGCGCTTATCAAGTAACTCATTCATAACTGTTCCCAGGCGAAGCCGGGGCGGGTTGCTAGTCATAGATAAAGAAAGGAGCAGACTTGCGACAGATTTGAAAGTAACATGGTAGGTACAACGACCACCGGTTAACAGTAGCAGAAGTGAAAGACTTCCACGTACCAAAGTTTCTGATTAAGAAGATGCCGCAGATCATAGTGTGGGAGCTCCAGAAAGCAGAAAATAAAGACGAATATCAGGACTGGATAAGAAGCCAATTGCCACGAGATGAAGAGAAGTCTGGGAATGGGACAGACAAGAAACACCACTGCAAAGGAAGCAATTTAAGTATGTGGGAAAAAGAGTGTGGAAGTGAGGGAGAAGGAAACTTTGTGGTGGAATGAAAGGGTGAGAGCGACTATCAAAGAAAGAAATGTATCACGGAAAGCAAGGGATCCAGAGAAAAGAACAATGGGAATCAAGAGGGATGAGGCTAAGATCGAAGACCTTCATCAGTAATACCGAGTGAAGAGGTTGAATGTCAAAATTCACTTAGAAATCGGAGAAAAACAGTAGAGTCAATATGAAACTATTATGCAGCATGGTTAAAGTTAGACAGAAACCAGTAAACTCTGTTAAATCACTAAAAGATGGAAATGGGAACCAAGTCAGAAAAGCAAGAGATATCAGAGAGGCCCTGAAGAACTGTTTAGATCATCTGTTGAATGGATTGATTCGAGGAAGGGCTGAGAAACATAGAACCAGTTGTGGAAGCCTGTATAGAGGAATCCCCCGTAACCTGGGCAGAAACAGAGGCAGTCTTAAAAGCCATGCCAAAAGGAAAATCACCAGAAAAGCAGAAATGGACGAAGCAAATGCTGACATGATCAAAGCAGCAGGTCCACAAGGTATATAGTGCTTGCACAGAGTGCTGAATGTAGTGTGGTGAGGTAACAAGATACCTTCCGAATGGAACATGGGTGTTATCTTTCCTCTATTCAAAAAAGAGAGCAGGCAAAATCCCTCCAACTATAGAAGGATAACTCTCCTGTTATATGGGTTAAACATTCTTGAGAATATATTTATTAAGATATATAATTTAAATGGGGCACGATCTTATCCAGAACTTGAACTTTAAATCACTGCATTTTGATTGCTCTTTCACTTCCTGCTGGACGGGAATGCAATTCACAAGTGTTTTACTGGTCAAAATAGCCCCCTATGTGGGATCTTGTTTTACTCATTTTGGTGCAATATTACGGCTAATTATTAAGCCCAACGTGGGAACATCTTTATTGTCTCATTTAACATTTTAATGGTTAAAATCAGTAACTCCAACGAGGGACTCAGGTCTTGCCCAATTTAACTATGCTAACAGCTGATCACTAGCTCATCGAGGGATTCTATTTCCTGTCTTATTTGACACTTTGTTTCGTCTATTTACAAATTCATCGTGGAATTTGCTCTGGCTCTCTCAAGAATACTATAGCATTTATTGAATCCTTCTTATGAATTTTGGAAATTATTCTTCATGTTACAAAGTTCTATTTTCTACTCCACAAACTTTCAAGCAGAAACCAATCCTTCCATCCTTCTTGCCCCATTCAATCACACTTACCCCGGTTACTTAAAAACATATTAATTAACCCGTATTTTTTTCTTTCTGCTATCTTGAAGTTCTTTTCCTTTAAGGCCTCCCCCTTTTTGAAATGTAACAATCGTAGCTCTTCTTAACTCCCCTTATTTTTCAGTGGTATTTATTACAACCACTCTTCATAGCCCAACTTCTGTGTGTTGGTGCTTTTTACTTCTTTTGTCATGTCACATTTTACTGTCACCATCCATCTCAACTCAATTTGATAATCATCATTATATTCACTGGCCAAAACTGTGCCTTGCCACGTATACCTAGTAATCTCTTACCTTCTTGTAGCCCAGCTTGTGTACTGGCTGCTGCTGTGCCATAATAAGAACACTTGTTTTTATTCAAACTCCCCTTTGTGGTCCAGCTTGTGTATACCGGCCAAGGTGGTCTCCCACCTTTAATAAATTATTAACTCATGTTATTATGGTGTCTAGCTCATGTGTACGCTAGCTCCGGCAGACCTCAGCCTATTATTAATTGTCATAATCTTTCTTAATTGAAGCCTAGTTTGATCTAGCCACGGCTGTCTCCAGCCAACTAATTTCACTTAATGTATGTTCTTGAGGTTTAGCTCTTAGCAAGCGGCTTCGGTGGCGTAGTCGGTAGCAGGCTGAGCTTCTATGCCCAAGATCGCGGGTTCAAATCCGGCCGAAGTCGTCGGATTTTTTTAAGAGCGTTAAAAATCCCTCAGTATGCCTTCCTTCGGAGGGGAAGTAAAGCCGGCGGTCCCATGTCATAGATTTATGGCATGTTAAAGAACCTTCCACTAATTACACCTGTGTGAAGCTAAATTGTATAGGTTAAGAATGTAAACAACGCTCTTAGGTTCACTGTGAGTCGACCAAAACTGGTGCCAGAGTGAACACGAAATTGCTCGAAGTTCCAGTAAGAAACTTTGTTGTTTCATTTGAGGGGCTTGGACATCATGGACATTTCGCACCGTCTACTTGGGTATGTGTGGAGTTTATGAGTGATAACCTGTGTTATTGTGATGACTGTATTAGTGTGCGTATTTGTCATTTAGGCGAGGATTGGGAAGGAGGTGACCATGGCCTTAATTTAGGATCTATCCCGACATTTGCCTGGACTAGAAATGGGGAAACCACTGAATATCACTTCCAGGAATGGAACTCGCCTCTTCTCAGTTTTGCCGCTTGAGGCTGAGTGTACCCTGTACCAGCCCACAGACCAGAATTAAATTTCTTGGCAAAGCCGGGATTGCAACCCGGATCTCTGGGACGACAGCTAAGAATGCCAAGATGGGTAAGTTAAGGGATGAAGTGGTGAGAAGGAAGGCTGAGATTAAGACATGCCTCCTAGAGAGTCATCACGTCACGGCTACAGTGGTTCAGACACGTGATGAGAATGGAACCTCCGAGGACAGCCCAAATAGAGCTAGAAAGAGAGGAGGATGAAAAACTAAGGGTTGGAATACCAAGAACCCTTTGAATGGACATCTTCAAGATCAACATTGGAACCAAGGAAAGAACAATAGAAGATGTCATGAAGAGCAAGACATATGCTAGAGTCCAAGCTTCTTGAACCTGAGAGGAATGTGGATCATGGACGACGAGGAGTGATGTGTGGGGTTCTCGGTCCGAGCATAGTAACAGAACCAAATACGTTGGCGACTCACTCACTCATTCGCAACACCACAGTAGTTCAGGCAACGACCCTATGTTAGCGGTATTGGAATAGACAGGAATTCCAGGTAACACGGTGGGCTGTTGACAGGCCCTTCGCTTCGCGCCTCCCGTGTCACCTGACTCCTCAAGTTCACAGACCTCTGACCTGAGCAGTGAATCGATGAGAGTGGAAATGCTTGTCAACAAAACCTGGGAAACTGGAACTGTAATTGGATGATGATGATGATGACAGCAAAATCACACATCACTACCGTGCAGTCCACGTCCTATGGTGTCGTGAAAGATGTAACTGGAGGGATTAATGCGCAGAGTTGTGTTACGTGATGAGAGCATATTCTGCCTAGGTGTCTATGATGGTCGTTTACGAGTGCAGCGTCGACCAGGAGAGGGGCAACAACCAAAGTGTAAACATCAATGACATACAGAACAAATACCTGGCATCATTGTGTGTAGAGCTTCTAGTATTTGTTGAGTGAACACCGAACAGTGCAAAATACATCCACAGCATCACCCAGCTCCCCCCTCCCCCTAACAATTCCAAAACGATGAAACCGAATCGAATCAAATTTGGTACAAAGGTAGCATTAGTAAAGAGTATTTCAATATCTTCTTTATCCGACAGATCTATGATTTTCTCTATGCACGATTGCAGGATGACATTTAGATAGAAGTGGCTATGCAAGATACTGAAATTGTTGAAAAAGACAATATGTCCATAGATGTATGGTCTTGTGATCATGATCATATACAGTGTGCAATCTGTTTAACATTTGGATAAAACTACATTCACGAGGGAACATTGCTTCATGGTGTCCATTTCTTATTTTCCACTAGTGTAGTTGTGTTAATTCTACAGTATCAGTATGTTTAAAAAATTGATAAAATTGTGCGTCGTATCCCTCGGTTTAATGCTTACCGTGATGTACATAGTCGCAGAATAGAATTCTTATAACAATTAACAAAAATAGAAATTTATTGAAATAAACATAATTTGGAAGTCTTTTAGTAATTTGTTTTGAAAAGACGCCAGGCGACTTCGGTGGCGTAGTTGGTAGTATGCTGAGCTTCAATGGCCAAGATCATGGGTTCAAACCCAGCCGAAGTCATCGGATTTTTAAGGGGAAGTAAAGCCGGTGGGCCTATGTCATAGATTTATGGCATGTAAAAGAACCTTCCACTAACTACAATTGTGTGAAGTTAAATTTGTAGGTTAGATTCGATTAATGCTCTATAAGTTCCAACGTTCGCCGCCAGGCACCGGTTGCGGTAGCATCTAGTAGCCAAGTTCACAGCTAGGTGTCATCGACAGTAGCATTTGGTAGCAAAAGAGGAGCTACTTAAAATTGATTGTCTGCAGTCCTTACCTGAATTATAGATAACACACACTAATACAGCCATCACAAATAACACCGGTTATCAGACAGATTCTACACACACCCAAAGTACATGGAGCTACATGACCGCGTTGTCGCAGCTCCTAAACTGAGGAACCAACCAAAGTTCTAAATAATTTATTGCGAAGTACACCAGGAATTTCTCACTTTTCAAGATACTGAAATTTCCTCTCTAATAGGCTACTATTAGGATGTCTCATAAGTAATGTTGTTTTTTAAGTTTGGTGTTTTATAAGATAGAATTGGTTCGCTAATGCCATTTACAGGAGTCCATGACTAGAATTACATATATTGCGAGAATGTATCATTCGTCAGTTGGAACAAATGGAACTTACAAAGTTGGAGGTTACATTCCTTCTAAAGCACTACTGGAAACAAGATTACATGGCTGCTGCCGTGGCTCGACGCATATGTGAAGTGGGAGGAGAAGGTGTTACTAGCGAGTGTATGGCACAACGATGGATCCAACGATTCAAAACACAAAGAAGAAAACACTACAGATTTACCGTGTTCTGGGAGACCTAAACTATGGGATATTGAGAATACATGCAGAGTTTTGAAAGAAAATCCACAAAGAAGCACATGTAGGCTGTCAGAAGAACTTTGTGCAACAAAAGATACCATACATCACCAGATGTTAGAAATTTGGAAAATCAAACAGGTGCTGTTGATCTGTACCGGATGTATTGACCCCTGAACAGGCTCAACGTAGAGTGGATACTGTCTGTCGTCAGCTTATCCAAACCCCATGGTTGATAGATTTATCAGGAGAATGGTCACATGTGATGTAAAATGGTTCTTTTACCACATTGCTGACGCCTCGAAACAGTGTCTCAGTCTCCGTCAACCTGCAAAAAGTCATCGTTAAAAAGAAACGTTTCGGCCCTAAAGTGACGTGTGTATGGAGGAATCTTGATGGAGTGATTCACTAGGAGTTTGTTCCAAACGGGTGTACAGTCAATGCGGGTCTTTATTCTCAAGAACTGGAACGAGTTCATGAGACTGAGATACGCAGCATTAGTTAAATGAAATAGAGTTCTCTTGCAGCAGGACAATGCGAGACCTCATATTGCCCGAACAACCATGGTAAAAATTCAGATATTGGAAGGAGTCAAACTGCTACCACATCCAGCATACAGCCATGATCTTGCGTTTTCAGATTACCATCTTTTTCGATCCGTGGCCCGGAAGAAATGTCGAAAACATCGAGGCTGTGGAAGTGGGTCTCGCCAAGTTCTTCACATCAAAACCCAGAGACTGGCACCGTCGCGGGATAAGGAACCTCGCTGAAAGATGGCTCAAGAACATAGAATCTGATGATCTCTACTTTGAAGAATAGCATAATTTCTCGTCAGAAAACTTCCTAAATAAAATTTTCTTTAACCTTTTGCACTCCTATGTCGAGTGGGGTTCGACATTAAAATATGTAACTTCCACTCCGATGTCGAGTCCCACACAACATGGCGATAGATTTTACTCACAGCGCTCGTATGACTTCTGTGCAGTATTTCAGTATTGTGGTCTCCGAGCGAACACCTTTCCTTATTTGCGGGAATTGTAATGAAATTTTAACCTTCATTATTCTCGAATATTTATGACAGTTTTACTGATAATATAGATTGATAATATAGATAGTGATGAGAAATCTAGGAAAGAAAACTGGAGGATAATGGATCCAACAAATCCAACAAGATCTCAAATCAGTTGGACTCAAGATAACAGATGCCGAGGAGAAAAATAAAATTAACACCATTCTTAAAAATCACAAATTTTCTGCAGAAATGACACATAGAAAGCCTATGGAGATTTCAGATGAGTTGAGAAAATCCTGATCTGAAAGAATGAAAAAGTACTGCAAAGAGCGCAAGAACCAAGCAGTACTCTTCAAAGAAGAAGTGATTGTGGAATGACTCAAATGGTCCAATGTGACCAATCAAGCTTAATAATAATAATAATAATAATAATAATAATAATAATAATAATAATAATAATAATAATAATAATAATAATAATAATAATAATAATAATAATATAGATTGAATGTAAACATGGCGTCTCCTTCATCTTCGCTCACGGAACTGGATATTTTAGAACAGTTAGTGGAGAATGATAGTTATGATGATGCACTGACTGACGTGGAAATATATTTCATATACTGTAACATAATTATATTTTGTGTTAGATTCTTTCCTACTGCTGTTCATAGTGTAGACATTAATTAGGAGTGATGCAGGAAGCACATGCTAAGGGTAATGGAGTTCAAAAGGTTAAAGAACGACATTACTTATGACTGAGATACCCACTGTATTAGAGATTGTTGCAGAAAGATCATCACACTAATAGCAATAGCCACTAGGAAATATTGACACCATTTTTCTCAAGCATTTGGCCTAGCGAATCTGTTTTGGAGAAAATATATGCTTCATCTATAATATTAGCAAAAAAAGTGTGAGTTCAAACTTGCTGTTTATCCACTCACCTGGGAATCTTTGATTTGAACTTTGAGGAGTGAAAGCTCTCCGGATTTCTGGCAGAGACCCCACTCCGTCTCCTCGAGTCTTCCTCGCAGAAGATCTACTTCTTGTCGTAGTTCATTAGCTTCCCGTTGGGAGCGGTCTGCTTCCTCCCGTAACCGTTTCTTGTCCTGCTGTAGCTGCAACAATGGAACAGACTGATACCCATCATATCCACGCCGCAAGGAACATTTATGTAATGCGGGAACTCAGCCTCTTTGAATAATAATATTGACCTTTATTGCTTTTCTTGTACTTGAACATATAGAGAAAATAGAGATTAAATGAACACATTGTCAATGTTACTGAAATCCTAGTTTCGATAACTACTATTCCAAGAGCAGAGGTTTCAAACTCATTGCCTTTGAAGGCCCACATAATAGATATGTAGGATCTTTCATTTTTTAACTTCAGATTCTTAAAAATCCATACATTTGTTTGTTATTATAACTGTCAAATTAATTTTACTTTAATTTTTTTTAAATTACCGAATTTGGTCAACTATGGACCGCAAGGAACTCAAGACTTATTGCCTTTCTTTCTCTTCTCTTCTCTTCCCAGAACTTCTTCATCCTGTCACTTCTTTGTTATCTCTCCTCCTCGGAAATGATCCGTTTGGGCCTCCTGCTTGGTGGTTTCTCCTGAAATGATTTTACTCCGTCAACTCGACTGCGGAACTCTCTTCTATCGTAGGCCATTGGTGCAGTAATTCCAACTTCCGCCGCATCCCTCATCTACCCATTTAGATGTGACCTTTAACCCCATGATGTAGCTGAAGATCCTTTTGGTCAGCCTGCCTTCATCTATTCGTAATAAATGTCCGTAGAGCTTTAGCATCCGCTTCTTCATTACGTCTGTGATCTTTTCAGTACACTTGTAAAGTTCTTCATTTTTCCTCTTCTTCCATGTCCCATCAGTAGTCTTCTGTGATCAAAGTATTTTTCTCAGAATCTTCCTTTCTTTCCAAGTACTTGAAGTTCTCCCTTTTCACTCAAAATAAGACACCCTGAAGCATACAATCCTTCAGGTTGTACCACCGATTTGTAGTGTCTGATTTTGGCCTTGTATGATAAAGCTCGATTGTTGTATTTATTCTAGGTTAGTTTGTAGGCCAGGTCCAGTTTTCTGGTTCTTCCTTTGATTGCTTCCTTATCCAGTCCGTTGGATTGGATCCATTTCCCCAGGTATTTAAACTTCTCTGTCCTCTTAATCTTCCTATGATTTACTTCCATATATTTCTCATTTTGGTGTCTGCACTCCATATATTCCGTTTTTTCATAGGAGATTTGAAGACCTGTTCTTCGAGCTATTTCATGAAGATTGAAAGCATCTTTCGAGCATCTTCTCGGTTATTGACTACGAGAGCAAGGTCATCAGCAAAAGCTAAACACTTGACTTCAAGATTCTGTTTTCCCCTCCCCAGGTGTATTCCTACAATTCCTCTCATATTCAAATCCTCATCCCAGGTTCTCATTATTTTTTCCAAGACGATGTTGAAGTGAATTGGAGATAATCCATCTCCCTGTCTGACCCCAGTCCTAATTTCAAATGGATCAGAAATTTCTCCAAAGAACTTTACTTTCGAGATGGTAACCGTCAGTGTTTGTTTAATGATTTCTCTGTTTTGTGTTTGGTCAATTTCAAACCCTTTCAAGGTGTTAAATAAAGTTTGTCAGTCAATCGAGTCGTATGCCTTTCGAAAGTTGACAAAGATGACCACAGTGTTCAGGCTCCTTAAAGCTCTTGTTCGCAGAATACTTTTCAAGTTGAAAATTTGCTCAACGCATGATCTGCCTTTTCGTAAACCAGGTTGATATTCTCCAATGAGGCGATCAACTTGTTCTTCACTTCTGCTCAACAAAATCTTAGAGAGTATCTTATATGCGATTGGAAGTAGGGAAATCCCCCTGTAATTATTTGCGTCAGTTTGAGTGCCCTTTTTATGAAGAGGGTGAATGAGCGCACATTTCCAGTCCTTTGGAATCTGTTCAGTTTTCCATATTTCTTCTATAAGATGATTGATTTTTCCTGCAGCGATCTCTCCACCAATCTTCCACATTTCAGCCACAATGCCATCTTCCCCTGGTGCTTTATTATCCTTGAGCTCCTTGATTACAAATTCGACCTCATCAAGCCCTGGTGGTTGGGAATCTGGGTTCTCGTGAATTTGTGTTTTGGCGTCTAGTCTAGCAAGTGGTTCTTCGCAATTTAATAGCCCTTTAAAATAATTCGCCATGAGCTCGCAATTCCTCTTTAAAAGTGTGATAAAATTCTCTAGTGTTGTTCTTTTTAAATTCTTCTTCCATCTTTCCCACTCGAGATGTATCATGTCTTCTCTTTTCGGCTCGTAGGATCTTGGCTGTTCTATCCTTTCATTCCTTAAGTTTTCCCATTTTTCTCCAGATTTGTTGGAATTCCACCTTTTCCAGAAAATTAATCTTCTTTCAAGTGCTTCAACACATCTTTCATTCCACCACATGTGTTTCCTTTTCCTTGGAGGGTTTCCCAAATCTTCAGATGTTTTGATCAAGGAATCTCTAATCTCTTCCCAACTGTTCATCTCCATCGAAGAAAGATTTTCAAGGTATTTATCTTTATTTTTCTTTAACCTCTCTGAATTGATTCTGGGCTTCTTCCTTTTTCTCGGTCTGGGTCTGTTTGGTTGGAATCTAACTTTGATCTCTGAAAGATAATGGTCTGAGTCTATGTTGGCACTTTTCCTCACTTTGACATTCAGTTTTATTTATATTAGGCAGTTTTCTTTTTGGGCATTCATCATCATCATCATCTTGTACAGTTTCCAGCCCCAGGCTGGGTCTGTTTGGAACATAAGCCTCGCCACTTAGTTCTTTCTTCCCACCACCTCTCCGCTGTCACTCTGGTCTAGTCCTCGCCTCTCTTCTTGACACATTCCTCCACTCCTTTCAGCCATCTATCTCTTGGTCTTCCCCTTGGTCGTTTCTTCTGTATCTGCATCTCATGTATCCTCTTGGGAATCTTCTTCTCATCCATTCTCTTTAAGTGTCCATACCACCTCAGTCTTGATATCTCAATCCTACCTTGCAAGGGCTCCTCTTTCACCATTTCCCTGACCTTTTCATTCCTCACCCTGTCTCTTCTTGTTACTCCGATCCTACTTCGCAGGAACTTCATTTCACCTGCCTGTATTCTGCTTATGTCTCTTTTCTTCATTGTCCACGTTTCTGAAGCATAGGTCAGTATCGGGATATAGTAGCTTCTGTATAACACTTCCTTGCTTTTTTGTGGGACATCTTTATTCCACACTAAGCTCCTAATGCTTCTCAGAAATGCTTCTGCCTGTCTGCCACGTTCCGTAATCTCTCTGTCATTTCTCCCATTTTCCTCCACTATACTTCCCAAGTACTTGAGACTTTCCACCTTCTTCAGCTGTCCACCTCCAAGTGTTATCCCACTCATTGGTCTGTCCTTTTTCCTGGTCGTTAACAGGATCTCACATTTACTGATGTTGAACTTCCATCCGTACTCTCCCACTGTTTCTTCCCAAGCCTTCAGTTGCTCCTGAATTTCCTCCTCCTTGTTTCCCCAGACCATGAGATCATCTGCAAACACCATTGCTTTCATCTTATCTTCTCCTATCTTTCCTGCTATCCGTGTCATTACCTCGTCCATAACCACAATAAAGAGAAGGGGTGACAGTGCACTACCCTGTTTCAGGCCACTCATTTGTCTGAACCAGTCTGTTCTTTCCCCTCCAACTTTCACACAACTCACACTTCCACAATACATCTCCTTCACTCTGCCTACAGTCTCTTTTTCCACTCCCATGTTTTCCATTGCTTTCCAAACCTTCTCCCTACACACACTATCATAGGCCTTTTCGATGTCCAGGAAGGCCATCAGCAGATCCTCTCCAAATTCGTAGTGGTGTTCCTGGAGCTGTCTCACTGAAAATATGAGGTCCACTGTTGATCTCCCAGGTCTGAATCCATACTGCTCCTCTCTCAATTTTCTCTCCACTTTGGCTCGTATTCTACTTTCTAATATCTTTTCATATATCTTGGCACAGTGAGGTATGAGTGTGACTCCCCTGTAATTTCTGCACTCCTTTCTGCTTCCTTTCTTAAATATTGGGACAATTAATCCTTTCTTCCAATCTTCTGGGGTCTTTTTCTCCTTCCATATCACCCTCATCACACGGTACAGCCACTGTTTCCCAACCTCCCCTGCTGCCTTCACCATTTCAACACTCACTTCATCCACACCTGGTGCCCTTCCTCCTTTCATCTTGTCTATAGCCATTTCAAGTTCTCTCCAAGTCAGGTCCTTTTCCATTCCTGTGTTGTCTTCTCCATCTTCCAATACATTGTCTTCCTCCCTATGACCATTTGGATTCAGCAAATCCTCAAAGTACTCTTTCCACACTGTCTTGAGTGCCTCTTTGTTGTGTACCTCATTTCCGCTTTTGTCCATCATTACCACATCCTCTCGCAGACCTCTTCTCTTACTTTTGACCATCCCATAAAGTACTTTCTTATTTCCTCTGCTGTCTTCCTCCATCATCTCTTTTTGGGCATTCAACTCTAAAAATTGTAAATATTTAGATTTGCATTTTTATGTGTTACGAGGACCTTGAAGTTCCAATCCTCAAAACAAAAACAATCATTTTCCTCATCATCATTACTAAAGTCACAATAAGTGCATACATATGAAAATTGTCATTTGTAGCTCTTCAGTCTGTCAACATGATTAGGCCCAATGAATGGGCAGGGTACATGATATGAATATGGAAATACACTCCTGGAAAAAATAAGATAGTTAGTGTTATTCTCACTCATATCAAGACGCAGACTGAATAAGAATGGTCAGGGCAAGTAACATACAAAATTAAGATATTTAGGTTTATTTCTTTAGCTTATTATGTAAGTTCCAACTTCAGTTCTTAAGATGATTAACAATCTTAAATACCCATAAAATCTATTGACAACTTAGATACTGGTGTGTCCACAAATGGTATTAACAATATGCGACAACAGGACACTTTCCATATTTGCATCTTTATACAGCCGGCAATTTGGCTGAGTATTTAACATGGCAATTTACAGATAAGAGAACACTTGGTTAGAAGCAACTTATTATATAGAGGTGGATCATGTATAAACATGATTTTTGGCTTAAAAAATACTGCTGGTATAAAATGACAAGTACATAAGCCTATTACTGTACTTTTCTACATAACTTCCTGCAGCAGCCCATGTATTGGGAGCCTTTTGACACCCAGTCGGGAGACAGTTGAGATATGTGAACTCATATAACACAATTTTCAAATTTGGTGTTAAGACATTAACAATATTGACTGCAGTATTATTCCATAGGCTTACTACTGAGACTGGTAACAGAATAAAGATTAGGGGCAGATGACCTTGCTGTTCCACCCCCTTAAAGCAACAATAACGAACTAACAGATTGCAAATTAACATCTTTATCACTTGCGACTACACTTTTATCTTGGGATGAACGTTAACGAAGATTTATGTATTCCTAGCCCACATTCTCAGTAATCCGGCAATACCAATTAACAAGAGGTTCGGTAATTAACGGGAAAAGAGGATAGGAAAAAGAGCAAAGAGAAAAGGGGAAAGGGAAGAGAGAGAGAAGGGGAAAGAGAAATGGACAAAGAGAAATGGGCAAAGGGGAGAGAGAAAATATATAAACGGAAATAGAATAGACAAAAGGGGAAAGGGGAGAGTAGAAAGAGAAAAGGGGAATGAGAAAAGAGGAAAGGGGAAAGAGGAAAGGGGAAGGAGGAAAGGGGAAAGAGGAAAGGAGAAAAAGGGAGGAAGTTTGTAGTTTTACGTGCCCGTTATTCTTAAGATCATGAGCCATGGGACCTCCTTTTCACGAGGAATCCGAACCACAGGACAAGACATTTCACATTCGAAAATGACACATAGGCTACATGCTATCTACATGATGAAATGGACTGTGTACCTGGTATGTCTGCATCATAAGCATCTGCTCGAGGCGCAGTGATTTCTGTGCCCCAACGCGCAGACGGCCCTCGTGCACACTCTCAAGTCGGCGCAGCTCTCGCTCCCACATGCGCTCTTTCTCCTGGTAAACACGGAAGATGACCTGCTCGTTGTGCTCCATGGTCTGGCGCAGGTACTGCACCTCAGAGTCGCGCTCTCTCAAGGCAGCCTCCAGCTCCACCACGCCGGAGTCTGATGGGGACGGCGTCAGGTCCACCAAACTACCGGTCTCAGCACTGCTGGGCGCGTGGCGGTACGAAGAATATTTCCCACTGCTGGAATCAATTGAATGAGTTAGATTTTAGTTTATATAATTTAACGTATTAAGTGCTGAGGTGGTTTTTTTTTTCCGTTTGTATGTATAAAAATATTCTAGAAGTCGCACTTTTTAATTTATCTTGATTAACCTTTTAAGTGCTGAGTTTTGTTTCGCATTTTAAAAAAATGTGAAGGCAAGGTTTATTAAAAGAGCTCTCTGTGTTGGAATAAACACAAAGTCCAGACTGGTATATGAAATGGCCAAAGAGACTTTCTCTATTGATGACATAAAGGCAAGGTTCTTACTATCATCCACTCAAAATAGTGCCAAGGTACTTGAAGAGAGAAAACAAAAAAGGGAGGATATTTGGCTTGAATTTTATTGTACAGATGCCATGAGGGACCGCCACTGGACGGAGGCCAATCAAGAATTAAGGCATGTCATCACAAGTTTAGCGGTTCATGGATATCACCACAAACTGTGTGCGACGACACATTTCCATGAAGTAGGAAAGGAGTGTGTGTGTACTTGGTGTGGTGAAGGATGTGAACGCTATCACATCAACCGATGCACAAATAGGACAAAACCAGTTTTGGAGTATAGTAAAGATCTGTAGCCTAAATAACCAACATGAATTGTATTTTGGCCAATGGGCTGCAATTAAATTTATTATTTAAAAAAAATGTGTAAGTAATAATTTTGAACTTATTAGGGGGGTTAAAAAGTCTATAGGTTTTGGGTATTTATTTATCTAAATGTAAATTCCAAATCATACGTATATATAAATTTTATTTTGAGAGGAATCAAAATTAAAATAATTGCGCCATTGGTTGCATCATCGTATCAAGTAAAGGGTCCAAAATCAAATTATTTTCTGAAATCAGTGGGCAAGTAATACTTGTTGCTCCTCACTAGGTCAGCAATTGATATTCTTTGATCTGATATCACAACGTGGCTTGAAGAATTAGCTTGTTATTCTGCCATGCTTGTTTACATCTGAACTCCATCTGCAGAGGACTGACGTCTACAAAATGCTCTGTTAGTTTCTCCCGGAAGCAAAAATCCAAACTCAAGTACCGGTACCTAGTACTACATAATGCCCAATAGATGGTAGAACATGCGAGAGATTGACTTATAGCAAATGAGGAATATGAAAAAATAGTACATTATGCAACGAGCCTATAATGGCAATAATTAAGACACGAGTATGCTTATAAAACGAGCGAAGCGAGTTTTATAATTTCTATACTAGGCTATAGGCATACGACTATTTATGATCGACGATAAACTTTATTATATGTTTTAACATTAATATTCATAAATATCACCGCTGGGTCTATGGTTCAAATCCCGGTCACTCCATGTGAGATCTGTGCTGGACAAAACCGAGGCAGACAGGTTTTTCTCCGGGTACTCCCGTTTTCCCTGTCAACATTTCATTCCAGCAATACTCTCCACTCTCATTTCATTTCATCTGTCATTCATTTAATCATTGCCCCAGAGGAGTGCGTCAGGCCTCGGCAGCCGACACAGTTCATATCCTCGCCGCTAGATGGGGGCTTCATTCATTCCATTCCTGACCCGGTCAGAGACTGGAAGCAGGCTGTGGATTTTTCATTCATAAATATCTGTCGAGATTCTGTCAGTTGACTTTAGTGAGCACTAATGCCATAACTAAGGATCAAAGATCTTCCAATGCTTCGTTGTTCTTCTTCTAATAGGAAATTGTGTGGGCTCAGCATTTGCTCTCTACCCAATAACACATTCCAAAGCTTTGAAACATTGTTTATCCTGAACTAGCACCAACAGATAGCGCACAGGTACTATGTGGGATCATTCCTATTTTGGTCAAATAATACACAATAGGCTGTTATAAACGCTTTAAAATTAAAATGTACCGTATCATCAACTAGTTATTAGGTTGCCACGGTGGGTGAGTGGTTATCGTGTCGGTCTACTAACCCCAAGCTAGCAGGTTCGCTCCTGGCCGTGGTAAGTGATTATTGAAAAGCGGAAGAAATTACGACACGTATGTCATACGATGTTGGCATATCAAAGAACCCATTCGAATTCAGTAGGCCGTGTTCATAATGGCAAAATTAATCTCGGGAGTTTCCCCCAACACAACGTTCCTCATTTCTCTACTATAAAGCGCTATAGTGTTCAAGGAGCTTAGATAGCTAACCTCCTTGACTTTCATAGTGCTTCAAGGAACAACGAAATTCGACATGCAAGCCACCCTCTGGGGAAATAATAAAGCTTGCACCGGCACCCGAGGCCATACGGTATTATTATATAACTAGTTATTCTTCAAATTCGATGCGTATAGAATGTCAACGGAAGGCAAATCAATGGAGTCCCACATAGAACAGTCATGACATCTGGCGAAAACGTTTCGCAGAAGACATCCCTTTACTAAAGAGAGCTGGGTTATTGATTGATTTCTGTGGATCTAATGTAATTTGCTTGCTGCCTCCATGACATTCTGGTGTGTTTATATCAACAACAGCATTCTCTAAAATTGTCTGCGAAATCGTACGAAATGCCCAGTGTAGAAATTGGAGTTGCGGATATTAAGGTACAGTGCTATTTCTTTGTCATATTCCCAGTTTGTTTATGCATTGATCGGATATCCTGTACATTGCCAACTTTCAAATCATTTAGTCCTAATTCATGTCCAACATGTTGGATTTTGTTTGCATGTGCAAAGCTATCAAGTACCTAAATGGTCATGCAACTGTTTCATAATGCAAATCTTGAGCTCTGATTGGTGGGAGAAACTGTATCATAATGAAAACGAGTACTGTAATGACCCCCATCATAGTACAGTTTTCTGACATATAATATTTACATTTCGACATCGTCGAACATAAAAAGTTATTTTGCAACGTTTATAGACGGGCAAAGCACTCAACGGGTTAATCTAAATACTTCATTTATAATAATTTTCATTTTGAGACGAATCGAAATAATTATTTTTATGCAACCGCTTGCAACATGTCCATACCAGGTCAAGGGCCCAAAATAATATCATTTCCTAAAATTAATAGGCAAGTAATACGTGTTGCTCCTTCCTAGAACAAACATTGATATTTTTTGATCCGGAATCACAACGTGGCGTAAAGAATTAGCTTGCAATTCCGCCATGCTTGTTTACATCACTGATGAACTCCATCTGGAGAGGACAGACGTCTATAAATTGCTCTAGTTACTTCCGGAAGCAAATATCCAAACCACGGCCGACTGAATGCGAGCTGTGCATTCACTCGGCCGTGTCCAAACTCAAGTAGTACTACATTTGGAAGGAGGCGGTCGTAGCCTTAAGTTAGGAATTTGCCGGAAAACAGCGGAAAATCACTTTTAGGACTGCTAAGGTGGGGATCAAACCCAGAATCAGGTTTCCCTTACAAGACTGAGTGTAACCCCATTCCAACACTCAGACCAGGATTACATTTCTTGGCAGACCCAGGAATTAAACCCAGGACATTTGGATCCGGAGTCTCAATACGCACCCCGAGACCCAAAAAATCGGCTAGCCAAAATAAAATAAAATGAAATGAAATATGAACTAATTATTGCCAAGTTTCTGTCAAAAACGAAAAATGAGAATACTGTATTAGATCTTATTGAGGAAACTTGGACGTCCTTTAAATATTTACTGCGCAGAATAACATTTCCCATACAATGTCATAAATGAATAATATTTTAATTATTGTAAGCGTAGTAAATACTATAAAGAAACATCTATTATTCTTTCGAACATGATTCAGCTTTGGAAGAACATACTTCATAAATGAAGACAATTCGTTGGCATTTTAACATTTAAAGAGATAAAACATGCAGTAAAAAGCTGACTACTGTAGAAATGACATCAGTCCTAGAAACCCAAAGTTCTTTGGTGACGGACTTGATAAAGTTCATACAGAGAGGGCCCTCCCAATAGAACGGAGCTTTGCAGAGGCCGTGCCGAGGACAGGTTGCAATGACTCACCACCAGATTTATAACATATACCATTACAATAGCCGGTCGGGAAGCACTGGATGCTGTTATAGTATTTAATACATACGCAGCTGGCAAGGTACCTTAGCTGTGATAATTAAGACTTTCTGTGAAATACTGTAGCTTGCCTCGTATCCCCTGAATATCGTTAGGTATAGAACAAAGCATCGAATTTCCCTTGTGGAAACTTATCTTCTCAAGAAGAAGTTTGCAGTAAATGTACTCGTATGTTTCAGCGCCAAGCGATTTGTACTTGAGGGGAAATCTCAAACAATAGGTATACAGAAACAATCCGCGTAGTCTGGAGGTCCTACGTTGGTGCAATGTGTGGTTAGAAGCAGGGCCGGATTTAGATTTTATGCGCTCCTAGCCCGTGGGTTTTGTCGCCCCCTCTTCATACCATCGAGAAGGAAGGAGAATTTAGACCTCAGAAAGGTTTTTGTGAAGGTAATTTTTATTTTATTCTAATGTACCGTGAAGTAAAATCAATTAAATAAATTAAAATAATGAGAGAATCAAGTGTTTCTAAATGTGTATATATAAACTATAAATAAATAGGCAACGAGATATTAAAATAAGTTTAAACCATTTAAGACCCATTATACACTTACAGATATCCAGATATACATACACACTACATCATACAACCTGCAACTATGCATAATGAATTATTCAATTAAACTGATATGAATATTCAAGACTTAAATTTTCTCCTAATTAATCATAAAACATTCCTGTTCTAAAATTGCAAAACATTTGTTGGACGCAGACGTGTATTGTAGTCTATAACATTTCATAGAAATTTTCTGACAAAATTTGAGAATTAATTTTGCACCCCTCAGTATGGGGCACCCCTAGGCCTAGCCCTGTCTAGAAGATGAAGGACATCATTTCCAGCAACTACTCTCATGATGATAACTGTTGTTTTAAGGGGCCTAACATCTAGGTTATCGGACCCTAATGGTGTGGGCGGGTGGGGGCAGCAACTACTATAACTAAAACTAACTACTAACTTATACAAGAAATGGAAAACAAAACGAGAATAATGCAAATAAAGGACAGGAGGAAAAGAAATGCCCTCAACCCTCGAAGAATGCGAATTGAGGGACTTGGAAGGAAGGAGAGCCTTGAAAGGCAGATAGGAAAGTGAAAGAGGTGAGGGTCCGCCCCAGAGCTAATGGATAAAAGGGGGATAATCGGACCCAGTTCCGGAATCCCTCGGGGTCGCCAACTCCCGAACTCACCAGCCGTGAGCCCCTGAGGATGTAGCAATATCCAGGGTGCACCAGAAGTGCACTACATACACCTTGTGGGCCTTGAGCAGAAAGCAGGAGATAACATGAACTCAAAAAGAAGGCTGACCCCTCGCAGAAGGAGGGTATCAGGAAAGATGAGACAAGGGCCAATTAAGGCGGGAAAGGAAGAGACTCCCTAGGCCTCGTATTAGTACCGTCGGGGTCGGAAGAGAACAAGAGTTGACCAAGTGAGATCGACAGGAAAGAAGACGGAGAGGAGCCCGGCACAAGTAAGTGGAAGCAATGCCAGACTCAGCTGGGGCCCCGTGGTCACCAACTCACGTCCCACTAGATGTGAGCCCCTGGGAGGGGGGGGGGGAGGGAGGGAGGGGGGGGGGCAGCAACTACTCCGAAATGTAAGTAATGATAATTATTAGATACGATAAAAAGTGTAAATGTGTTCAACTAGTTGGGCGCTAAGCTGCTGATCGCGCCAATGCCTTGCTTGACACGCTACAACAGACAGTGCCCCGGTCGTCACACGGCCTCTGGGAGTCTATAGAGCGTCTCAACCTTAAAATACAGTATGGAATTAAATGTAGTAGTTGCCTCTCACTCGCACTCCTATGTCCTGCAATTAGCTTCGTCCTCTTCCACCCCGACGATGTTGCTATTTCCCAATAAATGAAAGTGACAAATCTAAGAAACTGTTTGCGTGGTCTTATAGAGAATTTTCCGCTCTTTATGATGATGTATAAATAAAAGCCATAAATAATTAACACATGGCCCAATTTTCACAATTACGATATTTTAGCGCAAATCTATATTTTTGCAGATATAAAACTTATCACGCCATAGATGATGAACTAATGATCGCAACAGATCAAGAATTTATTTTTAGATTGCCTGATGTTGGTAGAAGATACTCTATTTCTCAGGGCAGTAATTATTTTCATAGTAAGAAAGTTATGATTTTTTCTTAAATGTTACTTGAAAAATCTGAGATGGTATCACAGGAAAGTCACGTAGCGACAAACGTTTTTGCTATTGACTTTACGTTGGTGACTAAGCGAGAAGAAATGTTCATTAATATGTGAAAAAGTTTTTAAAACAAACCAGAGCTCGATATCAGATAGCATTCATAAGTTATCGCACTTTTTCCTCCCGCCCAGCGCTGACGCTGCGTAAGTTTGTTTACTCAGGCCAGTATCTCCCCGACTGATGGTGTGATGGTGTGAAGTTAAACTGTGAAATGTAGTGGTCACTGAGTTCTTTATAAATTGTCCGCCTCGTTGCGTACCGTAGTGGCTAGCATTCCTGGCTGTCACCGTGCTATCACCGTGGAGGCCCAGATTTGAATCCCGGCTCTGCCAAGAAATTTAATTCTGGTCTGAGGGCTGGAACGGGGTGTACTCAACTTCATGAGACAAAACTGAGAAGAGGCGGGTTCGATTCCTACCTCAGCCATCCTCTAAATGGTTTCCGTGGTTTGCATTTTTTCATCCCGGGAATAACATATTATAATATTATCATATTCATAAATAATTGAAAAATATAAATTGTTATAATGTGTGCATTAAACTCGCGCTCTGAGGTTCGGCGTATCATATCTAAATATTGTAGCGTTGTTCGCTGCAAGGTATGAGCTACAGTTATATACAGCAAACAAATATTCTGGAAATTTCCCGAGTTTTGCGCAAAAGCACGCCTGTATACGAGTTATATTACATCATGTGCCCGCCCTTGCAGAACTTTGTATATGCAGTAGATCTGGCATCAGCGCGCCCCATTTAATGCGTACTGTCTTTTTAAGGTAGAGACGCACTATAGAGGGAGGGCCCTCACTGTAGAAGGGAGTTATTGACAGGTAAAATATCGTAAATGGCAGACGCTAATCTTTATAACTAAATTCTGGCGTAACCGATTCTTGCGCGTCGCTTAGTACAAAACAATCATATTTCTCTCTCTCTCTCTCTCACACACACACACACACACACACGCGCGCGCACACACACACACACACGCACACGCACACGCACAAGCATAATATCAAAAATGAACTTTTCACACAGGAGTTAAATTATACAATAAACTACCCCAGTATATAAAATTGACCCCAAAAATAAAAACCTTTGAAAGAATGTTGAAAGTTTATCCGCAGTGCCATTGTTTTTACTCTGCAGTTGGATATCTTAGTGTATAGGAGCGATGAAATCTATAATTATATTTTACTTTTCTATTTTAATTGTAATACCTACCGACAGTAGTGGCTCAGCTGGCTAAAGCGCAGCATTAGGTCATGGGACCAAGCTCTCTGCTGACTCGGTAGACGCGTGGGTTCGAGCCCCACCGTCGGCCGTCCTTGAAATGGTTTTCCGTGGTTTCCCATTTTCAACACCAGGCAAATGCTGGGACGGTACCTTCTGATAGGCCACGGCCGATTCCTTCCACATCCTTGCCCAGTTTCATTCATTCACCTTCCTCCATTCCATCTCTCATCCCGACGCGCAGGTCGCCCACGGGCGTCGAATAGAAAGACCTGCACTCGGCCTCTGAGGAGGCCACACGACAACAAAAAAAATTGTAATACCTAGCTGTAAGTTGTTGTATTTATAGAATTAAGTTTTCATATTGTGATAATAGAGTAAGGTGTAAATAGTTGTCCAATAAGAATGTATCTTCGGTGGCGTAGTTGGTAGCATGCTGAACTGCAGTTCCCAAGATAGCAGGTTCAAACCCGGCCGAAGTCGTCTGATTTTTTTAAGTGTGTTAAAAATCCTTCAGTATGCCTTCCTTCGGAGGGGAAGTAAAGCCGGCGGTCCCATGTCATAGATTTATGGCATGTAAAAGATCCTTCCACAGACTAAACTTGTGTGAAGCTAAATTGTTAGGTTAGATTTCGTCGGAACGCTCTATCAAAGTTTCAACGTTCACCACTAGGTATCGTTGATATCTGGTAGCGAAAGTTGGAACTACATGAAATTGAACTGAACTTATAGCTCACCCTAAGGGTGTCCGCTGGAAGCAGCGACAGACTCAGGCGAGCCGAACATGTCCTCGGACACTCCCGGCACTAAAAGCCATACGATAAATAAATTAATCTTAGGATCTATTATTATAATATGTTAGTTATTGTATTTGTAATAGGCCTATATACCGGTACCTGTAAGTTCTTTTATTTTATAGATGTAATTTCGGACGTGTCCTATATCAAAAATGTATTGTATACATGTAATTGATCAAATGGATATATCAAAAATCTAATCTAATGTAATCTACAATATACTGTGTACTGGAGTTGAGCTTACCTGTTGGCTCGACTGCTGTGACTGCTCTGGCTGGAGTGTCGCACGCCGTTAGATCCCGGAGATTTACGAACACTCTCCAGGCTATCATAGCCCATCATCTTCCCGCTGGACACCAGCGGTAGTGACGATAACGAGGCGACCGCCAGCGGGGGAGATGAGGAAGTAGAGGCTGATGACGATAGGTGCTTGCGGTCCAGCGAGTAGTTGGAGTTGATGTGGTGATGACGTAAATCACTGTTGCCTGCAACACAACATTCACAGCCATCGTTAAACAAAACACTGTACATCCTGGTTAGGCTAAGGTTCAATCTCGGGCACATCTATCCTCTCATGGTTTATACTAGGGTTGGAGATAACGCGTCACTTCTAACAGTAACGAGGTGGTAACGCCGTTACTTACTCAACCCTTGCTGATACCTCAGTAAACATGGCAATGTATACAGATAGACACAAATCTCTACTTAATATAAAACAAAGTCCCCGATTCTTGGATGTCACGGGTAATCTCGAGAATCACTGGAGGGATTTTAATGCGGTTTTCACCATTCTGTAAAGGATATCTCGAGGAAGGTTTCTGTAGAAAATAATTTATTTATGATCAAAGGAAGCCAAGCAGAAACGATTTCAGTGAAAAGGTCGAAGGAAAATCCTGGCGTCCGCGCGTTTTTTAAGCTTACGCTGGGCAAACCGTTAAAATATCAATATACAATGAGTTTAAGAATTGTTCAGGATGAAAGGTTTTACAAAAAAGAAGTCCGGGAGAGCATAGGCTATGTCTATCTTCAATACATCGCCCACTATAAGAGTTTTTAAGTTTTAATTTATTCCAACAATCTCCATTCAATTACTGAGGCGACTGTTTACGAGCTAGCTAGGGTCGAGCTTATCACCCCAATTACAGCCTAGCTAGCGGGCGAGCCTATTACCCCAGATACAGCCAGCAGCAAACTGTCGAGTCGTGTTGAGTTAAGATTTCAGACAAGAGTGGTTGTGTTTGGAGTTTCCCTCGAAGTGCAACTCGGCTTTTCTTCATTTCGCCTGTGAACTTTTCGTTCCGCAAAATACACAGTCAAGTTAAGATTGGACGGAAGGGGAATTTGTGTTTCATGCACCTCGCCATTCTTAAATTGCGTCCGACAAGAATTCGTTGCACATACAGTACATCTCCAATATAATATAATTAATAGTCCAGTCAGGGATTTTAACCCATCATGCCGAGACGTAAAACGGATAAGTTATAGGTCCTAGTTCATTGAGATCGAAAAAAGAAGCGCTCATCACGTAATGCATTCTTAATTGTTCCTGGGCGAAGCCGAGGCGGGTTGCTAGTACTAAATATTTCCACGACATATTATTTCTTAAAATATCTGATATTTCATGATTACGAATGTAACACCTGCCAGTGTGTTCCACTCATTCTTTCCATTTAGCTGGTCATGTTGCTTACTATAAGGATTGTGTATGATTGTGTTCACGGGTCAAAGAACATTGTCGTGGTGCTCATTGCTGTTTTAAAGGGTGAACTTCGAGGTCACCTGCTCCAATTAAGCAAAACAAAGGTTATAATAAACTGTACTCATTAATCAGCGGGTCTATATTCCCATACATGGCAAGGAGCTGATGACTAGCTGACAGAAAGGCATGAGAGTGAACGGCAAGGGACTGA
The DNA here is from genome assembly GCA_946902985.2 of Meconema thalassinum. Classification (NCBI taxonomy): domain Eukaryota; kingdom Metazoa; phylum Arthropoda; class Insecta; order Orthoptera; family Tettigoniidae; genus Meconema; species Meconema thalassinum. Next base: position 612,149,055 of record OX336390.1, read on the forward strand.
TGACCAGCTGAAAGGAAAAGAATGAGTATAACAACAAATCTACGCAATAGATTTTCTTCTGGCAACAACAATTCGTCAGTTACGCAGTATTGTTGTGTAAAGGTCAGCATTGTTACGTGATATGTAACTTCATGGGTTACGTCAATTTAAATATTGTGAAATTCACGATTCCTGTTCGCGAACTGATGATCTTTCATGGTTGCTATAAAAATAAAAAAACACCGGTCATTGTGGCAGAGAGCGCTAACGCGCTACCTCATGCCTTGCTGACACCGGGAGAGCGTGGGTTCGAATCCCACCCTGGCCTTTCTGAAAATGGTTTTCGTGGGTTACCATTTTTACTACCAGGCAAATGCCGAGACGGTTCCTTTCAATTCGTAGGTCCACGGTCGATTTCCATCCAAAATCCCTTCCCAGTCCTGAAAATAAAATGAATAGCCATTGGTTGCATTAATCTCTTCTTAGTATAAAACAAAGTCCCTGATTCTTGTATGTCACGGGTAATCTCGAGAACCACTGGATGGATGTTGATGCGGGTTTCGCCATTCTGTAAAGGATATCTCGAGGAATATTTCTGTAGAAAATAAGTTATTTATGATAAAAGGAAGCCAGGCAATGCCGATTTCAATGAAAGAGTCGAAAAAAAAAGACCTGGCGTCCGTGCGCGTTTTAAGCTTACGCTGGGCAAACCATTAAAATATCAATATACTATGAGTGTAAGAATTGTTCAGCATGAAAAGTTCCACAAAAAAGTTCGCGAGAGCATATCTCTATCTTCAATACATCGTCCACTATAAGTTTTTTACGTTTTAATTTCTTCCAACAATCTCCATTGAATTAGGCCTACTGAGGCGACAGTTTACGGACTAGCACGTAATGCATTCCCGGGTGAAGCCGGGGCGGGTTGCTAGTAAAATTATAAATAATAAAAACGTAAACTTCTTCCTTATTGATTCTTTAAATTAAACCGTCAATGGGACCAGACAGGCGTGTTTACCCACTACACCATGGCAGATCATACACCAGAATTAATCTGGCAATCTTTTTCTAATGGCTGGGCTGAAATGACGTACCAGGTCGAAAGCTGAACTGCATGTGCTTGGTGAGCCTCGTGCTATTATTTGAACCAGTCATACAGATTTCAGATTTTTATAAATACTTTTTGGCGAACATACTTTGATGCTAAGAATCCATCGGGACTCCAACTCGAATTCAGACAAGACAATGTGTGCATTTTAGGAGACTGCTAGTCAGGTAGTGGGGACAACCCGGAGTCTAGCGCTGGGCGCTGATGTGTTTCGGAAAGCCCTCAGCCCAGGTTGAAGAGTTGAAAAGGACACACTTCACACATTTTGTCTAATTTGAGATACTGCATAGTATGAGTCCAGACTCACTAATTATGGGATACCCTGTTTCTCGGTTAGCTTGTGAACTTGGCACATAGATCGATTCGTCTCCGGCGAGTTGTTTGTGGGGTGTCCTATCCTGATCATTTATCAGCGTCGCAGACGACCTCCATAATGATGTCACCTGGGATGTTCCCCCCTGCTGTAGAACTGGTTGTGAGACAGACGGGCTCAGGTGGAACCAGTTTGGATAATCTCCAGTGTTAATGAAATGATGTATGGACTTGTCGCCGTTATGACTTTGAAATCATGTAATTTGGCAGATATTCGTCGCTTCCTATAACCACTACGTAAATAGACAGGTGGCCAAATTATAATGGTAAAGCTGAATATAACCTAATTCTTTATTATTTCGTCTCGATTCATAGAACCTTCAACAATGCATAGATTTCCTGTGGCCTGATGAATTTCATTATCGTGGTTTTAAGGAGCGGAACAGCAAGGTCATTTGCTCCTAAACCCTTGCGAAGAGAATGTGCTTTTGTGGCATCATTACCAGATCAGCCTTGGTTGCCAATTGAGTTAACGCTCCTGGAAATTAATTAAATTAATGTTTTCCTGGTGATTATTTGCTGTGATATAATTTCTTCTATTTACGGTATTCGCATGACATAAACTAATAGTAATAAAAAAGAAACTATGAAGGATTTGGTTTTAGGTCAGGGTGAGTTCCGTCACAACACCGTTCTGCTTTATTTAAGATTTGTCCTTTAATATCCAATAGAAAATAAGGTAAAGGTTGCTCAAAGTTAAATGGGTAAATGAATACAAAGTTGGCTCGTAAAGAATCTCTCGTAGCACATTATTGCCAACCTATTTTCATTTATGAAAAACGAAAAAGCAAATAGGCTTATGAGATCACCTTTGGTCCTTGTGTGTACATTATGTGTGTGTGTGCGCGCGTATGTGTGTCCCCCTAATAACATCTAAACGGCCCAAGCGATTTCAATGAAACTCTTCAAGTACATACTACTAACTCGTCCGATCTCGACCGTGCCTTTCAAATTGCGATACGTTTTACCAATTCAACATGGCGGCCACGCGAAATATTTCACCGACATTCTATAACTCCGCAACGGTAACAGATATCATCCTGAAATTTTGTACAGTGATAAAGGGTGCTACTACAAGTTCATCTATGTACTGTAACTTTCAAAACCCTGTTTAGTACAAAACGAACATGGCGACCAAACAAAGTTGGAACATTTTAATGGATATTTTCATGCGATTTAACCATCCCAGCTCAGTGAAATTTGGTACCGTAAATGTATATACACATTTTAATACACTGACATCTAATTTAATTCAATTGTTTTCATAACCACAATATGGCGGCTGTGCGAAAATTTAAAATTATGTTTTTAATTTTGTGTTCTAATCATGTGATCGAAGTGAAAGTTTGAATAATGAACCTACGCAATAATCTTCATCTAATGGTACGTAACTCTATGGTCTTCGTATAACAATCCAACATGGTGACCATCCGAAATATTTAGGCGGTTCTCAATATCCACGAATCTATTACACAAACTGAAATTTTGTATGTTGATAGAGGATATTAATAGACTATAATTCACCTACTTGGACTTTCAATAATCTGGTGAACACAATACCAACATGGCGGCCAAGTGAAGTTAAAACATTTAATGGAATTTACTTCTGATTTAATCATTCGAGCGCAGTGAAACTTGGTACAGTTAATGTTCATACAAAATTAAATCTACTGGCATCTAATTCAATTCAATTGTTTTCATAACCCCAAGATGGCGGCTGAGCAAAATTTTAAAATAGATTTTTTTCTTGTGTCCTAATCATGCAATCGAAGTGGAGTATGAATAATGAACCTACGCAATAATCTTCATCTAATGGTGCATAACTCTACGGCCTACATACATAACAATCCAACATGACGTTCCTTTCCATAGGCGGGATAATTTTAAATAGAGAAGACCAATAGAATATATGAAAATGGGCTATGGAAATACTTGTTGAATATATAACAACATACCACAAATAAATGCCCTGTTCAGAAATGAAATGTTGCATTGTAATCCATTGAATCTTAAATTGCAATAATTTGGCTCTATTCGCTTTGCCATAAACATTTGACCACCTGTGTAATCTAAGAGCAAGTTGCATTCCTTTTACTAAGAATGCCTACTGGTTTGAAAAAAAAAAGCACCGTGGGACTACAACTGACGAAGGGCCTAAACCTGCCGAGCTACCGCTGCTCTTTTTGGCCTGGAGATTATGGGGTGACGCGTGGTCTTCGTGTTGGGTTCCCTCAGCCATTAATCTTGGTTTTAGTGACCGGGGTGCTGGTTCACTGTCAGAGAGCTACTCAATTGTACTCACGAGACTGAGAGCACCCAGTTCCAGCCCTCACGTCAGTTTCTACAATCCCTGACGGAGCCGGGAATCGAATCCGGGGACTCTGGGCGCGTGGCAGGCGCGCTACTGGTTAGAGCACTATATTATCCAAGCGTGACAACAGCAGAAACAATGTTATCTGCCTTCGATGGAATCAGAGAGCATTGTTGTTGTTGATTCATTTAGGAGCTATGCTTCATCGTAGTCATGTACTTGGGCATGAGCGTAATTTGTGTGATAACCTGTGTTATTGTGATTGGTGTATTAGTGTGTGCAGTTGTAATTCAGATGAGGATTGGGAAGGAGACAGCCGTGGCCTTAGTTTAGGAACCATCCCGGCATTTGCATGAATAGAAGGGGGAAATTACAGAAAACCACTTCCAGGATGGCTGAGGAGGGATTCAAATCCATCTCTTCTCAGTTGTGCCTCAGCGGCTTCGGTGGCGTAGTCGGTAGCATGCTGAGCTTCTATGCCCAAGATCGCGGGTTCAAACCCGGACGAAGTCGTCGGATTTTTAAGAGCGTTAAAAATACCTCAGTATGCCTTCCTTCGGAGGGGAAGTAAAGCCGGCGGTCTCATGTCATAGATTTATGGCATGTTAAAGAACCTTCCACTAATTACACCTGTGTGAAGCTACATTATATAGGCCTAGGTTAAGAATGTAAACAACGCTCTTAGGTTCCTGCGTTCGTTGCCAAGAGCCGACTGCGGTGGCGTCTAGTATTAAAGTTCTGAACTAGTAGTCGTTGACGGTGGCGTTTGGTGGCAAAAGTAGGAACTATTTGAAAAATTCAAAGTCTGCAGTCCTTACTTGAATTTAAAAAAACAGATAACACACACTAATACAGTCATCACAACTAACACCGGTTATCAGACAGATTCTACACACATCCAAAGTACACGGGGCTACATGACCGCGTTGTCGCAGCCCCTAAACTAAGGAACCAACCAACCAGTTTTGCCTCATGAGGCCCTCAGACCAGAATTAAATTTCTTGACAAAGCCGGGAATTGAACCCGGGTCTCCGCGGTGATAGCCAAGAGCGAATCACAGAGCAAAGGAAGGCAGTTTATTATGACAACTACTAGGTCATCTTCCAGTTACCTATGAAAAGAAAGAAAAGCCCAAAGACAGTTATCGAGTTGGAAGCTATATTTCAGCGGTATTTTAGGAAATTAAATTTAAACTAGGAGACCTGTGCGACAAATCTCGCATGTTCATTAACCACCCGCGGGTTCTTTAAATATGCTTGTTTAAACGCACTTTTTAAACAAATTGTCCATATTTATGAAATCAGAGTGCAATTCGTCACTGCTGCGGGTAATTCTGTTTGAATATTCTTTTCAATGCACAGTTGGTTGTGTGCGCCCCATGTGTACAGGCTACCCGCTCGGCTGTAGTGCTATGCGGGCTGTACGCGGCAGTTTGCAGGGGCTATCGTCTTGTTTATTAGTTTTAAAGCACTTTATAAACAAATGAATATAATTATTTCCGTTGACTTTTCAAGAAATGCAAGATTTTTCCTGTACTATTGAGACGATTTGGAAGATATTGCTACAAACCACACCTTCTAACTTCCTCTGGTTTAGGAGCTTGAGTTTTGTGAAACATACACCTTAGCGTATTAGCCTACTTTCGATTTTTGCAAAAAATGAAAGTAGACTTATGAGATCACTACAGGGCGAAAAAAAGTGTGTCTGTCTGTGTGTGAGTCTGTGTGTGTGTGTGTGAGAGAGAGTGTGTGTACTCTGAATGTCTGTCCCCCCCCCTATCAATTCGAACACGGTGAGCGCAAATTGAACGAAATTTGGTACAAAGGTAGCACTAGCAAAGGACACCTCAGTGTCATGTTTTATATCGCCGCCATCTTGACGGAAACGTAATGGCGGCCATACAAATGTTCAAAGCTTAAATCAAATTACGACTAACCTAATCATCCGATCTCTACCAAATTTTGAAACAACATACCTTTATGGGGGGAGCATCCTTTGACCAAACCAATAGGTCATCAGCGTAATAGTTTGCGGTTGGCGGCCATCTTTGTGTGAACATCGATTGCCCCTATTAATTCGAACACGGTGAAACCAAATGGAACGAAATTTGGTACAGAGGTAGAACTAGCAAAGGGCACCGCAGTGTCATGTTTTATATCGCCGCCATCTTGACGGAAATGTAATGGCGGCCACACAAATGTTCAAAGCTTAAATCAAATTACGACTAACCTAATCATCCGATCTCTACCAAATTTTGCAACAACATACCTTTATAGAGGGAGCATCCTTTGACAAATCTAATAGGTCATTAGCCTAATAGTTTGCGGATGGCGGCCATCTTTGTGTCAAAATCGATTACCCCTATTAATTCGAACACGGTGAAACCGAATGGAATGAAATTTGGTACAGAGGTAGCACTAGCAAAGGGCACCCCAGTGTCATGTTTTATATCGCCGCCATCTTGACGGAAACGTAATGGCGGCCACCCAAATGTTCAAAGCTTAAATCAAATTACGACTAACCTAATCATCCGATCTCTACCAAATTTTGAAACAACATACCTTTATGGGGGGAGCATCCTTTGACCAAACCAATAGGTCATCAGCGTAATAGTTTGCGGATAGCGGCCATCTTTGTGTGAAAATCGATTCCCCCTATTAATTCGAACACGGTGCAACCGAATGGAACAAAATTTGGTACAGAGGTAGTACTAACAAAAGGCGCCTCAGTGTCATGTTTCATATCGCCGCCATCTTGACGGAAACGTAATGGCGGCCACACAAATTTTCAAAGCTTAACTCAAATTACGACTAACCTAATCATCCGATCTCTACCAAATTTTGCAACAACATACCTTTATGGGGGGGGGGGGAGCATCCTTTGACCAAACTAATAGGTCATCAGCGTAATAGTTTGCGGATGGCGGCCATCTTTGTGTGAAAATCGATTCCCCTATTAATTCGAACACGGTGAAACCGAATGGAATGAAATTTGGTACAGAGGTCGCACTAGCAAAGGGCACCTCAGTGTCATATTTTATATCGCCGCCATCTTGACGGAAACGTAATGGCGGCCACACAAATATTCAAAGCTTAACTCAAATTACGATTAACCTAATCATCCGATCTCTACCAAATTTTGCAACAACATACCATTATGGAGGGAGCATCCTTTGACCAAACTAATAGGTCATTAGCCTAATATTTTGCGATGGCGGCCATATTTGTGTGAAAATCGATTCCCCCTATTAATTCGAACACGGTGAAACCGAATGGAACGAAATTTGGTACAGAGGTAGCACTAGAAAAGGCCACCTCAGTGGCATGTTTTATATCACCGCCATCTTGACGGAAACGTAATCGCGGCCACCCAAATGTTAAAGGCTAAAATGTAATTACGACCAACCTAATAATCTAGTCTCTACCAAATTTTGCAACAACAAATCTTTATGTGGGAAGCATATTCTGACCAAACTGCTAGATCATCAGCCCAATAGTTTTCAGATGGTGGCCAAGTATGTGTGCAAATCGATTCCCCCTATCAATTCAAACACGGTGAAACCGAATTGAACGAAAATTGGTACAATGGTAGCACTAGCAAAAGGCACCTCAGTGTCATGTTTTATATCGCCGCCATCTTGACGGAAACGGAATGACTGCCACCCAAATGTTAAAAGCTTAAATCAATTTTCGACCATCCTAATAATTTGATCTCTACCGGATTTTGCAACAACATGCCTTTTTGTGGAAAGCATCTTATGACTGACTACAAGGTCATCAGCCCAATAGTTTGCAAATAGCGGCCATGTATGTGTGAAAATCCATTCCCCAGATCAATTCAAACACGGTGAAACCGAATTGAATGATTTTTTTTACAGAGGTAGCACTAGCAAAGGGCACCTCATATTCATGTTTAATATCCCTATAGCACGTTGTATTTCAACAAGCAACTACAACCAACATTCAATTATACTCCTTGAAAAGGACAAAGAGTTATAACAATACCCATGCATTTAGGAGAAAGTAGGCTATATGTTCTTTACTGAACATCTTGTTATATAATAAAATGCTTTTCAGTAAATTGTAATGTGTGTTATTCCCTAAACCTGAAATATTTATATGAGTTTAATAAATACACTTGGATCCAAAAACTAAAAACACTCCCACCTCAACTACGTTGTAAACGACATTCAATTACGGTAGAGAGGAATGGATAGAATGGAATAGTTAAGCTAAATGATTGCGGTAAAAGTAATTGTTGAAATTCTAAGTAGCTTTGCAAGGAAATATTTGAAGAAAAAAGAGGAGGGGGGGGGGTTAACTGTACAAAAAGTGTGTTAAATAATTCATGAAATATTTATTTCAGGTTAGGGTGTTTGGATATTTCTACTGCCTGCCTAATAAAAGTGTTGACCGACTGAAAAGCATTCTATGATAGATTACTAGGCAACATGGCTTTTAATACCTCAATAATAAGTCATTAAATTATGCAATAAAATTACTCTCTCGATATCCGAGATACCATGTTGAAGAGTTTTCCATTCTATTCTAAAAACAATGTTTCGTTATATCATCATTATCATTATTTTACATTTCCCCTGGTATGGGGTGCTACATCAAGCCCGTAGATCGGTGGTTCGAATGCCGGCACCCATCCTAAATGTGTTTTTCTCCCTCGTATTTCCACACTTCCTCAAGGCAAATACCGGGATAGTAGCTTATTTCAAGTCTTGGAGCACTCATCCCTATTCCTTTCCCTAATAATTTCAGTTGCATACACTACTACAGTCACTGGAGAAGCACAGGTTATCAGACAGTTGCAACTCACATCGAAGTATAGTCCATTGGCCCCTAAAACTGCTACCATTTTACATTAACCCCGCGGCGTAACCGTGTGCGTTAAATCATTCCATGGGGAACTCAGTAAGTCCGGAGATCGGAGATACGATACCTGGCACAAACAGTAGTTATCCTGAGTGTGTTAATTTCACATTCTTTCCAGATAAATGCCCAGATTGTTCCTCTTTTCATGTCTATCCCTGATCATACAGTCATAACAAAAAAAGGTTATCAAATATTTGTATGACACATTTACAGATCTGTTCAAATTTTCAAAACTCAAGCACTTGGTTTTATTAAATCTTCCTTCATCCGGCAGAGCATTAAAAACAAACTTTTCGTGAAGAAATGTCTTCGTATTTCCCCATTATCCATACACAAACAGATTTTACTGTTCACGGTGCTAAATGATGGAAGGATCAACGATTTAAATTATATTGTATAATGCCATTTCGAAATGAACTATGAGGAATAGTTACATTTAGGGGCAGATTACCTTGCTGTTCCTCCCTTAAAACAACAACAATAATAACTAACTAGCTGAATTTCCCTAGCAACTCCCTATTAATCATATATTGCACCAACAATGACCATAACTAGAGCCCTGCGCGGATAAACAAACCCTTGTCCGCATCCGCACGTTTGTTATCCGCATCCGCTGGCATTCCAATAATAATTTTAACTTATTACATAAATTACTAAAGCAACACATTTAAACATTTGAGGAAAAAGTCGTTCCCTACTGTCGACCAAAGTATTATGTGCACTCGAGTTTGAAGGTTGTTTGTGAAGTAACCAATAGACCTATATACAATCCAATAACATCATCATTTTCGTCGTTCTATTGCACGTTAGCTCATGTAGGTTTGGAATTTTTAATTTATATTTTAATATTTTTTTTATCGCAGTTGGAACACAAAAAGTGCACGTTTTTAATCGTGTTTCAACCATGCGTCACATTTAAGAATTATTATCTCAAAAACCCGTCATCAGATCGAATCCAAATTTTAACACAATATACATTGGAATGTTGTATAACTGGTTTATTAATTTCAAAATTGTGTGTGTGTCCAAGAAACAAAGTTGTTATCATTTTTGTAAGGTAAGTTTTTCTCGGCTCGGGGTGGTTGGAAAATGTAGTTCTTGGTTGCGTTGTAATCCTCATACATCGAAAAGTTATGCTGTATGACTGTGGAATACGTAAATTAATCCACTTATTTTATATAGGTTTGTATTTCTACGGGGAAATAACACATGTTTCACCTGCTAGCCGCTCCGAAAAAGCTGTACAGCGTTGCCGAAATGGTGCCCATACGCATCATGGCGCGTCTCGCTCGGAAGTGATGGGCTCCATCTCAGCAACGCTGTACAGCTTTTGCCGGAGCGGCTAGAAGGAGAACCATGTGTTATTTCCTCGTACAAATACAAACCGATATAAAATACGTGAATTAATTTACGTATTTCACAGTCATACAGCATAACTTTATGATGGATAACGATTACAACGCAACCAAGAACTACATTTTCCAACCACCCCGAGCCGAGAAAAAGTTATCTTACAACAATGATAACAACTTTGTTTCTTGGACACAGAAAATTGTGAAATTAATAAACCAGTTATACAACATTCCAATGTATATTGTGTTAAAATTTGGATTCGATCTGATGACGGGTTTTTGAGATAATAATTCTTAAATGTGACGCATGGTTGAAACACGCTTAAAAACGTGCTCTTTTTGTGTTCCAACTGCGATAAAAAAATATTAAAATATAAATTAAAAATCCAAACTTACATGAACGAACGTAAAATAGAACGACAAAAATGACGATGTTACTGGAATTTATGTAGGTCTATTGGTTACTTAACAAACAACCTTCAAACTAGAGTACACATAATACTTTGGTCGACAGTAGGCGATGTGCCATGTGAATGTTTAAAATGAATGTTATACAGCCAAAATTGCAACCATTTTCAGTTCAAAGTGTTAATTATGCTTAATGACATAATTTGAATGAGATTAGCATAAATCATCATCTTATAGTTGCCATGGAAAAAATATGATACGTCATAAACATCCGGGTCCTAGTAATGTTTTTCAACACGTTCGGATTGTATTCTAAAAACTATCAGCAAATTTACTCCAAACATTATCCTCAGCAGCTTATCAGCTATCCGCACAGCTATACAAACTATATTCGCATGACAAACAAGAAGTTCCGTGACGAACTAAAGAACCTACTTTTCTTAAAATTTAAGATTCATGCCAATGATTAATCTATATGGATCTATCTAGAATAATTACGAAATTAAGTTGGTAATATCGAAATTTCTAATTAGTTCGAAATACTGTATACCTGGCATAATGTAGCCTAATAGAACACTACAGTTGGCAGTCCTGGTGACTGAATATATTCTTAGTTCCATCTCTTAGGGTACAGAATACAAAATTTGGTTGAATTCCAATGGATAGCATGGACGTTACATGCAGTTCAACATTGGATCTAACAGCGCACGTAAAATCATGTTGGCAACAATGTCAGGCAAGTATTGGTCAGAAATAATCTGAAATTATATGATCTATTGTTGTGCCAAGTTTGAATAAAATCCATTAGTTAGTATAGAAGTAACATGCATTTTAAAATTGGACCTATCAGCAGGCTTAGAATCAAGTTGGCAGCACTGACGTATATCAGTTACTCCAAATTAATCTAGAATGCCAGGTACTATACGTGTGAAACGTTTAGAGCTATTGGCTTGCATACTTTCTGATATATTGATATTAGGGTAACAAAAATACAGACAGCATATATTAACAGTTGGCAGCCCTGGTTGTTCTTAAGAATAAGCATAGTCATATCTGTTATGGTACACATAGCACATACGAAATGTGGTTGAAATCCAAATTATAGTATAGAAGTTACATGTATTTAGAGTTGGAACTCTCAGCAGGCTTAGAATCATATTGGTAGCACTGACGTATATAAGTTACTCCAAATTAATATAGAATGTCAGTAAAAAGATGGCAAGAAGCTACTAAGTATATGGGAACCACGCTAGACCGCGGCCTCACCTTTGCAAAGGAAGTTAAAATGCGCGCCAACAGTGCAAAGGGCGTTATAGCGCAACTCTGGCCTCTCATTAAGGCCAGAAGTTCACTCGATGACTTTAGAAAACTCTTGGCTTATCGTACTCTTTTACGTCCAGTTATGGAGTATGCCTGTCCAGTGTGGGGCTACGCAGCACCCACACATATCAATAAATTGCAGGTTATTCAGAATAGAGCACTGCGCATGATATCAGGAGCTCCCTGATACACGCGCAATGCCCAACTTCACGCTGAATACCAACTCCCGGTCATCAGCACCCGTATTAAACAGCAGGCAGCCACACTCTACAGAACAAAAACACGAAACTCCAACCCTCTAGTGAACAGGTTGGGTGATTACCAAGCCACCGGGTGCCGACATAAAGGGCCCCGAATTCTCACTGAGTAAAACTTCCTAGCTCCTACAGCTCTAAACTACTTTTCAATCTTCTAAAACCAGCTCAAGCGAGCTCCTTCCTTTTACTTTATTTTCCATAACTTTAAATTTAAGGATTTCAAGGTGCCCCATGCTCGCTGGGTACCAGACCAGACCAGATATAGAATGTCAGGTACTATACGTGTGCATTGTTTAAAGCTGTCGGCTTGCCTACTTTCTGATATATTGGTATTATTTGGGGAAAATAAATTGAGAGCATTTATTAACAGTTGGCAGCCCTGGTGGCTATTAAGAATAAGCTCAGTTATATCTGTTTATGTACACATAGCACATATGAAATTTGGTTGAATTCCAATTGATAATGTAGAAGTTATTTGCATTTAAAAATTAGACCATTCAGCAGGATTAGAATAATTTTGGCAACACTGCCATGTATGGCCTCCTGGGAATTAAACTGAAATATACGTGTGCCAATTTTGAAATAGCTCCCATTCATACCTTCCAAGATATCCTACGCGGAGCGATTTTTCAGCAGTTGGTAGCACCGACATATTTTTCAAATACGGCATTGAGATAGTCAGGTATAGATCTATACTCCTACTAAATTTTGTTTCGATTGCTGCAGCCGTTTAGGAGTTGATAGGGGGACACACACACAGCCAGCCAGCCAGACAGACATACAGACAGGAGGACAGACACACATTTGCCCGGATCGATCTCATAAGTCTACTACTTCCTCATTTTTGCAAAATGTGAAAAGTAGGCTATCCTTGGATATCCGCATCCGCGCAGGATAACCTCAAATTTTCATTGTTGTCTTAAGCGGTTACTTTCAGTCACAGAGCCGGTGATTCTCCCTTCAAAACAAAACAGCTGAAGGTCAAAGCAGAGTTGGCAACATCTTGGATGAACCCATAAATCAAGTGGGAACTGTTATTTCGCATTACACCAGCAACCTGACAAGAACATTCCCGTTCATGTAACAGCCATCTTGAATATATTTAAAAATGGGGGAAATTTGCATTTGAACAGATCTGTAGATACATGGGGCTGATGACCAAGGTATCCCAATCCCCTAAAACGAATTATCAACAACATTTTACACAAGTAATATTTTTATACTAACTTCTCATATAAAGGAACATGATTAGTGAAAGAAAAAGTGACCGTGTCTGTAAGTTTGGTTCCATCTGTCGAGTTTCTATTCCTGGTCAGACCGCGCTTAACAATGGACGACGTGCTCTTTCGCTTGATCTCGCCGTCATCCAAGTTATGTTCTCAACTGAAGCAGGAAACAGCAAACTCCTGATTTATACTCTTCTTGTGTTCTTCTCGGAACGTCGAGCAAAAAGTTGTTCCATTGATCTGTTTCTGGAAACTGTTGCTACTGCTGCTGTAGCAGCAAGGACGTTCAATAGCCACTGGAAATTTATTAACACGAGGACAGAAGAAAGTGATACGTTCGTCATTGTGTACAGTCCGGGGTAATAAATATGCATAAAGCTGTAAATGGTCAGCATTAGTCCCAAGGTTGTAGCAACGAGAAGGATCTATTTCAGCCCAGGATGAGGAGGAGGATTACTGTTACGTACTTTCAGCACATTACTGTTTGCCACAGTGGGTGAGTGGTTATCGTGTCGGACTACCAACCCCAAGTTTGCAGGTTCGCTCCTGGCCATGGTAACTGTTTTTTTTTTTAAGGCGACAAAAATCACGAGGCTCATGTCATACGTTGTTGGCATGTTAAAGAATCCATTTGAATTCAGTAGGCCGTGTTCATAATCGCAAAATTAATGTCGGGATTTATCGCCAACACAAAAGTTCCTCCATTCTCTACTAGAAAGCACTCTAGTGTCACGAAGCTTAGATATCTAACTTCATTGAAATTCATAGCGCTCCAAGGAACAACAAAATTCGACATGTAAGCTGCCCTTTGGGCGCAAATAACATAGCTTGCACCCAAGACCATACGATATTATTATTATTATTATTATTATTAACACATTACTTACAAAGGCAAAGGAATTCCAGCGATTGTTAAATTCCTAGGTTACCCTTTTGATTTGGACCAATAACGTGTAAGGATTTGATTTAAAATCAGCCAATTATAGTACACTATTTTGATAACAAAGCACTATACCTGTTATCACTCCGCTCTTATCACACCTTACTTTTGACCACGTTGTGGTGTAGCCGCTAGCTGTCACCCTGGAGGTCCGGGTAAGATTAGATTCTGCCAAGAAATTTAGTTCTGGTCTGAGGCCTGGAACGGGGTACATACAGCCTCGTGAGGAAAAACTGTGAAGAGGTGGGTTCGATTCCCACATTAGCATCTTGTAAGTGGTTTACCATGGATTCTCACTTCTCCTCGGGGCAAATACCGGGATTGTTCTTAACTTAAGGCCATGCTACGGACGCCTCCTTTCCAATCCTCAACTGAATTACAAATACACACACTACTGCAGTCATCACAACAGAACAGGTTATTATACAAAATTCCACACTCACAAAAGTACACGGAGCTAAATGACCATGATGTCCAAGCCCCTCAGACGAAAAAAAAAGACAGTCACCTTCCTTTAGGCTACGCCAACCGTCATTTTGTTCTCTACCAACACCAACAAACGTTTATTGGTTTTGTACTCTCGTTTTTTTTATTTCTTCATAAGATTACATTGGCAAACCATTTCGTCGTTGTTTCGTTGAGAAAGAGAGCAACATAATAACATATGTATGCCTACTACCCCTTACTATTCCTGTTTCAACGGGGCCGGTGAAGAAATGCAATGAACTTCTATGGAGTGGATGGTTTTTACGGCCGAATGCTCAAGGAATTGGAAGGAAATAGCCGTAGACAATTAGAAGGTACCATCCCAGCATTTGCCTGAAGTTAAAAACGGGAAAGCACGGAAAACTATTTTATAGACAGTTTGAACCCATTCATCTACGAGCCCAATGATAGCTTGGTCCCTTGGCCTATCGCTGAGCCATAGCTAAAGTACCTGCTTCTGAGTAATGGTATTCGGAACCCCACCAGTGCAAACAGGTGCTATTTATATGGCATTGTTGCTGCACTGACTCAGTGAAGTAAGTAATGACAAAACTACCTCAATCCTCACCTTGCGTAGTAGACTACGCCTCTTGGGATTTTGGAATTCTACAATCTCTACTTAGTATAAAACAAAGTCCCAATTCTTGGATGTCACGGGTAATCTCGTGAACCACTGGATTGATTGATGCGTTTTTCACCATTCTGTAAAGGATATCTCGAGGAAGGTTTCTGTAGAAAATATTTATGATCAAAGGAAGCCAAGCAGTAGCGATTTCAGTGAAAATGTCGAAAACAAAACTGGTATCCGTGCGCTTTTTAAGCTTACGCTGGGTACACCGTTAAAAATATCAATATACTATGAGTGTAAGAATTGTTCAGCATGGAAAGTTCTACAAAAAATCCCCGAGAGCATATCTCTATCTTCAATACATCGCCCACTATAAGTGTTTTTACGTTTTAATTTCTTCCATCAATCTCCATTTAATTACTGAGGCGACAGTTTATGAGCTAGCTAGGGGCGAGCCTATCATCCCAGTTACAGCCTAGCTAGCGGGTGAGCCTATTACCCCAGATACAGCCAGCAGCAAACTGTCGTTGAGTTAAGACTTGAGAAGAGTTGTGTTTGGAGTTTCCCTGAAAGTGCAACTAGGCTTTTCTTCATTTCGCCTGTGAACTTTTCGTTCCGCAAGTTATGATTGGACGGAAGGGGGATTTGTGATTCATGCACCTCGCCATTCTCAAATTACGTCTACACACATCAAAAAAAGTTTTGCATCACCTCGGTTCCCAGATCTCCGGCATATAGACGTTGACTGTGTATATTGTATCCAAGATACAGTCCCTTTGACTGTTCATAGATGTCACTAAAACTGCTCAAAGATGTAAACAACCATGCATGAGCAGGGCCTATTAGACGGAGGGGGTACGACAGCAGATCAGTTCCAGTCATTCCACCAGGACGAAGGTACGCTGCTCATGTTGTCTGTAGTTCTACCATGCCTAGAAGGTCAATACCGCAGTTCGATCGCGTCCGCATTGTTACTTTGTGTCAAGAAGGGCTCTCAACAAGGGAAGTTTCCAGGCGTCTCAGAGTGAACCAAAGCGATGTTGTTCGGACATGGAGGAGGTACAGAGATACAGGAACTGTCGATGACAGGCCTCGCTCAGGCCGCCCAAGGGCTACTACTGTAGTGGATGACCGCTACTTACGGATTGCCGCTCGGAGGAACCCTGACAGCAATGCCACCATGTTGAATAATGCGTTTCGTTCAGCCACAGGACGTCGTGTTTCAACTCAAACTGTGCGCAATAGGCTGCATGATGCGCAACTTCACTCCCGACGTCCATGGCGAGGTCCAGCTTTGCAACCCCGACACCATGCAGCGCGGTACAGATGGGCCCAACAACATGCTGAATGGACCCCACGGAATTGGCATCACGTTCTCTTCACCGATGAGTGTCGCATATGCCTTCAACCAGACAATCGTCGGAGACGTGTTTGGAGGCACCCTGGTCAGGCTGAACGTCTTAGACACACTGTCCAGCGAGTGCAGCAAGGTGGTGGTTCCCTGATGTTTTGGGGTGGCATTATGTGGGGCCGACGTACGCCACTGGTGGTCATGGAAGGCTCCGAAACGGCTTTACGATACCTGAATGACATCCTCCGACCCATAGTGCAACCATATCGGCAGAATATTGGAGAGGCATTTGTCTTCATGGACGACAATTCTCGACCTCATCGTGCACATCTTGTGAATGCGTTCCTTCAAGATAACGACATCGCTCGACTACAGTGGCCAGCATGTTCGCCAGACATGAACCCTATCGAACATGCCTGGGATATGTTGAAAAGGGCTGTTTATGGACGTCTTGACCCACCAACCACTCTGAGAGATTTACGCCGAATTGTCGTTGAGGAGTGGGACAATTTGGACCAACAGTGTCTTGATGAACTTGTGGATAGTATGCCACGGCGAATACAGGCATGTATCAATGCAAGAGGACGTGCTACTGGGTATTAGAGGTAGTGGTGTGTACTGCAATCTGGACCACAAATGCTGAAAGTCTAGCTGTATGATGGTACAACATGCAATGTGTGGGTCTCATGAGCAATAAAACGAGCTGAAATGTTGTTTGTGTTGATCTCTATTCCCTTTGTATTTAACGGTTCCGGAACTCTTGGAACCGAGGTGATGCAAAACTTTTTTTGATGTGTGTAGAATTCGTTGCACATGCATCTCCATGATAATATAATTAATAGTCCAGCCAGTGATTTTAATCCATCGTGCCGAGACATAAAACGGATATAGGTCGTAGTTCATTGACATCGAAAAAAAAAGAGCGTTTATCACGTAATGCATTCATAACTGCTCCCGGGCCTAGCCGGGGCGGGTTGCTAGTTATTTAATAAAATAGAATTGCTGACCTACTAGGGATCGAATATCCAGAATATTTAAAACTAAATCACCAGTAAAATTAAGAAATACTGGATAAATCAACTTGCTCAAAAGCTCCCACGCTGAGCGTCTGAGACTAATTAAGGGAAACCCACATTCGTAGAGAAGGTGTCTTGGGCGCGTGCATATTAAAATGGACCAGTTATTGGGTATTGAGTCATCACAATTTATGAATTGCAAATACCTTTACCAAAGTAGTTAATAGTTGTTTTAGGTATTTACTGCTTTTATTATCTAGGAAATTGAACTTTAAATCTACAACCTACAGTATACCTCAGAGTTTAGAAATTAAAACTTACAACCTACAGTAGGACCCAAAGCTTAGAAAATAAACTTTGGAAGAAACAATTTTAAATACCTTAATTTTGGATCATGGTGAATTTTCTTTTACCTGCTTATCGAGGCTTCGTTTAGTTTGAGTCAGAAAAATGCAGATTTGCAAGATAAATAGATTTGCCAGTTTCCAGTTTGATCTGGAATATCTCAACTAGGAGCATGTAATATGGACCTTTTCATATGCACACACACACACATAGTGCGGTTATGTGTAGTGTACCCATGGTACTTGTGCTGACTGGCGTCGAACCTGATGCTCCAGAGAGAAAAAATCACGCATAGGATTTTTCGGGCTATCGAACCAAACGTCTTTGAGGGGGAAAAACCTAGTGGTAACCAAGAACCACATAATATAAGGCTATTCATGAAGTATCAGCTTAATTACAGATAGTGTACAGGAATTATAAGCAATATTGTAAAATAAAAGGTCTCCATACCACTGTAAGATACAGGATTAGAGCTAAGAAAGTACAGATTCGAGGCAAGACTGACATTTGACAAATTAACAAAGTCAATGGAGGCGTGTCAGCTGGCGCCTAGGGACTCTTTACGTCTGTAAGGGGGAACCAAGACAGAGACTAATTGTTGTGGGATCCACCGAGACATAAGGAAGAAAGAATGGAAAGGGAAGGACGCCGCATGAAATTAACTGATTACATCAAAACTAGGCATCCCAGAGAGTTGAAATCAACACCAAGATGAATAAAATCCGGAGAGAATAATTATGAGCCCAAGAAGTATGCTTATTGGAGCAGATCGAGCATTTCATGGACGGAGAACGTATAAATGTGGATGTTTGACCATTGGCGTAAGACACAGAAGGGGAATCCCGGAGGTAGCGTGCCCATGCCATCACCAAGATCAATTAATATTAATTAATTGAACGATCAAATCACAGGCACGAGATTGGAAATGGAACCTCTGTGAGAAATTGGACCAGATGAAGGCAGTTACAGCCCTGCGAACTGCAGTTTTACAGGAAAGGTTGGTCCGTGGATTTGAGAGAACTATGTTTCGAGAAGAAAGCCTTAAATAGAGCATGGAGCCATGAAGAAGTCAGTCTACTTGGAGCACTCAGGCGGGGAAGGTGCTGTCCGTCCGCTCAGAAATATAAACAAAGACCGCGCAACTACAAGTGTAAAGTATTATACAAAGTCAACATGAAGAACGTAGACCACGCAGTTATAAGTAATGTACAAGTGCGTACAGGAACATTTTGACGTGTAAGGTCTATACAAGTATTTTAGTCAGGAAAATGATCGTCAGTACTGGACTTATTGGACGAGATTACGAGTGCGTAGACGCCGTAATAATAAAATAAAAAGCCAAGTAAAGCTGATAGTTATCAAGCCGCGCAGTAAATAGTAAAGTGGTATTGAACAGTAAATTACACCGTCACATGGGTAATTTGATAAAGCGCGCAAGTCATGATCTAGTAATCAACAATGGTCACACTATATCCATTATTATAGATCATGGGATGGGAACCTGGTCACAGCTATTGTGATATTATGTCACTACAGACAAAGATGGCCTGTTTGCCATCTCTTGATGAATGCAGTACATTTGCATTTGTCTGTTGGCACAGGCTAGAGTAAAATGTGGCTTAGCACCGAGGTCTCAGTCTCACTCATGGCTGTGATTATATGGAAGCTACTGAGGTATGGGTGGTGCTTAGTAATGACATCCAGGGCACAGTCAGTGCCTATGGATGCTGTGAAAGGTTCTACTCATAGGGTTGGTACTGCTGTTCTGACTCAGTGAGGAAAGCAATGGCAAACTACCTCACTCCTTATCTTGCCTAGTACGCCTCAATATAGTGCTGCCTTGGGTTTTTGTGGGTATATACCCACATAACCTAACGGCGGTGCTTTTTTGAGGATCCAACCAGCCTTCGGGCTGACTACCTAACAGACAGATAGACAAAGACACTGAGTAGAAGTGGGAGGAACATTCACACTAGCAGCAGTTTGAACGAGGGTTAGCCAGGATCGCGGTTGATAGAGACTTCCATTGGAGTTGATGTCGGAAATCGTGTCACCTGCAGCTCTATTATTACGAAATTGTGAAGTGAATGAAACAAATCGTGTGAAAAAGTGTCTGTAATATAAATTTTAATATATGTCAGTGTTAAAAATAATAGATTGTATGGTGAAATGTAGCAGGAAGATGTGTAAATACGGTAAATTGAAAATGTGTTTTACCGAAGTGAAAAGTGTATTGTGTCCACAAAAGGAATATAACATATCCATCATGATGCATCAGTTAGCACCACGATGGTGGGTAAAATGTGGCATCATAGGAGTCGACCGCCAGAACAATGTGAGTACAAATTTCAGTGATATAATGTAGAAAGCTAGCGATACGATACGTCTAAGTCGAAAGTCATGTCAAAATAGGTATTTTGAAGTAATATTTATACGAAATTGCATTCCTCGTTATTTGATGTAGAAGCATTTGCAAATTGAGAATGATTTGGCTTACAGCTGTTTCGCGTAAGACCAAAATAAGTCTAATATTAAAGTTAAGCAGTAACTTTATAAGCAAGAAAGTCGAAGTAATGAAATATTCAGCATGTTTGCATGAAGTGATAAAAGTTGCATCAGATCCCAGGTAGTTATAAAGTAAAGATTATATGTAAGAATGATATCATAATGTGTCAGCAATTAAAGTTATACATGATAAAATGTAATAAATGTAACTGCGGTAATGTAAAGCCAGTAGTATTGCCAGTAAAACAAAGACCAATAATGGATGAGTAATGATAGAGAAAATCAGTAAACACGGCAGATAGGAGGGAAACTAGAAATGTCATATGATCAGCGGTATACCAACAGAGCTAGTATTTGTGCTGCTGATATGCGAGCAGTTTAAGAGTAAAATCAAGATGATTAAGTTAATTAATGCAAGGAACGTTTCTAGGACACTGTCAGGACCATGCGAGCTATTCTACGAAGGTTTGTATTGATGTATAGCCATGGGGCATACCATTGTATTGACGATAGCGGGTGGAGACAGACAGGTGTCTGGGCTACCATACCAGCTTCGCGAGGGCAATGGAGGATTAACGTTTGCCAAGTCAATTAGCTACTCCGTTGTAATGATTCGCACTGTGATGCGAGAATCTATTTGTACGGAAGGGTCGTGGACGCCTTACCGAGACTTCTTGCGAGAAAGTGGCAAGCAATAAGACCACTAAACCACGCCATTTAAAAGCCGTATGCAGTTCCCCAAGACTTTCGTGCCTAGTCAAACACATTCCTTTGCTATATTATGTTATTGAGCTACATTGGAGCCAATTAATGTTACCCTATCGATAGGATGTTAAATATTTGGATATCCAGTTCATATGATGAATAGTTTCGCCTTAAACTAAACACGGAATCAGAGTGAAATTGTACAATCTGGCCGGTATGTGTGAATAAGTAATGACACAGCTGGGGAAGAGGCTGGACGACGAGGGTCGTGCCAGACAGCAGGGGGTTCCTAGCGACCCAAAACCATTAAGCTATTGTATTCACTGAGGGTGGTAGTTTTATGACTGACCCTATTGTATAGTGTACTGGAGACTACGATATCATGGTCTGGCATATTAATTAAT
This sequence comes from Meconema thalassinum, assembly GCA_946902985.2. Taxonomy (NCBI): domain Eukaryota; kingdom Metazoa; phylum Arthropoda; class Insecta; order Orthoptera; family Tettigoniidae; genus Meconema; species Meconema thalassinum. Next base: position 612,170,591 of record OX336390.1, read on the forward strand.
AAGAAATTGTTTATTTTGACTGCAGAAATCAATTCTTAGCACTATAAGGATGTCATATCCATCTTTTAATTGCTGAAATCAAGTGATATTTAGCAAAGTTAGCTGTTCTGGACACTAACGGCGCTAAAAGCGACTGACACATTATTTGAAGTTTAAAACCCAGTTGAGATGCATATTTGCATACGGGTACTGCGAATTTGGATTTGATGCAAACATAACTATAAATCGACTTATATTTTGAACGGCTTAGAGACGTATAGTATCGTTATAGCGGACTAGCATTGGTTATGTAGTCTAGGAATGTACAATTGTTAGCGTTTGTGGAGAGGGCGGAGGAAGGATACAATACACAGAAATTAAAGTACATTGTTGTACAAGTAACCTATCGCAACAATGGCTAACGCATTGTTGAAACATGAAATAGAGTAAATATTCCATAAGCACTATGGAAAGTCAAGCAAATAATTACTGTAACGTAAATAATATAGAAGTGCTATTTGTGTAAAAATATTGATGTCATGTTTATTTGATTCATTTTGATTATTATTTTATTGTTTAAGAGTGTGCATAAAATATGAACATTTGTCAGATGACAGAAAATGCAAAAAAAGGAAGATTGTAGTTTTACGTGACCGTGAATCTTGTGATTATGAGCCACGGGACCTCCTTTTTATGTGGAATCCGAACCACAGGACATGGCATTTCACTTCGAAAATATCACATGCATTGACCGGGAATCGAACCCGGACCACCTTGGTGAGAGGCATACAGCAACAGAAAATGCATTCCCTTAAAGGAACAGATTTAGTGAAGTGTAGAGTAGGGTGTATTGAGACACCAGTGATAGACTCATAGACTCACAAGAAGAGATGTGGCAGTATGCCTGGTGAGGTCTGATTACAATCTCAGCTGCGGACCACAGATGATGTAGAATAGCATTCATTGTCCCTTTGCCATTACCATCTGTGTGATCTAAAGTGTATTTTGTTGTTTGTGGGGTAATTTAAATGTAATTGGATGTTGTAATTGTTGTATGATAAGCCATGATTTAAAATTAAATGTTATTTTTAGGAAGTTGTTTACCCTTTTCTTGTAGAGTACTACCTGGTAGTATTCGGACCCTGAATATGTGTTTGCACTGTGGGGAGACGCACCACACCCTAAAAGGACAGAGCCAGTCGGGATGTGAACACATGTTCTCCACATGATGTCATATGGGTACAGTATTTACGTGTCTGAACTTACAGAATAAAGGAACACAACCAACAGACGAAAGTAAACGACAAGTCACTAATTTCACCATAGAACTCTAACAAGCATTCGTAATATAGAAACATACGAACACTTAAGGGTAATCAGTTCCCGAAGTTTTGTCTTAAAACGGCACACAACACAGAACCATTCCAAGTAGCTGCCATGAGTAACAGCGGATTTCTTGAGCGACCTGACTGCTTGGCTCGCTGAGCAATATACTCTAAATAGCCGCATTGGGCGGAAGTGGACATTCATGAACGCGATTTAACATCCTGCTGCATTGCTATGAATATCAGATGAAGTCGTAATTGTTGTACTTAGGGGGTGGAACATCTGCTTCAAAATCAAGAGATGGTCTTAGGCGGCACCGACACACTCTCTTGAACAATGAGACGGGTTACAGTAGTTATTTTTGACAGGGGTAACACTCGTTTCTTATACCATATTCAGGGTCAGAATAGTTAGTCTACCTAAGGAAATCTCCAATGCTATGTAATATGAATTCCAATATATGCAAAACCAGCCTAAACAAACAAAAAAGAAATCCCTCTCAACACGACAGAAGGCGGAGGTAGATTTCACCGGCAAAAAAAAAAAAAAAAAAAAAACCAATTCACTAAATTTGCCAATTGTAGTATACCTAAACAAGATGTTCAGTAAAGAACATACAACCAACCTTCTCCTAAATGCATGAGTATTGTTATAACTCTTTGTCCTTTTCAAGGAGTATAATTGAATGTTGGTTATAGTAGCTTGTTGAAATACAACGTGCTATACGGATATTAAACATGAATATGAGGTGCCCTTTGCTAGTGCTACCTCTGTACCAAATTTCGTTCAATTCGGTTTCACCGTGATTGAATAGATAGGGGGAATCAATCTGCACACATACATGGCCGCCAACCACAAACTATTGGGCTGATGACCTTTTAGTTTGGTCAAAAGATTCTTTATACATAAAGGTATAATATTTCAAAAATTGGTAGAGATCAGATGATTAGGTTGGTCGTAATTTGATTTAAGATTTTAACATTTGGGTGGCCGCCATTAGGTTTTCGTCGAGATGGCGGCGATATAAAACATGACACTGAGGTGCCCTTTGCTAGTGCTACCTCTGTACCAAATATCATTCAATTTGGTTTCACCGTGTTTGAATTGATAGGGGGAATCGATTTGCACACATACAACGCCGCCATCTGCAAACGATTGGGCTGATGACCTTGTAATTTAGTCAAAAGACGCTCGCCATATAAATATACGTTGTTGCAAAATTTGGTAGAGATCGGATGATAAGGTTAGTCGTAATTTGAATTAATCTTTAAACATTTGGGTGTCCGCCATTACGTTTCCGTCAAGATGGCGGCGATATAACACATGACACTGAGGTGCCCTTTTTTAGTGCTACCTCTGTACCAAATTTCGTTCAAATCGGTTTCTCCGTGTTCGAATTGATAGGGGGGGGGGGGACATACATTCAGAGTACACACTCACACACACACAGACTCGCACACAATTTTTAGCCTATTTTCAATTTTGAAAAAATAGGCTTATGAGATCACCTTTTGTCCGTGTGTGTGTGCGTGTGTGTGTGTGTGTGTGTGTGTGATTCGTGTGTGTGTCCCCCCCTAATAAAATCTAAACGGTTGAAGCGATTTCAATGAAACTCGGCATGTTCATAGCACTATTCCCGGCGACCTCGACCGTGCCCTTCAAATTTTGTTACGTCTCACCAATGCAAAATGGCGGCTGTGCGAAATATTTCACTAGCATTCAATATCTCCGAAACTATTACCGATATCGCCCTGAAATTGGGTACGGTGATAAAGGGTACTACTGGAAGTTCACCTATGAGACTTTCAAAAACCTGGTGGCTACAAAACCAACATGGCGGTCAAGCGAATTTGAGAATTTTAAATAGACTTTTCTCGCGATTTAACTATCCACACGTAATGAAACTTGGTACAGCAAATGTTTACACACATTGTAATGCACTGGAGTCTAATTTAGTTCAATTGTTTACATAACTTCAAAATGGCGGCTGTGCGAATTATTTCACTGACATTGTATATCTCCGAAACTATTACAGATATCACCCTGCAATTTAGTACGGTGATATAGGGTACTGATACAAGTTTACCTATGTATATTTCATAAACTTGTAAAGTAGAAAACGAACATGGCGACCAAGCGAAGTTGAGACTTTTAAATAGACTTTTCTCACGATTTAACCATCCAAACGTAATGAAACTAGGTACAGCAAGTGTTTATACACATAGTAATGCACTGGATTCTAATTTAGTTCAATTGTTTACATAACCTCAAAATGGCGGCTGTGCGAAATATTTCACTGACATTCTATATCTCCGAAACTATTACAGATATTACCCTTCAATTTTGTACGGTGATAAATGGTACTGGTACAAGTTTATCTATGTATATTTCATAAACTTGTAAAGTAAAAAACGAACATGGCGACCAAGCGAATTTGAAATATTTTAATAGATTTTTCTCATGATTTAACTCTCTGAGCGCAGTGAAATGTGGTACAGTAAATGATTTTGCAGATTGTAATGCACTGCCATCTAATTTAAATCAATTGTTTACATAACCTCAATATGGCGGCTGTGCGAAATTTTAAAATTAAGTTTTTATTTCTTGTGTCGTAATCATGCGATCGATGTGAATGTTTGAATAATGAACCTAGGCAATAATTGTCATTGAATGGTACATAATTCTATGGCCTATACATATAACAATCCTAAATGGCGAGCTTCCGAAATATTTAGACGGTTCTCAATATCTATGAATCTTTTACAGCAACCAAACTGAATTTTTTATGTTCATAGAGACTATGAACATATGTTCACTTATAGGACTTTCATTAACCTGGTGAGCACAAATCCAACATGGCGGCGACGCGAAGTATAAATATTTAAATGGACGATTCTCACGAATTAACTATCGGAGTGCTGTGAAACGTTGCACGTTAAATGCTTATACATATGTTGATCCACTGGCATATAATTTATTTCAATTGTTTGCATAATCACAAGATGGCTGCTGTGCGTAATTTTAAAATCTCGTTTTTACTTCTTGTGTTCTAATCATGCGATTGAAGTTTGAATACCACACGTACACAATAATCTTAATGTAATAGTACAAAAATAAAAATCCAACCTGGCGACAATCTGAAATATTTAGACGGTTCTCAATATCTACGAATCTGTTACAGCAATTAAACTGAAATTTTGTATGTTGTTAGAAGAAATTAACATAAGTAGGATATATGAAAATAGGCTGTATAGTTCTTTACGGAACTACTTGTTCTCCCTGTGTTGATGTCATAAGTCTACTTTCATTTTTTGCAAAAATCGAAAGTAGGCAAAAAAAATGTTCTAAGTGTTTAACAAACGAGAAATCCCATGTTATATTTCCGAAAACATTTTGCTCTTGGCGTAAGGATGGATCATAGGCCTATCAAAAATTCGTTCAGACAAAAGTTTCAGGTAATTTTGTTTAGAGGACTACTGACATTTTAAACGGTTTTTATATTATGCCTATTAAGGGAGTTAATGTTTTTTTTGTGTCAATAATCTATTTAGCTTAATTTCATTTCTGAAGAAATAGGCATATGAGATCACCATTTGTCCGTCTGTATGCGTGTGCCTGTGTGTGTGCCCCCTCCCTAATAAAATCTAAACGGATGGAAAGATTTCAATGAAACTCGGTAAGGTCATGATAATATTTTGTCCGACATAGACAGTGGCCTTCAAATTTTATTAAATTTCACCAATCCTACACGGCGGCTGTGCGAATTATTTCACTGGCATTCTATATCTCCGAAACTATTACGGATATCACTCTGACATTTAGTACGGTGATGAAGGGCACTAGTAGAAGTTCACCTATGTGACTCTCAAAACCAGTTAGGTACAAAACGAACATGGCGGCCAAGCGAAATTGAAACATTTAAATACATTTTTCTTGCGATTTAACCATCCGAGCGCAGTGAAACATGGTGCAGCAAATGCTTACACACATTGTAATGGACTGACATCTAATTGTTTACATTACGTCAAGATGGCGGTTGTGCGAAATTTTAATATTTCGTTTTCATTTCGTGTGTCCCAATGATGCGATCCAAGTCAACGTTTAAATAATGAATCTATGCAATTTTTTATTTATTCATCGTATGGCGTATACATGAGCTGCAGATCTATATTTACACTATTTACATAGTTAATCACTTGTGGCGTACCCAGGAAAAAATCTCTTCTATCTCCGTCGAAACGGCTCAGTGGGCATTCTTGGGTGATGTGCTTAACAGTTTGCCTCTCAGCACCACAGTCGCAACAAGATGATGACTTTTTCCTCCATTTGTATAGCAGATCTGCACACACACCATGGTTAGTTCGAATCCGGTTTAGCTTGGACCATACTTTCCGAGGTTGTTCAAAGCCAGGTACCTTCTGTGTGATGCATGGCATTTCCAAAGACTCTGCTGGGGCGAATTGTCTCCATTCATTAGACCATTTCTCAGTAAGGTTGAAATTCATTGCCAGATTCCCCGCCGTGCAGATGGGTGGATATCTTGACTTCTGTCTATCTATATGTAGGTGGTGGATATCCTCATGAATGGCAGTCTTTAATTAATCTGGATCTTCTTGCATTCATTCATCAAAGCATTGCATCTGCGGAGGTGGGGTGGGGGAATATGGCTTAATACAGGCAGCCACTGAATAGGAGTTGATCTGATCGTGCCTGTGATCATTCTCATTGTGTCATTTAATTTAACATCTATTCTCTTCACATGAGGGCTGTTTATCCAGACAGGGGCACAATATTCAGCAGTAGAGTAAACCAGGCCAAGAGCTGAGCAACGTAAAGTACTGTAGTTGCACTTGCACCCCAAGTAGTACCACATAGTTTTCGAATGATGTTGTTGCGTGACTGAATCTTGGCAGCGCTCTTTCTCAAGTGTTCTTGGAACGACAGCGTTCTATCGAGTGTAACACCCATATATTTGGGGTGTCTATTGTGGCGGAGAAGGGTGTTATCGAAGTATACCTTGAGATCCCTTGAAGCCATTTGGTTGTTCAGATGAAAACAAGAAACTTCTGTTTTACTCATGCTTGGTTGGAGTCTCCATTTTCGGAAGTAGTTTCCTAAAACAGCGAGATCTTTTGTCAGCGTTTCCTCTATCTCCTCGAAGCATAGGTCGTTAGTGGCAAGTGCCCAATCATCTGCATAACCAAATTTCCTGGATTTTGTGGGGGGGGTATATCTGAAATATATAAATTGAACAGAAGTGGGGCAAGCACTGATCCTTGTGGAAGTCCATTGTTTAGTTTGCTGGATCTGCTGATTTCACTTCCCATGACTACGCCAAATGTTCTGTCACACAGCATGTTGTTTATAAGGTGAGCCAGACTCTTGCATGGAATCACTTTAAGGAGTTTACTGATAACGCCTTCTCTCCACACTGTGTGGTAAGCTGCCTTTAGGTCTTCAAATGCTACTGAAGTCTTTAGTCTTTGTTGGAATCCTGCTTCGATGAAGGTAGTTAATGACAGGACTTGATCGGCACAACTTCTTTGTGGTCTGAATCCTGTTTGTTCAATAGGGATAGTTTCGAACACTTTTGTAGCAATTCTATTCAAGATTAGTCTTTCTAGTAGTTTATAGCATGCACTGAGCAATGCTATTGGTCTGTAGCTCTCTGGTGTTTCACTAGGCTTTCCTGGTTTTAGGATTGCAATGACTTTACTCATTTTAAATAATCGTCATGTAATAGTACTTTACTCTATGGCCAACATACAAAAAATTCAACATGACGACCATCCAAAATATTAGACGGTTCTCAATATCTACTAATCAACGACAGGAATAAAATTGAAATTGTCTATGTTGATGAAGGTTATGACCATAAGTTCATTTATGGGACTTTCGATAACCTGGTGTTCTGGGTAATGGAAGTATAAAGGCTGGTCTTGTGAGACCTGGTGTTCTGGGTAACGGAACTATAAAGGCTGGTCTTGTGAGACCTGGTGTTCTGGGTAACGGAACTATAAAGGCTGGTCTTGTGAGACCTGGTGTTCTGGGTAACGGAAGTATAAAGGCTGGTCTTGTGAGACCTGGTGTTCTGGGTAACGGAACTATAAAGGCTGGTCTTGTGAGACCTGGTGTTCTGGGTAACGGAAGTATAAAGGCTGGTCTTGTGAGACCTGGTGTTCTGGGTAACGGAACTATAAAGGCTGGTCTTGTGAGACCTGGTGTTCTGGGTAACGGAACTATACAGGCTGGTCTTGTGAGACCTGGTGTTCTGGGTAACGGAACTATAAAGGCTGGTCTTGTGAGACCTGGTGTTCTGGGTAACGGAAGTATAAAGGCTGGTCTTGTGAGACCTGGTGTTCTGGGTAACGGAACTATAAAGGCTGGTCTTGTGAGACCTGGTGTTCTGGGTAACGGAACTATAAAGGCTGGTCTTGTGAGACCTGGTGTTCTGGGTAACGGAAATATAAAGGCTGGTCTTGTGAGACCTGGTGTTCTGGGTAACGGAACTATAAAGGCTGGTCTTGTGAGACCTGGTGTTCTGGGTAACGGAACTATAAAGGCTGGTCTTGTGAGACCTGGTGTTCTGGGTAACGGAACTATAAAGGCTGGTCTTGTGAGACCTGGTGTTCTGGGTAACGGAACTATAAAGGCTGGTCTTGTGAGACCTGGTGTTCTGGGTAACGGAACTATAAAGGCTGGTCTTGTGAGACCTGGTGTTCTGGGTAACGGAACTATAAAGGCTGGTCTTGTGAGACCTGGTGTTCTGGGTAACGGAACTATAAAGGCTGGTCTTGTGAGACCTGGTGTTCTGGGTAACGGAACTATAAAGGCTGGTCTTGTGAGACCTGGTGTTCTAGGTAACGAAACTATAAAGGCTGGTCTTGTGAGACCTGGTGTTCTGGGTAACGGAAGTATAAAGGCTGGTCTTGAGAGACCTGGTGTTCTGGGTAACGGAATTATAAAGGCTGGTCTTGTGAGACCTGGTGTTCTGGGTAACGGAAGTATAAAGGCTGGTCTTGTGAGACCTGGTGTTCTTGGTAACGGAAGTGTAAAGGCTGGTCTTGTGAGACCTGGTGTTCTAGGTAACGGAACTATAAAGGCTGGTCTTGTGAGACCTGGTGTTCTAGGTAACGGAAGTATAAAGGCTGGTCTTGTGAGACCTGGTGTTCTAGGTAACGGAAGTATAAAGGCTGGTCTTGTGAGACCTGGTGTTCTGGGTAACGGAAGTATAAATGCTGGTCTTGTGAGACCTGGTGTTCTGGGTAACGGAAGTATAAAGGCTGGTCTTGTGAGACCTGGTGTTCTAGGTAACGGAAGTATAAAGGCTGGTCTTGTGAGACCTGGTGTTCTAGGTAACGGAAGTATAAAGGCTGGTCTTGTGAGACCTGGTGTTCTGGGTAACGGAAGTATAAAGGCTGGTCTTGTGGGAACTGGTGTTCTGGGTAACGGAAGTATAAAGGCCAGTCTTGCGAGACCTGGTGTTCTGGGTAACGGAACTATAAAGGCTGGTCTTGTGAGACCTGGTGTTCTGGGTAACGGAACTATAAAGGCTGGTCTTGTGAGACCTGGTGTTCTGGGTAACGGAACTATACAGGCTAGTCTTGTGAGACCTGGTGTTCTGGGTTGCGAGGCCAGTTGGGTAGGCTACTCATTTACAAGGGAGATCACGGACACGGACGTGCCTATTGTAAATCAGGTGGCTACGCGTGCGGCCCTCACCAAGGGCACAGACGACAACGTCTGCATACTGACCATCACCTCAAGGTAATCGCAGTCAACCAACACTTTGCATTCAGTAATCGGATGATCAAGATTTACCTAATGAGTATTTAACTTCTCTAATTGCATTAGATAATTGTAATGTATGTATGTCTACCCCTTATTATTCCCGTTTTTCCTACGGGGTCGGGGATGAGATGCGATGGAAGTCTTTGTGGCGGATGATTTTTACGGCCGGATGCCCTTCCTGACACCAACCTCATGAGAGGAGTTAATGAGAGATGAAATGAATGATGGTGAATGAAACTGGGCAAGGATGTGGAAGGAAGTGGCCGTGGCCTGTCAGAAGGTACCGTCCCAGCATTTGCCTGGAGTTGAAAATGGGAAACTACGGAAAACCATCTCAAGGACGGCCGACGGTGGGGCTCGAACCCACGCGTCTACCGAGTCAGCAGAGAGCTTGGCCTCATGACCTAACGCAGCGCTTTAGCAAGCACAGCCACTACTATCGGTGCATTAGATAATTGTAATATTCTGGACATATTGTGTTGTAATCGTTTAGGTTTATGAGTTTACCTTTTGAGATTTCTAACGAGCCACAGTCTCAGAGAGCGCTAATGCGCTACCTCGTGCCTCGCTGGCATTGGGGGAGTGTTTGTTAGTAGGCCTATTCTACCTCGACCGTCCTGAAAATGGTTTTCATGGTTTCCCATTTTCACCACTAGGCAAATGCCAGAACGGTTCCTTTTAATAGATCTATGACCGATTTCCTTCCAAAATCCCTTCCCTGACCCATCTTGAAAATAAAATAAATGGCCATTGGCTGAATTTAGAAAATATATTTTAACAATTCTAAAGAAACAGTATTCATTTGATTGGATCACAATAGGTTACAGGCGAAGGACTCATCCAAGTAGATAACTAACTAACATTTTACGTGGAATCCATATCACATAGATTATAATTCACATCGAAAATCTCACATACTTTAGAGTGAGAAACGAACCCGACTCACTCACTTTCTCTAATACTAACTGCGTTCTCGCCTGCTGTTCCCAGCTTGTAGGATCGAATCCTGGCGCAGTCAGCTGGCATTTGAGGGTGCCTAAATGCGAGGTAGTCATGTCAGTACATTTACTGGCACGTTAAAGATTCCCTTCAAGAAAAATTCCGGAACTCCGGTGTCTCTAGAAGTTGTTGTAGTTAAAGGGGATATAAATCCTATAACAGTAGTCTATTAATATTATTTATGTTCGACCCTCACTATTATGTGTCAGAAAACGGTATCATAATGATGGTCATTATAACACTTATTTTCATTATGATACAGTTTCTCCAGCCAATCAGAGCTCGTTCATTGACCAATTAGGTAACGATACCTTCGCGCATGCGCTCAAAATCCAACATGTCGGACATAAACACAACATCGAACTATAATAAATTACCGACATGGAATACGCACCGTCGATATGTTCGCGTAAATAAACTGGCGAATATGAAACAAGAAATAGCACTGTACCTTAAAATCACCAACACTAATTTCTACACAGCGCATTCAAACGACTCCGGTGACAATATTACTGAGGGACGGCAGATGTAAACATATGGTTTGCATATGGCATTGCAAGCACACAGAGCGCATGCGTCGGTCGTTCAAAGATCTTGAAAGACAGAGAGATGTCTCGCGCTCGCTCTCCGATAACAAAATTCTTGTGGCTGACTCTCAACAGATATTTATTAATATTTATGTTAAAACATATAATAAAATTATAATTATCGTCGAACATAAACAGTCGTATGCAACTCGCCTATAATGGTAATTAAGACACTCTTATGGTAATTATAAAACTCGCATACGCTCGTTTTATAAAAAATACTCGTGTCTTAATTATAGCCATTATAGGCTCGTTGCATAATGTACTAAGCCTATAATATATTATTATATATTAACTAAGATAGATAAATACACCACAGCAGCGTAGGAACTGCGCTGTGATGAGCTGACATGCAATAAGCCAAGCAAACCCGCATGAGGAAGTGGAGATAAGACCCTCATGTAAGCGACAAGGCTAATGAATATGAGCTTTCTACTGTAACTGCTGACTTGGAGACTCTAATGCGCTATCGCTTAGAGCCATAGTCTTGTAGAAACCTACAGCACTATTTTAGGCTACAAACAGAACAACTTGGCATTTTGTATCCAGGGAGGTCTCCGAGCATAAGAATGGAAGTTGTTGTTGAATCATTTATTCCCGTGCACTTGGGTCCATGGGATTGGGGTGATAACCTGCGTTAAAGTGAATTTGTAATTTACAGAAGTAGAGGGATAATTTGGTGGTTAATGGGGTGTGTGTAAGAACGAAGTATTGAGAGAAGTAGGAAAAGAGGATATTTGCCTTTTCTGTGGGAAGGTTTTGGGTGCAGCACACCTGATCAAGGAATCCAATTAGACTGAAATGATGAGAGCAAAGTTTGTAGACAAGTCAGATATAAGCAGAATAGAAAGTGAAAATGAATATCCCATTTAATAAAATTACTAAAAAGGGAATGTAGGAAGTCAGGTCAATTAGCGAAACTTTTAAATATTATCTGGGGAATGTGGGATAGGAAAGAGACAGATGAGAAATACAACAAAGATGCATGTGAAACAAATATACGTTTACAGGAGATGGTATCCTAAACTATAAAACTTAGTTAAAGTCTAGGATAGCCTCTCTGTATCAATACAATTAGGATAAGATTAAGTTAGTACATAAATAACAGCCATTATTAGTGTCTTGATAGTCAATTATAACATTTAATACAAAGTAAATTAGTTGTAGGTTTGTGACTAATGTTTATATTTTATGTTGCGATGTATTAATCTCAACGAGAAGGATTATTGTATTAGGCTATCGGGGAATCGCTGTAAACACTGTAATAATCACATGTGTCAGGTGATGGTTGGAGTAAATAATAATCTCGTCCCAATCTCTGGTTATCCGAGATTTGGAGCGGAGGGTATTATATTCTCATCCGCTATTAGCAATTAGAACTGCGGTCCCCTCTTCTTCTACACCTCTCACTTTGAAATCGTTTAACACTGAATCTAACCATCATCTACTAGGTCTACCTCTTCTTCTCTCACCCTCGACAAGGATGCAGGATCGAATCCTGCAGGTACAGTACTGAGAGAAGAGTGTGCGAACAAAAGAACCTTAACGGAGTTCTGCAAAATAAGGAAATTTATGAGCTTAAAGCCTGAATGTCTGACGAAAAGAGAAACGAGAGAGATAATTTGACGGTTAATGGGGGTGTATAAGAACAAAGCATTGAGAGAAGTAGGAAAAGAGGACCTTTGCCTGTTTTGTTGGAAGGTTATGGGTGCAGCACACCTGATCAAGGAATGTAATGAGACTAAAAAGAAAAGAGCAAAGTTTGTAGACAACAGAATAGAAAGTGAACATGAATTTCCCACTTTTATAAAATTACTAAAATTGGAATGGAGGAAGGCAGGTAAATTAGCCAATTATTTTAAATACTGTTACGTGCCACCCCCTAGTGGCACCTTTGTTAACTGGATTACGGTGGGGGTACAAAGCACAACACCAATTACTGCTTAAAGAAATAATTAACTTTATTGTGGCCAGAAAATTACACTAATCAGCAAATACAAGCAATTAGGAGCCTTACTCCAGTTTCCTCAAGTCTCCTCCTTGAGCGCTCATGGCCCTTCCACTTGTCAACAGATCACAGAAGTTAATCCGTCCTAATGAGTACAGTGGCCTTGACAGAAACTACCTGCTCCTCTCCATTATGTTCACCGACCGCAATTACTTACGATCACTTGCTGCAGGCTATTTCGCTGTCCACAAGCTGGAGAAACAATGACACTGGATTTCGTAACTCGCACAGCACTTCGTCACCACACTTCTGTCGCACAAGATAATCGCTCGCACTAGCTCGTAAAACACAACAACAACCACTGCTTCACGGGTCACTCTTATATAGCAGGCCGATGACTCAATAAATGCTTCTAGATCCATCCAGGGTCCACGGCTTCTCGAGGTTTCCATCGCTGGTCCAGTCACGAATATTCTGGACTATCCCTTTGTCTTAGTAGCCCTGTTGCATAAGGCGCGCGCAATACAGGAGGCAGGACACAGCCCAGCCCTGGGGCAGTTGTGACTCATGCGGCGAGTGATGACACAAACTCACAGCCGTAACACCACCCCCTTCCTAAAAAGGCTGATCGTCCCGATCAATCATTGGTCCGTCTGTGTCCCTCCGTAGGCTGCCAGGCGATCTCGATGCACGATCTTCATCTTCGCCCTCGGGCTCCGCTGGATCCTGTAGACGACATCGTTGATCCGTTTCACGACTCGGTACGGGCCCTCCCAGGACTTCTGCAGTTTGGGTGACAGGCCTTTCTTCCGTAATGGGTTGAAGAGCCTGACCAGGTCGTCCTCGTGGAATCCGCCGGCACCCGTCTGCTGGTCGTATCGGGTCTTCATTCGGTCGATCTCGATCCGTAGTTTCCTCCTCGTGAACGCGTGTACGTCCTCCAGTTGGTCGACCAGTTCTTGACAATACTGGCTTACCGGGATCGGATCATTCCCAGGTCGGCCGAAGGCAAGATCGACAGGTAGACGGAGCTCCCTCCCAAACATGGCCCGGGCTGGTGTGCACCCGGTGGCTTCATGCACGGCGGCGCGGTAGGCCAGGAGAAATAGTGGAAGATGTTTGTCCCAATCCCTCTGGTGCTCGCTGACGACAATTCGGAGATGGTTCTCGATTGTGCGATTGAATCGCTCTACCATCCCGTCGGACTGAGGGTGTAGCGGCGTTGTCCTTGTCTTCCGGATTCCCAGCAGCTGGCATAGGTTCTGGAACACCTGCGACTCGAAGTTCCTCCCTTGGTCGGAGTGCAGCTCCAGGGGTACTCCGTACCGGCTGACGAATTCCTTCACCAGGGTCTCTGCAATCGTCGCGGCTTCTTGGTTAGGGAGCGCATACGCCTCCGGCCATTTGGTAAAGTAGTCGCTGACGACTAATATGTAGCGGTTCCCTGCCTCGCTTAACGGGAATGGCCCAGCAACATCGATGGCCACTCTCTCCATGGGGCCGCCCACGTTGTAGGTCTTCAGTGGACCCCGTCGTCTTCGTCCTGGGCCCTTGCTGGCTGCGCAATCGTGGCACCTCGCGCAGTGGTTCTCCACGTCTGTTCGGCATCCGATCCAGTAGAACCGCTCTCTCAGCTTCTCCAGGGTCTTCTTTATCCCTAGGTGTCCACCAGATGATCCTCCATGAACTTCCTTCAGGACTTCCTCCGTCATAGCCTTTGGAACGACGACTTGTTCCCGAGATGTCTTCCCGTCGGTGCTCTCCCAGGCGCGGCAGATGAGGCCATCCCTTACAATCAGCGAGTCCCACTGTGCCCAGTAGGACTTAAACTTTGGGCTGCAGTCACTCACAATGTTCCACCCGGGTCTGGGGACACAGGCCCTCTTCCATTCGGCTACCAATCCCAGGTCATTATCTTCTGCTTGTGCCCGCGTGGAAGATTCGCGGCTCCAGTTCCCCTGAAGTTCCACAGCAGTCCGTCGGCACTGTATCCCGGTGTTCTCCTCCCTTCGGGCACAGAAGGTGCAGTCTTCGGGGCACGGTCTTCGTGACAGGGCGTCGGCGTTAGAATGCTGTTGGCCTTTCCTGTGCTGAATCTCAAAGTTGTACTGTTGAAGCCTCTCTAACCACCGCGAGAGTTGACCCTCGGGCTGCTTGAAGTTCAGGAGCCACCGCAGGGATGCATGGTCGGTCCTGATGAGAAATTCTTGCCCGTACAGGTACTTGTGGAAGTGTTCAATGGTCTTCACGATGGCGAGCAGCTCCTTCCTGGTGACGCAGTAGTTCCTTTCTGGTTTTGACAGGGCCTTGCTGAAGTAGGCCACTACTCTCTCCTCGCCGTCCACTACTTGCGACAGGATTCCCCCTATGCCAAAGTCGCTGGCATCGGTATCGACGATGAACCTTGTTCCAGGTCTGGGGTAGGCCAGAATAGGTGCGGTGCACAGAGCCTGCTTGAGTTGTTCGAAGGCACTGTGGCATTCTGCTGTCCACGTGAAGAGTTGGTCCTTCTCAGTCAGTCGATGTAAAGGTTTGGCGATGTCGGCGAATCCTCTCACGAAGCGACGGTAATAAGTGCAGAGTCCCAGGAAGCTTCGTAGTTGGGACTTGTCCTTCGGAACTGGCCACTCCCTCACAGCTGCGGTCTTCTCTGGGTCGCGGTG
This sequence comes from Meconema thalassinum, assembly GCA_946902985.2. NCBI lineage: Eukaryota > Metazoa > Arthropoda > Insecta > Orthoptera > Tettigoniidae > Meconema > Meconema thalassinum. The sequence continues at coordinate 612,185,884 of OX336390.1, forward strand.
ATTAGCCGGAGGTTCCTTTGTGTGGGTTGCACTCTCCACTTCGGGATCACAGTGGGATTGACGATGGTCCTCGATGCTCCCGTGTCGATCAGCATGGGCCAGCTCACTCCGTTGATGACCCCGTCGACCATCAGGCTGCTATTATCCCTCCGTAACTGCGTCACACGAACTTGGACTGGCGGGGCTTGACGACTGTCACAAGCCAACCTTTGCCCCCCTAGGCTGGCTGATACTTGCTTTCCTGGGCCGCGCGGTTTCCCTACGACTGACTGTCCCGACGGAAACTCTTGGCGGCGGCGATCACCGCAGTCCTTGCTCAGGTGGCCTCTCTTACGGCAGGTCCAGCAGGTCGGTAGTCCTCTTCCGGGCCGCCTCTCCGGATGTCCTTCGGCTACGTTTTTGCTGGTGGTACCGCGACTATCGAAGAAACGGCTTAGTGCCTCCATCAATTCGTCGGCCAGGGGCTTGGTCTCGTTGGTTTTTGCTGGTTCGTCGACGTCCACTTGACGCACCCGCGCGTGCATTCTGGATGCCTGTTTTGCCGTCTCGAATTCAAGTGCGTGGCACAGCGCATCTGCCAGGGTCTTATTGCGCATGAGTCGCAGCGTCTGTTGAGTGTCCGAGTCCCGTAGCCCGTCGGTGAAAGTCTGCGTCGCTATCTGCTCCAGAAAGTCGGCTGGCGCTGTTGGGTAGGCGAGCCTTACGAGGCGTGCGATATCCATCTCGAACTCCTGCAGGGTTTCCGCGTTCTTCTGTACCCGGGTCCGGAGCTGCATCTGGTAGGCCTGCTGAAGATGGCTATCTCCATATCGGGATTCCATATGGGCGATCAGCGCAGCGTAGTCTTGGGATCCAGTCGGGATGGCCTGAAGGACGTTAAGGGCGTCGCCTCTCAGCGCTACAATGAGAGCTGTAGCCTTTTCTGTGTTGTTCCAGTTATTTATGGAACAGGCTGCCTCGAACTGACGTAAGTAGGTGCTCCACGGGACCTTTCCGTCGAAGGGTGGGGGCGTCACTCTGCTATGTCCCGTTCCTGATATTCCCGGTGTAACGGTGGGCGGGCGTTGGCGCAGCTTGGCAACTTCCTCTCGTAGAGCGTTGAATTCCTCTTTCACCCCGGTCAGTGGGCGTTGGCGCAGCTCGGGAACTTCCTTTTGTAAGGCGTTGAATTTCTCCTCCACCCCCATCAGCGGGCGTTGGCACAGCTCGGCAACTTCCACTTGTAAGGCGTTGAATTTCTCCTCCACCCCCATCAGCGGGCGTTGGCGCAGCTCGGCAACTTCCACTTGTAAGGCGTCGAACTTCTTTTCCACTGCCATGACTTCCTCACGCAGACCCAGTTCTAATTTCTTCAGGTCCTGTGTCAACTTATTCTGACCGTCTTCCATCTTCTTCTGGCCGTCCTCTATCCTCTTCAGGTCCTCCGCTAGCTTCTTCTGGCCGTCTTCTAGTTTGGCAGTTAAGTCCTCGGCTAACTTCTTCTGTCCGTCCTCCATCTTCTTCTGGCCGTCCTCCATCTTCTTCAGGTCCTCCGCTAACTTATTTTGGCTGTCCTTCAGGTCCTCTGCTAACTTCTTCTGGCCGTCTTCTAGTTTGGCAGTTAGGTTCTCGGCTAACTTCTTCTGGCCGTCATCCATCTTCTTCTGGCCGTCCTCCATCTTGTTCAGGTCCTCCGCTAACTTATTTTGACCGTCTTCCATCTTCTTCTGGCCGTCTTCTAATTTGGCAGTTAGCTCCTTGGTTAAATTCTTCTGCCCGTCCTCCATCTTGGTTTCCATACCCTTTAAATTTTCTAGCAATGCTGCCAATTTCTCCTCCATTTTAGTTGTTTGTCTTGTAAAGGGCATGCACTCACAGGAAAATTAGAGAAAATGACCTGCTCGGGTTTGTGCTTGAGTTCGTAATCCGGCTTCTGACACCAGTTGTTACGTGCCACCCCCTTGTGGCACCTTTGTTAACTGGATTACGGTGGGGGTACAAAGCACAACACCAATTACTGCTTAAAGAAATAATTAACTTTATTGTGCCCAGAAAATTACTCTAATCAGCAAATACAAGCAATTAGGAGCCTTACTCCAGTTTCCTCAAGTCTCCTCCTTGAGCGCTCATGGCCCTTCCACTTGTCAACAGATCACAGAAGTTAATCCGTCCTAATGAGTACGGTGGCCTTGACAGAAACTACCTGCTCCTCTCCATTATGTTCACCGACCGCAATTACTTACGATCACTTGCTGCAGGCTATTTCGCTGTCCACAAGCTGGAGAAACAATGTCACTGGATTTCGTAACTCGCACAGCACTTCGTCACCACACTTCTGTCGCACAAGATAATCGCTCGCACTAGCTCGTAAAACACAACAACAACCACTGCTTCACGGGTCACTCTTATATAGCAGGCCGGTGACTCAATAAATGCTTCTAGATCCATCCAGGGTCCACGGCTTCTCGAGGTTTCCATCGCTGGTCCAGTCACGAATATTCTGGACTATCCCTTTGTCTTAGTAGCCCTGTTGCATAAGGCGCGCGCAATACAGGAGGCAGGACACAGCCCAGCCCTGGGGCAGTTGTGACTCATGCGGCGAGTGATGACACAAACTCTCAGCCGTAACAATACTATCAGGGGAATGTGGGATAGGAAAGCGACAGATGAGAAACACAACAAAGATTAATGTGAAACAAGTATACGGATACAGGAGATGGTATCCTAAACTATAAAACTTAGTTCAAATCTAGGAGAGCCTCTCTGTATCAATAAAATTAGGATAAGATTAAGTTAGTACATAAATAATAGCCATTATTAGTGTCTTGATAATTATTTATAACATTTAATACAATGTAAATTAGTTGTAGGTTTATGACTTATTTTTATTTATATTTTATGTTGCGATGTATTAATCTTGACGAGAAGGATTATTGTATTAGGCTATTGGGGAATCGCTGTAAACACTGTAATAATTACGTGAGTCAGGTGATGTTTGGAATAAATAATACTCTCGTCCCAATCTCGGGTTATCCGAGATTTGGAACGGAGGGTATTCTATTCTATTCTAATTTATGATGATGATGATGAATTTTGTTGTTTTAAGGGGCCTAACATCTAGATTATCGGCCCCTGCTGAAATGAAATGGCATGAAATGAAAGGATGAAGATGAAAACAGCTCACTGGCATGTATGAAACAAAATGGTTTATATAAAACAGACAGTGAGCCCCAACAATTATGCCTTATTTGAAAAAAAATTTGTAAAAGTGGGATGGTAAAAACCAATAAAACAAATAAGGCATAGGGAACAATAAAATAGATGAACGCAATAAAAAACGTAAAACAGACTTAACCTGAATTAAAAGTCTCAAACTCACATTAAAACTTAAAAAAGTAACCACTCTCCCTCATGAACCAGATGACGAAGTCTACTGACGGCCCGTCATCACGGAGAATAAGGGACAGGGTGTTAGGCAGTTTGTGAGTCCTTCGTAGATCGGCCAGGTCCACACGCTCCAAGAGAATGTGTGTCACGGTAAGGTGGGCGCCGCAAGTACACACAGGGGGGTCTTCTATCTTTAGCAAGTGGGAGTGCGTAGCAATCCCATGGCCGATCCGGAGTCGACAGAGTATCACAGCTTCCTTCCGGAGAGATCGGAAGGAAGGAAGATTTCCACACCTTCGCTGTCTCCTTGATGCCTCTCAGTTTGTTGGGCAGAGGCATGGCACGCCACGCTTCCTCCCAATGCGACAGGATAGAATGTCACTATTCTAATTTAAAGAGGTGTGCTAATTTTTAGACTCGACGCGAGTATTCCTTCATAAGTTTATCAGAACGAAGTTAGTTTTCTGGGAATATCACACATACTGTTAATTTAAGGGCCTTAAAATGTGGTTTTCGGAGACCCTTTATAGACTCCCGAATTTTGTGTCTCATATTGAGAAGCGCAACATATGCTTTGGTCGTCCTTCTAGGATAATTTTGTATTTCGCCTATTTCAGCATGTATTTTGAGAACTTTTCCCTATATCCACCCTTCTACTGTGTGAAAAGTACGGTGAAGAGTTTTATAAATGATTGGTGTATTGACTCATGGTTACCATACCTAACTTTACGATGCACCAAGCATCCGAACACGAGTTATAGGCGTAAATAAAGTTACACAGAAAGACAGACAGACAATTCTATTGTCTACAACGTATCACCCAGATATACAAATATGGGTATATCTACCATAGTATCAAACAAAATCATCCTTACGATGAACCCGTATGTCGACCAAAAAAAAAAAAGATTAGTTAAAATGTGCTCTCAAACTAAATTCACCTAACGTGTACTTCCTGACGTCAAATAGAATTGAAAGCCTCGTAGACGAAACGCAATACATGTCACATAAGAACTTACCCTCTACGTTGGGTTAGGTCCCCATACACAGGAAGACCTCTTTCATAAATTATAAAGGCTTGTGGTGCATGAAAATTCAGGATCTTTAGCCTCAAATGGCCCTAATTCCTAAAAGCCGCAAAAAATGCTGATTCAATTCAGGAATTTTGGGAAATAATGTACCTGTTTGGAGATATAATAGACCTTCTGTACTATATGTCGCACGTGAAAATTGCATGAAAAAATTCTAGGTTACCACTTGACCCCCTTAATTGCATTGATGAATTATACAGTCTACGTTGGTTCCATGATAACCTTATAGCCATTTGCAAACTTTCACAGAAATGTTAACAAATGGAGTGACATTGCTTCTAACAGAAATAGATGTAAAGTTGGATAATGTTGTCATGGTTACCGATTTGCATTCCTTCATTAGTATTAGGTAATTTCTTTAGAAAGCTAACTATTGCAATGGGTCCCATGTTTCGACTTCCGGAAAATTTCGACATATCTTCGCGTTTCACATCCCCCAGACCCCAAAACCACCGTCAGTTCAAAAGTTTATATATAATTTATGTATGTATATATATATGTATATCAGTTTCTTGTGGATACGATAACTGCCGTGATTTTGCACCAATCACTTTGAATTTTTTACATAATATGTATCCCTATAAAATCTCGGTCGAGTTCGTTAATGGGAAAAATCGGTCGAAGGGGGTGAAAATAGGGGGCTTTTTTCGAAAAATTGAAATTTCGCTATAACTCTCTTAATACGCGAAATATCGAATCCATTCAAAGTTCATAATATGTGTCGGATAAGTGCCAACAATGTATGTCAAATAAGTTTTTTGATAGCACCAACCATTGACCAAAGGGGTGGAAAAAAGTGGGTTTTTCGGGAAACATTAATCATATCTCTCTTAATAGGCACAATATCAAAACCGTACAAAATGGACAATATTCCCCTAATAATTACCTAAAACTTTCGTCTGAAAGAATTTTTGATATGACCCACAATTACGCCAAGGGATGAGAGAAATGATTTCGGAATTATAAGAAAATGCCAAGAGCTATCAGAGGTTGCCATGGCAACACTACTAAATTGATGAGGGATGAGCCGTTGCCATGACAACGCACTTGCACGAGATCAGATTCAGTATTTCCATCTGACTAAGCCGGCCCCGTGGTGTTCGGGTAGCGCGCCTGCCTCTCACCCTGAGTCCCCGGGTTCGATCCCCGGCACCGTCAGGGATTTTAAAACTGGCGTGAGGGTTGGAACGGGGTGCACTCAGCCTCGTGAGGACAATTGAGTAGCTGTCTGACAGTGAGACAGCACCCCGATCACGAATACCAATATTAACGGCCGAGGGGACCCGACGCGCTGATCACGCGTCACCCCAATATCTGCAGGCCAAATGGCTGGGCAGCGGTCGCTTGGTCGGCCTTAGCCCGTCATGGGCTGGTTGGTGCCAGGGGTTGACTTTGACATCTGACTAAGAGGGAAGCGGGTTCGGTGACGTAACTGGTAGCATGCAGAATGTCTATGCCCAAGGTCGCGGTTTCAAAGCCGGCCGAAGTCGTCGGATTTTCTAAGAGCGCTAAAAATCCCTCAGTATGCTTTCCTTTGGAGGGGAAGTTCCAACGTCCGTTACGAGTTGCAGGTAGGGGTGGCATCTAGTAGCCAAGTTCACAGCTAGGTGTCATTGACGGTAGTACCTGGTAGCAACATTAGGAACTACTGCTTGAAATTGACCGTCTGCAGTCCTTACCTGAATTACAGACTAATACATCCATTACAATTCACACCGTTTATCAGACAGATTCTACACTCACCCAAAGTACACGGGGTTAGATGACCACGTTGTCGCAGCCCCTAAACTGAGGAACCAACCAGAGGTAGATTTCATTAGAAAGCTAACTATTGCAATGGGTAGGCTACCATGTTTCGACTTCCGGAAAATTTCGACATATCTTCGCGTTTCACATCCCCTAGACCCCAAAACCACCGTCAGTTCAAAAGTATATATATCAGTTTCTTGTGGACACGATAACTGCCGTAATTTTTCACCAATCACTTTTTACCAAATATGTATACCTATAATATCTCGTTCGAGTTCGTTACTGGGCTAAACCGGTAGAAGGGGGTGAAAATGGGGGGCTTTTTTTTCGAAAAAGTGAAATATTGCTATAACTCTCTTAATACATGAAATATCGAATCCGTTCAACGTTCATACTATGTGTCGGATAAAGCCCAAAAATTTATGTTTGAAGAGTTTTTTTATATCACCAACCATTGACCAAAGGGGTGGGAAAAGTTGGATTTTCGGGAAACATTAATCATATCTCTCTTAATAGGCACAATATCAAAACCGTACGAAATGGACAATATTCCCCTAATAATTACCTAAAACTTTTGTCTGAAAGAATTTTTGATATGGCTCACCATTATGCCAAGGGATGAGAAAAATGATTTCGGAATTATAAGAAAATGCCAAGAGCTATCAGAGGTTGACATGGCAACACTACTAAATTGATGAGGGATGAGCCATCAGACGTTGCCATGACAACGCACTTGCACGAGATCAGATTCAGTATTTTCATCTAAGTGGGAAGCGGCTTCGGTGACGTAACTAGTAGCATGCAGAATGTCTATGCCCAAGGTCGCGGTTTCAAAGCCGGCCGAAGTCGTCGGATTTTCTAAGAGAGCTAAAATCCCTCAGTATGCTTTCCTTTGGAGGGGAAGTTCCAACGTTCGTTGCGAGTTGCTGGTTAGGGTGGCATCTAGTAGCCAAGTTCACAGCTAGGTGTCGTTGACGGTAGTACCTGGTAGCAACATTAGGAACTACTGCTTGAAATTGACCGTCTGCAGTCCTTACCTGAATTAAGACTACTACAGCCATTACAATTCACACCGTTTATCGGACAGATTCTACACTCACCCAAAGTACACGGTGTCAGATGACCGCGTTGTCGCAGCCCCTAAACTGAGGAACCAACCAGAGGTAGATTTCATTAGAGAGCTAACTATTGCAATGGGTACCATGTTTCGACTTCCGGAAAATTTCGACATATCTTCGCGTTTCACATCCCCCAGACCCCAAAACCACCGTCAGTTCAAAAGTTTATATATAATTTATGTATGTATATGTATATATATATATATATATGCATATCAGTTTCTTGTGGACACAATAACTGCCGTAATTTTGCACCAATCACTTTGAATATTTTACCGAATATGTATACCTATAAAATCTCGGTCAAGTTCGTTAATGGGCTAAATCGGTCGAAGGGGGTGAAAATGGGGGGCTTTTTTTTTGAAAAAGTGAAATATTGCTATAACTCTCTTAATATGTGAAATATCGATTCCGTTCAACGTTCATACTATGTGTCGGATAAAGCCCAAAAATTTATGTTTGAAGAGCTTTTTTTTTTATAGCACCAACCATTGACCAAAGGGGTGGGAAAAAGTGGGTTTTTCGGGAAACATTAATCATATCTCTCTTAATAGGCACAATCTCGAAACCGTACAAAATGGACAATATTCCCCTAATAATTACCTAAAATTTTGTCTTAAAGAATTTTTGATATGACCCACCATTATGCCAAGGGATGAGAAAAATGATTTCGGAATTATAAGAAAATGCCAAGAGCTATCAGTGCTTGCCATGGCAACTCTACTAAATTGATGAGGGATGAGCCATCAGACGTTGCCAAGATAACGCACTTGCACGAGATCATATTCAGAATTCCATCTGACTAAGTGTGAAGCGGCTTCGGTGACGTAACTGGTAACAAGCATGCTGAATGTCTATGCCCAAGGTCGCGAGTTCAAAGCCGGCCGAAGTCGTCGGATTTTCTAAGAGCGCTAAAAATCCCTCAGTATGCTTTCCTTTGGAGGGGAAATTCCAACGTTCGTTGCGAGTTGCTGGCTGCGGTGGCATCTAGTAGCCAAGTTCACAGCTAGGTGTCGTTGACGGTAGTACCTGGTAGCAACATTAGGAACTACTGCTTGAAATTGACCGTCTGCAGTCCTTACCTGAATTACAGACTAATACAGCCATCCCTAAGTACACGGGGTCACATGACCGCGTTGTCGCAGCCCCTAAACTGAGGAACCAACCAAAATCTCTGCGGGAGATATAATTTTGCGTGAAGAAGTAACAGACCGTTACATAGTTACACATCAGTGTCGAAACCTAGCATAAGGACTGTGTGACCACAAGTATAAAAATGGACCCCAAATGACAAGAAGGTTACCGTTCCCATAAGACAATAAAATGTTTAAAATAAGCATAAAATGACGAAAAACAAAGTTAATTAAGCTCCAATTATAAAATACCTTCTCGCAATAAATGAGGTCTGATCCTTCTACGAAAACCTGCATATTCTGCCTATTTTCGCCTATCCCCAAGTTTGTCCGGTGAAATCTACCTCCGCCTTCCGGCGTGCCGAGAGGACTTTTGTTAAATTCAATTAGTTTTCCGGGAATATTTCAGAAACTGTTGGATTTACAGCCTTATAATTTAGTTTTCGAGGACCCTTTAGGGCCCCCGAGTTTTGTTTCTGGCACCGAGGGGCTTTGTCTCGTCGTTGTACGCCATAATATAATACTACTACTACTACTACTACTACTACTAATAATAATAATAATAATAATAATAATAACCTGCCATACCACACCCGCAGGTGTATATCGCGTGAAAAAATCTAGAGTACCCCTTGACCCCCTTAAGCGTATTATACGTATTGATGAATTTTACAGCTTATTTGGTTCTGTGATAACCTTCTAGCCGTTTGCAAACTTTCACTCTAATGTAATTAATGGAATTGCATTGCGTCTTACAGCAATAGATGGACCTCTGAGAATCTGTTGCATTGGTTACTGGCTTGCATTCGTTCATTAGTTTATTAAATGAAATTAGTTTTCTGGGAATATCTCAAAACATGGTTGGTTTTAGGGCCCTAAAATGTGTTTTTCCACGAGTTTTGTCTCTCACATGAGGTGCTAAAAATGAGCTTTTTCTCGTCCTTCTACGCCTATTTCAGCATGTATTTTAAGGGCGTATGCCTCCTTTTATGAGAGGTACGGAGAAGAGTTACATCAATGATTAGTGTCGTGCCTCTGATGGATATCTGTACCAAATTTTACGTTGATACACCCAGCCGTTCTCGAGTTATAAGGGAACAAATTTGTCCACAGACAAACAGACAGACAGACAAAAAATTATTTTCGCGCGCATCCATCATAAAACAGTCTGAAACGCGTCAATAACTCAAATTTCCGTAGAAATTCAGAGAAAAACACACACATTTTCATTTTTCTATATAGAGAGATCTACTGCACCGCTCGGTGTTGACCGTGTTTTATTGCACAGATTTTGGTTTTACTCGCTAACCGTTGGAGATATACGAAAAGTGATAAGGACCTTTCGGATAGAAAATTAAATGTTAAAGCTCATGTATACCATCAAAAGTTTGCTATTTGTTAGCGTTCTCTTTTTATTTGAAAAGGAAATATGAAATTTTGAAACCAAAGGGTGTAGTGACGTCACAAATGTCGGTTTTACTCGCTAACTGTTGGAGATACACGAAAAGTGATAAGGACCTTTCGGATAGGAAATTAAATTTCAAAGCTCGCATTTGCCATCAAAAGTTTGCTATTTCCTACCGTTCTCTTTTTATTTGATATGGAAATATGAAATTTTGAAATCAAAGGGTCTAGTGACGTCACTAAAATGGTCGCCATTTTTTAATAGTGCAAAATTTCGAAATCAAAAGTATCCTATTGTAACCGATATCGCATGGTTTTGAGAGCTCTGGCAACGTCGCATAGCAGGAGGAAGAAAGCAAGTGGAAGTAACCTGAGGTTGATGTTTTTACGTCATGGACATAGTCGACAGCATGACTAGGCGAAGGTTCCAGAAGCGTAGACGGCGCTGATGATCTCCAGGAAAAGTCAAGGTGGGAAGGTCACGCCGGAGAAGCGGGTCACTTTATTTTGCATCGCCGTACAACGAAGTTCACTTTCTTTCCTATCACCGTACAACGAAGTTCACTTTCTTTTGTGTCGCCGTACGCCGAAGTTCATCTTAATTTTTGTGTCGCCGCACGGTGAAGTCCCAAACAAGTGTGTAGTAGCAGTCGTACCGTGGCAGCTTGGAACCAGTGCGGTATTCCGACATTTTTTGGGAAATAGCTGAAAGGCTCAGTATTATTTCTTGCGTGGACAGCTCTGTATTAACGAATACTAAAGCCGAATGTGGCGAGGTGATATTATAACGCAGATCATAATGCATTATGTTGTGGGACACTAGTCATTAGTACGACGAAGTGTGAGCAGACACACGTGGTGTCTCAAGCTTATACTAGGTACGGGACTGCATGGGCCGGGCGCGATATAATTGACGCCCAGAACATATGAACGAAGCGATGTGCTTTTGTTTGACGAGCAGACAAATGAGTATCCAGGGTCAGTGAACTATGAGAGATAAACTGAGTGTAGTCCAAATATAGAGCGACATTCAAGGCCAAGGACGGACGTAATCTCTTATGAGTGCAGGCTGGTGTAGATGCGTACGATATAACCTGTGCCGTTATAGCGTTATTATCACGGCCATAAGTTGATATTACTTGGCATATTCGACATAAAGATTGCAGCGATGTATTGGACGGACATAAAGGCTATCAGTACAGACCAGTGCGAGTTTTGTGTCAAGAACTTTACGAGCGAAGAGATGACCAGCTAAGTCTAGAAATGTGGAAGATGTTATGATGACGTGGAAACGAAGGCGAGCCAGGACCATGGACACCCCGAGGGTCGCGAGCTGGATCCAGGACGAGAGGGGAGGATGTTCAATGGGAAGAACGTGGACCCCAAACCCCCAGGAAACGTGTCAGCGGGACCAAGACTGAGGTGGTCGAAAGGTACTGAAAACCATGTTAATTCTTAAGTAGTGGTTAATGGGTAGTGGTTTCTAAGATTTGGACAGATGGGCTTAAATCGAAATAGAAGTTAATCAAAAAGATAAAATGCGATAAAATGACAAGATTATTAGGATAGTAAATTTTAAGTTTTCTTTTGAGAGATTAATGCAGTCATATTTAGGGTTTAAAATAAAATATATGGATGCTTTAAAATATAATCTGAGTACAGGGATCTTTCAGCGTGTTACGTCGCTGTGTTCTTTGAATTGGTGCAACCTGGATGATAATTTATGGTTTGAACAGGCTTAAATTACAGGGGATTCATTTACACTTAAGGGACCACTTTTTGTGCGCACATCATGATATTTATACTAAACACTCACACGTCACTGAGGTTTCCCTTTACATGCTACCATGAGGAGATGCGTTTGGTAGGTAACTGATACAAGGTTGTGTAAGTAATGAAACTGCATTGATAAAATAGCAGGGTTGCCTAATACGAAGTTATGATGAAACTAAAGGTTCTCGCTATAGCGAGGTGAATAAAATAAATGATTATAATTAATGTTACGTGATAGGTTCAAGTATATGAAATTTTGAGGCAATTGTCAGTTGAAAATAATACAGATAGACAAAGGCCATCTACTTAAATGTTTATGGTGTATTTATAAATATGTGAAGAGCATGCAGTGATTAACAAATAAATAAATAAATATCTGGAATCATAAAGATGTTACAATGTAAAGTAATAAATGTAAAAGCCAACAACCAGTCATTTTTCTGAGTGAGGCACAGCTGAACGAAAACCAGTGAAAATAATAATGAAAGTATTTAATCCATGAATAAAAGGTCTGAAAATAAATTCTTTAACGCCAGTGACATCCATATATAAAAATTTTTTTTTTTTCTATTTTGGTGATTACAACATTTAGTTAGAAGGAGATCGAATGAGGCAACAATTTTTTTTCTTTGAATATTTTCTCAGATTTATGCACCTGCTCATTTATGGACTATTCAACGGAGAGGTGACATAGCATTTTGAAGAAATGGTTGTAATACTAGGGTGATATAGCTCTGATCTCCGTAAGTTATTTTGTATCCAAAGATTAGGACCCCCGGAGATTTTTGTCCTCGTTAATTTGAATTTTGCTTCTGCGTCATTTATTTATTTGCACATCAAGAGTAATTTTGAGAAGTCTCCGAGCGAAGGTAGGCTTCTGTGTTTGATTTTATGTGTTTAGTGGTGTGGTTCTGTAATAAATGGTGGATGAGTTTTATTTTAACAGCGGAGTTTGTCATTCTTGTTCGTTGTCATACTTGTGTGTCCACCGGATCAATTTTGAGATTTTACCCCAGTTGTACCCATCATTATAAAGACCCCGGGATTGCTTGAATCTCGTTCCCGACATAGTTTTTTTAAGGCCAAAATTGATTCGGACATTCAAGATTTTTTTTTTTTTCTTTTCGAGTTGTACCGAATTCTGGGTGAGGGTTGACGTGTGTGTCGGGCCACCAAATCCAAAGCCAGATTATCGGGCACACTATATGTAAACCTGGTAAATCAGCTACATCCATGCAAAATTTCATTTAAATCGGACCAGTGGTTCTTGCGTTATTGAGTAACAGACAGACACACACCATCTCATTTTTATATATTAGTATGATGTTCAGCCAATGAATTAGTCTTAATTGCATTTTCCTATAAGAGACTGTCAGTAAAATGATGTTTTAGATTTTCCACTAAAAGAAGAGCCCTGCCAATGAAAAATGTAAAACGTTTTGTTTTGATTATTTTATCATACTTTTAGTGTGAATTCAGGGCCGAGAATTTGCTGTCTTTTTTTTTTTTTTTTTGCTAATGATCCTCTCTTGAACTATTCAGTGACTCGTGGGCCATGGATTGAAATCACCTGATTTAGAGGGTACATTCCAGAGTCAATGAGAAAAGAGAAATCAGACCCAGATCAGGTATCCCTAGGACTCCCCAATTATGAGAATTTTCAGACGCAATTCCTGATAGGAAAATATGTGCGTTTGCAGGAGAGAAATCATTCGTAACAGATGTCAGCAGTTGGTCTATAGAATGATTTTGAATAAAGAAAAACCTTTAATTGATTCTAATAATTTGCACACCTCTGTGGATTAAGATTGGGAAGGAGGCGGCCATGATCCTCCCGGCATCTGCCTAGAGTCTTAGTGTAAACTCACGAGCAACCACCTCTAGGATGACTGAAGTGGTTTTGCAGTGCTGAATCACGAGACTGGGTGTATCCCGTTCTAGTCCTGAAATCAGAGCCGGGAATAGAACCCAGAACTCATGGGTGACAGCTAGCTACTACTGTCGACCAAAATATTATGTGCACTCGAGTTTGAAGGTTGTTTCTGAAGTAACCAATAGACCTACATAAAATCCAATAACATCATCATTTTCGTCGTTCTATTTTACGTTAGTTCGTGTAGATTTGGAATTATTAATTTATATTTTTATTATCTTAATCGCAGTTGGAACACAAAAGTGCCCGTTCATAAGAGTGTTTCAACCATGCGCCACATTTAAGAATTAATATATCAAAAACCCGACATCAGATCGAATCCAAATTTTAACACAATATACATTGGAATGTTTTAGAACTGGTTTATTAATTTCAAAATTTTGTGTGTTCAGAAAACAAAGTTGTTATCATGTTTGTAAGGTAACGTTTACTCGGATCGGGGTGGTTGGAAAATGTAGTTCTTGGTCGCATTGTAAACCTATACATCAAAAGGGCTGTATGACTGTGAAATACGTAAATTATTCACTTATTTTATATCGGTTTGTATCTGTACGGGAAAATAAGACATGGTTCAGCACCTAGCCGATACGGGGACCCCCCAGGGGCTCACATCTTGTGGGCGTGGGTTGGCGACCACGGGGCCCCAGCTGAGTCCGGCATTGCTTCCACTTACTTGTGCCGGGACCCTCTCTGTCTTCTTTCCTGTAGACCTCACTTGGTCAACTCTTGTTCTCTTCTGACCCCGACGGTATTAGGGTATCCGAGGCCTAGGGAGTCTCTTCCTTTCCCGCCTTAATTGGCCCTTGTCTCATCTTTTCTGATACCCTCCTTCTGCAAGGGGTCAGCCTTCTTTTTCTCTTCCTTTTACCTCCTGCCTTGTGCTCTAGGCCCTTAAGGAGGCAGGGTGTATGTAGCCCCACCACTTCTGGTGCACCCTAGATAATGCTACACCCTCAGGGGCTCACGGCTGGTGAGTTCGGGGAGTTGGCGACCCCGAGGGATTCCTGAGCTGGGTCCGTTTTCCCCATTTGTCCCTTACCTTTGGGGCGGACCCTCTCCTCTTTCACTTTCCTATATGCCTTTCCTGGCTCACCTTCCTTCCAAGTCCCTCAATCCGCCTTCTTCGAGGGTTGAGGGCATTTCTTTTCCTTCTGTCCTTTTATTTGCCTTATTCTCCTTTAGTTTTCCTTTTCTTCTTCTAGTATGTAGGTTAGTAGTTAGTTTTAATTTTTAAGTTCGCTTTTCATTTTCATCTTCACGATCACCCAAACCATCAGGGGCCGATAACCTAGATGTTAGGCCCCTTAAAACAACAATTATCATCATCATTATCGATACGGGGAAAGCTGTACAGCGTTGCCGAGATAGAGCCCTTCACTTCCGAGCGAGGTGACGCGTGATGGGCTCCATCTCCGTAACACTGTGTTATTAATTGATTTAGACAACCCACGCCAGATGAAATTTTAAGAACTGAATTTATGTCAAAAATAGGTTATGTATTAATTTAATTTCTAGGTTATTTTTTTTAGAAACCTTTCCCTTAATTTATCTTGTTTACCATCAACCCCTTAATATTGGGGATTTAGCCGAGTCTCCCCTGATTGATATGAACTGCGATAATACATCGTTGGTTGGTTCCTTAGTTGAGGGGCTGCGACAACGCGGTATTGTAGCCGCGTGTACTTTGGGTGTGTGTAGAATCTGTCTGATAACCGGTGTTAATTGTGATGGCTGTATTAGTGTGTGTTATCCGTGATTTAGGTAGAAGGACTGCAGGCGATCAATTTTTCAAGTAGTTCATACTTTTGCTACCAAATGCTACCGTCCACGGACTTGGCAACTAGACGCCATCGCAGCCAGCACCTGGCGGTGGACCTTGAAGCTAATATAGCGTTATCAAACTAACCTACACATTTTCGCTTC
The DNA here is from genome assembly GCA_946902985.2 of Meconema thalassinum. Taxonomy (NCBI): domain Eukaryota; kingdom Metazoa; phylum Arthropoda; class Insecta; order Orthoptera; family Tettigoniidae; genus Meconema; species Meconema thalassinum. The sequence goes on from OX336390.1 coordinate 612,201,374, forward strand.
CACAATTGTAGTTTATGGAAGGTACTTTTTCATGCCGTAAATCTGTGATATGGGACTGCCGGCTTTACTTCCCCTCCGAAGGAAGGCATAATGAGGGATTTTTTTACGCTCTTAAAAAATCCGACGACTTCGGCCGGGTTTCAACCCACGATTTTGGGCATAGAAGCTCAGCATGCTTCCAACTACGCCGCCCATTAATACATCACCCAATTCATAATACACACGGGTATTTTCAGTTAATTAATTTCCCTTCCCATATACTAAGAGGCATATTCAAGACGCTAAATGTTATGGGGTTTTAATACCTCAAACAGACCAATATTCAAATGCTACAAAAAATTGGTTTCGTAAATTGGTTCTATAGCTTTTGATCAATTTAAAAAAGATACTGAAAATAGTTCACGTTTCTCCGCTAAACTGAGAACCATCGAATCATGATGGGTATATTATTATAATTATTATTATTATACGTATTTCAGAGTCTCCGTGGCTTAGGCAGCAGCACGACGGCCCCTCACCGCTGGGTCCGTGGTTCAAATCCCGGTCACTCCATGTGAGATTTATGCTGGACAAAGCGGAGGCAGACAAGTTTTTCTCCGAGTACTCCAGTTTTCCCTGTCACAATTTCATTCCCGCAACACTCAGCCTCGTTAGGCATAACTGAGCACAGGCAGGTTTGATTCCCATCTCAACCATCCTAGAAGTTGATTTCCGTGGTTTTCCATTAATACTACGGCAAATGGAGGGATAGATCCTTACTTAAGACCACGGCCAACTCCACCCAAATCCTTGCCTCTATTATATACACCACAATAACACAGGTTATCAGATACATTATTTTTATATATATATATATGTATACACATACACACTTAAGTACACGGGACTGAAATGATCACGATGTCCAAGTTCCTAAATAAATGCAACAACAACAACAACAAATGAAAGATATGCTATCCACATTCTTAGAGAATGATATCCTCGTGTTATTATTGCTGCTGTTAATTCAATTTAGGTCATCTGACCCATGTATTTAGGAGTGTGCTTAATTTATCTGATAACCTGTGTGTTTAGCTTGACTGTCTTAGTGCTTCAAGGAACAACGAAATTCAACATGGAAGCTGTCCTCTGGGTGGCAAATAACAAAGCTTGCACCCGGCACACGAGGCCATACGTTATTATTATTATTATTATCTGTAATTATTAGGGTTGGGAATGGGGTAGGGGCCTCGGGAATGCAATAAAGTACTATCCCAACATTTGTCTGCAGAGAGAGTGGAAACACCAGGGGCAAAACCACACTTAGGATAGCCACCATTAGCGCAGGGATTCGAACCTCCGATCTCCGGACTTGCTGCAGCTAACGCGCACAATTACGCCGTGAGGTGGCATCCTCTTGAGGGATGAACCAACTACTTCTAAGTAGTAACCACACGCACACGAACTTGGTTCTCAAGGTCAAGTGGACTAGGTCAACGATGAGAGATGTAGCGTGCGTCCTCTCTCAGATCGCGTGTGGCTCGCCTTGATCATAGGCCGCCCATTGTGCACCATGCTCTTGACGCGCCGCGCCGGCTTCAGTTTCTACAGTTTTACTCGTGTTTTTGTTTTTGTTTTTTAGCGTATGGCTTTTAGTGCCGGGAGTGTCCGAGGACATGCTCGGCTCACCAGAGTTTCTACAGTTTAATACTTTTGGTAACCGTAGGCCTACTACATATCACATGACTGTGATGAAAACTATTAAACGTGCCTAATTCACAGAACTTGGATATCAATTAAAAACAGGGAAATTCGCAGCGCAATGATTGACTCTCCGTTGTTTAGAGAAGTTTGTAGTACAGGTATCACTTAATTTCTCACTACAGTACACATGTAAGACGAAAAGATCACCAACTGGACCTAATGTTTTAAGGAAAATAATAGCTCACTTACATTGCATCAGAATCAGTAATCAGTCCCGCGTGAAAACTTGAGCAATAATTCAGTTGCAACGTGTCCCATGGCATAGCCGTGCTCCTTAAGTAATGCACCACGGCATCGAGGGCATCTGCAGCAAGATCGTAGGTTCGAATCCCGGCACTGACAATGGCTATTCTGAGCGTGGTTCTTCCCCGGGCTTTTCCACGTTCCCTCCAGGCTAATGCCGGGATAGTACCATACTTCCTGTCCGTATAATACATTAAGAAACACTAGTACAGTCATCATAGGAATACTGGTTATCAGACAAGTTCAACACATACAGAAGTACGCGGGGCTGATGATCAAGATGTCCCAAGTTCTCCAAATGAATCAACAACAACGCAGTTAGGACCCTCTGAAATAACAGACTGTGAACGACTGCGCGCACTGCTTGTATGGAACTTCCTCCGCTTGGTTCCCGAGCGCTAAGAATTGCACAGTAGAGTGCCAACCGCAGCTTCAGTGGCGTAGTTGGTAGTATGCTGAACTTCTATGCCCTAGATCGCGAGTTCAAACCCGGTTGAAGTCATCGTATGTTTTAAGAGCGTTAAAATCCCTCAGTATTCCTTCCTTCGGAGGGGAAGTAAAGCTGGCTGGCCCATGTCAGAGATTTAAGACATGTAAAAGAACCTTCCACTGTGAAGCTAAATTTGTTGGTTAGATTTAATTAACGCTCTATTAAGTTCCAACGATCGCCACCAGGTGCCGGATCTGGTGGCCAAGTTCACAGCTAGGTATCAATGAGGGTAGCGTTTGGTAACAAAAGTAGGAACTACTTGAAATTGATCGTCTGCGGTCCCCACCTGAACTACAGATAACACACACTAATACAACCATCACAATTAACACCGGTTATCAGACAAAATCTACACACACCCAAAGTACACGGGGCTACATGACTGCGTTGTCGTAGTATCTAAACTGAGGAACCAACCAACCAGAGTGTCAACCAGGAAACAAACCTGGGGCTTTCATTGGATTACTAGTCTTTATTCCGTTGGTCTATTATCCTTCTCTAAGTGTCGCGTTGTTGTTGTTAATACATTTTGTGTGTTTATTTCTGAAAACACTTTGAATTCTTAACTTCTACCATAGCGTAGGGAAGAGATGTCCATAAAGCACACCGGGCGTGCTGTCACTCTGGCTCCACGCCGGCGTGTGTCTGGCGCGAACAGCCTTGCAGCGATGGTGGGGGAAGACTACCGCATATGTATGTCACTCTCGCTCGCTTTCCCGTCTCACTCCCTCCCATACTGCCTTCACTGTGTAGTGGTTGATCGGTCGAACGTCAAACAGTCGCGGTGCGGTATTACTTATCTTGTGGGGGCGTAGTGGCGCAGCGGTCAAGCTGTTGGCCTCTCACCAAGGTGGACTGGGTTCGATTCCCGGTCAATGCATGTCTGATTTTCGAAGTGAAATGCCATGTCCTGTGGTTGAGATTCCACGTAAAAGGAGGTCATGAGATTAACACTCACGTAAAACTACAAACTTTACTTATCTTGCATGCTGTAGGTGTCACTTGACATTATTTGATCGCGGATCGTGACGTTTGACTATCGCTAGCGCTGAAAAGAAAAGGAGGGGTGGAAGTGAAACTTGTTTTAAGATAGAGTGGGAACAATTGGTTTTCATCTCGCACAACAGAAACGCGATGTGAGTCATATGGCAATGCGTTATTCGCTTGAGAAAGCATCATGACCGCGTTGTCGCAGCCCTTAAACTAAGGAACCAACCAACGAACATAGTTGTCCTATGATAGTCTACTCTTCTCCGGCTCCAATTGAGAAAGTAGTCCAATTATCTGTCGATCAGTGGTATTGTGAGTCGTCCGTTTCTTTTAGTTTTTGACATTAGCTCTAGGAGACACGTGAATAACGCGTTACGTATATTTCAAGAGCAGATGACCTCGCTCTTATGCCTCTTAAAACAACAACAATAACTAACTACGAATATTTCACACGAAATAAATCGAAGGCGAATTTTCTAACTCGTTGTTGTTGTTGATTCAATTAGCGGCTTTGCGACATCGTGGTCATGTAGCCCAGTGTACTTGGGTGTGTGTGGAATTTGTCTGATTACCTGTATTATTGTGATGGCAGTATTTGCGCGTGTATGTTTTGTAATTCAGATGAGGACTGGGAAGGAGGCGACCGTGGCCTTTATTTATGGACCATTCTGGCAGTGGGGAAACCATAGAATACCACTTCCTGGATGGCTGACTTGGGAATCGAACCCACCTATGCTCAGTTTTGCCTCACGATGCTGAGTGTACCCCGTTCCAGCCCTCAGACCAGAATTAAATTTCTTGGCAGAGCCACGAATCAACCCGGACTTTCTAACAAGTGAATTTCTTTGCAAAGTGACAGTTGAAATCAATGTGTCTTACATAAGAGCCTCTGAAAGAGATGCATTAGCGCATAGCTACGAGGCAAACGGTGCGGTGGCTTAAATGCGCACTTGGAACTCATACAGCTTTCATTATGTGTTTCGGAACAGATATCAAATGCTATCTAGAGGCTCTGGTTTTGCGGCTCATTACAATGTGGGGGATAATTTTGAAAATGGCTGGTCTAGAAGGAACACTTTGGGTTTAAGCCACTGGCAATGTTGAAGCATGTGATTCACGATCTGGGGAGTCGCTGTTCTGATAACAGTATTTACATGTGACCGCTGTACGCGCCTCATAAACACAGGCTGGAGACTTGCCAGACTTAACCGCGCAATCGGCGTTTTTATTCTGGGAAATCAACCATATACTTATGTCAAGTTGGTGCAGTGACACCAGCATAGTAGAAACAATTCTCCGAATGTCCTAATCAATTCTTAACTTAATTATTGCTACCAGGTGTTGAGTCACCTGTTCGAAAACTCTCTAATTCGCTTCCCGGTTTTGATCTCAGAGCTTCAACGGGGTTCTTATAATAATAATAATAATAATAATAATAATAATAATAATAATAATAATAATAATAATAATAATAATAATAATAATAATAATAATAATTATTATTATTATTATTATTTATTTATTTATTTATTTATTTATTTATCGTATGGCGTTTAGTGCCGGGAGTGTCCGAGGACATGTTCGGCTTGCCAGAGGCTGTAGCTGCTTCAAGCGGACACCCCTAGGGTGAGCTACAAGTTCCGTTCAATTTCAAGTAGTTCCAACTTTCGCTACCAGATGTTAATGATACCTAGCGGTGAACGTTGGAACTTTGATAGAGCGTTACAACGAAATCTAACATAGAAATTTAGCTCCACACAAGTTTAGTCTGTGGGAGGATCTTTTACATGCCATAAATCTATGACATGGGACCGCCGGCTTTACTTTCCCTCCGAAGGAAGACATAATGAAGGATTGCAAACGCTCTTAAAAAATCCGACGACTTCGGCCGGGTTCGAACCCGCTATCTTGGGCACAGAAGTTCAGCATGCTACCAACTACGCCACCGAAGCCGCTATAATAATAATAATAATAATAATAATAATAATAATTTGAGATGAAAGAAAGAAAGAAAGAAAGAAAGAAAGAAAGAAAGAAAGATGTTCAGGAAAATTATTGGCCCGATTAAAGACGAAGGTCAATATAGACAACGGCATAACCATGAGCTGTATATTCATGTCCAAAAGATCTCTGATGTTATGAGGAAAAGGAGAATTGCATTTCATGGCAACTTGCTTAGAATGAAATCCACACGATTGACGAACCAGATCTTTTCCTATTTAAAAATAAGAAGACCAAACCAGCATGGTACGAAGAGGTGAAAAGTGATCTGCAAGAGATGGAGATTTCCTGGGGACATATTCAAGAACGCAATCACTTCAGCAAGAAACTGAACGACCATCAGGGTTTTAAAGAAAAGCCAAACTTGAAGACGGGAATGATATGGACGGAAGAAAGAAAGAGCAACACCGGAAACTTACGAAGGAGCACTGGGCAAAGATCAAAGCCCAGAGAAGACAGTTGAAATGACGTAGTCCTTACTCGGCTGATACAATTAAATAATAATAATAATAATAATAATGTTGGTTTTACGTTCCATTTTACTACTGCGGCTTTTAGAGACGCCGGGGTCCCAGAATTTTATCCCTTGTTAGTGGTATGCTATAAGCGATCGTCGAAGTTAATCGTTAGTGATGACGGATGAAACAGTACATTAATAGGGCGAACTGTACATTTTAAAATTCTGTTCTTTGATTGTAAATAAGAGAAAACGAAGTTGTATATTCAGCTATTGTTTATAAGATAGTTCTGGGTGTTAGTTATTTCACTTACGCGTCAATCGTTGTTTAATTACAGTCCTTCCATTAGGTTACTTCAAAGTGCTTTATTTAACTGGTATTTCAGTTTTGTTTATTGTGTTATCGATGTGGGTGTGCCTACTTGATTTCGAGCGTTGAAATTCTTATTTAGTTTTGAAGACTAACTTGGTTCACTTTCTACTTCATCAATATCACGGAACGTTATCAAATCACTACTCTTCAGCTGTATTAATACTATTTATATCGGTACCGCTGGTCACGTTATGGATTTAATTGATAACATGGTAATAACATAACTACATTACTGATGTGTGATTAAATGAATGTTTTTGGATGTCAAGTACCAAGAGAGATTGATTGATTGTTTAAGAAGCCCCAATTTATTCATGCAAAACGCTATTTTACACTGCGTTAAATAATATTATAACAAGCTATATTATATTAAACAATATTAGAATACATTAGAGCTAAAGAAGGAAAAGGAGTAATCAAAGTATGAGATAAAGAATTGGAAGTGGTGAAACACTTCAAATACTTGGGAAGTGAACTGACTGAAGATGGAAGACTAGATTTGGAAAATAGCAGAAGAATACAACTCGAGAGTGCTTTCTACCAACAGGTACGGGGACTAGTATGGAACAAGGATATACCAATTAAGGATAAAGAAGTTATGTACAAAGCATATTATTTTCCTATAATGACATATGCAGCAGATACTTGGACAATGACTAAGGGGGATGAGAGCAGATTACAGGCAGCTGAGATGAGATTCCTGAGAAGTATGGTCAAGAAAACGAGGAGAGATAGAGTGAAAAAAGAAGATATACGGAAGTGCTGAGAGTACAGATACTAAATGACAAACTGGAGCAAAACAGGTTGAGATTGTTTGGACATGTCAAACGGATGAATGAAGAAAGGCTACCAAGACGAGCAGTGGAACGATGGATGACAGGGAGGAGAGGACGAGGAAGACCAAGAATGCGTTGGATGGACTCGGTAAAGTATAGCATTAGAAAATGGAACCTGGATTGGAACACCGTGTCGGAAGAGGAATGGTGGAACGACAGAACGAAGTGGAAAGGAACCATATTTGCCCCCACCCAGTGTCAGCTGAAAAAGGGGAAACGGAGATGATGATGAGAATACATTATATTAAATAACAATACTTAAAATAATTACGTAACAAACTAAATAGTATAACTCATGAAGCGTTTGCAAAGGCCCTGTAACCATCTGAAAATATCATTAACAACCATCCAATAATACATCGATAAATTAGAATTAGAGGGAGGTATCGCGCAGTTCGCTACTCCTGTGGAGGTCCGGGCACGGTGTTCCTAGGCGAAACCCCACACAAGACACGGCATTAACCTAGAAAAATTTCTGAGTTTTAATTCAATGGCCGTGAATTTATAGCGCCCCTTTCGGCCACATCGTGACCTTCCTCGGAGGCAATGTATAATATAAGTCAAGTTGCAAGTCTTACATTCAAAAGTTTTCCTAACAAAGGTTGTTTTCAAAAATATCTCTAAAAATACTAGTTGTCTAAAGGCTAAAAAACATATAAAAGTTCTAAAAAATCAGATCTGTTACAAGTATACAGGGATTATCTTAATTATACCGACAACAAAATCAGGGACGCTCTGCGTGTTATGTAAAAGACGATGCCGCAATCGTATTGTCGGAGAAAATTTTTCCCTTCGAGAAAATAAGGTTACTTTGTTACTTCCGGGCGTGCGATTCAAATCTACGAACTCGCCGTATTTGCTGAGCCAGAGAGCAAGCCGCTGGCCACTGCTGTGCTTCGAGCAAGGGAAGGGAGTGTGATAGAAGGAGACAGAGATATGCTGGCGGGAATGCTCAAGTTTCCTCGTTCGCCTCGGCTTGCACTCTGGCTCAGCAAATACGGCGAGACCGTAATTTGAATCGCGCGCCCGGAAGTAACTAAGTAACCTCATTTTATCGAAGGGAAAACTTTTCTCCGCCAATCCGATTGCGGCATCGTCTTTTACATAACACGCAGAGCGTCCCTGATTTTTTGGTCGGTATAATTTAGATACACCCTGTATATTAAAGTCGAAAGATATAGTTCTTGAAAGAACTAGCTTAAAGTTGAAAGTATCAGTATTGTGGATATTATATATGCATGGAAATTTTGAGGTTTTGAATGATAATATCATGTGTTTGAGTAAGAATAAATATCTTTGTGATGATGTTACTGTGAAAATATCATCGAGGAAAATTGAGTATACAAAGATAATTGAGTATACAAAGATAGAGTTTGGGCAAGGAACATTCATTTAGACAATAATAATAACAATTATAATGTATGGCCCAGAAGAAGCCAGGTGTAGCTATATCAAGATGCCACCCGTATGTGATCTGCATGTCGTGATAGGATGCAATTATCAAACAACCCCCGAAACATCAACCAAGTGACTGTAAAGAACTACGACCCAGCCGGGATTCCAACCCGGACCCTTTAGATCTAAACGTTACCACCCTATCCACATAGGCATGGAATTGTACTGTGTATTTACAATAGATGATGAGTCTCCTCCACTGTTTTAGAAAGGACCACTGACATTCCCATTACAACGAGGCTAACATGGCACTGCCCCTTCAGTATATGCAAATATTTAAACAGGTTTGTTGCGCTGGTTGCATGATAGATATAAACAAGATCAAGCTTACTTGGTCAATTTTGGTTCTTAGGACTCATTGTACTGTAATTGCCAGTCTCATAAACATTTGTGTGATTAGAATTTGTCTGTTAGCCTGTGTCATTGCAGTGCCTTCTAGTGAGCGTATCTGTTTACTGAGACTAGGATTGGGAAGGAGATGACCGTGGCCAAAGATTACATTCCATCGCAGAATATGCATATTTTACTTGTTTTGATTTATAATAGTCACTGATGGCTATAATGTTGATGAATTTGGATCTATTCCATGTTCTGTGCAATGTTTGTGAGATAATAGGGAGGGTTTTTACTGTGCCATTGTAATTTGAGAAAGAATCATTGCCCCATAATCTCTTAACAAACGACACTCATAATAATGTCACTCGTTTAAACATTATTTAAACTAAATTAAAGACGCTTCGGTGTCATAGTCTGTAGCATGCTGAACTGCTATGCCCAACATCGCGAGTTCAAACCCGGCCGAAGTCATCGGATTTTTAAGAGCGTTGAAATCCTTCAGTATACCTTCCTTCGGAGGGGAAGTAAAGCCGGTGGGCCCATGTCATAGATTTATGGCATGTAAAAGAACCCACACTAAAATTGGTAGTGTAGCTAAATTTGAGGTTATTTGGTTATAAACGCTCTATCAAGTTACAACGTTCGCCGCTAGGTGTCATTGACAGTGGCATGTCTGGTAGCCAAATTTGGAACTACTTGAAATTCAATTAAAATTTCCTGCTATGGCCATTGGCTGCAATTCATATATAATAAACTAAATTAAACAAGAAATCCTGATCTTGTTCATATCTCATCATGCGTCTGCCTCGTTGCGTAGTGGCTGTAACCGCGGAGGCCCGGGTTCGATTCTTGGCTCTGCCAAAAAAATTAATTATGGTGTGAGGGCTGGGACGAGGTACTCTCAGACCAGTCATGCAAATCTGAGAAGAGGTGGGGTTCGATTTGCACCCCAGACATCCTGGAATTGAATATCAGTGGTTTCTCACTTATACTCCAGGTATACGCCGGGATGGTTTCAAACTTCAGGCCACGACCATCTCCTTCTCAATCCTCAGCAGAATTACAAATGCATACAAGAAAGGTATAACCCCTGGCACTACAGCCCATGAGGAGCTTAGGCTTACCAAGCGACCGGTGCCCAGCCATTTGGCCTGCAGATATTGGGGTGACGCGGGTCAGCGCAGCGAGTCCCTTCGGCCGTAAATCTTAGTTTTCGTGACCGGGGCGCTGCCTCACTGTCAGACAGCTACTCAATTGTCCTCACGAAGCTGAGTGCATCCCGTTCCAGCCCTCACGTCAGTTTCTAAAATCCCTGACGGAGCCAGGACCCGAACCCGGGGTCTCAGCGTGAGAGGCAGGCACGCAACCCCAACACCATGGGGCCGGCAATAACAAAGGTTATCAGACAAAGTTACACACACCCAAGTACCGCGATGTTTAAGTTCCTCAAATGAAACATCAACTATGATGAATAGTACTCTTCCTTCCACATCCTTGCCCAGTTTCATTCATCTTCATCCATTCCATCTCTCATCCCGACACGCAGGTCGCCTACGGGCGTCGACGAGAAAGACCTGCACTCGGTCTCTCAGGAGGCCACACGACAAAATAAAAGTACTCTGTATGTGCCTGTAAAATAATGTTCCTCGTATTGTAGAGACTTACTGCCGTAGAGGGTGAGTTGAGAGCCAGGACGCGCCAGGATGGGGGTGGAGCCGTACCGCTCCCCGGTGTTCCCGAAGCGCGCAGCAGGAGCCATTGCCGCTGGCTTGCAGGCGATGGGCCGTATCACAGACTTCCCCTGAAACAAAGTAGCACATCAGTTTCCACCATAAAGACAACAAACAACTCTAGGCAACTAACTTAGAAACTTGAATTTTACTACGGTTTTAAGACATAAACAGGGGGGTGGGGTGGAGTTAGATCAGTTATCAGAGAGCATACGAATCCCCAGGTAAGGAGGCACCGAAAGACGTGACAAACGTTTATTAAAAGGTTTAGGAGAAAACAGGAGCAAAAGTACGTCACTCTTGGCAACACTGCTTGCTACTATGTACAAGACCGGATCGAGGAAGTGCCACTGGACTGACAGAACAGCCGGTATTCACTGGGGTAGGTCTCGTACTCGCAGGCAACTGATAAGTCAAGGTCAGTTCCATGGAGGGGAGGTAAATTGGCCAACAAGTTCCCACAGACTAGGAACAAGCGGCTTCGGTGGCGTAGTTGGAAGCATGCTGAGTTTCTATGCCCAAGATCGCGGGTTCAAACCCGGCCGAAGCCATCGGATTTTATAAGAGCGTTAAGATCCCTCAGTATGGCTTCCTTCGGAGGGGAAGTATAGCTGCCGGTCCCATGTCATAGATTTATGGCATGTTAAAGAACCTTCCACTAATTACTCCTGTGTGAAGCTAAATTATATAGGTTAAACATTTGACAAACGCTCTTAGGTTCCGACATTCGTCGCCAGCCGACTGCGGTGATATCTGGTAACCAAATTCTGACCTAGTAATCGTTGACGGTGGCGTTTGGCGGCGAAAGTAGGAACTACTTGCAAAAAAATCAATGTCTGCAGTCCTTACTTGAATTGAAAACAGATAACACACACTAATACAGTCATCACAATTAACACCGGTTATCAGACAGATTCTACACACACACACAAAGTACACGGGGCTACATGACCGCGTTGTCGCAGCCCCTAAACTGAGGAACCAACCAACCAAGACTAAGAACAACAGAGTTCCGAATATGCTTCTCTTCACCTCTAAGATATGACATACACGCGACAGCTCATGCGATGTTGCCGGCCTGGACATGGCAAATAGCCTTCCCGAAAGTGATTGTCGTAACATGGAATTGTTTGAGAACCACTCGCCGTATGCAGATCCACTCCAGACATTAATTGTTCAGAGTTTTATGCTGCACAGCATGGGGCAATCTCAACGATTCACCTACTAGACTTGTTTAAAAAATGTCATTAAACCATTTTTCCCCCGTTAAACCATGCACCATTCATGATACGTTTTTCACGTCTTTCGGCGCATCTTGACCTAGGGAATCGGCTGTCCAGTCAAACTCCACCCTGCCTGCATAAAATAAAACCGTCATGACATTTTCCACCTTAATCATGATTAAAGAGAGTCACTTTGAGAATTGTTAACCGCCACTTGCAACCTAGCCGCTCTCACCAACGTCAATTATCTCTTAATTCATCATTAAAGGATATTTAACTTTGCACGAGCATTTCATCAAACAGAACTACTCGTTAACTTACCACTAACAAGAAATTACATTAAATGGCCAAATCTGGCCACTCAACTCTCTAAAGTATCAAAACTCAGCAATTTTCTAGGGTTGTGCCGTGTCTTGTGTGGCGTTTCGCCTAGGACACCAAGCTGGCTCATCAGCGGGCTCTATGTGTCCCCGCCCGGTCACTGGCCGTGAAAGCCAATATACCATCTCTCTAAAGCATCGTTAAAGTGGAGGGAAACAGCTGAACTTTACCTCGCTTACGCTACGAAGACAAGCGCGTCCTATTAATCAAAGTAAACTACCGTATGTATACACACAATTGCCAGATCTCCTAAATAATTTATTCATATAATTTTAAGTTTTTGCCACGAATAAGGTCTTCTGTATTTCCCTTCCTTCATAATTATTTTCCAGAAAGTCTGAAGGCAGCATCGCAAACAACGATCAGTGCTACACGCTTCTTGATCTGTCCGCCATGTTTCTGCAAGATGAAACAGAGTCCACGCATGCGCGAGACCCGTAAACCTTATTTAAGTAATTGCGAACCCGAATGGCCTCCTGAAATGCATCAACGATAACCATGCATTAACTCTCGTGTGTACGTTAAATATGAATTAAATAACTAATCGGTAGTTAGTTGATGAAAACGGCCCTGAATGCTACATTTTTAAGTTTTAACTGTCATATTTTTAAGTGTAGTGTACTGTAGAGTCTTACCATATACGGGTAAAGTATTGTTGCTCTTTTTGTTATCATTGTTACTTAACTTTTGTAGTTGTCGTTTGTTGTTAATGCTTTTAGGAATTTGGGACTACTTGGTCATCAGCTCCAGGTAGTTGGGTGTGTGATAAATTTATCCCCATAGCAGTAGTGGTAAGTGATCTAACGTACAATGCCTACACCGTGGGGGGTGAACTGAAAGTACAAATTATTTAGATGGAAGGTGGGGAATTAATTTTAATTCTCTACCTTCAATATAAATAGCGTGTACGTTCTGTACAATACTCAACCAAATAACAGAAAGATTCCATTTGTAGCAGTTAAAACGGTCGTGAATCCAGTGTTATGGTTTGCGAGGCGCACAGTCGAACATATATTGAAATTACGTATGTTAGTTGATTCCCTTAGCACGTTTTAACGCATGCCAATTATTCTGGCAGCAAACAGAAGCAGGTAAGGAAACTTTTGTTGGTGTAGTAGTACTGGCTGGCCCAGTCAACTTGCCCCCTCCGCAGTGAATCGGACTGGTCCACTTTCTTGAAGTCCACGGATGAAGAATTCAGTACAGGATTAGGATGACAAAGAAAATCTTGAATCTTAACGTTAAAACAAGCACAACGACTGCGATGGGGAGTTTCAGCTAGTTCGGAGATCGTAGGCTCGAATCCTAGCACTGGCAGCAACTAGACCTATAGGATGTTGTCGTTGATTCATTTGAGGGGCTTGGACATAGTGATCATTTAGCCCCGAGTTTTTTGGTGTGTGCAGAATTTGTATGATTGTCTGCAGAAGTAAGTTAGTGTGTGTAGTTGTGATTCAACTGAGGATTAAGGAGGCGGCCGTGACATTAAATTTGGAACCATCCCGGCATTTTCCTGGAGTAGAAAGAGGAAACCAGGGAATACCTCTTCCAGGATGGCTGAGGTGGGAATTGAACCCACCTCTTCTCAGTTTCTCCTCACGAGGCTGAGTGTACCCTGGTTTGACCCCTCAGACCAGAATTAAATTTCTTGGCAGAACCGGGAATCGAACTCTGACACTACACCAGGAAGTGGATGACAGTGACTTTACTGAGTGTGGTTCTTCCCCCTGTTCCACACTCCCTCCAGGCAAATGCCAGGATAGAAACTTATTTTTAGTCCCTACCCAATTCCCGATCCTAAATATTACCCTTACACACACAGCTACAGTCACAGATTACCTGACAAATTTAGTACACACCAAAGTAGACGGGCCTGATAACTAAGATGTCCAAAGACTCAAACACGAACTAATAACGACAAAACCTTGAATAAAGAATATGGACTAACAAACATAGGCTATGAGTGTAGAAACAAGAAACGTTTTAAGAATACTCTTGTTGTCCAATGTGCTAATAAACGAAAGTGAAGGTTGGCGCGAACAAAAGGGAGACTCTTAAGGCAGCGTAGGCGTGGTAGAACAAATGAGTGACCACAACTACTATCGGATTCTTTATTATGGATACTCGAGTTTAAGCCTTAGTTACAAACAAACCAACAGCCTGCTTTTAATCGCACGAGCCTGCGCGCACAAAACCTCCCATTAATATTAACTGTTCATAAATTCCTCATCAAACTGTACGTTTGCAATGGTTGTAGAATAGGTCATTGTTAGAAGGCACTAAGTCATTTTTGTAAGAATTAAGATAATTGATAAAAACCGGTTCTCTCACTTAATTGTAAAGCATAGTAGCTGTCACGAGTAAGTATCATTGCCCGCAATAATACTGTTCTAGAGAGGTCTATTTGAATGGATTTATCCTTTTAAAAAAGGAGAAAATAGGAAAAGAAATTTATGACTTAGTTCCCTTTAACAATGAATCAGATCTTTAAAAAGTAGTTAGTTCATTTTTATGACAAATATAAAGATTTAAAGACCCCAATATAGCATATTACTATACTTTTAATGCTAGCAATGCAGTAGTGGGAAAATAGAAGCAAAAAAGTCTGGAACTAATTAAATTCAGCTAGTAGTGATACAGCTAGATGCGTCGTCATTCATACTATACGTATCCATGGAAATCTCAATTTCGACAAAAATTGACTTAGAGCCTTCTAACAATGACCACTGAATGAGAGCTTCATAATGAGGCCAAGTTTCCTGCTGTGCATCATCAGATCCGAATATCCAAAACAAATGGCTCTACAAAACACTACCAAATCTACAGTGACACCCACAGGCAGTCTCTGCCCTCTAAAAACTAAATACAAAACTTAGTTAAGTGTCGGCATTAAGCACCGAAAACACAACTATTTAGTTTAATGTTGCAAAACTTAGAAATGTCTATCTTATCAACAAAACCGTCTTCCTCCCCCAAACTAACCGATGTCGTGCCGGGTTCGACCCGTGCCGCAAGCGACCCACCAATTTGCCATCGTGCCTCTAGCGGCCAAGCACTGATGTAATGGTGAATCTGGGAATTTCTAACACATCTGTCACTGCTAAAATTCTACTTAGGTTAGGTTAGGCGCCGAAAAAATTGAAGAGCTTATTTCCAAAATGACGTAAATCGAAAATCGACGTTTTTTTCTTTTTTTTTCTTTCAAAAGCAAGTTTATAGGTTCTCTCAACGTATAGCAAAGGTTTTAAGTCGCAATACGTCGTATATCCCATATTAACAGAGATCTAAGAACTAAGTTTATTTGCAATGTGATGTAACTCCAACGTGTATATATTTTCAATGAGTCTTATATCCATGTTGACCAATCCGATGGCTCTCTGGACATCACGTGATATCACGTGATAAATATGTAGAGCATCAGTTTGTGTTTGTTTTGTTTAAACCATTTAAATGTTCATAAATGCTACACAAAGCATATGTCAATATATAATCTATTTCCAAAACGTCCTAACTCCAACTTACAGGTGACGATTACCACCATTTCCATTGATAGGAGATTTTTAAAACACAGTGTCAGGATGTGCATAAAAGTAACGATTGAAATTACATTATATTCATAATCATATCTGAATTTAATTATAGGAAGAAACAAAAACGCGATTTTGCATTTCATGGATTTACGTCACTTTGGAAATAAGATCTTCAATTCTTCTCTCGATCAATGGGTCGCAGGGGGCACTGTAAGCTACTAGCAAGGTCGCTACAGCCACGATTTTTACTGGGTCGCATCCGGCACGGTCACACTCGGCACGTAATCAACTAATCTATGAAGGTGTAGCTACTATGCTGTGATACACTTAAGCAGTAACCCCTAAAACTACAGTAGAATTGTAAACTACACACAGCAAAAAGAGTTTTGCAGATTGCCGCGGGGCACAGTGAGAATGAAAGTGAGGACCGACTTTTTGATGTGTAACATCTTTCCACTCGGTATCTGGCTATTTTTGTGGCACTCGGTAGCTGGACATTTCTATGGGAGTGATTTTGGAAAAGAGACGGAAGTGGATGGGACGGAAACAATGAGCGCGCGGTGGCGGAGATATGTACAACGACGTACTGTAAGCCATGTGACTATGTGGAATGTAAATCGCATACGGTTTACCTCAAGGTTTGGAGGCCCCATTAAAGAAATTGCTTCAATAAAGCATCTTTAAATTGTCGTTCTTTTGTGTGAAAATATTCATTACCGGTATATCATATTTGCTGAAAACAATTGCGATTTATTAAATCTTCATACTTTTGCTGTATTCTTATTTAATGTAAGCACTCGATACGTCGAGTGCTATATCGCTTCAACCAACACTCCAAACAACGTAGGAATTCAGTATATTAACACCGACTACTAACAATAATTGAAACTTCGTTGGTCCAAATAGCTTAATCACTTAATCACCTTGTATTTTGTAATGAAAACACCCATACATAGCCCAAATTTACACTTCTAACATGTGCAGATCAACTTGCCAGCTGATTGAAATCGAGTTCGTAGTTGTCTGCGCGAACCGCTAGATGGCACGCATAATCGGTGTCGCCAGTTTCTCGTGGGAGTTTCCACTATTAACATATTAAGCTATTTGGTTGGTCTAAACGTATCACTGGGAGAAACGCCTTTAATATACCTACAGCACACCTAATTTCTAATCGCGCCTATACTTGGCAGTGCGTTATATCGGCAATAAGAGGCCATTTTCAATAACACAGCTGGCATGGGTTCACTAACTGGCATACAGTTACAGGTATATGTCACTGCTGCAGATGCATTGGAGAATCCTCTCATGTTTGCTGGCACAAGGTAGCACTATGAGTTCATTCTTTAAACAATGCGAGTAAGTAACATGGAATTATTCGAATAACACGTCACATGTTACACATCATATGCGATTACTGTAAGGCTCGTAATTTTTTTTATTAAGCAGTGTCCACGCCTGCTCTACACAATTGGGATCCGGAGCATAGGCAGGCCATTCCATTCTGTGAATACCATTCTCCTGTAGAAAGGCATTGTGTGGGCGAGCGTTATCGTCCACGAAAGTGAAATTTGGGTCGAAATTGTCAGCATTGCCTTTCACTACAAGAGCCGGGATAGTATGCCTGTAACGTATGCCTGTCATACGGCCTGGGATGTACAGCCTGTTTCGATTCAACACGGAACTGTAAAATGGGTTGCCTACCCACCCGCAATTGGCTTGAAATCTGCCCGCTACGCGCTAGCGCCGGGGCTGAGTTCGATTTCACTGATTGCCGCCTTCTTATGCAGCATTGCAAAGTATTTTGCTCTTTCAAAATATATTTACACAGCCTTCTGTTTCAGAACTTGTTATTTTACGCTTCTGTTAATGGCTTTTTTTAGAGCATTTATATGAAATAAAGAGCAAAATACTTTGCAATGCTGTATAAGAAGGCGGCAATCAGTGAAATCGAACTCAGCCCCGGGTTGGTAGGCAACCCATTTGACAGTTCCGTGTTGAATTGGAACAGGCTGTACACAAGAGGGGTTCGGCACCAAACATGATGCCACCTCCTCCCTGTTGGTATCAGTCTCGGATGTAATGGTCGTGCATACGTTCACCGGGTCGTCTCCACACTCGACTCATTGACACAGACGAGTGTACACAGCCGATATACAAGCACGCAAGAACGACTAATGTGTCTGAGACCACTACGACTCTTGGCCAGCAATATGCAAAACTATTTTTGATGTGTGTAATATTTCAGAAATGAACTACAAGTATTCTGTTGTGATGATTAAAAGCTATATCTACAACATAACATATTGTTTGTGCACTACTAATGTGTTCAAAGAACTACTGCTGATACTTATCTGATGTTAATCTGTTAATAATAATAATAATATACTCGAGGATAGAGAAGATCACAGACACAATGCGAAAACGCAGAGTTTGCTTCTATGGTCATATACGACGGAGGATCGACTCCCGATGGACGAAACGTATCTTCAGTATATTCGACTCCAAACCAAAAACTACAATGCCATGGTATGTTAACGTCCAGAAAGATCTGAAAGAAATGGGGATACGAGCAGAAGAAGCACAAGACCGAAATCTTTATAGAGCAGCCATCAAGACGTTTGGGACTTTCCGGGACGAAAAACTGACAACTGGTGCGAAACGGACAGAAGAACTTCGTGCTAAACACAGTGAGCTCATGATGACAATGTGGATCAAGCGAAAAATGAGCAAATGCCAGAATGTAAAATGAGGCTTATCGTGGTCCCTAGTTGGCCTATTAGCGAAATTGAATAATAATAATAATAATAATAACAATAATACCATATGGCTTCGGTGCCGGGTGCAAGCTTCGTTACTTGCAACCCAGAGGGCAGCTTGCATGTCGAATTTTGTTTTTCCTTGAAGCACTATGAAAGTCAAGGAGGTGAGATATCTAAGCTCCTTGAACACTATAGCGCTTTCTAGTAGAGAAATAAGGAACTTTGTGTTGGCGGAAACTCCCGAGATTAATTTTGCCATTACGAACACGGCGTACTGAATTCAAATGGGTTCTTTGACATGCCAACATCGTATGACATGCGTGTCGTAATTTTTGCCGCCTTTCAAAAAAAATCACTTACCACGGCCAGGAGCGAACCTGCAAGCTTGGGGTTATTAGACCGACACGATAACCACTCACCCACCGTGGCAAACTGTTTGTTAATTGTAAAATGACATAAAAATGACATGATAGCCCGATTCCTTATTGACATATTAATTATAATAAACTCTTTATTACCTAAAGTCAATATTTAGTACATTGAAACCTATTTCCAAAGTTCTCTCTACAATACATCAATTTTCACATACAGGGTCTTTCATATAAAGTAAGAACGCCAAGCGGCGGGTTTGTTATCCGCTAGTGTGGTGGCCTTGACCGAGCTTGTGGCGAGCCGTGGCACCCTGCTCTAAGCGTGTGTACAATCCTCTATGAAATATTACCTTATAAAAGTTGCTGGAAGTGTCGTCCTTCCTGGATTATACAGGCATTGTATCTGGTAACCACATTTTGGCTGACGCGAGTGAGTCATGCCACTGTATTTTTTCTGATTTTTAATTTTGTGTTTTTTTATTGAGCACTGAACCAGTAGTGTCAAAGTTATTTACAATTACGTGAATCTGTGCTAGTGAAGGTGGCACTTCATCAGAAAATTGCTGAACAAATGCATCACGTACCCGCCGATCCGAATCGTAATTCAAATAAATTTTACATACAAAAATACGATGTTGCAATGATAACTGTCTCAACATGTTAGCAGCTGTGGTTCAGACTGGCGACTGACAACACCTGCACGCTTATTGCAAGGTCAAGTTTGTACTATGCGCGCACTTTCAATACTACAGCAGGGAGCCGTGGCGCGTCACAAGCTCGGCCAAGCCGGCTTCAGCAGCGGATGACAAAACCGCCGCTCGCCGTTCTTACTTTATATGAAAGACCCTGTACACATCTCTTCAAATCAACGCTGTTTTATCAAGACTTTTCTTGTAACAGATCTGGTTTTTGAAATTTTACTCTGTAATAATAATAATAATAATAATAATAATATCGTATGGCCTTGGGTGCCGGGTGCAAGCTTTGTAATTTGACACACAGAGGGTAGCTTGCATGTCGAATTTCGTTGTTCCTTTGAATCACTATGAAAGTCAAGGAGGTTAGATATCTAAGCTCCTTAAACACTATAGCGCTTTCTAGTAGAGAAATGAGGAACTTTGTGTTGGCGGAAACTCCCGAGATTAATTTTGCCATTATGAACACGGCCTACTGAATTCAAATGGGTTCCTTGACATGCCAACATCGTATGACATGCGTGTCGTATTTTTGCCGCCTTTCAAAAATCACTTACCTCGGCCAGGAGCGAACCTGCAATCTTGGGGTTAGTAGACCGATACGCTATCCACTCACCCACTCTGTGAGCTATTGGAATAAAAATATTTATAGTATCCTCTATTATGACAAAAAATTATTAAGTTGTATGTTACTGCACAGTTTCTTATCCTTTACCACGCTGAAGGTCACAATGTGACCTAAACCGGTGCGGTTTCAATATACAGTACTAAATATTGACTTCAGGTAATAAAGAGTATATTATAATTTGTTAATTGTTCTAAAAAAAATGTATTCTCACTTTTGAGCCTAAATCAAAGAAAAGTAAAGTCAAATGTTTATTTGTGTTCGGTGATACCGTAGCAGTGTTAGCATAAAACAGACCTTTTTTTAGCCTAGTTTCGATTTTTGCAAAAACCCAGGGCGAAAAATTGTGTGTCTGTCTGTGTGTCTGTGAGTGTGCATACTCTGAATGTCTGCCCCCCCCCCCCCCCCTATCAATTCGAACACAGTGAAACCGAATTGAACAAAATTTGGTACAGAGGTAGCACTAGCAATGGGCACCTCAGTGCCATGTTTTATATCGCCGCCATATTGACGAAAACGTAATGGCGGCCATCCAAATGTTATAAGTAGGGTTCGAAAGTTTAAGACCTGAAGAAGTACAAAATAAGCAAGCAAATATGTCCTAAAAACTTGCTAAATATGACCTAAAAACTATAAAATATGACCTAAAAACTATGAAATATGACATGAAGTTTTGGGATAGGTAGTGTATCACTAATGCTAAATGATGTCCGTAGAGGAGCGCCTTCTTGGAATCAGGTCTTCTAAACCTGCTATCTGCCTGTTCAGGGAAAAGAATGAAAAATATATCCACTACAATATTCGGAAATCCTGTGTTTGAAACTCGACGCAGATAACACGTACCATGTTATCGACGCCTCAATTTAAACAACAATGCTGAGATTATAACCAAATATGACCTTATATCACTAAAATATGACCAAATATGACCAAAACAATAAAAATGGCCGAAATATGCATTTATAGGAAACATCAAATTGCTTTAAACGTGGTCAGGGACCCGTCATTCAAACTTATTTTTCAGATTTCAGGCAAAATGACCTTGGGAAAAAATATGACTTTTCCTTAACATCCGAATCTTAGTTATAAGCTAAAATCAAATCACGACCAACCTAATCATCTGATCTCTACCAATTTTTACAATATTATACCTTTATGTATGAAGAATCCTTTGATCAAACTACAAGGTCATCAGCCCAATTATTTGTGGATGGTGGCCATGTATGTGTGCAAATTGATTCCTCTATCTATTCAAACACGGTGAAACCGAATTGAACGAAATTCTGCACAGATGTAGCACTAGCAAAGGGCACCTCAGTGTCATGTTTTATATCGCCGCCATATTGACGAAAACATATTGGTGGCCACCCAAATATTAAAAGCTTAAATCATATTACGAACAACCTAATCATGTGATCTCTACCAAATTTTGCAACATTATACCTTTATGTATGAAGAATCTTTTAACTGAACTTTAAGGTCATCAGCCCAATAATTTGTGGATGGTGGCCATGTATGTGTGCAAATCGATTCCCCCTATGTATTCAAACACGGTGAAACCGAATTGAACGAAATTTGGTACAGAGGTAGCACTCGCAAAAGGCAACTCAGTGTCATGTTTTATATCGCCGCCATCTTGACGGAACGGAATGGCGGCCACCTAAATGTTAAAAGCTTAATCAAAAATACAACAAAGCTAATCATTTGATCTCTACCAAATTTTGCAACAACATACCCTTTTGTGGGAAGCATCTTTTGACTGATCTACAAGGTCATCTGCTCAATAGTTTGCAGATAGTGCCCATGTATGTGTGCAAATAGATTCACCATATCAATCCAAACACGGTGAAACCGAATTGAATGAAATTTTGTACAGAGTTAGCACTAGCAAAGGGCACCTCATATTTATGTTTAATATCCTTATAACACGTTGTATTTCAACAAGCTACTACAACCAACATTCAATTATACTCCTTGAAAAGGACAAAGAGTTATAACAATACCCATGCATTTAGGAGAAAGTAGGCTATATGTTCTTTACTGAACATCCCTTTTTTCTCTGAAGAACCATGTACTGGAAACTGGTTGTATGGCCATAACTAAATCAAAAGTATCATGCATAAGAAAAGACAGTCAACATTACTGTATAGCGTACTGGTTTACCGAGCCAACTTTATGACTATGAGCCGAGCACTCCTTGTCTTGTTTCACCTAGTTCTCTTCGCAGGACTCATCGGAAATTCCAGGTAGCTATAATCTACAGAGAAAGTTACAATGAGTGAAAAACATGTGCTCGCCTTCGGACTTGGACATAAATCTCTTAGAGCTTGTTTCTCAGTTCTTGAGAAGTGAAGTATGGATACGAACACGACTGTGTGTAAAAACATGTTTATTCACACAAACATTTCCGATCTGAAGGGTAACCTCCTACATTCCTTCACATACGGCATTACATTAACATGCTACCAGCGACTTCTGTTAGTCGAGGAAGATAATTACAGAAATGTCCCTGGAATTAAATTATAACTGTCGAGATATGATTGTTTGTGCCATATGGCTTTGTTCGCCGAGTTACACGTTTGCTGTCTCGTTTTGTGCTGTTGCTTCATTTTAGGGGATAGCCAAGCCATTAGAGCTGTGTTTCTTTATTGGCACGGTGACCAGGCAATCTTAATAAAATATAAAATACCGTTGCGCCTCATCCGACTAATTTACTCGTTATTAAGAATTACTTTTTGTTGAAAATACACAGCCTGCTTCCAGTCTCCGACCGGGTCAGGAATGGAATGAATCAAGCCCCCATCTAGCGGCGAGGATATGAACTGTGCCGGCTGCCGAAGCCTGTCGCACTCCTCTGGGGCAATGATGAAATGAATGACAGATGAAATGAAATGATAGTGAAGAGTGTTGCTGGAATGAAATTTGACAGGGAAAACCGGAGTACCCGAGAAAAACCTGTCTGCCTCCGTTTTGTCCAGCACAGATCTCACATGGAGTGACCGGGATTTGAACCACGGACCCAGAGGTGAGAGGCCGGCGTGCTGCCGCCTTTGCCACGGAGGCTCTACTTTTTGTTGTTATTGGATTAATAATAATAATAATAATGATAATTTTGGAATGATAATAATAATAATAATAATTTTGGAATAATAATAATAATGATCAAAGTCAAGTCAACCCCTGGCACTATACAGCCCATGACGGGCTAAGGCTGACCAAGCGACCGCTGCCCAGCCATTCGGCCTGCAGATATTGGGGTGACGCGTGATCAGCGCGTCGGGTCCCCTCGGCCGTTAATCTTGGTTTTCGTGATCGGGGCGCTGTCTCACTGTCAGACAGCTACTCAATTGTCCTCACGAGGCTGAGTGCACCCCGTTCCAACCCTCACGTCAGTTTTAAAATCTCTGACGGAGCC
This sequence comes from Meconema thalassinum, assembly GCA_946902985.2. Classification (NCBI taxonomy): domain Eukaryota; kingdom Metazoa; phylum Arthropoda; class Insecta; order Orthoptera; family Tettigoniidae; genus Meconema; species Meconema thalassinum. The sequence goes on from OX336390.1 coordinate 612,225,027, forward strand.
GGGGATCGAACCCGGGGCCTCCGGGTGAGAGGCAGGCGCGCTACCCCAACACCACGGGCCCGGCATTAATAATGATAATGATAATAATAATAATAATAATAATAATAATAATAATAATAATAATAATAATAATAATAATAATAATGTGATTGGTTTCAAGTTTATTTTCACAATTGCGGCTTTTAGGGATGCCGGATTTTAACTTGCCATTAAATCTACTGACACGTCTTCCTCACATTCAAGTACCCTGCCAATGCCAACTGACTGCTCCAGGATTCAATCCAGCAACCTTGGAGGCAGCTACGTCACGTGGTCAGTCAAGGGCTTAGGACATTGAAGCCCCATATACTTGGGTGTTTGTATGTGTTTGCAATTTGTTTGATAATCCGTGTCATTGTGGTGTCTGCAAGAGTGTGTGTATTTTTAGTTGAGGCAAGGATTGGGATAGAGGAGGTCCTAGCCGTAAATTAGGAACCTTCCCGGCATTTGCCTGGAATAGAAGTGGGAAACCACCAGAATGGCTGAGGTTGAAATCGAACCTGCCTCTATAAACACGAGGGAAATTGAATAGTGTTCAGTATCGTTTGCGGGATATGATTGCAGTGCTTTAGTACCATAGGCTATGAGATTCAAGCAGAGAACTATCGACCTTCTTGACAACACGCGTTAGTTGGGCTGCATAAAACAATATTGTTAGGGGCAGCCGATTCACCCGGTACATAGTCTACAATGACGGAAAATATAAAGGGCCAGATATTTCTCGAAGGAAAGTGAACTTTATACATTACTATCAACAAAATTGTTAATTTTCAAACACCTGCACATTGATAAGTGGAAATGCAACGTATCAAACGCTAATAAAATCAAACGCGACGAAAATACATAATTATAGGCCTAGATAAGCGATTTTGAAACTTCGGGATCGTATATTTACTTTCATTGATTGTTTCATTATGCCCTAAACGTCCTCCCCCCGAATTATAATTTTGACCAAGCTCATCTCTCTACAGAAGTAAACCCTAGTTACGCCTTTGGTAAAGGGCTACAGCATCCAGGGGCGTATATAAGGCCCCCCCCCCCCGAAAAAAACCAATACAAATTAAGAAAGTGTTGTTTAGGTAAGAGCATAAAATAATTGTAAATTTGGTTGTACCCTAATTTTAACTTATTGGATAAGTTGTAAACAATATTAAGATTGAAATTAGACTACCTCGTGGTGTAGTGGCTAACATTCTTGGCTGCCGCCCTGGAGATCCGAAGTAGATTCCCGGCTCTGCCAAGAAATTTTAATTCTGGTATGAGGGCTGGAACGGGGTACACGCAGCCTTGTGAGTCTAAACTGAGAATTCCACAGTACGGAACTATTGATAAATAAATTATCAATTTGAAAAAAAGAAGAAAAGAACTTTTTACCTTTAGGCTATATAAACTTAAAAATTTACAATGAACACTTGTCCAAAATAATTGCACAAAGTAATATGCTCTAAGATACCGAATTGGTTGATATTTCCGGGTATTTTGCGGTGACAATCCCCTGAGAATACTCACAAAAAAAATAATTATATAAGCCCCTGGCAGCATCACAGGTGAGGTAGCACCATCTTCTACAATGGCCTCCCAATTCATGCCACTCGCCTTTATACACCCTCTGTCTGAAAAGTTCGGTGAATGGGTCTATATTACGATCGGATTGTTGGCTTACCTGAAACAGCCGTTACTATCCATCGAAGTAATCCCCGTGGATGGTACAAGTCCTGGCTTAGTCTTCCTGAGGGATAGCCTTCAGTTGGGTCGTCACATTACGTTGGATGTTCGAAATGTCCAAAAACCTCTGGCCCTTCAGGGGTTTTCGGCAACCCTGGACCCCGATATTCCATACTTTGCCTCAGGCACCAGGTCTCGTCACCCGTGACGATGGTTTTCAGGACCATTCCATTCCACGGAACATTCACCCTTCTCACTGCCACCCGTCGAACAGGTGTGCACGTTAGGTTGCATAAATTCACCCTTCTCACTGCCGCCCGTCTATCAGGTGTGCAAGGCAGGTTGTATACATTCACGCTTCTCTCCTGCTATCAATTTAGAGTTTTGACGACCCAAACTGAAGGCCATTCCTAAAGAAGACTATGCCAGGAGTTTCCAGGACTTGTTCAATCGTTCTCAGAAGTACATAACCATCCACGGGGATTACTTCGAAGGACAGTAACGGCTGTTTCAGATAAGCCAACAATCCGTTCGTAATATACAGTAGCCCATTCATCGAACTTTTCCGACAGAGGGTGTAGTTTGTTTCAGTAGTTTTTAAAATGCCTCAAACGGGTCTTACGTAATCCTGACCAAGTGCAAAGTTCGCCTTTGTGGATTTGACAAGAGAGCCTGGTGTCACTGTGTGATACCAAGATGCGCTAATGGGTTCTCTACACGGGGGTGAATTAGGAAAATCGTAACAAGGGAAGTTGCCTGAAGCGTGTTTCACTGCCCCACTTTAAACTGGACGTGAAGGTTCAGTCGGAATGTGTCAACCTGTGCTATTCTTCACTGTCTACTCTTGTTATCTCAAAGACGTATTCGGTACTATTCATTAACAAGTTTTGGCATTATTCCAGATTCCTCAATTTCTTTAGCCCTTGCACTTAAAGCTGAAGTTCGATCATTTTCTTTGTGTTTCAAAGTCATTGTTCTGATCTGCACATTTTAATTTGTATATTGTAGCTTCGTCAAATTGTCTTCGTATACAAGTATGGGTTGTTTGAACACCTCCACGTTTGGCCTCATGACAACTAACACTTCAAAATTTACCGTTTCCTACAACTAGCAATTCTCCACCTCTTTGACTGTACATGGACAACATGTCAGCTGCACTGATTATAGCTACGGAAACTCCAGGGAGTCCAGGTGTACGTAGCTGTAAGTCAACACATGGCATATATATAGATCGTAGGCTTTCGCGGCCGGTGTCTAGTTTATCATCTAGGCTTACAGGATGGAGCCGCGTCGTGTATCGGTGATTGTTTCCCGACGTTTCGGCTGTCATAGCAGGAGCCTGAATCATGGGTGGGTACGAGTTGGTATCCGTACTCTACTGACCATTATTGCCAGCCAGAGGTGCCTGCTTGCACTGCATTGACGTCACGCTGCTTCCTGATTGGTCCATGCCCCTGTTAGTCGCGCACTAGGAGAACTTTCCAAGTGTTTATTTATTTATTTATTTATTTATTTGTTGATGGTACACAACAGGGCTCAGTGTGCGCCCCAATAATAGTGCACCTACACAGTAAGATACATTTCCTGATAGGTCTGTATTAATATCTTAATGTAATTCTTAAAACTAATAAGTTCACACAGATCAAAATGCATAGTAGTAAAAAGATAATATAAAAACTAAATCTAAATATGATCTAATGCCAAATATAAAAACAGGTTTTGGAATTATTACATAATAAACTAATGGGTAACATCAATAACTGGGGAACAGGCCTATCCACATATATACATTGTTGATTCTGTTATGTGTGATAATTTTATTTCAAGTATGAATTAGAGTGACAGGGTTATAATTTCCAAGAACGGTCTGATTGAGAGACAGAAATCTAGTTTCCAGTTTACACGAACCGCATCGTTGTAAATACTGCAAAGCCTCCATACAGGTGAATTGTTATGTGAAGTGGTATTGGTTATATCATTCTTGAATGTTATGGTTGATCTTGTAGTTAAGCGAGGGATGTTGAAATTTAGGAGTGATAGGAAAAATGAGTTATCAATTTGACCGTTAATGACTTTATAAAGGAATTTCATATCATTCACTCGCCTTCGAGACTCCAAACTAGTCATGCCGAAATTCAACAAAAGTTCACCGTAGGGTACCATGTGTGGGTAATTGCCCGTTATTTTGAGGTGTAGATATCTGAGGAATTTCTTTTGAACTTGCTCAATGTACTTAATGCATGTTTTCTGCCAGGGACTCCATACTTGGCTGGCGTACTCGAGCTTGGATCTCACCATGGCAGTATAAAGTTTTATGCAGGTACTGGTCCTAATGAATGGCTTAGTGTTTCTTATTATAAACCCTAACATGCGGTAAGCATCCCCGACCGTCTTTTGCACATGATAAGTGAAAGCAAGCTCTCGGTCAAACAGAATCCCTAGATCTTTCTTCTCGCTTACTGTTTTCAATGACTTAGGTCCAATTCCATAAACAAATGTGATTGGGTTCTTCTTACGTGTAAAGGTCATAACAACACACTTCGGTACGTTTAAGTATAATTTGTTTTCTATACTCCATTTGTGTATATTATTTAGGTCATTTTGTAGTAGAGTGCAGTCATTAGTGGAAGAAATTGATTTAAAAATTTTGAAGTCATCTGCATATAAAAGACTATTTGAGTGCAGTATACATCGTGGCAAATCATTTATCATTGCTAGAAAAATCAAAGGTCCAAGGTTCGAACCTTGGGGTATTCCGGAATGAACTATGTATTCCTTTGAGACAATTTTCTGGAACAAAACAAATTGTTTCCTGTCTCTGAGATAGGAGATGAATAATTTTAGTAATGGGTGGGAAAAACCCAAAATACATAATTTTTTAAGAAGGATATCGTGATTTATTGTGTCGAAAGCTTTCTCGAAATCTGTAAATATGACATCCATCTGCCCTCCTTTATCTAACTCTTTAGATATAATTTGAGTAAAATTAATTGCATTCGTCACTGTAGATTTCCTGGATAGGAAACCATGTTGGTTATCTGTTACGAGTGGTCTGAGGAATACTGATATTCTTCCGTGCAATATGAATTCAAATACCTTGGCTACTGCGGATAAAATAGATATAGGACGGTAGTTATTAATTAGTGATGGGTCTCCCGATTTTAGTATAGGGCAGACGCGAGTGATTTTCCAGGCGTCAGGGAACGTACAAGTTTGAATTGCTAAGTTAAATATAAAGTGTAACGGGTCCCTGAGGCTTTCAGCACATCCCTTAACTACATACGGTGGAATATTATCAGGACCAGCCGACGACTTAGGTTTTAATTTTTTAAATGCCATTTCTATCTCTTCCTTTGAGACAAGTTTTATGTGAAGGGTGTTGGGAGTATTCGAATTGCAGGCTGGGACTTTGTATTGGGCTGACTGAGAGTCATACACTGATTTGAAATATGACGCGAAACCTTCAACAATGGAATCATAAGTCTGAAACCATCTTCGCGATTGAAATGATCGGGATGCTTCACGACCTCTATTGCCTCTCTAATTAACCTGTTGCTAAAATTCCCGGATATCAAAATAAGATTCATTACAGAGGCAATAGAGGTCGTGAAGCATTCCAATAATTTAAATCGCGAAGATGGTTGCAGACTTAGCAACACTTAGAAAGTTCTCCTAGCACGCGACTGGCAGGGGTGCGGACCAATCAGAGAGCAGCGTGACGTCAATGCAGTGCAAGCAGGCACCTCTGGCTAGCAATAACCGCCAGAATGAGTGCGGATACCAACTCGTACCTACCCATGATTAAGGCTGCTGCAATGACAGCCGAAACGTCGGGAAACAATCACCGATACACGACGCAGCTCCATCCTGTAAGCCTAGATGATAAACATGGCGTATAGTTCCCTCACTTTCCTGGTTAACGAGCGGCGACTCAAACGTAAGGCAGTAGCACAATAGTCATTGATCGCTACTGACCAATAGCTGACGGTTAATGACCAATAGAATGCTTCCTCTATCTCTCCACGTGGACTCCCAAGTCCCACCCTGGCGGCCAGCTCGCATGCCACGCAGGTGTCAAGTGTTGCATATCTGCACGTAGTTCTGTCCAGTCTAACTGCTTGCTCTCAGTAGCTATGGTGGATAGTTGACAACGCTGTGTCTCGTGCAAGGCAGCCGAGGAATGTAAACATATCCGCCCAGCTAGATTTCAAAGGCGAGCCACACGTTAACGAGGGAAGAGAAAGAACTACACTGCCAGAAGAAAAAGAAATAGGTCACCTGAAGAGACGACGTCGATTTTGATCCGATGACGGCAGATGCCACCTGGTGGATAATAGATGTACTGATAAGGGTTTCAACGTCGTCCGCCATCAGATAGCGTAGTGGCATAGCTACCAGAGCGCCATCTTAGTCTACCATTTAATAGCGAACGCTCACAGCCATACGGCTCAATGTGCTCCAAACGTGTGAAGCAAACAGGTACAATGGCACGGAGACGCACTTGTGCTTTCTACAGCCAACTGAGCGAGTTTGAAAGGGGTCAAATTGGGCCTTCCGAGAGACGGGATGGTCCTTTCGGAGAATTGCCACACAAGTTGGACGTGCTGTGTCCGTTGTGCAACGATCTTCGTATCAGTGGTCACGTGAACATTCTCACACCCACAGGCGAGGTTCTGGGCGTCCACGCAGCACAGACCTCCGCCAGGATCGTCGTATTGTAAGGACAGCAGTGGCAGATCGTACAGCTACCACAGCACAGATACGAGGGCTTGTGTTGCGAACTGGTTACTAGCAGTGGGACTACGGGCACGCACACCTCTAGCCCGTCTCCCACTCACGCCACAGCATCGACGTGCACGGCTCGACTGGTGCCGTCAGAGGATCACTTGGAAGATGGAATGGCACACCGTGGTCTTCAGCGATGAATGCAGATTCTGCCTGCACGCAAGTGATGGTCGCTGGCGCGTTCGACGTAGACCTGGTGAGCGCTGTCTCGTCGAGTGCAATCGTCCAAGACACACCGGCCCCACCCCAGGCCTTACAACTCTCGTCCACCTTTGGTGTTTGTGGAGGGAACGCTAACCAGCGCTCGGTACGTGAAGGATGTTGTTAGACCCGTTCTTTTGCCGTTCTTGCAACAGGAAGGGGATGTGTTGTTCCAACAGGATAATGCTCGCCCACACAATGCCCATGCAATTCAACGCGCACTGCAAGACGTGCAGCAACTTCCCTGGCCAGCACGATCGCCGGAGTTGTCGCCAATCGAGCACGTGTGGGTCATGATGGGACGACAAGTGACTCGTGCGACTCGTCAACCCACAACTCTTACAGGACTGTGTGAACAGGTCGAGCAGGCGTGGAACAACGTATCCCAAGACAGTATTCGCCATCTGTATGATCGACTGGATGCAAAAGTGAGTGCCTGCATTGCCGCCCGTGGAGGCTACACCTCGTACTAATATGGGTGTTTCAGCATGGGTCGATAGGCCTATCTCTGAACCGCTTGATCTATTGATCTGTATATTTAATCATTTCATGTACTCCATATGCACTGTTGCCACAATAAATCTTGAGTGAATTGGTAACCTCTAAAAGGGTGACCTAATTTTTTTTCCCCGGCTGTTTATAACCAACATTTCAGGAGAGGTTGCCTTCCCCTACTATCTTTCCAAACCCATTAGCGTAAGCTGACTAGACTCTCTGGGTTTAATGCAATTAGCACAGTTCGACCATCCCTATGTAACTCATGTGATGAGCATGCCTTTTACATCAGAGACGATGAACAAGGGTGGTTTCTTTCCACATTACAGCTAAAATTAGAATTCAAGTCTATAGTAATACAGAAAAAACAAACTCGAACTTTTTAATCTTACCCTGAACGAAGCTAGATTTCAATCCAAGGACCTCGCTCTGGCGTCTGTGTGTGTTATACGGCATGAATGGCACACATACCGCAATAATGCCCATGACATAACACAAGCTTCCAGTCACTGGCACTGCAAGTTGAATCTTCTCTACAGCGAATGAGTGCCGTGACACCCAAACCTGTTTCCCGTTACACCAAATATTTGTAGTTATCGGGCGATCACGCGATGGAATATTGAGAAGGCAGGTCACTGCAGCCGGCCAGCAGTTACATGGGCATAATAATCAAGGCTGCAACTCAAAATAATCCTGCAACCTAAATTTGGACTGAAGAGACAATAAGGTTATTATTTGATTGTTGTTTATTCTTTTAGGGGTTTTGAGACATCGTGATCTTGTAGCCCCGTGTACTTGCGTGAGTTCAGAATTTTTGTGATAACCTGTGTCACTGTGATGTATGTACTTGTAATTAAAGGGGATTTGTGTAGAAGCGGCCGTGGCCTTAGGTTAGGTACCCCCGGCATTTGCCTGGAGCAGAAGTGGGAAACCAAGGAAAACAACTTCCAGGATGGCTAAAGTAGGAATCAAACCTGCCTCTTCTCAGTCTTGCCTTAATAGACTGAGTGTATCCCGTTCCAGCGTTCAGACCAGAATTAAATTTCATGGCAGAGCCGGGACTTGAACGAGAGGTTCAGCGGTGACAGCCAAGAATGCTAGCCACTACGCAAAGTTGTGTGATCAAATTCAGACACAGTCAGTTGGCATTTCAAGGTGCTCAATAGTTACGGGCAGAACATTATTATTGATATATTTTATTTGTATTTAATTCTTTTTTCCTAATTATTTTAATTTTTTAATTTTTATGTCTATATATTTTTATAATTATTCTTTTTGTATAATTTTATGATCTTAATTTTTTTAAATTCTAATTTTATAAGTTTATTAATTTTTACAGGCATATTTATTTTCAATTTTATTTTTTTATCATAGTTATCTTTTACGTTTTAATTGTTTTTGTTAAAAGAAATACATTTCATCAAACAACTTAGGTCAAGAAGAGAGAAGCATGTTATTTAGTTTTCTGAAATATTAACTCTTCCAAATGAAAATTCGTTAACGTATGACTGAAAGATTCAACCATCATCATTTTTTACAATATACTCGTAGCAGGTGGTTACGAGACAGACCACTAATCTACTAAGGGTTAAACTAGGGGTGCACAACCTTTTTATAGGAGAGGGCCAAGTTTATTTTTACATAATAAGTGGCGGGCCGCAAGTTACCTTTCCACATAGGCACTTGCCAAACCCTACCACTAAAGCTGATTTTACTATTATCTGAATAACCTATTTTACGAGCAGACAAAAATGTGTTTCAATACCATTTTTGAGTTCTCTAATTGGTTTAAATCCTGTTTTGAAGTTTTTTGACAAATTTCATTATTAAGTTATCAACCAACTTACTCCTTACTCCTAATTCGAAAATGTTTAGGTGCATATAAAATAAAATAAAATAATACTATCACAAGGTTGTAAAATTTGTATCTTTTACAAAAAACAGAATTCTTAACATCAAAGTATATAAAAAATGAAAATCAATATATCGTCAAACTGACTATCAAATCAATTAGTAGTCTAGTAGTAGAGTGACTCCACAGTCAGTCTGAACATTGCAGCAGTCTGGTTATGCTAAACTTAAAATCTGTCCATAATTGTTAACTATTTAATTTAACTTGAACGAAACATTTTCATAATTTCCTTATTTCAACGAGTGCCTTCAATAATGGCAAAACTCTCATCATTCACAATATATATACAGTATATATTCAAGTTTTCAATAGTAGACTATAAAATATTTATCCGCGGGCCGCATAAACTGATTTTAAGGCTGAGTACCCCTGGAATAAACTAAAGATGTCCGACTCGTGAAAATCCCCTTTTAAGTTAAAATTCCGACCCCCGGAGTCTCTAATACCACACTGGTTCAAAAGAACGTTTTATCCACAGGTACGAGGGAAGTTCTGAAGGTAAGTTTCGAGCAGATGGTAGGCTACACCAGTTGACACAAACAATCGCCATAAGAATCTACACCCATGGCTGGTTCAACGACGGAAGGAGCGTCAGTGAAGGGGCATGTCGCATGCACAGACCACTGACGAAGAGAGAGGAGCAGCAGACCGGCGTGCACGATATCATTCGGTCGGGCGCTGGAGTTGCATGGTCAGTGGAGGACAGCAGCGTGTGGAGGGGAGAAGGAGATCAAAGTGGGCTACCTTCCACTTCCATTAGAGAAAACAACATTGCTCGAGTACAGGACATGTGTTAGCGGACAGGCGCATAAGTTATTGGTCGTGACCGGGTCCATCACATGCTCCATGATGTGTTGGGTTGCCGAAAAATGTCCGCAAGATGGGCACTGGAGTTAAATACCTTGCCAGGTATCAAATCAGGGACTATGCTTCCCTAGAGATTCAACTTGTGAATCCCTTTATTATTATTATTTTTATTTGCTACTGTTGAAATGAAGGCAATGTGGAAATTCACCATTAGCCGTGTGTAACATTTTAGGAATTTAACCATTCCTTAGAGAGCCATGGATTGGTTATCAACTTTAAGTAAAACACCTTGCAATTGTATATAGCTTGCCAGGCCCTTCTCAGAACAGCCAGGTAGAATAAATGTCTCCATTTCTGAATAAACGAGAAAATACCCCATGTAGTTTAACTGAAGACAAATGTAATGTCATTAGAGGTCTCTCGGAATAACCGGTAACATATTAGCCTTTTAAACAAGAGTAAACCATTTACAGATATCAATAATATTTCAAACCCCCACTGCTGCTTTACTTAAAAGCATTGTTTACTTCCAGAGAATACTGGAATATAATTGGTTAAACTACGGGCGTCTCCCTCTGTCACACTGAGGTCAAACCGCCCACAATATAATATTATATATGGTTCTGGCTCAAGTGAGCTCAGCGCTCTATATTCAATAACTTTTCGTTTTTACTCTTCCCCTGACTTTAACAAGCCTTGGGGCTCTATATTCAATAATCTATTGTGTTACGATCATGAAACAAGCCACGTGGTTTTTGTAACTACACTGTAAATACGTTCTAACTAAATAAATATATTTCAACAAGTAAGAATTCTTCATTCATTTGAATACGATACTACTCAGCGCGTAAAGAATCTGAAAGCAACTTAGGTTAACAAACAAAACAAGCTAAGAACGCACGTTAAGCTAGAAACTTAACCCCGGTACCGAGAAACCTCACCCCGGAGTAGACTGTGCGACAATTCCTTGCATCGCAGAAGGCACAGAGTTTTACCAGAGTGGTTTCTTCAAACATTGACAAGTTAGTGTCGCATTGTCAGTGGTGACTATTTCGAAAAATAGTGCAAGGTAGGCTATATAGCCTACAGTAGTTCATGATGCCATGCCAATTTGGCAATCAAGGGTCCCTGGGGGGTAAAAATGACAGAACTTATTTTCGGGATATCCCTCGAATTTAAAATATTTGTAAATATGAGTAAACTATTTTTCGTTCCACGTACAAGACTAACTCGTTAATGACCGGTGCGAAAACCTACTTATTACTCCCCCTTGTGCGGTCACACGCGGGAAGAGACTTACAGTATTTGGTAGCACACGGCGTTAAGGACTGGCTGTTATTAAACGCAGGAGAGAGTTACTGAAATGTCTGTTTTTAAATCATGGTCCATTCTGTAAGAACAAACAAGACAATACAGTAATGAAACAAATTTATGATGATGATGATGATGATATTGTTGTTTTAAGGGACCTGACATCTTGGTTATCGGCCCCTAATGCTCTGGGTGATAGCAGAAATGACAATGGAATGGAAACCAGGACGAAAATTTAACGAGACTGAAAATATTTACAAAATGGAACTCAGATTGAAACGACGCACAGAATGGAAAGTGGTAATACTTGCAAAAGGGAAGTTAGAAGGAAAATACTCACAAAATGTAGAGTCGAAATACTTACAAAATGCAAGTGAAATTCAAAATACTCACTAAAGTCCCGGCACCTATATTGAATGACTTACTAAAAAGCAATTTAGATTGTCAATCCTTACAAAATGCAATTCAGGTTGAAAATACTCGCAAAATGGAGTGTAGATACAAACCAATTCGCTAAAGGCAATTTAGATACACGGGGAGCCAAGTAACAAAAACAGTGCGGGAATCTTAAAGAGAAAATGAAATATAATGAAAAGAAAACAAGAGGTCTGACCCCTCGAAGAAGGAGGGATCAGGAAAGATGAGACAAGGGCCAATTAAGGCGGGAAAGTGAAAGACTCCCTAGGCCTCAGATACTCTAATACCGTCGGGGTAGGAAGAGAACAAGAATGGGCCAAGGGAGGCCGATAGGAAAGAAGACGGAGAGAAGTGGTAACAGGTAAGTGGAAGCAATGCCGGACTCAGCTGGGGGTCCCGTGGTCGCCTGCCCACGTCCCACTAGCCGTGGGCCCCTGGGGAAGAAACAAATTTATGTAACCCTCCCCACTTATATAGTTTATAAAAATACCAAGGGACCAGTGCAAGGATTCTTGTATGACCAAAAACCACCCGTCCGGGTTTACTGTTATGTGGGTTTCTTGTTTATTTCTTTAAACGCAATTCTTAAACAAATTGTCGATATTTAAGAAATCAGACTGCAATTTGTTATTGTTGCGGGTAATTCCCTTATATTCGAACTATCAGCCCGCCCCGGCTTCGCCCGGTATCTTAACGGTTTACCCAGTATAAGCTTAAAAGGCGCACGAACGGCAGGTCCCAGACACAATTCAGAAAAGCCAAGTTGAACAGCGAAACTCCAAACACATATACTCTTCTCTGAAGTCTTAACCCGACACGACTTGACAGTTTGATGCTGGCCCAAGTTGGGGTGATAGGCTTGCTCGCGAGCTCATTAACTTGCTCCGAAATTAGCAATTTATTTTCCATTGATTGGAGATTGTTGGTAGAAGTGAAAACGTAAAGGCACTTATAGTGGGCGATGCATAAAAGATAGAGATATGCTGTTGCGGAATTTTATGTAGAACTTTCCATGCTGAACAATTCTTGCACCCATAGTATATAGATATTTTTAATGGTTTACCCAGCGTACGCATAAAAGGCACACGAACGGCAGGCTTTTATTCGACTCGATTCACTGAAATCGTTACTGCTCGGCTTTCTTTGATCATAAATGAATGATTTTCTGCAGAAAGCTTCCTCGTAAAATCCTTTACAGAATGGTGAAAACCGCATCAAAATCCATCCAGTCTTTCTCGAGATTACCCGCTACATCAAAAAATCAGGAACTTTTTTTAATACTATGTAGAGATGCACTCTCGGATACCGTACTTGATTACGTCCCATTTATTCAGAAAACCCGTCTTGCTTTACTGTTGTGCGGGCTCGACGCAATACAGTTCTGGTAGGGTTATCGTCTTTTTTATTTGTTTAAACGCACTTTTTAAACAAATAAACATATTTCCGTTGACTTCTCAATAAATTATATAAAATTTTCCTGCACTTTTGAGATGATTTGGAAGATATTGACACAAACCGCACCCTCTGGTATAAGAGCTTGAGTTTTGTGAAACACGCATCTTAGCGTTATAAGTTACATAATTATATAATAATAATAATAATAATAATAATAATAATAATAATAATAATAGCCGGCCCCGTGGTGTTGGGGTAGCGCGCCTGCCTCTCACCCAAAGGCCCTGGGTTCGATTCCCGGCTCCGTCAGGGATTGTAGAAACTGACGTGAGGGCTGGACGGGGTGCACTCAGCCTCGTGAGGACAATTGAGTAGCTGCCTGACAGTGAGGCAGCGCCCCGATCACGAAAACCAAGATTTACGGCTGAGGGGACCCGATGCGCTGATCACGCGTCACATCAATATCTGCAGGCCAAATGGCTGGGCAGTGGTTGCTTGGTAGGCCTAGGCCCTCACGGGCTGTAGTGCCAGGGTTTATTATCTTATATATAAAAGTGAAAGTCTGTATGTATATATGTATGTATGTATGTATGTATGTATGTGGGTTGGTTCCGTATACAAATCTACACCGTTCCACCAATCTCAACCAAATTTTGCATACACATAGTTTAGGACCCATTTTCGATAGTCTTTCTCATTCTCCTGATTTCGGCCCTTTTGCACTCAAGCAGAGGCTAATCAAATCAAAAAATATACTCATGAAGGAATGGCAAGGCAGATAGTTTCCATGGCAACATAGCTCAAGTCGAGACACGGCCGACTGGATGCCAGCTGCGCTCTGCACTACCGGTATAGAAAATGAGGATCTTGACTTGAAATCCCGTTAGTTACTCAACCACTCACACAGCACTGTCAACCGAGTTTAGCATAACAAAGACTTGACACTATCTTCTACTATATATTTGTCAAATACCACTCTCTCACTCACTCATTCATTCATCACGAAATCTCAGAAAGCACCGAACGGATTGGAATGAAATTTGGTATGCAGCTTCCTCAAGGGCCGCAAATGCCCATTAAGAGAGGATTTTTGGATATTCAGGCTCTAAAGGGGTGTTAAGGGGGGTAGACCTGCATTTCATTGAATAGCAATATCTCCCGATTGGTTTCATTGGGGGATGTGATAGTCGGCATATAAACTCATCATTAAAAATAAGAAGACACGAGTCTGAGCGTTTTTCGATGTGGTGTATATTATGAGGTGAAAGGGGTGAAAAGTGGGGATTGAAAGATTCCTAACGGAGCGTGTATCTCTTAAACGACAAAGGCGAGGATTTTGAAACTCAGCGGATAAAAATCAGCATAAAAAATAAGTAAATATGTGTTTGACCGTTTTTTCATAAAACCAATTTAAGGGGCCCAGGGGGAGGGGGGTGAAATTCGGGGGGGGGGGGGACAGGAAAGAAAGTGTCCTAACTGATTGATTGACTGACTCACACATCAAACTCAGGGGGGGGGGGGGGGAACTGCTTTAAAGTAAGTAAATAGATTTTCGACAGTTTTTTTATCAATCAAATTGAAGGGGTTCATCGGGAGGGGTGAAATTCTGAAGAAAAAAAATGAAAGAAAATGTCCTGACTCATTCACTCACTCATCATCGCCCAGCCAAAAATATTGAAGTTGGAAACATGGCATTTTGGGGATATGTTCGTTGTATGTCAAAACCGTACACTAAGGGAGGATTTTTGGATATTCAGGTTCTAAAGGGGTCTTAAGGGGGTTAAACCTGTATTTCATTGAATAACAATATCTCACGAGTGGTTTCATTTGTGGATGTGATACTCGGCATATAAACTAATCATTACAAATAAGCAGACATATGTCTAAGGGTTTTTCGATGTGGTGTATTATTATGAGGTGAAAGGGGTGAAAAGTGGGGGTTGAAGGATTTCTAACGGAGCGTGTAGGCCTATCTCTTAAACGACATAGGCGAGAAATTTGAAACTCAGCGAAAAAAAAATCAGCTAAAAAAATAAGTAAATCGGTGTTCGACCGTTTTTTCATACATCCAATTTGGGGCCCTTGGAGAGGGGTGAAATTCTGGGGGGGGGGGGACAAGAAAGAAAATGTCCTAACTGATTGACTCACTTACTCACTCATCAAACTCAGGGGGAAAACAGCTTTAAATAAGTAAATAGGTGTTTGAACGTTGTTTCATAAATCCAATTTAAGGGGTTCATGGGGAGGGGTGAAATCATCAAAAATAAATGAAAGAAAATGTCCTGACTGACTCACTCACTCATCATCGCCCAGACAAAATTATTGAAGTTAGAAACATGAAATTTTGGGGATATGTTCGTTGTATGTCGAAAACGTCCACTAAGGAAAGAGTTTTGAATATTCAGGTTCTAAATAGGTGTTAAGGGGTAAACGTGCATTTCATTGAATAACAATATCTCACAAGTGGTTTCATTTGGGGATGTGATACTTGGCTTATATACTAATCATTAAAAATAAACTGACACATGTCTAATGGTTTTTCGATGTAGTGTATATTATGAGGTGAAAGGGATGAAAAGTGGGGGTTGAAAGATTCCTAACGGAGCGTGTATCTCTTAAACGACATGGGCGAGGAGTTTGAAACTCAGAGGAAATCAATCAGCTTAAAAATAAATAAATAAATAAATAAATAAATAAATAAATAAAATAGGTGTTCCACCGTTTTTCATAAATCCAATTTAAGGAGCCTATGGGGAGGGGTGAAATTCTGGAAGAAAAACGTCCACTAAGGAAGGATTTTTGGATGTTCACTCTCATAGACCAACCAAAACTATTAAAGTTAGAAGAATGATATTTTGGGGATATGTTTGTTGTTCGTCGAAAACGTCTACTAAGGAGGGATTTTTGGATATACAGGTTCTAAAGGGGTGTTAACGTGGTTAAACCTGCATTTCATTGAATAACAATATGACACGGCTATGACGCGAGCGAAGCGAGGCTAAAAATGAGATGGTGTGTGTCTGTGTATTACTCAATCACGCAAGTACTGTGCCCAAATCTAGGAATGGGTATTCCAAGATTCAGACACCTAGATATCAAGGGAAAGGCTACAGCCGCTTTTGAAAGTTGAGATATTTGAATATCGCGCTCCATTCCTTCCAGAAGGAATTGGAAATTTTATGCAGCCAAGAGCATGTCAAGTGACGTAGCGAGTAATAGCAGAGGTCGAGACTATTTGTTGATTAAATAGTTAGCCATGGAGTAGAGACTTGAGACTTGGATCAAATTACTGGCACGGCCAAATGAAAGAGAATGCACTTAGTATCAAGTAAATCGGACCAGGGATACCAGAGATATGAGGATTTCTAGATATCAGCGTGATGTAGCGTGACCCTGACCGTTTTGAATAAAAGCCGGCCGGCCCAAGCAACATCAGCTCACTTCGAACCAAGCTCTTGCATAGCAAGGTGCTGCTACGCTGAGCCAAGGCATATGGTTGCCGGATCTACGCAGAAGTTATCTTCAAAATTGTGATAGTCACAAAAGTGCTGCGATACATGTGGAACTTAGTAAGTTTTCGGCAGAGTGAATCACTAAGGTGATTGATATTTTTCTACGGACACTGGTGAAATATTTTATTTCTACATGGACATATGCTAGACTTTGTCTAGAACGTACTTTGTCACAGTCCAGTAATAATCATTCAATACTTGGATGTTTTAGTCCAATGCAGTCAGTTTCATAATTGTAACTTGATAACCACTCCGATCTTTCAGTATATTGAAGGCCAGTCTATCACGGTGTTGTTTATTAGCCGACAAAGGGAAACTATATGTTGCTTCGCGCATGATAGATGGTGATAAGCCATGCCCAGGGAACGATCTTCAGAACAGCCGTTGATTGGTTTAGACTGTCAGTGTTTTCTTGTACTGAAAAGATTACCGTGAGTTATGTTACAACTGACGTATTTGAGAATAGATCATTTAGATCTGACCCCATTTAAGCAAACTGTTATGGCGTTAACAGAAGTAAATATTAAAATGGATCAGCAGTTACTTCAAACTTCAAGAGATATTACCACTATGTCTTGTTAGACAGATTGTGGGTATATAATGGCGGCCGATACAAGGATTAGACGTGCGTGTCCGATAGGGCATGTTTCTGGATAAATCTGGTACAGACCAGGTTCACTACGCTTCAAGACCAACGAGAAATGTAAGCCACATTTTGACTTTATATTATGCCTAGCTAATTGGAACAAACACATTTTCTGCAGATGACCAACAACATTTATTTTTCTTCGTATTTAAATCTTGCAATGATTTACGCAAGACATATTAGAGTTATTCTGAGTATTTTCAGCACTCAGAACAGTTTAGGATCGATGACCGAGCATAACGAGGATTTATTTGAATATTTCATATTTTTGGATAATCACGGAAAACAGCCGATGTAACTGTAAAAGTTAATAATTATTTTTGTTGAGAAATGGATATTTTATCCATATTCGAAGATTCGAACATGTGGATTCTCACATAATGAAATAATAATTAAATATATTTAAAATAATATAACAAATAATAATAATAATAATAATAATCCACTAATAATAATAATAATGATGATTTTCATAACTTTTCTAAATAATTCTTGGATCTTATATTTTCTAATAATCACATTTATTGAGAGAGAGCTTATGAAGTAGTTTAATCATTTCTAGTTTGGAACAGGTGATTTTCCAAAGGAGAGTGGTTAGCGCAAGCCCGCATTCAACCAACGTTACAGTTCTGGTTGAACAGTTAATATTTGCAATGAGCAAAGTATATTTTTCAGATAACACGGAGAGGCATGAAACGGGAAGCAATTGATAATTGTATCAAATAGGATATTTTTGTATTTATATAAAATCATGACGTAGATACACATTCGAAAGTGAAATAAAGATTATCATAAGTATGGTAAATTCACGGGTTGAACTGAATGGTAAAATAAAATAAACTTGTAAGTTTATAAATCTTCCAGTGTTGATAACAAGCAGAGGCTTGATTTATTGTATAAATTTTGGGAAGAAAATTTATGTGTGTGGAGTAGTTGAAATGCCATTCCCAGGTGCGCATGTTTAAGTCGCAGGAATGAGGAGGTTTTTATTTGAGCATCAATCAAATAGCAGGTTCGATGACTCAGTGTTATAGAAGGAGTATTGGAGCTACACATTGCGTCGTATGAATGACCCGAAGGTTATTTCTTAAAAACCATCAGTTCTTATTTCAACCTTGTTTACGGATTCCATTAAGACTTTGATTTTGCTAGAACCCGGATGTCATGATAGTATTTTATTCTTCTTCAGATGAAGACCTTTGCCGTTGTTGTTGGAATGTTGTGTTCTTGCACAAATAATAGAATGGGCCACTGCCAATTAAAAATAATTCTATAACCACGAATAATTTGAAGGATGTTTTCAATCCTAGTGCCATGAACTAAATTAATTTATTATGAAGCTACAATTCTTATTTCCGCATTCTGTCGAAGAATTGCAAGTTGTAAAAGTTACTAAAATGGCCACAAATATAAATATTTTTCTTAATAATGATTCCAAGAGGAAAATCGAATAGTTGGATGGTCCAACAATTTATTGATCAAGTTGGTGATTCAGAAATCATATATTTTGTTAGGAACTTGAAGTTCATAATCGAGTCACTTCTCGAAACGTTTAATGTCAGAAGAACAATTAATTTTGTTGTGCTTCGCACAGTTCTTCGATGCTATGCTCAAGGTCAAATACTTTTCAGATGTTATTAATATGTGTAAATAATTTGTGTTGATTCAGTGATAATAATATTTTTTGACAATATTTTTTGAAAACTGGAAAAATAAGTGAAAATTAAAATTCTATGAACATTTATTCCAAGAGTGTTAATATTATGTAAAATTTCAAACAGTGAACTATAGTATTTCCAGTAAAGACAATTAAATTTGAACTGGATTTAATCATGAATAATCGATATAATTTTGGAACACAGACTACAGGACTAATAATCAGACTTGTGTTTCCAAAGATAATTGTCCAATGTGTTGGAAAATTTCTGTACATTGTGTAAATAGGAATGTGGGTCGCCACACATGAATGATGCTGCTTTGACCATTTTATTTTGCAGTCAATTTTAAATTCAAAATAAAATGAGATAATTTTACATGATGTGTTATGCCCAGTTGAATCTCCTTCTATCCTTATTGTTGCATTGAGCCAAAAATCAGTAAAGCATTTTTAGCCTACTTTTCACATTTTGCAAAAATGAGGAAAAAGTAGACTTATGAGATCGGGCAAATGTGTGTCTGTCTGTCTGTCTGTCTGTCTGTCCTTCTGTCTGTCTGTCTGGCTGTGTGTGTGTCCCCCCCTATCAACTCCTAAACGGCTGCAGCAATCGAAACAAAATTTGGTAGGAGTAAAGACCTATACCTGAATATCTCACGGCCATATTTGAAAATGATGTCAGTGCTACCAACTGCTAAAAAATGGCAATTGAAATTTGAGCTCCATATTGGATATCTTGGAAAGTATGAATGGGAGCGATTTCAAAATTTGCACACGTACAGATCATAATATTTCAGTTTATATTTCCAGGAGGCTAAACATGGCAGTGTTGCCAAAATGATTATAAGCCTCCTGATAGGTCCAATTTTTAAATGCATATAACTTCTATACTATCAATTGGAATTCAACCAAATTTCGTATGTCGTATGTGTACATAACCAGATATGACTGAGCGTATTCTTAAGACCTACCAGGGCTGCCAACTGTTAATAAATGCTCCTAATTTTTTTATCCAAATACCAATATATCAGAAAGTATGCAAGCCGACAGCTTTAAACTATGCACACGTATAGTACCTGACATTCTATATTAATTTGGAGTAACTTATATACGTCAGTGCTACCAACATGATTCTAAGCCTGCTGACAGGTCCAACTTTAAATACATGTAACTTCCATACTATCATTTGGATTTCAACCAAATTTCGTATGTGCTATGTGTACCATAACAGATATGACTATGCGTATTCTAAGGAGCAACCAGTGCTGCCAACTGTTAATATGTGCTGTCTCTATTTTTGTTACCCTAATATCAATATATCAGAAATTATGCAAGCCAATAGCTCTAAACTTTGCACACGTATAGTACCTGGCATTCTAGACGAATTTGGAGTAACTAATATACGTCAGTGCTGCCAACATGATTCTAAGCCTGCTGATAGGTCCAATTTTAAAATGCATGTAACGTCTATACTAACTAATGGATTTCATTCAAAATTGGCACAACAATAGATCATATTATTTCAGATTATTTCTGACCAATACATGCATGACATTGTTGCCAACATGATTTTACGCGCGCTGTTAGATCCAATGTTTAACTGCATGTAACGTCCATGCTATTCATTGGACTTCAATCAAATTTTGTATTTTGTACCTTAAGAGACGGAACTAAGAATATATTCAGTCATCAGGGCTGCCAACTGTAGTGCTCTATTAGGATACATTATGCCAGGTATACAGTATTTCGAACTAATTGGAAATTTCGATATTAGCAACTTAATTTCGTCATTATTCTAGATAGGTTCATATTCTGTAGAATAATCATTGGCATGAAAAGTAGGCTGTATAGTTCTTCACGGAACTTCTTGTTTTCATTTGATGTCGTTTTTGCGATTAGCTTTAACCCATCTGGCGCCCCGGGATATTTTGACTCTCGTGCTGACTTATTATTGGTAAAATGCATATGTGGTCGTGCGGACTCCGGTCTAAACGGGCACAGTACCACTGGTCCGATTTACATGAATTTTACATGGAAGTAGCTGATTTACCTGGTTAATATATAGGTTACTTTTGATTTCAATACTTTGCACTATTTAAAGATGGCGACCATTTTAGTGACGTCACTACACCCTTTGGTTTAAAACTTTCATATTTCCATTTCAAATAAAAAGAGAACGCTAAGAAATAGCAAACTTTTGATGGCATATACGAGGTTTAAAATTACATTTTCTATCCGAAAGGTATCTCCAACCGTTAGCGAGTAAAACCTAAATTTGTGCTATAAAACACGGTCAACGCCGAGAGGTGTAGTTGGACAAAATGTTCCATCCTTAATCTCCCTCTTCGCAGCACCTCGCCTATCCCCTGTTTTAACTGTCACCTTCACATTTCAATTTATTTATGACGCGTAGCGAAGCACGGGTACTTCAGCTAGTACAATAATATTAATAAAAAGTTCAACAGACATTTCAGAAAGGGACACCTTCAGACACAAAGTCAACAAATGGGAAGTTATGAAGGAAGGAATGAAGGAAGTTTGTAGTTTTAAGTGACTGTTAATCTCGCAATCATGAGCCACGGGACCTCCTTTTTACGTGAAATCCGAACCACAGGACATGACATTTCACTTTGAAAATCTCACATGCATTAACCGCTAATCGAACCCAGTCCGTCTTGGTGAGAGGCCAACAGCTTGACCGCTATGCCAGCACGCCCCTCCTTTATATCAGAGAAACCAAAACAATAACAGTACAGACCAAAGCAGCTTCGGTGGCGTAGTCGGTAGCATGCTGAGCTTCTATGCCGAAGATCACGGGTTCAAACCCAACTGAAGTCGTCGGATTATTTTAAGAGCGTTAAAATCCTTCAGTTATGGCTACCTTCGGAGGTGAAGTGAAGCCCGGGGTCCCATGTCATAGATTTATGGCATGTTAAATAACCTTCCACTAATTAAACTTGAGTGAAGCTAAATTTGCAGGTTAGATTTCGTTGAAACACATTATCAAAGTTCCAACGTTCACCACTGTCAGTGACATCTGGTAGCGAAAGTTGGAACTACTTGAAATTGAATGGAACTTTTAGCTCACCCCATGGGTGTCCGCTTGAAGTAGCTACAGTCTCTGGCGAGCCGAACATGTCCTAGGACACTCCCGGCACTAAAAACCATACGCTAAATAAATAAATAAATAAATAAATAAATAAATAAATAAATAAATAAATAAATAAATAAATAAATAAATAAATAAATAAATAAATAAATACAATGGTCCAAAGAACGTAGACAAGCCTTCACGGAAAGAATGAAAGCCTATTGCAACAAGAAGAATAATAAAAAGAGTTGATTGAGTTATTTGCTTAACGCCTACCTTGGGAGAAATCGCTTAAAATAAATAAATAAATAAATAAATAAATAAATAAATAAATAAATAAATAAATAAATAAATAAATAAATAATAATAATAAAATGAGTGACAGTTATTTTCACTTGCTTACAATTAAGAATCCATCATGATAATAAAATACGATGAAGTATAATATTTCTTTTGAATGAATCTTGGATGGATCATTAGACTCGTTGTTGTTGTTGTTGTTGTTGTTGTTGTTGTTGAGTCTTCAGTCTTTTGACTGGTTTGATGCAGCCTCCATGCCTCCCTGTCCTGAGCTAATCGTTTCATCTCTGCGTAGCTACCACACCCTACATCCGAGGCAATCTGTTTAACATATTCTAACCTTGGTCTACCCCTACAGTTCTTGTCCTCGACCCTTCCTTCCATAACTAAGCTTGTTATTCCTGGGTGTCTTAGTATGTGACCTACCAACCTATCTCTTCTCTTCATTAGTAGTCGCCAGAAACTCTCCTCTCCCACTAGTCTTAATAACTCTTCGTTTGTAACCCGATCTACCCATCTGATCTTCATCATTCTCCTGTAACACCACATTTCAAACGCTTCTATTCTCCTCTTTTCTGCTGCAACAATAGTCCAAGTTTCACTTCCATAGAGCGCCACGCTCCAGACAAAGGCCTTCAAAAATGACTTCCTAACACCTAAATCTATATTCGATGTCAACAGATTTCTTTTCTGTAGAAATGCTTTCATTGCCTGAGCTAACCTACTTTTGATGTGTAACATCTTTCCACTCGGTAGCTGGACATTTTTGTGGGAGTGATTTTAGAAAACGGACGGAAGTGCATGGGACGGAAACAATGAGCGCGCGTGATGGCGGAGATCGGTACAACGAACGAACGAACGAACAGGAGTTATTTCATTCCCTGCCCCGCAAAGCGAGACAGGGCGGGCACCCAGCTCAACAGGGAGCTCTTGTGCCAAAGAAGAGGAAAGGGTTAGAGAATAAATTATATTGGAAGAAAATATGCTAGGCATATGGATAGGAGGGATGAAGGAGGATTCAATGGCGCAGAAGTCACCGCGACCCCAAGGCGGACCCCCCCAGACGAGGCCCCCCACCACACTCGCCTGAGCATTACCCCACTAGCCCCGTTTATTCAAAAATATACATGATACATAAAATAAATATTGCCGTGGGTAAAATACAGAATTATATATAACAGATTGAGAAGTAATGTCCAGTAAGAATGTCTATTGTTCGTATGGCTGGAAAAGATAAAGACACTGGAAAAAGCACAGAAAATGAAAAAAAAATGATATGTTTTAAAGTTCAAAAGATTGTCTATTGTCCATGCTGAAAGAGAAACAAAATATTTTAGAAGCACACGCATCACTTGAAGCACTGGGGTGTTGCGGCAACAAGGCCGTGAAATTATTGGAGCACTGGGAGCACTGTGTGACGATGCGTGGAGCCATTCCGGAGAACGAAGTAGACTAAATAAGGTTTAGTGGGGCAAAAAATAAAATTTATGTAACTGCGACAGGGGCGATGTGAATAGGATAAAACTGAACGAAAAATAAACAATGAGAGGGCACTTGTGGTGCCGACAGTAACAACGAGGCGGGGCTGACTATAGCCCCCCAAATGAAAGGAGAACATGTGAAAAATGTGCACAGAACAGAATAATGAGAGCGTGAGAGGGGGCTAGTCGATGAGTGGAGGGAAGAGATGACCGGTTTCAGGGGTGCGTGTGGAGTTGAGGATAGCAGTGGCATAGGGGGAGAGCTCTAGGGCTTCAAGGGGTTGGGTGGCGTGGGAGCCGCGTGCGCGAGTAAGGTAGGAGAATCGAAGGGAGTGAACATGGGCGAGTGCAGAAGGGAAAGTGAGCATACCAGTGAGGGTGGCGGAAGGGGTATCGAGTTTACAATGATAGGCGATTCTGATAGCGTGGCGGTCGAGGGTGAGGAGACGAAAATAGAGGCGGGGGTGGGCGGTGAGCCAGGTAAGGGAGGCATAGGTGAAAACTGGGCGAATGAAGGTCTTGTAAACGTTAAGGGTCTGAGGGGGCCGTAGGCCCCAGGTCTTACCGGTGAGGAGACGGAGAATGCGGAAGCGGGAGAGGGAGCGCTTGTAGACTGAATCGAAGTGAAGGTTCCATTTGAGGTTATTTTGGAAGGTAATGCCGAGGTATTTAAGCTGATTAAGTTGAGGAATAAGAGAATCATTAAAGGTGAAATGGAGGCGCTGGGAAGGGCGGCGACGGGTGCGGGAGCGTTTGATATGGATGTATTGGGACTTCTGGGGGTTGACTTGAATGTGCCAGTGATTGCACCAGGTTTGGAGTGTATGAAGGTAACGTTGTACATGGCGTTGGAGGGTGTGAGAACGAGGGAAGAGGGCGAGAATGGCAAGGTCGTCGGCGTATTGATACAAACGGAGCGGAGGAGAAGGGGTAGGGATATCGTGGGTGTAGAGGACATAGAGAAGGGGAGAAAGGGGGCTGCCTTGAGGGACTCCGGCGTGGATAGGGAAAGTGAAGGAAGAAGTACCATGGATGAGGATTTGGGCCGTGCGATTATACAAGAAGTTTGCAATGAGGCGGACGTACGTGATGGGTAAGGGGAGGTGGAGGAGCTTGAAGAGGAGGCCAGGGAACCAGACTTTGTCGAAAGCTTTTTCGACATCGAAACAGAGGAGAAGGGCATGTTTGTTATTGGGGGAGGCTAGGAAGGCTTCAATGGAGGCAGTGATGTGAAAGAGGTGATCGTGGGTGGAGAAGTTAGGGTGGAATCCAGCTTGATGAGCGGGGATGAGATGAAGGGAGTGAAGATAGGGATAGAGGCGTTTGGTGATAATAAGTTCGAAAAGTTTGGAAAGAACAGGGAGAAGGGAGATTGGACGGTAAGAATTGATGTCCGAAGGAAGTTTAGAAGGTTTTAGAAAAAGAAGGATGTTGGCATTTCCCCAGTGGTGGGGAAAATGTCCGGTGTAGAGGATAGTGTTGTAGATCTGAGCAAGGTACAGGAAGAGGATGTCGGGGGCCTCGCGAAGGTGACGGTAAGTAATGCCGTCACCCCCGGGGGCCGTAGTGCGGCGATGCTTAAGGAGATTGCGGATTTCAAGTGGGGTGATGGGGGAATTGAGAGGGTGTTGGTAATCAGTGGAGGGAAGGTGGGCAAAGGAAGGCGTGAGACGAGGGGAGGTTGGGTCGGTATAGGCATGAATGGTAAGTTCGTCGGGGTGGGAGAGGTGAGGGGCGATAGTGGGGAAGAAAACGTGGGAGTAATGCTGAGCAAACATATCGGCTTTTGCTTGATTAGAAACTACAGGTGAACCATTACGGAGGATAGGGTACGTGGGATGGGATTTACGACGTTGGGAAAGGCGGGAGAAAGTTTTCCAGAAAATGGCAGGGTCAGGGCTGTGGGAAAGGTCGGAACAGGCGTCATTCCATTGCTTGCGGCGGACGGCTTTGATAAAAGAGCGAGCGTGACGAAGGGTTTTACGGTGTTCGGTTAGGGTGGCAGGATCGCGGGTTCGACAGTAGGATCGGTAGAGATCATGAGCAGTACGAAGGAGACGGAGGGCGCGGGGGGGATAGGAGGTTTCGAAGGGTGATAGGAGTGGCGGGGAATATGGCGGAGATCGGCGGTAATTAAGGCCTGTTCAACACGATGAATGAGTTGCGAGAGGGCAGGGTGAGAGGCGGGGGGTGTAGGAGGAAGAGGGGTGAGGGAGGAAGTTAAGGTGGTACGGTAGGCGTTCCAATCGGTTTTAGAGTATTGACGGGTTGGAGGAGGTCGTGGAGGGGGTTGGAAAGGGGCGGGGAGGTAGTTAGACAGGGAAATGAGGGTTGGAAGGTGGTTACTACCGATAGTGGGGAGGACAGTAACATTGGCAATATTGGCGAGATTGGGAGTAAGCATAAGAAAATAGGGAGTGGAGTTGGAATAGGGAAGCGTGGGGGAGGGAAAAGGGACGGACATGCCCCGGCTGATGGACAAGAAGTCCTGGAAAAGACGGGCTTGGACAGGGGTGTAGGAGGTAACATTGTTATCGGCGGCAAAGAAATAAGTAGGAAAATTGGCTTCGAGGAAGCGGAAGAAAGCGATGGGGGGAGGGGAGCGGGGTACCAGATACATAGTGACAAGGGTGAAAGTTTGGTTAGGAAAGATAAGGTCAAGAATGAGGTATTCATTAAAGCCGTCAGGGAAATTGAAAAAGTGCTGGCGAGTGGGAATTGAGTTGCGAACAGCAACTGCAACCCCACCCGACCGCTGAAATTGACGATCGGCACGAATGAGTTGGTAGCCATCAAAGGGGGGAATTGCTTGGGAAGGTTTGAGGAAGGTTTCATTGAAAATCATGATGTCCGGGGCATGTTGGGAGAGGGAGAATCGGTACAACGACGTACTGTAGGCCATGTGGCTATGAGGAATGTATACCGCATACAGTTTAGTTCAAGGTTTGGAGACCCCATTTAAGATAGTCCCACAATAAATCATCTTCAAGTTATCGTTCTTTGGTGTGAAAATATTCATTTTATCATATTTGCTGAAAACAATTATGATTTATTAAATCTTCATACTTTAGCTGTATTCTTATTTAATGGAAGCACTCGATGTACTGTCGGCCATGTGGCTATGTGGAATCTATATTGCATCAACAAACACTCCAAACAACGAAGGAATTCAGTATATTAACGCCGACTACTAACAATAATTGAAACTTCGTTGGTCTAAATATATCACTAGGAGAAACACATTTAATATACCTTCCGCACACCAATTTTTAATCGCGCCTATACTTGGCAGTGCGCTGATCGGCAAAATGAGGCCATTTTCAATAACATCGCTGGCATGGGTTCACTAACTGGCCGGTATAGAGCGCAGCTCGCATCAAGTAGGCAGTGGATTGCTTCCGCCACGGCAAATAACAATTATGATTCATTACGGTCAGGATTTGGCACTGGAGTTTTACAAGTAGTTATTTCAATGAACAACAGAGTTCACTGTCAACAAGGGATTTGCGCTCCCGGGACACACATAGTAGGATAACATGTCACATGTTACACATCATATGCGACTACTGTAAGGTTCGTATAATTTTTATATCCTCTTTGCTTCGTCCATTACTGGTTATTTTGCTTCCTAAGTAACAGAAGTCCCCTACTTCCTTTAGTTTTTCACCTGCCAATTTGATGTCCATAGAGAATTCTGATCCTTATTGTTGTGGTAACAGAATGCAGAAGTGTTGATAGATACATGATGTTGTAGGGTGAGGTGTTGGAGGGATGTACTAAGGGAGTGGGGGTGGAAAGAAATTCCACTATTCACTAAGTTTATGTGTGTAGAATGAGATGCAGGCTAATATTTTGTGTTCTGAAAAGTTACAGTGAGTTAATTTTACCGGACGACCATTTTGGCAGTTCCAGCTCAGCCCTCGATAATAGACAGTTGACGATCCCCGGCCCTTGCTGCAGAGGAGCCTAGGAAATGGTCCATGGGAGGACCGCCCATCATGAATGGAGGCGGCAGTGCCGTTACCACGTACAGGTGGATTATGGAATGAGTTCAAGGTCGTTTGTTGCCCACGGAACCGGGATTATCGGCAGCAAAGAAAAAACAAGTTGGTGAACTCGACTCGTCCTGGTGCCTGGTTCTCCATGTATGGATACTCACCATCTCAGTTCCCAGGCTACGGTCTCTCTAGCTCCGAGATACATTCTACCTTTTCAGTCACATACAGTAGCATGGCCATAATATTATACCTAGGGTCGCTGGCACCGAGAAACATTCTACCTATTGAGTAACTTACAGGGTGGTAAACAGTAGTCTGACCAAATATTATACCTAAGGTCTCTGGCACCAAGAAACATTCTATCTTTTGACTCATATATAGGGTGGCAAACAGTAGCATGACCAGAATAGTATACCTAAGATCTCTGGCACCACGAAACATTCTACCTTTTGACTCATATATTGAGTGGTAAACAGTAGCATGACCAGAATAGTATGCCTAAGATCTATGGCACCACGAAACATTCTACCTTTTGACTCATATATAGGGTGGCAAACAGTAGCATGACCAGAATAGTATACCTAAGGTCTCTGGCACCAAGAAACATTGTACCTTTTGACTCATATATAGGGTGGTCAACAGTAGCATGACCAGAATAGTATACCTAAGATCTCTGGCACCACGAAACATTCTACCTTTTGACTCATATATAGGATGGTAAACAATAAAGTTACTGGAATATTATACCTGAGATCTCTGGCACCACGAAACATTCTACCTTTTGACTCATATATAGGATGGTAAACAATAAAGTTACTGGGATGTTATACCTGAGATCTCTGGCACCACGAAACATTCTACCTATTGACTCATATACAGGGTGTTACAAAAAGGTACAGCCAAACTTTCAGGAAACATTCCTCACACACAAAGAAAGAAAATATGATATGTGGACATGTGTCCGGAAACGCTTAATTTCCATGTTAGAGCTCATTTTATTACTTCTCTTCAAATCACATTAATCATGGAATGGAAACACACAGCAACAGAACGTACCAGCGTGACTTCAAACACTTTGTTACAGGAAATGTTCAAAATGTCCTCCGTTAGCGAGGATACATGCATCCACCCTCCGTCGCATAGAATCCCTGATGCGCTGATGCAGCCCTGGAGAATGGCGTATTGTATCACAGCCGTCCACAATACGAGCACGAAGAGTCTCTACATTTGGTACCGGGGTTGCGTAGACAAGAGCTTTCAAATGCCCCCATAAATGAAAGTCAAGAGGGTTGAGGTCAGGAGAGCGTGGAGGCCATGGAATTGGTCCGCCTCTACCAATCCATCGGTCACCGAATCTGTTGTTGAGAAGCGTACGAACACTTCGACTGAAATGTGCAGGAGCTCCATCGTGCATGAACCACATGTTGTGTCGTACTTGTAAAGGCACATGTTCTAGCAGCACAGGTAGAGTATCCCGTATGAAATCATGATAACGTGTTCCATTGAGCGTAGGTGGAAGAACATGGGGCCCAATCAAGACATCACCAACAATTCCTGCCCAAACGTTCACAGAAAATCTGTGTTGATGACGTGATTTCACAATTGCGTGCGGATTCTCGTCAGCCCACACATGTTGATTGTGAAAATTTACAATTTGATCACGTTGGAATGACGCCTCATCCGTAAAGAGAACATTTGCACTGAAATGAGGATTGACACATTGTTGGATGAACCATTCGCAGAAGTGTACCCGTGGAGGCCAATCAGCTGCTGATAGTGCCTGCACACGCTGTACATGGTACGGGAACAACTGGTTCTCCCGTAGCACTCTCCATACTGTGACGTGGTCAACGTTACCTTGTACAGCAGCAACTTCTCTGACGCTGACATGAGGGTTATCGTCAACTGCACGAAGAATTGCCTCGTCCATTGTAGGTGTCCTCGTCGTTCTAGGTCTTCCCCAGTCGCGAGTCATAGGCTGGAATGTTCCGTGCTCCCTAAGACACCGATCAATTGCTTCGAATGTCTTCCTGTCGGGACACCTTCGTTCTGGAAAGCTGTCTCGATACAAACGTACCGCGCCACGGCTATTGCCTCGTGCTAATCCATACATCAAATGGGCATCTGCCAACTCCGCATTTGTAAACATTGCACTGACTGCAAAACCACGTTCGTGATGAACACTAACCAGTTGATGCTACGTACTTTTGTGCTTGATGCTCGTACTGTAGAGCAATGAGTCGCATGTCAACACAAGCACTGACGTCAACATTACCTTCCTTCAAATGGGCCAACTGGCGGTGAATCGAGGAAGTACAGTACATACTAACGAAACTAAAATGAGCTCTAACATTACGTCAACATTACCTTCCTTCAAATGGGCCAACTGGCGGTGAATCGAGGAAGTACAGTACATACTAACGAAACTAAAATGAGCTCTAACATGGAAATTAGGCGTTTCCGGACACATGTCCACATAACATATTTTATTTCTTTGCGTGTGAGGAATGTTTCATGAAAGTTTGGCCGTACCTTTTTTTAACACCCTGTATAGGGTGGTCAACAGTAGCGTGACCAGAATAGTATACCTAAGATCTCTGGCACCACGAAACATTCTACCTTTTGACTCATATATAGGATGGTAAACAATAAAGTTACTGGAATATTATACCTGTGATCTCTGGCACCGAGAAATATTCTACCTTTTGACTCATATATAGGGTGGTAAACAATAGAGTTACTGGAATATTATACCTGAGATCTCTGGCACCGAGAAACATTCTACCTTTTGACTCATATATAGGGTGGTAAACAATAGAGTTACTGGAATATTATACCTGAGATCTCTGGCACCGAGAAATATTCTACCTTTTGACTCATATATAGGATGGTAAACAGTAGCGTTACTGGAATATTATACGAAAGGTCTCTGGTACCGAGAAACATCTTCATTCTAACTCATATAGAGGGTGGTAAACAATAATATGACTAGAATATTAAACGTATACCTAAGCCTCTGGCACCATGAAACATCTACCGTTTGACTCATATAGAGGGTGGTAAACAGTAGCATGACCATAATATTATATCTAGAATCCAAGTGACCACATTATTTAGTAGTGCTATAATTATTGTTTGTCATAATTGGGGTTGTGAACTCGATAGCCAGCTCTGGAAAGAATTTAGACATTTTTCTACGGTCTCGTACGAAATCCCCCAGCCATGTGAAGCTATATGGTAACCCGAGGCAGGAGGAGCAGTTTAAAGAGACAGGTCACCCTAACGCACGTAAACTGCAGCTCCATTTATTATTACTGGTTTTATTATTATTTGGAATACAGAAGCAATTGAATTGGACATCAAAGTCGCACATCATCGCAGAACTTGCAATTGTCACGTATCTGACGATGCTCTTCTTTTCCGCTATTTGCCTTATGATTTGGCGGCTTCGGTGTCGTAGTTGGTATAGCATGGCAAGTTAGACCTGGCCTGTCATGGCGGAGTCTCGTCTAGGAGGGGAAGTAGTGGGATCACTAGACGCAAATGCGATTTCCCCTCTTTGGTGCAACAACTGTTTGGGGCTGCTCGCTACTCGTCGTGGTTACATTATGCAAGCATAAAGTATCGAATAGGAGCATTCTCAGTGACATAGCATTGGTATTGGTGGTAATGAACTGAGAGCCCGCCCACTTCACACACTCCTGACAGCAAGCTTGTTGCCGTGCTTGTCAAAGTACAGAGCCACTCAGTCTTGCTTCGCTTGCCTTGACAGCATCTGTACCCTGCCAAGTGTTGGGAATAATGACTACTTGGCAACATCTAACTAGCGCGTGATGAAGTATGCGCTCACTGGTTGACAAAGAATCCAGGCGGGGGGATGACGTAGTGCAACTGGACGCACATGCGCATCGGAAGGTTCAGATCTAACTTGTTCCGTTATAGCATGCTGAGCTTCTATGCCCATGATTACGGGGTCAAATCCGGTCAAATCGTCGGATTTTTAAGAGCGTTAAAAATCCCTCGGTATGTCTTCCTTTGTAGGGGAAGTATAGCCCGCAGGCCCATGTCATAGATTTAGAGCATGTAAAAGAACCTTCCACTAACTACAATTCATTGTACTAAAGAAAAGTATATTTCAGAGTATGTATGTACTCCTACAGTACATAATATTTAAGGTTCATTTTGGTTTATGCCCCTACACAGGGAAATTAACGTAACATGATTTTTTCTGTTGGACGGCACATCTACACATGGCTGGGAGGCGTGACAAATCATAAGGTTCGTTTGTTGGTTGGTTCCTCAGTTTAGGGGCTGCGGCAACGCGGTCATGTAGCCCCGTGTACTTTGGGTGTGTGTAGAATCTGTCTGATAACCGATGTTAATAATTGTGATGACTGTATTAGTGTGTGTTATCTGTAATTCAGGTAAGGACTGCACACGATCAATTTCAAGTAGTTCCTACTTTTGCTACCAAATGCTACCGTCCACGACACCTAGCTGTGAACTTGGCTACTAGATGCCACCGCGACTGGCACCTGGCGACGAACGTTGGAACTAATAGAGCGTTAATCAAATCTAGCCTACAAATTTAGCTTCACAAAATTGTAGTTAGTGGAAGGTTCTTTTACATGCTATACATCTATGACATGGGCCGCCAGCTTTACTTCCCCTTCAAAGGAAGGCACAATATGTGATTTTTAACGCTCTTAAAACATCCGACGACCTTGGCCGGGTTTGAACCCGTGATGTTGGGCATAGAAGCTCAGCATGCTACCAACTACGCTACCAAAGCCGTCAAATTATAAGGTAAATATAGCAAAAGAAGAGCATTGTCAGATATGAGGTATTGGAAGTTCTGCAACGATATATAGCCTAGTTGAAATACCTACGACATTGATATGTATTGGGGACATAGTACAAGAACTGTGGCTTCCAGATAGCTGTAATTGAAGACGTCACGGAAAGAACGGGGTAAGTCCATTTCTTCCGAAAATAACTTTATGGCGCATTCTGGTGGCCAGCCATCGTTACTACAGGTCAGTTGAAATTAATTTCAAATAAAGCGGAATGTCACCGAGATACAGAGGTTTCTATTTTTAGTGGAAACGGAAAGAACGTCCCATATCCTCTCACTTTTTTCATAATTTAACTTTGTTGTTATTTGTTTTACATGTACTTCCTTTATAAGAAATAAACTAGGCAAAAAAACTATATTGCTTACCATCAATTGGGGTATTTTAAGTATTAATTTGGGCTCGCTGCGTGGCTCAGCGGTAACGTTCTCGCTTGCTGATCCCATGGTTGCAGGTTCGTATCCTGGCGCAGTCAGCTGGCATTTGAGGGTGCGCAAATGTGAGGGAGCCGTGTCAGTAGATTTACTGGCACGTTAAAGATCCCCTTCGGAGCAAAATTCTGGCACCCCGGCGTCTCTAAACGCCAGAGTAGTTAAAATGGACGTAAAACCAATAACATTATTATTATTATTAAGTATTAATTTCTAGTGTAGAAAGTTTAAATTCACTCTCCTGAAAAATTTAAAGAATGTGACTAACATCGTTTTCCCCGTGGAGCCTTCAATAGCTTATCTCAACACCTATGTTTCTTTTAGTTACATCCCGCGGCGTAGCTATAGGCTACGCGTTAAATCGCTCTCCACGACCACGATGGGAGGGCTGCAATACATCCGGAGATTGTAGTTTCGACTCCTGGTGCTGACAGCGACTATCCTGAGTATGGGTTTTCCATGGTTTCTTCCGCTCTTCCTCCAGGGAAATGTTTGGCAAGTACCTCATTTCAAGTCACGGGGTACCTACATTATCCCTAATAATTACAGTTACACATAATACTAGTCACCACAGAAACATAGGTCATCAGTCAAATTGAACACACACAGTTCTATGTACATGGGGCTGTTGACCAATATGTCCCATGCCTCTAATATGAACAACAAAACAACGTTTTAGTTACGCCCTTCTTCCAGCCATCCCTCCAATTGTACCATTCCATACTTTGAACGGACTGCTCAGAGCCGGGAAGTTTACCTGCGATAGCTCCCCTTTGCAGCCAAGATGCGTGACTTAACGTGCACAGCTGCGCTGCGGGATGCTGTTATAGAAGATAGCTCCCAAAACGAAGTACAGTATCTTATTTAACAGCGTTTGTTGGAATAAACCGTGCATGGAATTATGTGATAACAACAGGAGAAAAGCCATCTTCGTTCCCTACAAAACTCATCGTTTTCTCTAATGAAGAAAGGAATAAAATAAACTAACTTACCACTTGACTGCATGCAGCCAATTATTTTCCAACGTCCTGAGAATCTTAATTGGGCATTGCGGTTAAGGACATGCTTTAAATCAAGTATTTACGGTCCCAGTATTTTCTTGGATGGAGTGGGGGAGAACCCATACTTTGAACGGACTGCTGTCAGGGCCGGGAATTTTACCTACGATCCTGGACTTCCTGCTCCCCTTTGCAGCCAAGGTGCGGTGACTTAACGTGCACAGCTGCGCTGCGGGATGCTGTTAAAGAAGATAGCTCCCAAAACGAAGTATCTTATTTAGCAGCGTTTGTTGGAATAAACCGTGCATGGAATTGTTTGGTAACAACAGGAGAAAAGCCATCTTCGTTCCCTACAAAACTCGTTGTTTTGTCTAATGAAGAAAGGAATAAAATAAACTACCACTTGACTGCATGCAGCCAATTACTTTCCAACGTCCTGAGAATCTTAATTGGCCATTGCAGTGAAGGATATGCTTTAAATCAAGTATTTACGGTGGTACAAGGAACGACCTTGGAAGTAGCTCATTAAGTATCATTAACTGTATACTGCTTTATTTACTGACCCACTTCTATAATGGCTATACTTCATTAACAATTTACTCACGCGAACAAGTAGTGCACATAGCTTAATACCGGTCTGGACTAGGTTCATACCTTCCGACAGATAATACGCATAGCAGTACATGCTTTGCGCAGTGAATAATAAACAAAAGACTGAAATTATTTTAAAGTGTAACAGTTGAAAATAGGGGTGCTGTTGGAACTCTGATTCATATCCCTTTAATTCCAGACCACCACGTGTTGTTGACCCGTAGGCTCGGGTTCGATTCCCTGCTTTGCCAAGAAATTTTTAATTCTGGTATGAGGACTGGAACGAAGTACACTCAGTCCGGTGAGGCATCATCATTTACTAAAGCAAAGCCTTGACGCTGCAGCCGGTTTTCTGCTAGTCTCTTCATGTTGCCATAGGAACCACGTGCCAGTTCTCCAATGGAGTTCTTGATGTACGACATCCTTGGACGTACCGTAGGTTTCTTCCCCAATACTTTGCCCTCGATAATGGTTTGGAGAAGAGAGTCGTGCCATAATACATGTCCAAGAAACTTTGTTTTCTTCTTCTTTAATGTTTTTAATAAACATCGATCCCCCTTCACGTCCTGCAGAACAAGATCATTTGTTTTCCTGTCCATCCAACGTGTTTTTGTCATTCTTCTCCAAAACCACATTTCTGCAGCCTTAAGTTTTGTCTCCTCCAGTTTCCCTAATGTCCAGGTTTCGCATCCATACAGTAAGACACTCCAAACAAAGGTCTTGAGAAATGACTTCCTAGTCCTCAAACTGAGGTGATTATTTAACAATAACTTCTTTTTACACAAAGGTTTGGTGCTTTTCAGTCGGTCAACACGAATGTACCCAAAAGAGCTGGGTTATGCCCTATGCCTGAAAAAATTACATGAGTGTTTTCAGGATTAGGGCATAACCCATCTCTTATTAATCACATGTCAATTTTTTTCAGGATTAGGGAATAACCTAGCTCTTTTGCGTACATTCGTGTTGACCGACTGAAAAGCACCAAACTTTTTTTTTACTAAGGCAACACTGAAAAATGGTTTCAAACCCCACAATCCCTTTTTATTTTGGATGTCTTGTTTTGCTACCACTATTCTTTTCTTGATTTCTGACAGGCACTTATTTTATTTATTTATTTATTTATTTATTTATTTATTTATTTATTTATTTATTTATTTATTTTACGTCTTCAGTAGTGGTGAAGTTAGGGCTCATGGCCCTCTCTTACACTTAACCACGCAATATGCTACCAGTACATATGAAACAATTTTGGAAATACAAGAAATAATTATGATGATAAATAACGAGTAAATTAATTATGTTAATACTAATATTAATGAAAAAGGCATATGAATAATGATGATGATAATAATAATAATAACTATAACAATAAAAATAATAATAATCACAATGTCACAGACCTTTCTACAATATCCTAGATATAATCCTTGCTCAGTCATACGTCCTATCATCCATCACCATTCACACGGGGTAGTAAGCAGTTTTCAACAGGTAATCTCGGCATGCGGACTTACATTTCTTTATTAGGTAGATTTCTTTAGAAAGCTAACTATTGCAATGGGTCCCATGTTTCGACTTCCGGAAAATTTCGACATATCTTCGCGTTTCACATCCCCCAGACCCCAAAACCACCGTCAGTTCAAAAGTTTATATATAATTTATGTATATATGTATCTATCTATATATATATATATATATATATATATATATACACCGCGGACAGGCCAACAAGGACCACGCAAATATCACTTCTTTATAGGTCTAGTTTCCTTCTTTCTCTTCCAGAAGTCTTTCATCCTGGTCGACTGTGCAGCTCTTCTTTCAGCAGTCCATTCTCCTCTGTTGAGATTTTTCTTCTCCCCGACAAGAATTTTGAGACCAAAAATTTTTTTTCTGTACTCTATTCGATTTAGACAATCTTCTTCAGTAATTTTGAATTTTTGAAGTTCTTCTTTCATTTGTTTTACATAGCCTCCTTGTCCTTTATAGTTCCAGATTTTATCAAAAATTTGTTTGTTTAACCTTGAGCAATCCATGCGGACCATATGTCCGTAGAACTGAAGTCGCCGTTTTCTGATCATCACTTCAAGGTTGTCGATTTTACTATAAATTTCTGCATTCGATCTCAGTCTATAACCTTCCTGTGTTTTCCTAGGACCATAAATCCTTCTTAAAATTCTTCTTTCTATCTTGAGCAAATTCTCCATTCCGGTTATATTTGTAGTTTCCATGCCGTACAAGATGACTGGTCTAACAACAGTATTAAAATGTCGTAATTTTGCATTGATAGACAGGTTCTTTTTATTGTATATATTTTTTGTACAAAAATTTAATCTTTCCAATTTCCCTTTTTTGTTCTCGATTGCCAATTTATCCGTCCCATTGCTACTAATTATTTCTCCAAGATATTTAAATCGGTCAGTGACCCTGGTGCTCCCATAATTTGTTTTTATCATTTTCTTAGTGTATTTCTGATCACTTGTCATCATCTCTGTTTTTACCAACGAAATCTGTAAGCCCGCTTTTTCCGCCGTTTCTTTTAACTGATCAATTTGGTTAATAGCTTCTTGTTCTGATTCAGCAAACAACGCTACGTCGTCAGCAAATGCTAAACCTTTGACTCTGAGGTTCTTATTCTTTGTACCAATTTTAGCACTTGAATCGTTCTTCTCCCAAAACGTCCTCATGACTTTATCCAAGACCAAATTGAAAAGCAGTGGTGATAGACTGTCCCCTTGTCTTAGCCCAGTTTTTACCTCGAAGGGCTCGCTAACTTCATTTAAAAATTTGACTCTGGAAATCGTATTAGTTAATGTAAGTTTTATTAAATTTATGGTTTTTTGATCAACTTGGTATTCCTTCAATGTGTCAAAAACAGTATCCCTATCCACTGAATCATACGCTTTCTGAAAATCAACGAATGAGATAAAGATATTCTTTGGCCTGTTGTTGTAATATATATATATATATATATCAGTTTCTTGTGGACACGATAACTGCCGTAATTTTGCACCAATCACTTTGAATTTTTTACATAATATGTATCCCTATAAAATCTCGGTCGAGTTCGTTAATGGGCAAAATCGGTCAAAGGGGGTAAAAATGGGGGGCTTTTTTCGAAAAACTGAAATATCGCTATAACTCTCTTAATACATGAAATATCGAATCCCTTCAAAGTTCATAATATGTGTCGGATAAGTGCCAAACATTTATGTCAAATAAGTTTTTTGATAGCACCAACCATTGACCAAAGGGGTGGGAAAAAGTGGGTTTTTCGGGAAACATTAATCATATCTCTGTTAATAGGCACAATATCAAAACCGCACAAAATGGACAATATTCCTCCAATAATTACCTAAAACTTTTGTCTGAAAGAATTTTTGATATGACCCACCATTACGCCACGGGGTGAACAAAATGATTTAAATTATAAGAAAATGCCAAGTGCCAAGAGAGGTTGCCATGACAACTTTACTTTTAATTGATAAGGGATGACCATCAGCAGTTGCTATGACAACGCCACTGCACGAGATCACATTCAGTTTTCATATGTCAGTGGGAAGCGACTTCGGTATCGGAACTGGTAGCATGCTGAACTTCTATGCCCAAGGTCGCGGGTTCAAACCCGGCTAAAGTCGTCGGATTTACTAAGAGCGCTAAAAAACCTGAGTTTGCTTTCCTTCGGAGGGGAAGTTCCAACGTTCGTTGCGAGTTGCTGATTGAGGTGGCATCTAGTAGCCAAGTTCACAGCTAGGCGTCGTTGACGGCAGTATTTTAGGTAGATTTCATTAGAAAGCTAACTATTGCAATGGGTACCATGTTTCGATTTCCGGAAAATTTCGACATATCTTCGCGTTTCACATCCCCCGGACCCCAAAACCACCGTCAGTTCAAAAGTTTATATATAATTTATGTAATATATGTATATATGTATATCAGTTTCTTGTGGACGCGATATCTGCCGTAATTTTGCACCAATCACTTTGAATTTTTTACCGAATATGTATACCCATAAAATCTCGGACGAGTTCGTTACTGGGCTAAATCGGTCGAAGGGGATGAAAATGGGGGACTTTTTTTTTCGAAAAAATGAAATATTGCTATAACTCGCTTAATATGTGAAATATCGAATCCGTTCAAAGTTAATACTATGTGTCGGATAAAGCTCAGAAATTTATGTTTGAAACGTTTTTTGATAGCACCAACCATTGACCAAAGGGGTGGGAAAAGTGGTTTTTTCGGGAAACATTAATCATATCTTTGTTAATAGGCACAATATCAAAACCGTACAAAATGGACAATATTCCCCTAATAATTACCTAAAACGTTTGTCTGAAAGAATTTTTGATATGAGCCACCATTGCGCCAAGGGATGAGAAAAATGATTTCGGAATTATAAGAAAATGCCAAGAGCTATCAGTGGTTGACATGGCAACACTACAAAATTGATGAGGGATGAGCCATCAGACGTTGCCATGACAACGCACTTGCGCGAGATCAGATTCAGATTTCCATCTGACTAAGTGTGAAGCGGCTTCGGTGACGTAACTGGTAGCATGCTGAACTTCTATGCCCAAGGTCGCGGGTTCAAAGCCGGCCAAAGTCGTCGGATTTTCTAAGAGCGCTAAAAATCCCTCAGTAAGCTTTCCTTTGGAGGGGAAGTTCCAACGTTCGTTGCGAGTTTCTGATTGAGGTGGCATCCAGTAGCAAAGTTCACAGCTGGGTGGCGTTGACGTTAGTATCTGGTAGCAACATTAGGAACTACTGCTTGAAATTTAGCGTCTGCATTCCTTACCTGAATTACAGACTAATACAGCCATCACAATTCACACCGTTTATCAGACAGATTCTACACTCACCCAAAGTACACGGGGTTATATGACCGCGTTGTCGCAGCCCCTAAACTGAGGAACCAACCAACATCTCTGCGGGAGATATAATTTTGCGTGAAGAAGTAACAGACCGTTACATAGTTACACATCAGTGTCGAAACCTTGCATAAGGACAGTGTGACCACAAGTATAACAAGTAGTTCCGTGAAGAACTGTACAGCCTATTTTCATACACACATCAAAAAAAGTTTTGCATCACCTCGGTTCCCAGATCTCCGGCATATAGACGTTGACTGTGTATATTGTATCCAAGATACAGTCCCTTTGACTGTTCATAGATGTCACTAAAACTGCTCAAAGATGTAAACAACCATGCATGAGCAGGGCCTATTAGACGGAGGGGGTACGACAGCCGATCAGTTCCAGTCATTCCACCAGGACGAAGGTACGCTGCTCATGTTGTCTGTAGTTCTACCATGCCTAGAAGGTCAATACCGCAGTTCGATCGCGTCCGCATTGTTACTTTGTGTCAAGAAGGGCTCTCAACAAGGGAAGTTTCCAGGCGTCTCAGAGTGAACCAAAGCGATGTTGTTCGGACATGGAGGAGGTACAGATATACAGGAACTGTCGATGACAGGCCTCGCTCAGGCCGCCCAAGGGCTACTACTGTAGTGGATGACCGCTACTTACGGATTGCCGCTCGGAGGAACCCTGACAGCAATGCCACCATGTTGAATAATGCGTTTCGTTCAGCCACAGGACGTCGTGTTTCAACTCAAACTGTGCGCAATAGGCTGCATGATGCGCAACTTCACTCCTGACGTCCATGGCGAGGTCCAGCTTTGCAACCCCGACACCATGCAGCGCGGTACAGATGGGCCCAACAACATGCTGAATGGACCCCACGGAATTGGCATCACGTTCTCTTCATCGATGACTGTCGCATATGCCTTCAACCAGACAATCGTCGGAGGCGTGTTTGGAGGCACCCTGGTCAGGCTGAACGTCTTAGACACACTGTCCAGCGAGTGCAGCAAGGTGGTGGTTCCCTGATGTTTTGGGGTGGCATTATGTGGGGCCGACGTACGCCACTGGTGGTCATGGAAGGCTCCGAAACGGCTTTACGATACCTGAATGACATCCTCCGACCCATAGTGCAACCATATCGGCAGAATATTGGAGAGG
Organism: Meconema thalassinum; assembly: GCA_946902985.2. Classification (NCBI taxonomy): domain Eukaryota; kingdom Metazoa; phylum Arthropoda; class Insecta; order Orthoptera; family Tettigoniidae; genus Meconema; species Meconema thalassinum. The sequence goes on from OX336390.1 coordinate 612,265,626, forward strand.
CATTTGTCTTCATGGACGACAATTCTCGACCTCATCGTGCACATCTTGTGAATGCGTTCCTTCAAGATAACGACATCGCTCGACTACAGTGGCCAGCATGTTCGCCAGACATGAACCCTATCGAACATGCCTGGGATATGTTGAAAAGGGCTGTTTATGGACGTCTTGACCCACCAACCACTCTGAGAGATTTACGCCGAATTGTCGTTGAGGAGTGGGACAATTTGGACCAACAGTGTCTTGATGAACTTGTGGATAGTATGCCACGGCGAATACAGGCATGCATCAATGCAAGAGGACGTGCTACTGGGTATTAGAGGTAGTGGTGTGTACTGCAATCTGGACCACAAATGCTGAAAGTCTAGCTGTATGATGGTACAACATGCAATGTGTGGGTCTCATGAGCAATAAAACGAGCTGAAATGTTGTTTGTGTTGATCTCTATTCCCTTTGTATTTAACGGTTCCGGAACTCTTGGAACCGAGGTGATGCAAAACTTTTTTTGATGTGTGTATATTCAGAACCGTCTAAATGTTACGGAAGCTTGCCATTTAGGATTGTTATATGTATAGGCCATTGAGTTATGTACCATTCAAGGTCACTTATTGCCTAGGTTCATTATTCAAACTTTCACTTCGATCGCATGATTACGACACAAGAAATAAAAACTTAATTTTAAAATTTCGCACAGCCGCCATCTTGAGGTTATGTAAACAATTGAATTAAATTAGATGGCAGTACATTACAATCTGCAAAATCATTTACTGTACCACATTTCACTGCGCTCAGAGAGTTAACTCACGAGAAAAGTCTATTAAAATATTTCAAATTCGCTTGGTCGCCATGTTCGTTTTGTACTTTACTGGTTTATGAATTATACATAGGTAAACTTGTATCAGTACCCTTTATCACCGTACAAAATTGCAGGGTGATATCTGTAATAGTTTCGGGGATATAGAATGTCAGTGAAATATTTCGCACAGGCGCCATTTTGAGGTTATGTAAACAATTGAACTAAATTAGATTTCAGTGCATTGCAATGTGTATAAATATTTGCTGTACCAAGTTTCATTACGTTTGGATAGTTAAATCGCGAGAAAAGTCTATTTAAAAGTCTCCACTTCGCTTGGCCGCCATGTTGGTTATGTAGTAACCAGGTTTTTGAAAGTTTCATAGGTGAACTTCTAGTAGTACCCTTTATCAGCGTACACAATTTCAGGGCGATATCCGTTATAGTTTCGGAGATACTGAATGCTAGTGAAATATTTCGCACAGCCGCCATGTTGGATTGGTGAGACGTAACAAAATTCGATGGGCACGGTCGACGTCGCCGGGAATAGTGCTATGAACTTACAGAGTTTCACTGAAATCACTCCAGCCGTTTAGATTTTATTAGGGGGGGACACACACCCACACCTCACACACACACGCACACACACACGGACAAAAGGTGATCTCATAAGCCTATTTTTTCAAAATTGAAAATAGGCTAAAAATGGACTCCAAATGACAAGAAGGTTACCGTCCCCGTAAGACAATAAAATGTTTAAAATATGTTTAAAATGAAGGCAAAGAAAGTTAATTAATCTCCAATTATAAAATACTTTCACGCGATAAATGAGGTCTGATCCTTCTACGAAAACCTGCATATTCTGCCTATTTTCGCCTATCTCGAAGTTTGTCCGGTGAAATCTACCTCCGCCTTCCGGCGTGCCGAGAGGAGTTTTTGTTATAGAATTTCTGATATCAACAGGAGTTGAATTACATAGTCGTGACCCAGCTACAGCAAAATAGCCGGTGAACATGGATGAGTGGTTGATGGGGATGGCGAGGGAAGAACCAGATCGAGTTCTTCGGTTATGATATGAGGACCAAGTAACTAAATTTTGATGACATGAACGTAGGGGTTTTTTCATGCAGAAATCGATAGATGGATGTCAGCAAGAGAAATTTACGGCCTTCGTCAGGTTTAAGCCAAGAAAGAGTACCTTGTTATTAAAGGTTATCACACTCCCCAAATATGGGAATTCTGTGATTTGTTCAATTGCAGTGTTATTCAGTTTGCCTTCCTTCGGAGGGGATGTAAAGCCGGCGGTCCCATGTCATAGATTTATGGCATGTAAAAGAACCTTCCACTAATTACACCAGTGTGAAGCTAAATTTTATTGGTTAATGTAAACAACGCTCTTAGGTTCCTCCGTTCGTTGCCATGAGCCGACTGCGGTGGCGTCTAGTAGCTAAGTTCTAAACTAGTTGCCGTTGACGGTGGCGTTTGGTGGCAAAAGAAGGAACTATTTGAAAACTTCGAAGTCTGCAGTCCTTACTTGAATATAAAAAACAGATAACACACACTAATACAGTCATCACAATTAACACCGGTTATCAGACAGATTCTACACACACACACACACACACACACACACACACACACACACAAAGTACACGGGGCTACATGCCGCGTTGTCGCAGCCCCTAAACTGAGGAACCAACCATCACTTTCATGTTTGTTCTAGTTGTAGGTTCCTTTCTGTCAACCACGGTATCATTAATTTTGTTTTCTCAGTATTGATTTTTAGTTTGAAGTTTTCAAAGGAAAAACTGAGAAAAGGACGGTTTGATTCCCGACTCTGCCAAGGAATGTAACCACATGAAATGTTGTTCAGGTTATTTGTTCGCATGTCCCAACAACTGGGATTATATTGTGTTGAACGACTGAAACGTTGCAATATCAATTGCACTGTCAAAATGGCAACACTGTAAAATGGCTTCAAAGCTCTGTATGCTATACTTAAAACATAGTTATCCAGCCTCTGTAAACAATGGCCTGAACGCCCCACAAAAGTTTCAATTCCCTAACGGTAGTAATACGTCCCTTGGTTCTGGATGCTAACTTAAAGACTGTGGCCGCCTCCTTCTCAATCCTTACCCGAGTTACAAATATCCACACTAATACAGCCATCACAATAACACAGGTTATTAGACAAATTCTACACACACCTAAGTGCACGGCGCTACATGACCACAATGCTGCAAATCCCCTAAATCAATCAATCAACAACAACAACAACGGTTCTGGATGCATAGGAGAACCACTTGTTCTTCGTTGAAAAGGAAGGAAGGTTGTAGTTGAATGTGACCGATAATCTCGCGAACATGAGCCATGGAGCCTCCTTCTTTACGTGGAATCCGAACCACAGGACATGGCATTTCACTTCGAAAATCTCAGATGCATTGACCGGAAATCGAACCCGGTCCGCCTTGACCACTGCGCAATTCTTTTTCTACCCATATAGGCTATTCTTTCGGTTTGTCAGATATGGACATCTGCATTGAAACTCAGGCCTTGCTGCAACCTTCTCGGTGTGAAGTATGAAGAGGCATTCGGCATACATGCGTTCGACAAGCTAAAAAAGCATTTTGGTGGGAAAAGATTTCTATGGTCAGGCATATGAAACATTGTTAGATCGTTTAGACCGTTATTTACAGAGACTGGGTGACTGTCGAAAAATAGCTTGGTGTATCTGGGTCACTTTACATTGTACTGCGTCACTGAATAGCGAGACCGGGCACTTTCTGATTTCTCTATGTAATAATACATTTCCTGAAATGTTGTGAATTGAGCAGTGGTACCCAGCGTGGCTCTCTGGCAGTTTATCGTTATCTTGTACAGCGGTGTTCTGCAACCTTTTCTACTCGGAGCAGCGCCTTCCGTGGCGTAGTCCGTAGCAAGGCTGAACTGCTATGCCCAAAGAAGTGGGTTCAACCCCGGTCGAAGTCGTCAAAGTAAAGGCGGCGGGCCCATGTCATAGATTTATGGCATGTAAAAGAACCTACCACTACAATTGGTAGTGTGTATCTAAAAATGTAAGTTATTTGGCTAGAAACGCTCTATCAAGTTCCAACGTTCACCGCTGGGCGTCAGTGACGTCTAATAGCCAAAGTTGGAACTACTTGAAATTGAACTTACTTATGCACCTTCATTCATTTAATCTCATCCACACGCGACGGTATTATAGCTCACCCCATGGGTGTCCGCATAGAAGCTGCTACAAACTCTGGAAAGCCGAACATGTCCTTGTACACTCCTGGATCTAAAAGCCACACGCTAAATAAATAAATAAATAAATAAATACTCGGAGCACTCTAAACATTACCCATGAATAAACACGGATTCAACATTTTTATAGGCTCATTACATTATGTTAATATTAAACAGAAATCACGTCGTCATTTATTATCAAATTATGGACTATAATTCACTGTATAGAATTCGATAAAATACACTCTTCTATTACTGATAAAGGAAGGAAAGATAGAAAGAAAGCGCTGAATGATGGTCTCGAAAAATACTGGCAGGATTTAAAAGCTAGCAAACGAACAAGATCTACTCGTTACTGAAATGAGATAGGTTGTTAACACGTAGTCCATAGAGGCTCAATTCGGATGTAAGAATACAGTAGTACATTATGCAACGAGCCTATAATGGCAATAATTAAGACACGAGTATGTTTATAATTTATAATTCCCATACGAGTGTCTTAATTACCATTATAGGAGAGTTGCATACGGCTGTTTATGTTCGACGATAATTATAACTATTTTATGTTCGAACATAAATATTCATAAATATTTGTCGAGATTTCACCAGTTTTATGTACTGAACAGAGCGCATGGAACGCAGAGAATACCTTGTATTTGACCATGGCCTCCTGGAATACCTCACTATGACACTTGCCACGCAGTGAAATTTATAATAGGGGGCCATGGAAGTGAGCGCAGGTGCGATGCTATCCTCACCTAATTGGTCACACAACTGTTTCTTGAGCTCTGATTGGTGGGAGAAACTGTATCATAATGAAAAATTGTATTATAATGACCCTCATTATAGTACAGTTTTCTGACATATAATATTTACATTTCGCCAGGGCCGAACATAAAAGGGTAAATGATTCTACTTATACCTACAATGTGATCCAAACAAAGATATATACCAAAAGAGTGCAGTATACTAATAATAGTCAGGGAAAGTTTTACTAATTCCTGCACTTTTAGGAAATTCAACCACCTCGTTGTGTAGTTGCTAGCATTCTTGGCTGTCACCGCGGAAGCCCGACAAGAAATTAAATTATGTTCTTAGGGCTGGAACGGGGTACACTCAGCCTCGTGATGCAAAACTGAGAAGAGACGAGTTCGATTTCTACCTCAGCCATCCTGGAAGTGGATTTCTGTGGTTTCCCTACTTCTATTCTAGGCAAATGCAGAGTTGGTACCTAACTTAAAGCCACGGCCGCTTCCTACCCTAATCCTACTATAAATAGAAATAAACAGACTAGTACAGATATCACAGTGACACAGGTTATCAGATAAATTGTAAACACACCCAAGTAACCTACACGGGGCTACACGACCTCAAAGTCGCAAAGAATCGCAAAGGGCAAAAGATTGTCTGTGGGTGTCACTGTAGGCTTGGTATCGTTTTGTAGAACTATTAATCTTGCATATTTGGATTTGATCATGCTTCCTTGACGAGCGAAATATGTCATTCCTTCTTCTTCTTCTTTTTTAATAGCCCGAAACAATACATACACATCAAAAAGAGTTTTGCATAACGCGTGTGTGCCATGATGCAGAGCATATGTGGGATTGTGGGTGAGGTTATTACAAAAGAGACGGCATTCTGACAAATCCTGCATACTTTATTTGAGCCGGTACAATTTTAAGATCCGTTCGACGTTATTTCCATCTAGCGGTCTCTAGTAATACATCTAAGAGATCGTAATTTCCGCACGTCTGAAAAAGGAATGCGCCCGCGTTGGAGAACTAATCCTTGTCTAAGAAACACGCCTTCGGCGATTGTTATCGCGCCTGAATTGTTATCGCGAGGAGAATTTGATGATCGTTTGCCGTTATAACTGCCACTACCAGCAAATCTATTCTAATGTTCCGAGATGCCCTTTATAATATGCTTTAAGAAGATATAAATGTTGGGGAGACACTACGCGATTCCGGCTTTGTCTCATAGTGAAGAATTCCGTAAATATGGAGTTGTCATAAAATAAAATTATTATCAGTGAACTTCCAGAACGTCTCGGAGTATCAGCTAAGTGGAAATGGTCCTTGTAGCTATTCTGTTTTAATGTGTCATGTTTTGAAGAAAACTGATCACGATATATATATATATTCCCCAACTTTCAGTGTTAAAAGTTCCGTAATTTAATCTGCTAAGGAAGGGTTAAACTGGAGACCGTTCATGTTTTTCTATGAAGTTATTTGGTGGTTATTTTGTTCCCAGTTTATTTATATACGCACATAGTGGAGAATCAAATTGCTTGTTTATGGGTTTATTAATTTAAATGGGTGCTTGTTGTTGTTGTTGTTGTTTCATTTCCGTATCTAGTCGAGATTATTTTAGTGCGTGTTACTTGCGTTTGTTTTATGTTGTGAAACGCGATTGTATTTATGAGAGATGTTTCTTACCAGTTCCTAACTCCTTGCAAGAGTATGGGATCTATCAGGGACCTTTAGGGACTGGTATTCTTTAGGTTAGTTCGCGATATTAATTGTGCCTAGACGTAGGAGGGTGTGTTGTTCATTGCTTTGGATGTAATATCTTTTTGTTGGAACACACACCAGTTTATTTTATGTTTCAAGGGTTTGTTTTTATCATGCTTGTCATTTGTGCACTCCAAGGATGGCCGATTAGGTTTTCTTTTTATCCTTGGAGACTGGGCAAGCATTATCTATGTATGTTTCAGAAATATGTTTCATTTACAATCACGGTTCTAGACTTATTTTTAAGGGTGGGTTTATGTCGTTTGTTTAAGTGGGAATTTGACTGAAGGTCGAGGGTCATGTTTATTGTTGTTCTGTTTTGTTGTGGCCTTCAGTCAGCAAGCAACGCGTGACCCCATTACGTTATTAAGTCAGGTATATTGGTTACTTTTCCGAGATGATGGAATGTGTGTTCGTTGTACGTACCCGGGACTGCAATTGACGCTTATTTGGCATCCCGCAAGGTAACTGAACCTTGTGCTTTCGTTCGAGAGAAGTTTTATTCTACCAGCTCATGAAATCGTTTTGTTTTATCTTCATTTGGGATTTGCTTGTTTTAATTTTACTGAACTGATCTATGTTTATTTGCTGTGTTTGTATGTCACGGCACGTCATGTGAAGTGTAGTTCCTTGTGAAGTTTTGTAATTATTCTGTGTTTATTGACGTGTAATTTAAGGGTCGTTGCTGTTGTTGGTTGTTTCTTTGGGTAGCTTGGAGTGACATACAGTTTAATGTAAGGGTGGTCGGATAGACAGTTCGTGGGAGACGCGATTTCATGTACTTCTAAGAATGATGCTTCTGACTACCTTCTTGAAGTCAGCCTGTGGCGGAACGTAACGCACTATTAACACTATTGTTAATTTCTGCTCCCCTACTGAACGATCTCCAGCGACTTAGGCATTCTCCTCGTCGTCAACATTCTCCTTTTATAGATCTTTATTGTGTGTTTTTTTACGTTTTATTGTTTTACTGTTTTATAATACCATGTACATATTTTATTACAGGCCCATCATCTCTCATCTTACCATTTCATGCACCCCACACGTCCCCTTTTGCAATGTCTTGTTTTTAGCCTATTTTCAATTTTGAAAAAAAAATAGGCTTATGAGATCACCTTTTGTCTATGTGTGCGTGTGTGTGTGTGTGTGTGTGTGTGTGTGTGTGTGTGTCTAATAAAATCTAAATGGCTGGAGCGATTTCAATGAAACTCGGTAAGTTCATAGCACTATTCCCGGCGACCTCGACCGTGCCCTTCAAATTTTGTTACGTCTCACCAATCCAACATGGCGGCTGTGCGAAATATTTCACTAGCATTCAATATCTCCGAAACTATTACCGATATCGCCATGAAATTGTGTACGGTGATAAAGGGCACTACTAGAAGTTCACCTATTAGACTTTCAAAAACCTGGTGACCACAAAACTAACATGGCGGTCAAGCGAAATTGAGACTTTTAAATAGACATTTCTCGCGATTTAACTGTCCAAACGTAATGAAACTTGGTACAGCAAATGTTTATACACATTGTAATGCACTGGAGTCTAATTTAGTTCAATTGTTTACATAACCTCAAAATGGCGGCTGTGCGAAATATTTCTCTGACATTCTATATCTCCGAAACTATTACAGATATCATCATGCAATTTTGTACGGTGATAAAGGGTACTGATACAAGTTTACCTATGTATATTTCATAAACCTATAAAGTACAAAACGAACATGGCGACCAAGCGAATTTGAAATATTTTAATAGACTTTTCTCGTGATTTAACTCTCTGAGCGCAGTGAAATGTGGTACAGTAAATTATTTTGCAGATTGTAATGCACTGCCATCTAATTTAATTCAATTGTTTTCATAACCTCAAGATGGCGGCTGTGCGAAATTTTAAAATTAAGTTCTTATTCTTGTGTCGTAATCATGCGATCGAAGTGAAAGTTTGAACAAGTAGTTCCGTGAAGAACTATACAGCCTATTTTCATATATCCTACTTAAGTTAATTGCCACTATCAACATACTCAATTTCTGTTTGATTGCTGTAATAGATTCGTAGATATTAAGAACCGACTAAATATTTCGGATGGTCGCCATGTTGGATTTTATATATGTAGGTCCTAGAGTTATGTACTGTTACATGCAGATTATTGTGAACGTGAGGTATTCAAACTTCAATCGCATAATTAGGACACAAGAAAAAACAAGGAGATTTTAAAATTTTTCACAGCTGCCATCTTGAGGTTATGGAAACAATTGAAATAAATTAGATGCCAGTGGATTAACATTCGTATAAGGATTTACTGTACCAAGTTTCGCTGCACTCGGATGGTTAAATGGCGAGAAACGTCCATGTAAATATTTATAATTCGCGTCACCGCCATGTTGGATTTGTGATCACCAGGTTATTTAAAGTCCTATAGGTGAACTTAAGTTCATAGCCCCTATGAACATTAAAAAATGCAGTTTAATTGCTAAAATAGATTGGTAGATATTCAGTATCGTCTAAATATTTCGGATGGTCGTCATGATGGATTGTTAAATGTATAGGCCATAGAGTCATGTACCATTAAAGGAAAATTATTGCGTAGGTTCATTATTCAAACTTTCACTTCGATCGCATGACTACATCACAAGAAATAAAAACTTAATTTTAAAATTCGCACTGCCGCCATCTTGAGGTTATGTAAACAATTGAACGAAATTAGATACCAGTGGATTACAATGTGTATAAATATTTCCTGTACCAGGTTTCAGTGCGCTTGGAACATTAAATCGCGAGAAAGGTCTATTTAAAATTTTCAAATTCGCTTGACCGCCATGTTCGTTTTGTAGTTAACCGGTTTTTGAAAGTCTTATAGATGGACTTCCAGTAGTGCCCTTTATCTCCGTACAAAATTTTAGGGAGATACCGCTAATAGTTTCAGAGATATAGAATGCCGGTGAAATATTTCGCACATCCGCCATCTTGTGATTATGTAAACAATTGAACGAAGTTAGATGTCGGTGCATTATAATGTATATAAACATATACTGTACCAAGTTTCATTGCGTTTGGTTTGTCAAATCACGAGAAACGTCTATTTAAAAGTCACAAATTCGCTTGGCCTCCATGTTGGTTTTGTAGTTACCAGGTTTTCAAAAGTCACATAAGTGAACTTATAGTAGTTCCCTCTATCACCATATAAAATGTCAGGGTAATATCGGTAATAGTTTCGGAGATATTGAATGCTGGTGAAATATTTCGCACAGCCGCCATGTTGGATTGGTGAGTCGTAACAAAATTTGAAGGGCACGGTCGAGGTCGCCGGGAATAGTGCTATGAACTTTCCGAGTTTCATTGAAATCGCTCCTACCGTTTAGATTTTATTAGGGGGGGACACACACACGAATCACACACACACACACACACACACACGCACACACACACGGACAAAAGGTGATCTCATAAGCCTATTTTTTTCAAAATTGAAAATAGGCTAATAATGAAGCTAGGTAATAATTGTCCTTGAATGGTACATAACTCTATGGCCTATACATATAACAATCCTAAATGGCGAGTTTCCGAAATATTTAGACGGTTCTCAATATATATGTATCTTTTACAGCAACCAAACTGTTTTTTTTTATGTTCATAGAGACTATGAACATATGTTCACCTATAGGACTTTCAGTAACCTGGTGAGCACAAATCCAACATGGCGGCGACGCGAAGTATAAATATTTAAATGGACGTTTCTCGCGAATTAACTATCCGAGTGCCGTGAAACGTTGCTCGTTAAATGCTTATACAAATGTTGATCCACTGGCATCTAATTTATTTCAATTGTTTGCATAATCACAAGATGGCTGGTGTGCGTACTTTTAAAATCTCGTTTTTACTTCTTGTGTTCTAATCATGCGATTGAAGTTTGAATACCACACGTACACAATAATCTTAATGTAATAGTACAAAAATAAAAATCCATCCAGGCGACCATATGAAATATTTAGACGGTTCTCAATATCTACGAATCTGTTACAGCAATTAAAGTGAAATTTTGTATGTTGATAGAGACAATTAACATGAGCAGGATATATGAAAATAGGCTGTATAGTTCTTCACGGAACTACTTGTTTTATATATATATTAAATGTTATTTTATTTTACAACCTCTACTCGAAAAGTGTAGTCATTGGATGGTCGGTGCTCCATCTAGTTCACCATGTGTTAAAGGTCTCGATTTTAGGTCTCAGGTCCGCGTCCTCAACACCTGCACGCCTCATAAATGGTAGCAGAGCCTGCTCTTGGCACTTTCACATTTCGAACATTGGGAGATTGATTATGTGATGACTGCATTTTTCTTATATTTGTTGTGTTGACCATTTTTATCTTAAATTTATTATTTTAAAAATTTACTTCTATTTGGAGATGTCCTAAGTCACCCGGTATTTCCTGTTTCTTAACTTGTGCGGAACGTATTACTATACCTTGGTTTAATAGAAATGAGCATTACTGGCAAGTGTAGTGGGAGACTTAACTACTAAACTGCGTAAGAACTGTTTGACACGAACATTATCTGCCTCGACAATACGTATGACTACTACTAAAGCGCTATTCCGCCTTCCTGGGAATCTACTTCTATGGACTCTGCCCAACCATTACTTACTATCTCTTTGGGAAGTTATTGCAAATCAGCTGTGACTGGTTCTGACGTCTTGACATTGAAAAACCCACAATCCCCTCTGCTCCGTGTTGCGTCAGGGCCCGACTATCACGTGATGCAGACAAATGACAGTCACGTTACCAGCTGATTAATGTCAACATGAATACATGTAGTGATTACCTTTACATTCTACGTTGGACTTGTAAACTGCGTCCAAGATTGGGGCCGTGGAGAGATGAGCCGGTACAATTTTAAGATCCGTTCGACGTTATTTCCATCTAGCGGTCTCTAGTAATAAATCTAAGAGATCGTAATTTCCGCACGTCTGAAAAAGGAATGCGCCCGCGTTGGAGAACTAATCCTTGTCTAAGAAACACGCCTTCGGCGATTGTTATCGCGCCTGAATTGTTATCGCGAGGAGAATTTGATGATCGTTTGCCGTTATAACTGCCACTACCAGCAAATCTATTCTAATGTTCCGAGATGCCCTTTATAATATGCTTTAAGAAGATATAAATGTTGGGGAGACACTACGCGATTCCGGCTTTGTCTCATAGTGAAGAATTCCGTAAATATGGAGTTGTCATAAAATAAAATTATTATCAGTGAACTTCCAGAACGTCTCGGAGTATCAGCTAAGTGGAAATGGTCCTTGTAGCTATTCTGTTTTAATGTGTCATGTTTTGAAGAAAACTGATCACGATATATATATATATTCCCCAACTTTCAGTGTTAAAAGTTCCGTAATTTAATCTGCTAAGGAAGGGTTAAACTGGAGACCGTTCATGTTTTTCTATGAAGTTATTTGGTGGTTATTTTGTTCCCAGTTTATTTATATACGCACATAGTGGAGAATCAAATTGCTTGTTTATGGGTTTATTAATTTAAATGGGTGCTTGTTGTTGTTGTTGTTGTTGTTTCATTTCCGTATCTAGTCGAGATTATTTTAGTGCGTGTTACTTGCGTTTGTTTTATGTTGTGAAACGCGATTGTATTTATGAGAGATGTTTCTTACCAGTTCCTAACCCCTTGCAAGAGTATGGGATCTATCAGGGACCTTTAGAGACTGGTATTCTTTAGGTTAGTTCGCGATATTAATTGTGCCTAGACGTAGGAGGGTGTGTTGTTCATTGCTTTGGATGTAATATCTTTTTGTTGGAACACACACCAGTTTATTTTATGTTTCAAGGGTTTGTTTTTATCATGCTTGTCATTTGTGCACTCCAAGGATGGCCGATTAGGTTTTCTTTTTATCCTTGGAGACTGGGCAAGCATTATCTATGTATGTTTCAGAAATATGTTTCATTTACAATCACGGTTCTAGACTTATTTTTAAGGGTGGGTTTATGTCGTTTGTTTAAGTGGGAATTTGACTGAAGGTCGAGGGTCATGTTTAGTGTTGTTCTGTTTTGTTGTGGCCTTCAGTCAGCAAGCAACGCGTGACCCCATTACGTTATTAAATCAGGTATATTGGTTACTTTTCCGAGATGATGGAATGTGTGTTCGTTGTACGTGACCGGGACTGCAATTGACGCTTATTTGGCATCCCGCAAGGTAACTGAACCTTGTGCTTTCGTTCGAGAGAAGTTTTATTCTACCAGCTCATGAAATCGTTTTGTTTTATCTTCATTTGGGATTTGCTTGTTTTAATTTTACTGAACTGATCTATGTTTATTTGCTGTGTTTGTATGTCACAGCACGTCATGTGAAGTGTAGTTCCTTGTGAAGTTTTGTAATTATTCTGTGTTTATTGACGTGTAATTTAAGGGTCGTTGCTGTTGTTGGTTGTTTCTTTGGGTAGCTTGGCGTGACATACAGTTTAATGTAAGGGTGGTCGGATAGACAGTTCGTGGGAGACGCGATTTCATGTACTTCTAAGAATGATGCTTCTGACTACCTTCTTGTAGTCAGCCTGTGGTGGAACGAAACGCACTATTAACACTATTGTTAATTTCTGCTCCCCTACTGAACGATCTCCAGCGACTTAGGCATTCTCCTCGTCGTCAACATTCACCTTTTATAGATCTTTATTGTGTGTTTTTTTACGTTTTATTGTTTTACTGTTTTATAATACCTTGTACATATTTTATTACAGGCCCATCATCCCTCATCTTACCATTTCATGCACCCCTCACGTCCCCTTTTGCAATGTCTTGTTTTTTTATATATATTAAATTTTATTTTATTTTACAACCTCTACTCGAAAAGTGTAGTCCTTGGATGGTCGGTGCTCCATCTAGTTCACCATGTGTTAAAGGTCTCGATTTTAGGTCTCAGGTCCGCGTCCTCAACACCTGCACGCCTCATTATTCATGTGTGAAAAGAGAATTACCAACAAGAAGACATTAGCCCTGGTAAACAGGGACTGGCGGCTTCGGTGGCGTAGTCGGTAGCATGCTGAGCTTCTATGCCCAGGATAGCGGGTTCAAACCCGGCCGAAGCCGTCGGATTTTTTAAGAGCGTTAAAATTCCCTCAGTATGCCTTCCTTCGAAGGGGAAGTAAAGGCGGAGGTCCCATGTCATAGATTTATGGCATGTTAAAGAACCTTCCACTAATTACACCTGTGTGCAGCTAAATTGGATAGGTTAAGAATGTAAACAACGCTCTTAGGTTTCTACGTTCGTTGCCAAGAGCCGACTGCGGTGTCGTCTAGTAGCTAAGTTCTGAACTTGGCCTAGTAGTCGTTGACGGTGGTGCTTGGCGGCAAAAGTAGGAGCTATTTGAAAAATTCAAAGTGGCAGTCTGTACTTAAATAAATAAATAAAAAACAGATAACACACACTAATTCAGTCATCACAATTAACACCGGTCATCAGACAGATTCTACACACACCCAAAGTACACGGGGCTACATGACCGCGTTGTCGCAGCCCCTAAACTTAAGAACCAACCAACCAAACAGGGACTGATATGTGTTGTAATCTTGCCATCCTATGACGTTTCAATAAGGAACATGGCCATCACGGGCGTCCAGCAGGGCTCTTACTCGCCGTGGCATACCACAGATCAAGTTGTCCAGGTCCTCTTGAGGCAGGCGATCCCGCTCTTCGACGGTGACCTCCAGTATCTCTTGGCAAGTTATGGGAGGGTGTCGACAATGATGAGCAATAGCACGCTTCGGCATATCCAAGACATGTTCGATACAGTTCAATGTCCGGCGACATCGCAGGCCATACCATTCGTGCAATGGTGGACTCCTGGAGGAAGTTTTGCACCACCGCCGCTCGGTGTGGTAAGTATATGCAAATATTTTTTTAATGTGTGGACTATATATAAATCTTAATCACATGCATTTTATTTCAGGTTATTTTTAACCTATTTCAGTATTTGGATTTATTTTTGTGTGGAGCCACTGAAAGTTACAATGGTAATTGCACCTGAAAACGTCAGTGGAACATTTTGAGAAAGAACCACTCCATAGCAAGTAGAGGTATGGAGGAATGCAGATGCGAGAGATTTGCCGCGATACTTGTTATTAGATATGAGAAGTTAAAACTGTGAAGCCTTTAGGGCTCGGTTCCGAACGCAGCGTTAACAGGCCATCAGTAAATTGCTCGTTAATTTTAATATCGGAATTAAACTCGTTGTTGTTTCACCAGCACATTCACGGATTGACATTAGCAAATGAATCGTTTTGTTTAAGGGCTGTACAACATTCATTGAAAGATGATGATTGTGACGGTATTTGTATATTCTTTGGTTTAATCAAGCAGGCCGTGAACTGCAAAAGGCTAAAAAAGTTACAGTCTACTCCTCGGTTAAAAACAAACATGGCTGATGACGAAAAGAGGAAGAAGAGCTGGGGACTGATTATCCACCTGGTGGATGTCTGTTGGTTAGTCAACCTGGAGTTTTGTTGGATCCTCGAAAGCGCCAACATAAGATTATGTGGAAGAAACCCACAAAACCCAAGGCAGCACGTTAATGAGGCGTACTAGGCATGATGAGGAGTGAGGTAGCTGTCATTGCTTTCCTCACTGAGTCAGAATAACAGCGCCGACCCGTTGAGTAGAACCTTTCACAGCATCCACAGGCACTGACTGTGTCCTGCATGTCATTACTAAGCACCACCCATACCTCAATAGCTTCCATATAATCACAGCCAGGAGTAAGACTGAGACAGCGGTGAAAAGTCACTTTTTACTCTAGCCTGTGCCAACAGACAAATACAAATATACCGCATCCATCAAGAGGTGGTAAACAGGCCCACCTGGTGGATAAGTATCGTGAGATCATTGAAAATAGGAGGACTGATGCTGTGACGTCTAGGTAGTCTTTTAATAAATAAACTATTATACTTAATGCATCACACGATATTAGACATCAATTAGAAATGGTACATACTTACTTGTCAGATAGAAATTCCAGCTTAGGTTATATGATCTGTAAATCATTTAACACTGAAGATTTTGACAACCGAAATCAGATAAATTCTGTGTCGTCATCAAACTAATTCCTCCGTTCTTTATGAAATCGAGGACGACGAATATCTAGTATGTCTTCAAGAAGATCGTCATAGTTTATAATAAAGTGTAATGTACGCTCCATTTTGGATTGGAATGCCACGTAAATTGACAGTCAGCCGTTAATTGTATGTAGACACAGAAATTAGTTTTAATGTCTCGTTCTAGATGCTAATGGATTATTGATGTTTGGTGAACCACGACATTTCGGTAATCGTCCGTTAACGGCCTTTAATGGTTTGTTAACATTTTTTACGAACTATCGTGAACCCGGCCTGTAGACTCGTAAGCCATAAACTGGTGAGATTACAGTTTCCGTTACGACCATCAGCAAAGAAAAGGAAGGAAGGAAGATTGTAGTTTTACGTGACCGTGAATCTTGTGATTATGAGCCACGGGACCTCCTTTTTACGTGGAATCCGAACCACAGGACATGGCATTTCACTTCGAAAATCTCACATGCATTGACCGGGAATCGAACCCGGACCGCCTTGGTGAGAGGCATACAGCTAGACCGCTGAGCCACCACGCCCCCCATCAGCAAAGAACATTATTATTTTCTAGTTATACAATATTTTATAAAGGAAGTAGGTTTTCTGAAACACAATGCTGGAGTACAGTTGTTCGTAAACAAAAGTAAGATTTTCCCGCTATGTTTGGGACGAAGAACCACCGATAGTGCTGGTTTATTACCATAGAAGCATAAAATAATGGCGAAGTGAATGCTGTGGGTACAAAAGAACTTGCTTTCCATCTCCACTTGTTGAACTACCTTGAACATAACAAAGGCGATGATGATGATGATGATGATGATCATGATGATGAGAATTATTGTTTTAAGGAGCCTAACATATAGGTTATCGGTCCCTAATGGTTTGGGTGATAGTGAAAGATGACATGAGAATGAAAACTATAACTATAACTAATACTAACTACAGACTTACACACTAGAAGAAGAAATGGTAAACAAATAAAGGAGAAGGCAAATAAAGGACAGGAAGAAAAGAAATGCCCTCTACCCTCGTTGAATGAGGATTGAGGGACTTGGAAGCAAGGAGAGCCATGAAAGTCAGATAGGAAAGGGAAAGAGGGCCTGCCCCATGGTCAGAGGTAAAAGGGGACACAATGGACCCAGCTCAGGAATCCCTCGGGGTCGCCATCTCCCGAACTCACCAGCCGTGAGCCCCTGAGGGTGTAGCAATTTCCAGGGTGCACCAGAAGTGGTGGGGCTACATACACCCTGCCTCCTTGAGGGCCTTGAGCAGAAGGCAGGAGATTACATGAAAAGTAAAAGAAGGTTGACCCCTCGCAGAAGGAGGGTATCAGGAAAGATGAGAAAAGGACCAATTAAGGCGGGAAAGGAAGAGACTCCCTAGGCCTCGATACTCCAATACCGTCGGGGTCGGAAGAGAACAAGTGTTCACCAAGAGAGGTCGACAGGAAAGAAGACGGAGAGGAGCCCAGCACAAGTAAGGGGAAGCAACGCCAGATTCAGCTGGGGTCCCGTGGTCGCCAACCCACGTCCCACTAGATGTGAGCCCCTGGGGAACATAACAAAGGCAGCGTTCACAAATATTAACATACCTCCCGATGTTTGTGTAAAACAACTCGGTACATTGATAACGGCGGTCACAAACATTACACCCACATACGACGGCAGAAAAGCGGCGCATGAATGAGTGTCATTGCAGCAGGAAGATCACAGGCTTGTGTATAAATGATGCAGATTCATTTCGAGCAACCTATACGTTACAGTGTTGCCAACATAATTCTATGCTTGCTGACAGGTTCAATGTTTAACTGCATCTAACTTCCATAACATTTAAAGGATACCTAACACATTTTATATATTTTGTGTAACTCGTGCCGTAAGGGATATAACAGAGCACATTTTCAGAGGCAGCAGACTACCAACTACCAACCACGCCCAATGAAATGTAAGGTACACCAGATCATGGATACCCTAATACAGTTTTATTGTTGTTGTTTTATATGAGAGGCTTTGACATCGTTGTGGATTATTCCCATGTACTTGCGTGTGTGTAGAACTTTTCTGATGAGCTGGTATAGTACAGTAGATGTGTATTTATAATTCAGGTGAGGATTGAATCGAGGACGGCCGTGGCCAAAACTTAGGAACCATTCCGCCATTTGCCTGGAGTAGGACTGAAAAACCACTACAGGGATGACTGAGGTAGAAATCGAACCGTCCCCTTTCAGTTTTGCCTAACAAGGTTCAGTGTACCCCGGCTCCAGTTCTCAGGCCAGAGGCACATTTCTTGGCAGAACCGGGCATCGAATCACGGTCTCAAGGGTGATAGCCAAAAATAATAGCCACTGTACCACGAAGCAAACTTAACCTATTACAGTCGGGTGTACTGTAGAAGAAAACAGGAAGTGAACAAGGTAGGTCGACGGGAGTGATGAAGAATGGAGCCCGGCACATATAATGCCAGACTCAGCTCTGGTCCCAATGTCACAACCCTCGCCACTATTTGCTAGCGCCTTGAGGAGAGGGGGGGGGGGGGCATAAAATTTAAGCAAGACATTAACCTTAAGAGCTATCAAGCTGAGAAGTGAACTGGTCTGACCTTGGCATAGGGTTCAGGTCAAATTAATTACAGATCCGTGTAATAGCATTAGTGAAGTGACATTCGTAAATAGGAGTTGATAAAGATACATTAGGTAATGTAGCTCTCGCGCTCATTTCCATGCGTAATGTGTTTTTTTCTAGCGAGCGTGTTGACTGGCTTGCCTGGGCTGGGGGCTACGGAGTGTTCGTGGAACCCACTCGGGTCCGTGGGAAGACGCACACAATCCACTGTGCCACACTGAATCAGGGATGACTAAGGTATTGTTCAAATAGAACTTCGTTACTTTCACATGATGATGATGACGATGATGATGGTGGTGGTTATTTTAAGGTAAAAAGACACTTCTAGGGGCGAAAAAAAAGAAAAAAAGATTTCTTTGGCGTTTTTAGTTATTTACAATGTACTGCAGAGAAGAGGAATTTGTAAAAAAAAAAGTTTAAAAATATGAAGAATGGTCATTTTATATGATATAAACTAGCAGAACTACCCGCTCTTCGATCGGTCTTCGGTATTAATAACCGGACGTTATCAATTGAGCTACTTTTGCAATGGTTAGGGGCTTGTCATTCCTTCATAAGTTTATCAGAACGAAGTTAGTTTTCTGGGTATATCGCAGACACTATTCATTTAAGGGCCTTAAAATGTGGTTTTCGGAGACCCTTTATAGACTCCCTAGTTTTGTGTCACACATTGAGAAGCGCAACATATGCTTTGGTCGTCTTTCTAGGATGTTTTTTCGCCTATTTTAGCATGAATTTTGAAAATTTGTTCCTTATACCCAACCTTCTATGAGAAGTACGTTGAAGAGTTTTCTAAATGAGTGGTGTATTGACTCATGGTTACAATACCTCATTTTACGATGCTCCACTTCAACCTCATTTTTCTCAGTTTAACATTTTTCACCACTTTGGTACCATTTGTACGAAAACCAATCAAGATAGGTCCATTTTTTTATGTATCAACATCATCGTAATGAACCGTAATAAATCATATAAAAATGAAATATACATATTTTTCGACATTATTTTGAATTAAAACATCGTACATTTAAAAAATTATATTGGCAAAAGTATTTCGTTTTAGTCACTAATCCTTATTATTGCAGAACAGTAATCCCTGAAAATTTCAATTGGCTAACCCAAGTAGATTTTGAGTAAAGTGCACCAAAAATTTGAAGATTGAACATGGGCGAGATAGGCAGGTCTTTATTTTCCCCTTAAGAGGCTAATATCGAGGTTATCGGCCCCTAATGGTTTGGGTAATAGTGAAAATGAAAGATGATGGCATGAAGCCAACAAGTAAAATTAACTACTGACTTAAAGTTTCCTCAGTTTCCTGGTTGACGAGCGGCGACTCAAACGTAAGGCAGTAGCACGCGTCAACAATAACCATTGTTCGCTACGGACCATTAGCTGATGGTTCTTGACCAATAGAATGCTTCCTCTATCACTACACTGGACTCCAAAGCCCCGCCCTGGTGGCTAGCTCGCGTGTCACTCAGGTATCAGGTGTCCAGTGTCGCACATCTACATATAGTTCTGTACAGTCTTGCTGCTTGCTCTCAGTGGCTACGGTGGAAAGTTGTCAACACTGTGCCTCGAGCTGGGAAAGCCTTAGCTCCAGGCAGTTATGGAATGCTAACATATCCACCCAGCTAGATTTCAAAGGCGAGCCGCATCTTAACGAGGAAAGTGCAAGAACTATAACAACTAACTTGCTTATTAGAAGAAGATACGGACAAGAATGTTAAGGGAAAAAAACATACAGGGAAAAGAAATACCCTCAGCTCTCGAAGAATGAGGACTGAGAGACTTGGAAAGAAGTTGGGCTAGGAAAGGCAGAGAGGAAAGGTAAAGAGGAGAGGGTCTGCCCCAGAGCCACTAGAAAAACAGGAAAACCGGACGCAGCTCAGAAATCCCTCGGGGTCGCCAACTCCCGATCTCACCAGCCGCGAGCCCTTGGGGGTGTAACAGTAGCAGTATCCATGATGCACATCCTGCCTCACCTAGGGCCTTGTGCAGAAGACAAGTACCATGAAAAGAAGAAGAAGGGATCTCACCCCCCGAAGAATAAGGGCATGAGGAAAGATGAGATAAGGACCAACTAAGGCGAGAAAGTGGAAGAAATCCTAGGCAGCGGATACCCAAACCGTTGGGGTCGGAAGAGAACAAAAGTTGACCAATGGAAGTCGACAGGAAAGATGACAGAGAGGAGCCCGACTTAAGTAAGTGGAAGCAATGCCAAACTCAGCTTGGGTCCCATGGTGGCCAACCTACGTCCCACTAGGTGTGAGCCCAAAACAGTACACGACCGTGCGGACAGCTTCAGAAAATCTTACACACACTACAGTCATCACACAAATACAGACAAGTTCAACACACATGCAACTACACGCGGCCAATGACCACGATGTCCCAAGCCCCTAAATTGAATTAACAACTAAACAAACAAACCAACCAATCAAATCAGTAACGACGTTACAGTTTCAGTTTTTCGTGCGCAAAACAATTGTTTTACAGTCACAATGATCGTTTCTTTTTCGCTACTTCTCTATAAAAATATATTTATATTTTAATTTTACAATATGACAACCAAGTCTGTTTGCGAATGGAAAAACTATAGGCATCGGATACCCTAATACCGTCGGGGTCGGAAGAGAACAAGAGTTAACCAAGAGAGGTCGACAGGAAAGATGGCAGAGATGAGCCCGACGTTGTTCTTGTTTCATTTAAGGAGCTTGGACATCATGATCATTTAGCCCCTTGTATTTTGTGTGTGTGTGTGTGCATTTTGTCTGATAACATGTGTTATTGTGTTGGCTGTATTTGTGTATTTGTAATTCAGGAGAGGATTGGGAAGGAGACGGCTGTGGCTTTAAGTTAGGAAACATCCCGGCATTTTCCTCGAGTAGAAGTGGGAAACTACGGATAACCACTTCCAGGATGTCTGGGGTGGGAACCGAACCCACCTCTTGTCAGTTTTGCCTCACGAGGCTGTGTGTATCCCGTTCCAGCCCTCAGACCAGAATTCCTTGGTAGAGCCGGGAATCGAAGGAAGGAAGGAAGGAAGCTTGTAGTTTAACGTGACCGTTAATCTTGAGATCATGAGCCACGGGACCGGGAATCGAACCCGAGGTGGCAGTCAAGGAGTTCGGCTTCATGGCTAATTGGTTGTAGAATGCTAGGATTTGGCCAGAAGGGTTCCGGGTTCCGGGTTTGATTCCAGGCCAGGCCGAGGGGACTATAATATCCTGAGTTTACTTCTTCTAGCTCGGGGACTGGGTGTTTGTGACGTCATCAGGAACGAAATACAGAAAATAAAGTACGGCACCAGTAATCAGAAAAATAAAACGCAAAGAGTAATTTGAAAAGAAACAAGTAGTTCCGTGAAGAACAAAATAGCGTATTTTCATATACCATATCCTACTTATGTTAACTGTCTCGTATCAAAATACAACATTTCAGTTGGATTCCTGTAGTAGATTCGTAGATATTGAGAACCGTCTAGATATTTCGGATGGTCGCATTTTGGATTTGTATATATGTAGGCCACAGAGTTATATACTATTATATGACGATCATTGCGAGGGTTCATTATTCAAACGTTGGCTCCGATCGCATGATTAGGACACAAGAAATACAGACTTAATTTTAAAATTTCGCACTGCCACCATCTTGAGGTTATCTAATCAATTGAACTAAATTAGATGCCAGTGCATTACAATGTGTATAAACATTTCGTGTACCTATTTCCACTGCGTTCGGATGGTTAAATTGCGAGAAAAGTCTATTTAAATGATTCAACTTCGCTTCGCCGCCATGTTCGTTTTTTAGTTAATAGGTTTTTGAAAGTTACATAGGTAAACTTCTAGTAGTGCCCGTTATAACCGTACAAAATGTCAGGGTGATATCAGTAATAGTTTCGGAGATATAGAATGTCTGTGAAATATTTCGCACAGCCACCATGTTGGTTGGTGAGACATAATGAAATTTGAAGGGCACGGTCAGTGTCGGAAAAGATGTTACTATGACCTTACCGAGTTTCATTGCAATCGCTCCAGCCGTTTAGATTCTTTTAGGGGACACACACACATACGCACACACACACACACTGACAAAAGGTGATCTTATAAGCATATTTTTTCATAAATAGGGTAAAAACCAGATGCTAGTTGCTAGACCAGGAGGATATTTGTCACCTCTTACCGTGGCCGTGCTCTAACCTCTACGTTCCGGTTGAATAACTTGGTTCGAGGCGACCTTTCACCATAAATTGGTGTCCACCCGCAAGAACATGTTCTCACGACGCGTGGCCTACTTCCCTCGCCCTGTCGACCATAACGAACATTAAATAAATTATGTAACTTAGCACATCCGTGGCGCCCGGTGCCGGAGGGCAGCCTGGAGAACCAGGAAAGGAACTGAAACTGTTAGTTGTGCTGCTGCGCTCCTCACATGGAGTTCGATACATATCTTTTAGCAGTGTGCATGCTTTATTGTTATATCGCTCAACTATGTACCCGTGATTAATACGCACACGTAACTCAAATATATACAACAACAACAACAACAACATGGAATACAAAGTTTAATATACATAAAACCTCGTTTATCCGGATTATGTGGGACCGGAATTGATCCGGATTACCGAAAATCCGGATAATCCGGAATATAACAAAAACAAATACATGTTATATAATCTATAGCCTACACATAAGTTATAATACCTTCTTTCAATTGTACAATAAATATAAGAACACATTTCTAACATTTACGACTCTGTTTTAAGCACTAAAATAATGTGTAGTTTTTCCTGTTTTATATTTGTATAGCGTTTGCGCGCAGCACGATCACGAAGACGTTTAACTAACGTCAGTTCTCAATTCCAAGCGAATGCCGGGACGGTACCTTTGATAGACCATGGCCGAATTACTTCCAATTCCTGTCCTTAACTATCCTTGGCGGAAAAGACTTTCAAGAAGAGACACATCGTAAAAGAAATACTGTACAGTAACAAGAAGTTCCGTGACGAACTAAAGAGCCTACTTTTCATGCCAATGATTATTCTACAGTATATGAACCTATCTAGAATAATGACGAAATTAAGTTGGTAATATCGAAATGTCTAATTTGTTCGAAATATTCCTGGTATAATGTAGCCTAATAGAGCACCCCCAGTTGGCAGCCCTGGTGACTGAATATATTCTTAGTTCCATCTCTTAAGGTACAGAATACAAAATTTGGTTGAAGTCCAATGGACGTTACATGCAGTTAGACATTGGATCTATAAGCACGCATGTGAGATTTTCGATGTAAAATGCCATGTCCTGTGATTCGGATTCCACGTTAAAAGGAGGTCCCGTGGCTTATAATCTCAAGATTAACGGTCACATTAAACTACAAGCTTCCTTCCTTTCCTTTTAGCATGCGTAAAAGCATGTTGTCAACAATGTCATGCGTGTGCTGGTTAGAAATAATCGGAAATATTATATCTGGTTGTGCCAATTTTGGATGAAATCCATTTGTTAGTATAGAAGTTACATGTATTTTAAAATTGGACCTATCAACAAGCATAGAATCATGTTGGCAGCACTGACTTATATTAATTACTCCGAATTAATCTAGAGTGTCAGGTGCTATACGTGTGCAAAGTATAGAGTTGTTGGCTTGCATACTTTTTGATATATTGATATTAGGGTAAAAAATATAGACATCATTTATTAACAGTTGGCCGCCCTGATTGCTCTTAAGAATACTTATAGTCATATCTGTTATGTTACACATAGCACATACGAAATTTGGTTGAATTCCAACTGATAGTATAGAAGTTACATGTATTTAAAAATTGGTTCTATCAGCAGGCTTAGAATCATGTTGGTAGAACTGAAGTTTATAAGTTACTCCAAATTAAGCTAAAATGTCAGGTACTATACGTGTGCATAGTTTAAAGCTGTCGGCTTGCATACTTTCAGATATATTGGTATTTGGATGAAGAAAATAGAGAGAGCAATTACTAACAGTTGGCAGCCCTGGTGGCTCTTATGAATACACTCAGTCATATCTGTTTATGTACACATATTACATACAAAATTTGGTTGAAATCCAATTAATAGTGTAGAAGTTATATGCATTTAAGAATTGGACCTATCAGAAGGCTTAAAATTATTTTGGCAACACTGTCATGTATGGCCTCCTGGAAATTAAACTGAAATAGTATTATCTACATGTGTGCCAATTTTGAAATAGCTCCCATGCATACCTTCCATGATATCCAACATGGAACTCAAATTTCTAGTGCGTTTTTTCAGCAGTTGGTAGCCCTGACATCATTTTCAAATATGGGCTTGAGATATTCCGGTATACATCTTTACTCATACCAAATTTGGTTTCGATTGCTGCTGCTGTTTAGGAGTTGATGGGGGTGACACACACACAGACAGACG
Source organism: Meconema thalassinum (assembly GCA_946902985.2). Classification (NCBI taxonomy): domain Eukaryota; kingdom Metazoa; phylum Arthropoda; class Insecta; order Orthoptera; family Tettigoniidae; genus Meconema; species Meconema thalassinum. The sequence continues at coordinate 612,290,318 of OX336390.1, forward strand.
GACAGGAGGACAGACAGACAAGACAGACAGAAGAACCGACAAGACAGACAGAAGAACAGACAGATAGACAGACAGACAGACACACATTTTCCCCGATCGATCTCATAAGTCTACTTTTTCCTCATTTTAGCAAATTGTGAAAAGTAGGCTTAAAAAATATTATTTTCGTTCCGGGATAAACGAGGTTCTTGTGTTTTATGAAAATGAATACCTTAAGTCAATAAAATGTACTTTTAATAATAGTGTACCGCTTTCGATTGTGAACTTCCTCAGCTGAAAATCTATTATATATAATCCAAAATTGACTCATCACCGCAGGGCTCAAACCACTAGACCTAGAAAGCTGATATTTTGCATGTTGGTTGATCCGAATATGTAGAGGCTCACTAAGAAACGGTTTTTGAAAATTCAATTTGTAAGTGCCTTTTTTCGGCCCTTTGACATTGACCATCCAAAATTGACTCATCGACGCAGGGTTCAAACCACTAGACCTAGAAAGCTGAAATTTTGCATGTTGGTTGATCCGAGTATGCAGAGGCCAACTAAGAAACGGTTTTTGAATATTCAATTTGTAAGTGACTTTTTTCGGCCCTTTGGCACTGAGGAAGGACAGTCGGTACAAAGTTCGGATTTAGCTCATTTTAAGCCGCCAGATACGAGAAACAATACTCGGAGGTCCTGTAGGGACCCCGAAACACACTTTTTAAGTTTTTAAATGAACGGTTTCGGAGATATTCCCAAATAACTGTGTTTCCCTCTGAGAAACAGATCAACGTTACTATGGCAACCGCTGAAATTTCGCAGACCGGGGATAGTTTTCTGGCAATATCTCGAAAACCGTTCGTTTTAGGGCCTTTAAACGCGGGGTTAGGTTCCCACTTCTAACCACGAACATTGCTCCTCGCATTGATACGCGTATAATGAGATATAGTTAATTTATAGAGGTGGCTTTTGGGGTCGGATACGATCGTGATTTTGAGTCTAATTTTATACTCTTTGGGCTGGTGATTGTAAGCGAGCATTCAGATCTTTATTTTAATTTACAATGGTTTTTTTTATCGTGTAGCCTCCTGAGAGGCCGACTGCAGGTCTTTCTGGTCGACGCCCGTGGGCGACCTGCGCGTCGGGATGAGTGATGGAATGGGTGAAGATGAATGAAACTGGTCAAGGATGTGGAAGGAAGCGTCCGTGGCTTGTTTGTAGGTACCGTCCCAGCATTTGCCTGGTTTGAAAATGGGAAACCACGGAAAACCATTTCAAGGACAGCCGACGGTGGGGCTCGAACCCACGCGTCTACCGAGTCAGCAGAGAGCTTGGCCCCATGACCTAACGCTGTGCTTTAACCAGCGTAGCCACTGCTGTCGTTATTTACAATGTTAATATGCTTTCTATTTTGCATGGTATTTTTTCATTTTCTTTATAAATTTGTTTTTTGTTAACTGAATATTTTTGTTTGCCAATTTTGATCTGCTCATTTTCGTTTTTTACCATGATCAGCAACCCATATTCCCAGTCGAATATGTCGTATTCTACCGGGTGTCACTTTAATTATTATTTTTCCCTAATTACTCTTACTGAGGAATTGGGCAAACTTTTTTCAATAAAGTATTTTGTCTTTCACGGTCATTGAATCCCCGCACAAGGCACTGCTTAAACCTATAAAAGTTGCTGAGTTGGACTAATGGACTAATTGTGCAGCAGGAAAGAGGAGAATTGAAGCTTTTGAAATGTGGTGATACAGGAGAATGATGATCAGATGGGTAGATAGGGTAATAAATGAAGAGGTATTATGACGAGTGGGAGAGGAGAGATGTTTCTGGCGACTGCTAATGAAGAGAAGAGATAGGAGGGTAGGACACATATTAAGACATCCAGGAATAGCAAGCTTAGTTTTGGATAGGAGGGTCGCGGACTAGAACTGTAGGGCTAAACCAGGGTTAAACAGATTGCCTCGGATGTAGGGTGTGGTAGCTATGTAGAGATGAAACGATTAGCTCAGGAGAGGGAGACATGGACAGCTGTATCAAACCAGTTAAAAAACTGAAGACTCAAACAACAACAATCAGGAATTTTAATTACTTAGAGAGGCATGTGAGGCAAAAGGGTGGTTGGAGAATTTCAATCCCTGGGATGTAACACTGGAAGAGACTGCATAATGTACATCAGCGGCCAAGGTGAGAGATATTTAACTATAGGTCTATTAACTGCGATATGTTGACGTTCAAATCATCAATAAGTATGGCCAAATTACATCCAGAATAGCTTAAGTAAGAATACTTTTAATTCCCCATATTCCGATAGATTTGCCATTCCAGTGTGCAAGAGTGCAGTTCCCTCTTCAAACAATATTCGCAATTTCTTTAACAAAGCGCAATGACACACACTTAACAGTAGGACGAGTACATTTAGACAAAACCATTTTTTCCCATGGGCAACTGTATGTGGCGTGCTCGTGAGCATCCGGACAACAAAATCGTTATGTCTCAACAGAAGATGGCAAAACCAAAAACGTAATTTTAAAATGTGTTAACATAATGTAACATCGAACGCAGCAGACTTTCACAACTCTATAAAATTCCCACTTTGCTGCTCATATCAATATACTGTATGTATCAGAATTTTTAGAATTAGAATGGACCCACCTATAGCCGCGATTGCTGTAATTGAATAGACCAATTATCAGCAATAATGCATCGTCCCCATTGTCTTGATCGCGGGCGAAGCCGCGGGTACCTGCTAGTAGAGTATATAATACAAGTGGAGTTGCAAGTCTTAGATTAAAAAAAAATCATAATTGTTTTCAAAAATATTTCTAAAATTACTAATTATCTAAAACGCTAAAGAGGCGGCTTCGGTGGCGTAGTTGGTAGCATGCTGAGTTTCTAAGCCCAAGATCCCGGGATCAAACCTGACCGAAGTCGTCGGCTTTTTGAAGAGCGTTAAAAATCCCACAGTATGCCTTCATTCGGAGGGAAAGTAAATCCGGCGGGCCCATGTCAGATTTATGGCATGTAAAAGAACCTTCCACCAACTACAATTATGTGAAGCTAAAAATTTGTAGTTTAGATTTGATTAACGCTCTATTAAAGTTCCAACGTTCGCCGTAAGGTTCTGTTTGTGGTAGCATCTAGTAGCCAAGTTCACAGCTAGGTGTCGTTGACGGTAGCATTTGGTAGCAAATGTAGGAACTACTTTAAATTGATCTTCTGCAGTCTTTATCTGAATTACAGATAACACACGCAAATTAACACCGGTTATCAGACAGATTCTACACACACCCAAAGTACACAGGGCTACATGACCGCGTTGTCGCAGCCCCTAAACTGAGGAACCAACCAACCCTCTTACATTTAAAAAAAATCATAACAAATGTTGTTTTCAAAAATACTAATTATCTAAAGCGCTAAAAATACATTAAAAGACTAGAAAGCCAGACCTGCTACAAATTTAGATTAAAGGTGAAAGATATAGCTCTTGAAAGAAACCAGCTTCAAGTGTAAAGTGTCAGTGATGTGGATATTATACGGTATATTCATGCATAGAAATTCTGAGGTTTGGAGTGATATGGGCATGTGTTTACGTGAGAATAAATATCATTATGATGGTGTTGCTCTGAAAGAATACAATCCAGGAAAATTGAGTATTCATAAGGTAATCATATTTAACACTGGTTAGGGAGCTAGAACGGGATACACTCAACTTCGTGAAGATATCTGAGAACAGATGATTTTCGATGGCACACCCTTCTCTTCTCCAGACAAATAGCGGGATTAAACCTAATTTATGACCACAGTCGCTTTCATCCCAACTATAGCCACAATTATAAATGCTCAACCTAGTACAGACACCAAAATTACACAAATAATATGCCACACATACAGAACTACATGGAGCTGATGACCACAATGTCACATGCCCTTAAGTGAAGAAGTAACAAGAACTTGGAATGCACAATTAATTGTTGTTGTTGTTGCTGTTACTGCTTATTCATTTTGGGGGCTTGGGACATCTTGCTTATCAGTCCCGTGTACTTGGATCTGATAGCCTGTGTTTCTGTGGTGACTGTAGTCGTGTGCTGTAATTATTAGGGATGGGAATGGGGTAGGTGCCTCAGGACTTGAAATATAGGAAATATGGAAAAATATGCGGGATTCGAACCTTCAATCTTTGGAATTCCTGCAGCTCCCTATTGCGGTCGTGGGGAGCAATTTAATGTGGGTGGCTACACTGTGGGAATCTCAATTCATTCGAAAACACGATGTTGTTGTTGTTGTTGTTTGAGACTTCAGTCTTTCGACTGGTTTGATGTAGCGCTCCGTGCTTCCCAGTCCTGAGAAAAACATTTTTCTCTACATAGCTACAACATCTTACACCCGAGGCAAACTGTTTAAACATACTGTATTGTAAGTTCGTCTACCCCTACAGTTCTTGTCCTCGATGCCTCCTTCCATAACTAACTGTGCTATTCCTGGGTGTATGTGTCCTACCAATCTATATCTTCTCTTCATTAGCAGTCACCAGAAATATCTCCCCTCTCCCAATCGACTTAATACCTCTTCACTTCTAACCCTATCTATCCATCTGATCATCATTCTCCTGTAACACCCCTTTTCAGACGAGTCAATTCTCCTCTTTTTTGCTCCCCCAACAATCTGTTTCACTTCCATAGAGTGTCAACCTCCAGACAAAGGCTTTCAAGAATAACTTCCTAACACCTAAATATATATTCGATGCCAACAGATTCCTTGCCTGAGCCTAACTACTTATTATATCCTCTTCGTTTCGTCCATCACTGGTTATTTTGCTTACTAAGTAATAGAAGTCTCCTACTTCCTTTATCTTAAGAAGTAAAATTATAGCATTATATGCTGTACAATTTTACGTATTACAGCGTATACAACAGAAAGACACCCCGGAGAGAGCTTTTGTCCGTAATCACTGCTTTTGTATTGATGATTGAATGTCCTCGTTTCAACTTCCCTGACAGGAAAGCTTTGTGCCGAGCGATACCGTGCCCCTTCGCATTCTATGAGTTAAGTAACAGCAGTATTCTGAACTTGACGATCAATAAACTATCTGGTGCATCAATTCTCGAGGGCAATGCAATACAAGAGGCGTACCTATGCACTTTATTTCTTATTTTACATTATTACGCGTTGCCGATCGAGAATTGCAAGCAATATCTGAACTAGCAGGTGCGATCATTTCATATACCCGAGGGCAATTTGAACATCTGGTTAGTTCTCAAAGAAGATTACTGTGGATTTGGCCATCAAGCGCGTGCGAAACACATAATCTGAACTCCGCTGTAACTGATATTGGCTAACTCATAACTCACTTTAACTCGTGGCTGTACAAAGATGAGGACATTCAGGCATTAACAATATTGTTTTAAACAGCCTAAATAAACTCAATCAAGCTCTGATATCCACAGCATTGTTGAACCGTACAAGCTAATTTCTACCTTCAGATTAAACCGTCAACTTCTACTCCAGGCGAATGTCGGTATGGCGCCTCCTGCCCAATCCTTAACGGAATTACAAATATACACGCTAATACAGCCATCATAACAACACAGGTTATCAGACATCTCAACTCCCAACATACACATCCACAGGTTATCAGACACCCCCACTCCCAACATACACACCCAAGTACACGGTGCTGAAATACCACGGTGTCTAAGCCCCTCAAATTAAATAACAGTCAGGACCACTTCGTGGTGTAGCGGCTAGTAATCTTAGCTGTCACCCCAGATGTCCGGGTTCAATTCCCTGCTCTGCAAAGAATTTTAATTCTTGTCTGAGGGCTGGATCAGGATACACTCAGCCTCGCGAGGCAAAACTGAGAAGAGGAGGGTTCAATTCCCATCTCAGCCATCTAGGAAGTGGTTTTCCGTAGTTTCCCCACTTCTACTCGAGGCAAATGTCAGGATGGTTTCTAACTTAAGGCCACGGCCGCCTCATTCCCAATACTCCCCTGAATTAAATACACACAGTAATACAGCTATCATAACAACACAGGTTAACAGACAAGTTCACGTGCTACATGTTACGATGCCACAAAGCCCCTAAGGTCTAAAACAATGAACAACATCAACGGTCAGTGGCTAACATTCCAGCGGACAAAGCAGATCATAACCATATAAGTAAACTTTTTAGTTAGCCTAGTTATTTTTGTTTAAAGGGGTGGAACCACGAGGTCATCTGCCCCAACACAGCTTAAAAAAGTGTTCGTAGCCGAGTAATTAAAACTCAGGAAACCTTCTAGGTGTTTGCCGTGTCTTGAGCGGCGTTTCGCCCAGGAGCACCAAGTGAGGCTCATCAGCGGTTTCTTGGTCACTGTGCCCGGACATCTGTTTGGAAATCTCTATACGGAAGAGAAAAGTTGTAAGAGCTCGCAGGTCTCGCAATAAAGAAGCGCCATTGCGCTTCATATAAGGGAACGTAGTAGCCTACATGGTTCACCATCGCTGCAGCGGCAGGGGGAACTATGGTGATATTATTACCAAATGCGTCCAAACAGGACCAACGTGTTGTTATTCTACTTGTCTGCTAAAGGACGAACACCGGTGGACATCCATAGGAGAATGATGAATACGTATGGGGCAACATGTCTGTCGAAAACCACCGTTGTTCTTTGATTACCATGGGCCATTGCTTATTGATTTCAAGGAACCTGGTGTCTCCATCACTGGTGAACGGTACTGCGTAACACTGGAGAAATTACGACGTGCAATTAAGCCGAAACGTCCGGAAAACTGCTACAAGGGGTGCTGCTGTTTCATGATAACGCACGTCCCCATATAGCAAAAGTTGTAGCGTAGAAGGTACGCCAATTCAAGTGAGAGTCACTCGAGCATCCGCTCAATAATCCTGATCTCTGGTTGGTAGGTTCCTCAGTTTAGGGACTGCGACAACGTGGTCATGTAGCCCCGTGTACTTTGGGTGTGTATAGAATCTGTCTGATAACTGGTGTTAACTGTGATGGTTGTATTAGTGTGTGTTATATGGAATTCAGGTAAGGACTGCAGAAGATAAATATCATGTAGTTCCTACATTCGCTAACAAATGCTACCGTCAACGACACCTAGCTGTGAACTTGGCTACTAGATGCCACAACAACCGGCACCTTGCGGGAACGTTGGATCTTAATAGAGCGTTAATAAAATCTAACCTACATATTTAGCTTCTCCCAATTGTAGTTAGTGGAAGGTTCTTTTACATGCCATAAATCTAAGACGTGGGCCCTCCAACTTTACTTCCCCTTCGAAGGAAGGCATACTGAGGGATTTTTAACACTTAAAGAATCAGACGTCTTGGGCCGTGTTTGAATCCGCAATGTTGGGCATAGAAGCTCAGCATGCTACCAACTACTCCACTGAAGCCACCCACCAGTCCTGATCCATCCCCATGCGATTATCATGCCTTCGGTACCTTAATAAAAGGCCTCTAAGGGTCAACAATTCCTGTCGGACGAGGATGTGCAGCAGGTGGTTACAGACTTCTAGCAGGACACAGTGTTTTACCACACGGGGATCTTCAACCTGGTGGGTCGGTGGGCTGAGTACCTCAATGCTCACTGTGATTTTGTCTGATTGGCGTAGCGATTTTGGTCTGTACGGCCGTCAAACGGAAACTTTTTGATCACGCCTTATACAGGGCGCCCTAGAAAGTTCTCCGCAGTGGGTACGTGCAGCTGTGAGTGGTTGAGTTATGACTTAAGTTGGCTGCCCTGCACTGTGTCCTTCAAAGCGGGACTCCTCCGTGTGGGCTGTCAGTGTGTATTGAGATAAGCGAGCGAGCCTGCATGTCTTCAGTGTGTATTACAGTAAGCGAGCGTTCAGATAGATTATTGGAAGAGTGCAACAGTATACAGGCGGTAATGTTTACTACTGAAGAGAGAGATTTTTGGTGGAATACGTTTTTCGCGAAGGCGATCGGTTTATAGAAAATGAAAAATTAAGATTTCAGGCGCGGTTTCCCAATTCAAAGTGTCCAAACCGTGATACCGTTCGGGATTTGGTAAGTAAATTACGTGTGACTGGCTCAGTTTACGATGTACCGGGAACAGGCAGGCCTACGCTTTTAACAGACGAAAAACTTGATGAAATCTCCGATATAATGCTGCATAGTCCAAGTAAATCAACACGCAAATTAGCTCAACAAACAGGAATCTCTAAGTCGACAGCACATAAAGCTGTAAGAGACAAGCTTCAGTTGTTCCCTTATAAAGTACCGTGGTTCATGAATTAAAACAAACTGATTACGGAAAAAGAGTGATGTACTGTGAATGGTTCCAGCATCTTTTACGAATGGCTGTGGTGTGTACAATATTTACTGTTTATTTGTTATGATGCAAGCGGCAGCCGTGCTACCAACGTAACTGCTGTAGCTAGCACTCGCAGACGCATGTAGTCGCTGCGGAGAACATTCCCGGACTCACTGTTGGTTTTGTAAGGTTTTATAGCGCTTGATAGTGCCATTTTGTTGTCTCGTATATTTGGACCTGATGATGTTTGCTTGATGAACGAAACATATCATCCTTGTAGACCCGTCCTTTTGTTGCTGTCGTTGTTGTTGTTGTTGTTGTTGTTGTTGTTCTTGTTGTTGTTAATTCACCGTTTGGGCGAAACAAATTATCAGCTCCATGTACTTGGATGTGTGTTGAACAGTTGTCCGGTGACTGTTGAAGTGTGTGTAGCTGTATTAATGACAGAGATGGAGTGAATGACCCTGGCCTTAAATAAGATATTATCTCCTTTTATGCCTGGAGGGAACATGGTAAAACCCAGGGAAAACTTCATCCGTTGTCAGCACGGGATTCGAACCACCGATCTCCGGACTTCCTGCGGAGTGGTGAGCGATTGAACGCGCACGGCTACACTTCGTATGCTGTTATCAGAATTCAGCACTACAATTGGTCCAAATCAAAAAGAGTGAAATGATTATACAGGGCTGTTGACCGAAGATGCACAAGTTCTTAATGTAAGCAACAACAAGTCCTCTGGCCTTGATACTACTGACGAACCACAAGAAGCAAGGTCGAAACTGACAACCTCAAGTCCATTACCCTGATCAACCAATCCTTGCATAGACCACAAGATCGCTCCAGTATTATATTGATTGTTTTATGGACGTTCGATGAAAACCGAACTCCCGGCGCAGACAATAGGAGAACATAATTGCGTAACCACAAGAATGATGTACATTTCCGCAAGCTGCTCATTGTCGCTTGTGTGGTTAGCGCTGGAGTTTGGAGTTAATATTCCCATCAGGTGTGTGAACCACAAGGAGAGAGGGAGATCTTTCACTTACGTTTCGTGCTTAACCATCCGTGCCGAGATTTCCCTCTCAGATATACAATAGTTGTTTCTTGGGTAATCAGCACCATGTGCTTGAGTATGTTTTACATGTGTCTCATAACTAGAGACCAGATATTTAGGCTTTCAAAATTGTCATTTTAGGTTTTCAAAAACAAATTTCTTTTCAGGCCTTTAATTGGTAGAATAGGGGTTTTATGATTAATGTGTGGCAAAACCGCGCACAGCTGAAAACGAATGCCTAATTGTTAGTAGAAAATCTGATTGCAACGAGAGTGTAAATATAGGTATTTTTCAAAATGATACGGTATCAAATTATCACCGAGAACTTGACACTTGTAGGCAATATTTGCTCTCCTTAAATATGTTATTCAAATTCAATAAAACCAAGGATGTCACAGGTGATTTTCACATTCTAGTCCGTTTATTTAAAATATATGGAATTTGAAATAATAAGAGATTTATTCCCACTTTCCGAACAGTAACTAAATAACCAAACAATAAGATATTATACAAGCTCAAACGTGCTCTGTAAGTATTTGAATTTTCTGGCAGGTAGGATTTATCTCAATCAACTAGAGCTAGGAATAAACACTGTCTTCAGGTTTACTTTTAAAAATTATGGACTAAAAATTCATATATACTAGACTACTGCACATAGAAATTATGGACTAAAAAAAAGAGTGATAGTCAGTCTGAAAGACTAGACTTTCTATCATTTTAAATGCTACAAATGCTGAAAAATGCTGGGTGAAAGCCTCATGATCATGCAGGGAACTGCGTGAACTCAAATTCCATTAGCAAGTGCAAACCAAGGTCAAAGGAGGTAGCTGGCTGGATGACGTCACGCTTACCGGAGCGCGCGGGGAAAGGAGGAAGCTTAAGCGGTACTATGACGTCACACACCTCAGTGCATTCTTGGTACATTTCGTCCCGTCGCCGTAACGTAACGCCAGACCTCAGCGTAACGACGAAGTCGACAAGATTATTTAAAATGATAAAATTCAAATATACTACAATAAATGGAACAAAACTGCAATTAGGTATTTTTGGTACTCGCATATCATTTAGGTTTATTTTAGGAACTACTGAATTCATGAATATGGTGGCTCTTTTGAGTGTGATTCAAGAAAAGTATTAAAGCATTTTTCTATTTAGAAGTAAGGAAAAAATATGTAAAACTCTAAGAATTCGGTCCCTAATGATAACCTGTGCTGCAGCGATACACTGTATGTAGCCTACTGTTACGTGCCACCCCCCTAGTGGCACTTTTGTTAACTGGATTACGGTGGGTTGAAGCACAACACAGATTGTTCCTTTAAAGAAATAATTAACTTTATAGCGGCCAGAAAATTACACTGCTCATCAGCAAATACAAGCAATTGGAACCTTACTCCAGTTTCCTCAAGTCTCTTCCTTGAGCGGTCTTGGCCCTTTCACTTGTCAACAAACCACAGAAGTTAAACCGTCTTAATGATTACGGTGGCCTTGACAGAAACTACCTGCTCCTCTCCCTTATGTACACCAACTACAGTTACTTACGATAACTTGCTGCACGTTGTTCACAAGCTGGGAAACAATGTCACTGGATTTCGTAACTCGCACGGCACTTCGTCACCACACTTCTGTCGCTCAGGAAAACACGCACTAGCTCAGAAACACACACCCACAGAAAACTCGGTGCCCTCACTGTTGAAGCCGCTTATATAGCAGGCTGGTGACTCAATGAATTCTCGAATAGTCCAGGACACACGGCTTCTCGACATTTCCTTCACTGGCTGGGTCACGAATATTCTGGACCTTCCCTTTCACTTCGCAGTCCGTTGCGTAACGCGCACGTAATACACTGAGGCAGAGCACACACAGCCCGGGGGAGCTGTGACTTATGCGGCGAGCGACAAAACAAACTCACAGCCGTAACACCACTAATGAATGTAGACTACATGTAACTACAGACTATGGAGGCAAAGATAGCCTCAAAGTAGATAATATTCCGGCATTTGCTTGAAGTCAGAGGAAGAAAAGCATGGAAATGTATATCCTTGGTGGCTAAAGTAGGAAAAGAGTTATCCTCACGAGGCTTAGTGTACTCCTCTCCAGCACTCAGACAAGAATTATATGTCATTGCAAAGTCTAGAGTCGAGTATCTTTGGGGCACAGAATGAACCTGACTATTACTATAGCCTACTATTCCATTGTGAATGTTGGAATAGATGCAATTAAATTCGAAATAGCCTCATTCTCATTCGGAGAACATGAATTTAATTTCGGAATTAGTAACATCTGAAATTTGGAAATAGTACTACTAATTTCATAAAATGCAATTGAATCGGTCGGAGCTGAAGAGCATTACGTGCAAAATGGTCATTTTGTAAACGATTATTATTCTGAAGAATTGACCCAAGGATCTTGGAACGGCATAGGAAAGAATTAAGTCAACCTTCTAAGCCAGAAACCACTGATACATGTAGTGCGATCAGAGGATAAAAGCATTGAGTGAACGACTTGCTGCTCTTCAGCGCCGTATTCCATACTTAATGTTGGCCGCACTGTAAGATTCCCGCGTGTTACAGTGCTATCTTAAATATTACATTTGTACAGGATTTAGGTCGTTTTTATGTTACAAATCCATTTTAAAATATAATATCATGTGAAATCTGGAAAACAGGCAGACTATAAAATATATGGAAATAAATTGGATACGGTTTCTCAGGTAAGAGATTTAGGTATTATTCACGATGATAAACAGACATTCTCTCCCCACATTGACCACATCAAATCTCGCGCAATGCGCAGTCTCGGCATTCTATACAGATTCACACGAATTAAAGACCTCACTGCACTTAAATTATACTTCACCACATAATGTTCTCCCAATCCTAGATTTCTCTTCTCCAATTTGGTCTACTTCGGCTATAACCAATATTTCTAAATTGAACAGTGTCTTCAATTTCTTCATATCAATTGTCAAAGCTCGCAATCCTTCACTAAGCCACTTTGCCAAATCCGACATTCTAAATCAGCTCAATTTACTCGACCTGAGAAGCCGTCTATAATTTACTGACCTGTATTTCCTACATAAAATTATGAATGGTTACACAAAATGTAACATGCTCTTAAGCTACTTCCCACTCCATGTTCCCTCCAGTTCAACACGTCTGAACCATTTACACCACATACCTCGCCCACGTCTTGAAGTACAAAAGCGCTCTATTTTCCACCGTCTACCTACCCTTAGCAACTCCCTTCCAAATATTGACATATTCTCTCCCTATCGAACATTCAAACATAACATTAGAAGATCCCTTTCATCCTCAATTCGTAACCCCTCACCCTCCTATTCACCCACTACCCCAATCACTCCCTGCGTCCTTCCCGATATTTATCCCTTGCTGCCATCACTGCCAATTGTTACCTGTTATTGTTGTTGTTGTTTTTGGTAATATTATTTGAAATTGTTAAAATATTAGTGTAAAATGACCTTTTCATGGTTGTATCTAATAATTATTAAATACATAAATAAATAAATAAATAAATAAATAAAAATATTCATTCTGGATGGTTTTATGCCGCACTTAACTCACCAGGCATTAAGCCAAGTTTGCAAAATTGACTTGAAAAATATGTTTATTAAATTAAAATTTATATTCGGCTAACACAAATATAACCTGACTAGTTGCTTCACAATATAGATGACTAATATAGTGTGTTTGTTAAGTTCTGTTCTATCAATGACGTTTTAACTGTCTCCTGGAAAGTAGTGTAAACTGACTTAATGCTTTTGAACTCCGGCCGATTGAATTTGTGAAAAAGTCATATACTTATTAACGATCTAATTCATCACTCTATTAATTACACGAACAGACGAACAAGAGCTAAACACCGAAAATGATATTTAGTGTTAACTCGTAGTCCCTAGTGGCTCAATTCAAATGAATTGCAACATCGATTGCGAATGAAAGAGTACTGGGCCAACATTAAAATGCAGAAGAAACAGTTGACATGACGTGGTCCTTAGTTGGCCGTAACGAAAGAAGAAGAAGAAGAATATACTACTACTACTACTAATAATAATAATATTAATACCGGTAATAATAATAATAATAATAATAATAATAATAATAATAATAATAACTCTGCAGCGTATCACTGTGTTAAATCGCTCATCACGACAGCGAAGGAAAGTTGCATCATGTCCGGAGATAGGAAGTTCGAATCCCAGTGCTGACAGCGGCTGTTCATGAGTGTAGTTTCACGTGGGTTTTCCACACTCTCTCCAGGCAAATGCAAGTCCCACGGCACCTTCCATATTCCCGATCCGAATAATTACTGTTACACACATTACTACAGTTACCACAGTGACACGAGTTACCGGACAATTTTAATACTCATCCAAATATACACTGGGCTGATAACCAACTTGTTCCAAGGTCCTAAAACTAAGTACAACAAAACTATGATTTACCTCTTGTCTACTGGTTAAAATACCTGAGAAGTTTAGGATACATATAACGGTCTATATGGTTTTTAGACCTGGTTTCTATTCTTAGACACAACAATTACGTTAATATGTAATGTTGCATGCGTGGCCAGGCACTCTTCCGCCAGTTTTACTAGGAAGGTTCATCAGTTTTTGCGCGATTACAACTGTCGGTGCCCCCGAGTCCAGGCCACGAAGATTACAGGTCTAGCTAACGTGGACAGCCACTTAAGTGTTCTCACACATTGACACCTTCACCAAATACATGTTGCTAGGGTCCACTGCCGCCCGGTAAAAATGAACCACCGTGTCGAGAGAACTCGATATAACCAAACCCATATTGACGCTAAATTGGCAGGCGATATCATAGATAAAGGAAGTCACAGACTTCTGCTACTTGAGAGCGAAATAACCAGTGATGGACGAAGCAAAGAACTAGGTTGGTTCACGCAAGGAAAGTATTTCCGCAGAAAAGAAATCTGTTGACATCGAATATAGATTTAGGTATTAGAAAGTCATTTTTGAAAGCCTTTGTCTGGATCGTGGTGCTTTATGTAAGTGAAAATTGGACTGCTGGCGCAGCACAAAAGAAGAGAACAGAAGCATTTGAAATGTGGTGATACAAAAGAATTATGAAGATCAGATGGGAAGATAGAGTAACAAATGACGAAGTATTAAGACGAGTGGGAGAAGAGAGATATTTCTGGCGACTGCAAATGAAGAGAAGAGATAGGTTGGTAGGACATATACTGAGACACCCAGGAATAGCAAACTTAGTTATGGAAGGAAGGGTCGAGGATAAGAACTGTAAGGGTAGACCAAGGTTAGAACAGAATATGTAAAACAAATTGCTTCGGACATAAGTGTGGTAGCTATGTAATTATTAATAATAATGCTATTGGTTTTACGTCCTTTTTAACTACTGCGGCTTTTGGTGACGTTGGGGTGCCAGCATTTTGCCCCGAAGGGGATCTATAACGTTCCAGTAAATCTACTGACACGGCTCCCTCACATTTGCACACCCTCAAATGCCAATTGACTGCCTTCGGATTGGATCCTACAACCTTGGTCACAGCAGGCAAGAACGTTATGGCTGCACGCAGCCAATCTGGTGAGAGAGTACTAAGATAAGTGAGACTTTTAAAAAAGCTGTTAAGTACAAAACCAACATAGCGGCCAAGTGATTTTAAGTATATAGACCTAAATGAAATTTTCTTGAGATTTCATCATCCGAGTGCAGGGAAATTTGGTATGGTAAATGTTTATACAATATTTAATCTACTGGAATGTTATTTATAAACACAAGATGGAAGCTGTGCGAAATTACAATTAAGTTATTATTTTTATGTCTTTATCATGCGATCGAAGTTATCGTTTGTATAACTTTTTATTTACTGGTACATAACTCTATGGCCTATATATAGGACAATTCAACATGGCGATCATCCGAAATTATTCACCGGTTCTCAGTATCTACGAATCTTTTACAGCAATCAAACTGTTGGTTTTTTTGGTGTTGATAGAGGTCATTAAAATACTTTGACTTATGAAACTTTCAATAATCTGATGAGCACAACACTACCATGAGGGCGACGAAAAATTTAAATATTTAAATGGATTCTTCTCGACATAACTTGACACAGTACATCTTCATACTAGGCTTAATACGAGGGCGAATCAAAAAGTAAGTTGCACTTCCCAGTTATGGACCTTTATTAAACCACACATTTGCAACACGGCTATGACAACATAGCCTACAATGTAAGTTCACTTTTCCACATAGTCTTCAAGAGACTGTAACCATTTCTCGTAACGGGCGACCATCTTTTCGATTCCGGATGCGTAGAAATCACCTCCAGCGCTATGTAACCACCTGGATGCAGCTGCTTTCTCCTCCGCATCGTTTGGGAATCGTCGTCCACCGAGATCCTTTTTCATCTTACTGAACACATGATAATCGCATGGCGCTAAATCTGAACTATATGGAGGATGTTGCCATACCTCCCACTTGAATCGCTACAGCAGTTCTGATGCTTGGTGGGTCGTTCGAGGTGTTGCGTTATTGTGCAACAAGAACGATATTTCGTCATTTTAAGGTCATATTTGCTTGCATATTCGGACTATTTATAGGTCTTGAAACATCCGAGCCCTAATGATCAACATAGCGAAGCAGCTACAGCAGTTCTGATGTTTGGTGGGTCGTGTGAGGTGATGCGTCATCGTGCAACAAGAACGATATTTCGTCATTTTTAAGGTCATATTTGCTTGCATATTGGGACTATTTATAGGTCTTGAAACATCCGAGCCCTAATGATCAACATAGCGAAGCAGTATGCTACCTTGCAGTATCATGTGTCTCTGCTGACATGCATGTATTGTGCGGTGAAGCAAACATATCAAGTGGCTATCACCGACTCAGCATCTCGCTTGGCGCGTAACAACAGACTTTTCTGCAGCATGCCTCCAGACTTATGGTACCTGATGTCAAGTCCTGGTGGGATTTTGCACTACCTTTGAAAAGCAATACGGTAATTGGCTTAATCCTGAGCATCGCAATGGATTGCTAGAATTTACTATTTACGGATCATTCAGGTGCAGTTAATAAATTGTTGTTGTTGATTCTTTTAGGGGCTTTGCGACATCGTGGTCATGTATCCACATGTACTTGGATGTGTGTAGAATTTGTCTGGTAACCTGTGCCACTGCAATTTAGGTAGGATTTGGGGAGGAAGTGGCCGTGGTCTATAGTTAGGTGCCATCCCGGCATTTGCCTGGAGTAGAAGTGGGCAATCCACGGAAAACCACTTCAAGGATGGCTGAGGTAGGAATTGAACCTTCCCCTTTTCAGTTTTATCTCACGAGATCGAGTGCACCCCGTTCCACCCCTCAGTCCAGAATTAAATTTCTTAGCAGAACCGGGAATCGAAGCGGAGCCTCCTCGGTGACAGCCAAGAAATCTAGCCACTACGCAACGAAGCGGAAAAAATAGAACCGAAGATTTATTGTAATTTGTCAAATTAATTAAATAAATAAATACATACATAAATAAATGTAGTGAATCTATATTATATCACGTGATCCCCTTGACAGTTATCCAGCACACCCAACTAGCTATTATTGGCAATGCAATCACACATTCCCTTGTTGTGTGCACGGTCCTCACGCTATCAGCTCGAGTAGAACACAGACTGGACTGGAAACAGGTATGCGTTGCGCGAGGAGACACTGCGTACATTACTGTAACTAGCAGACCCGTACGAGAACTCTCGCATAATGGACTGTGTGCACCCTATGTGTACACACTACCCGCCCAGCCCTTGTGCTATGCGGGTTGTACGCGACAAAGTTCTGCCAGGAGCTATCTGGGTTGTACCGCTTCATGTGTACAGACTACCCTCCCGGCTCTAGTGCTATCCGGGCTAAACAAATAAAATATATTTCCGTTGACTTGTCAATAAATGCAAGATTTTTCCTTTACTATCGATACGATTTGGAAGATTTTGGCATAAATCGCGCCTCCTAACTTCCTCTGGTTTAGGAGCTTGAGTTTTGTGAGTAGTAGTACTCTCCGTCAGTCAAATATCACCAGAGTGCCGATAGAAAAGTGCCTGGAGTCTGGTGCCCTATTGGGCTCCTTTCACTCCGCTTTAGATGATATTATTAGCCTACTTTTCACATTTTGCAAAAATGAGGAAAAAGTAGACTTATGAGATCGGGCAAATGTGTGTCTGTCTGTCCTTCTGTCTGTCTGTCTGTCTGTCTGACTGTCTGGCTGTGTGTGTGTCCCTCCCTATCAACTCCTAAACGGCTGGAGCAATCGAAACAAAATTTGGTAAGAGTAAAGATCTATACCTGAATATATCACGGCCATGTTTGAAAATTATGTCAGTGCTACCAACTGCTAAAAAATCGCAATTGAAATTTGAGCTCCATGTTGGATATCTTAGAAGGTATGAATGGGAGCTATTTCAAAATTGGCACACGTATAGATGATAATATTTTAGTTTAATTTCCAGGAGGCATACATGGCAGTGTTGCCAAAATGATTATAAGCCTGCTGATAGGTCCAATTTTTAAATGCATATAACTTCTACACTATCAATTGGAATTCAACCAAATTTCGTATGTTGAATGTGTACATAACCAGATATGACTGAGCGTATTCTTAAGACCCACCAGGGTTGCCAACTGTTAATAAATGCTCTTAATTTCTTTTATCCAAATACCAATATATCAGAAAGTATGCAAGCCGGCAGCTTTAAACTGCGCACACGTATAGTACCTGACATTCTATATTAATTTGGAGTAACTTATATACGTCAGTGCTACCAACATGATTCTAAGCCTGCTGAGAGGTTCAACTTTAAATACATGTAACTTCCATACTATCATTCGGATTTCAACCAAATTTCGTATGTGCTATGTGTACCATAACAGATATGACTATGCGTATTCTTAAGAGCAACCAGGGCTGCCAACTGTTAATATGTGCTGTCTCTATTTTTGTTACCCTAATATCAATATATCAGAAAGTATGCAAGCCAATAGCTCTAAACTTTGCACACGTATAGTTCCTGGCATTCTAGATTAATTTGGAGTAACTAATATAGGCCTACGCCAGTGCTGCCAACATGATTCTATGCCTGCTGATAGGTCCAATTTTAAAATGCATGTAATTTCTATACTAACTAATGGATTTCATTCAAAATTGGTACAACAATAGATCATATTATTTCAGATTATTTCTGACCAATAGATGCATGACATTGTTGCCAACATGATTTTACGCACGCTGTTAGATCCAATGTTTTACTGCATGTAACGTCCATGCTATTCATTGGACTTCAACCAAATTTTGTATTCTGTACCTTAAGAGATGGAACTAAGAATAGATTCAGTCACCAGGGCTGTCAACTGTAGTGCTCTATTAGGCTACAATATGCCAGGTATACCGAATTTCGAACTAATTAGAAATTTCGATATTACCGACGTAATTTCGTCATTATTCTAGATAGATCCATATAGATTAATCATTGGCATGAATCTTAAATTTTAAGAAAGGTAGGATCTTTAGTTCGTCACGGAACTTCTTGTTTTTTAATTTTGGTTGGATTAAGTTTTACTTGGAAAAGTAATAATGTCTCCCTCAGTGTATTAAATGATAATACATTTGAGGGAGAATTTCGTCCTTTGGCGATATGTGCAGTCGTGATGAATTAATTTATGTACTTTAGGTGACTGTTCTTAGGATATTTGAGAGTACTAGTACTTTAGCATGTGCCTGAAGAGCTGCGAGTGCGAATATTGGGTCAGCATCTGGGCTATTGACCATCCGACTCGTAGCGGCAATAGGTGTTAAATAATGCAGTTCGCTCTGTCATGGCCTATCAGCAGTTGCTTCAGCGAGAATAATAATAATAATAATAATAATAATAATAATAATAATAATAATAATAATAATAATAATAATAAAAGGTTTGAAATTTTTATATTGAAGTTAAGTTATATGAAGAATAGATAGACCTTTGGTAGGTTTTGTAAGTTAAAAAATAATAATAATAGAAACATACACCTTAGCATCTTATATAATACTAGCGGACCCATGTGAGAACTCTCGCATAATGATAGGTTGTGTGCGCCCCATATGTACAGACTACCCGCCCGGCGCTAGTGCTAAGCGGGCTGTACGCGGCACAGTTTGCAGGGGCTATCGTCTTGTTTATTTGTTTCAACACACTTAATAAACAAATAAATATATTTCCGTTGACTTTTCATAAATGCAAGATTTTTCCTGTGCTATTGAGACGATTTGGAAGATTTTGGTACAAACTGCACCTTCTAACTCCCTCTGGTTTAGGAGCTTGAGTTTTGTGAAACATACACCTTAGCGTATTCTATAAGAAGATAAGATGGTCACAAACGTATGAAGGCTCGATGTGCGCATGAACAGCGCAGCGCACGTAAATTGTACCGGACTAGAAGGAACATGCATTTATAACAGCTGGGATAGGAGCTTCTTGGTCTAGCATTGGTCATTGAAGAAATCTCGCAGGTTCTTGAGCAGTGCAACGACCATTCGACGCGTTTCGCTCTTTCATTATAGTTCACAATAGAATTAAACTTCTTGAGTCATCCAAGTACAAAATTGTTAATTCTATTCACTTACGGCGAGGAAAATTAACTAATAGTTTAGAAACGTACTGTACCTTTTCTCGCTGATAGGAATCTGGTCTTAGTGCAAAGCTGCAACCGGCCGTCACTGAGTCCTAGGATACTGAACTCAATCCAAGCTACAAGTACAGTAATTGTTACAGACCGAGCATCTCAGTTCATCCACAAAGCACGGAAGGGAATTATATATAACAATCGTTGATGTAAGATTCAGTGTTGTTGAAGATAAATGAGCAGTTACATATCAACGCGTACATCCTCGGGAGCGCCTCACTGACCCCCGGGCGGTCTCATGTAACGTACGTGTTACTGCCCGCTGTGGTTACCGGGCTAGTCAATTGTCACGTCCACTCTTCGGCGGTCAAGGACCACTAAGGTCCGCCCGTTACACTCAAGGACGAAGCTTCAAGAGTGACCTTCCTCATCAAGAACAGTACGTGTAGAGGGTGACATGGAAACAACCAAGGTTCGTCCTGCCAATCTGTTATACATAATAATAACAATAATAATGCTATTGGATTTACGTCCCTTTTAACTACTCTGGCGTTTAGAGACACCAAGGTGCCGGAATTTTGCCCCGAAGGGAGTAACTGCATTGCACCAATGAAATTACACTTTAATTCAAAACCGAGGAATAAACATTCGCTATAAATTCATATTTATTGCCGGGCTTCATCCTGTCGAAGAAGAACAAAACCACCACCGACAAGTTATACATAGAAATCATTTTAGATGAACAGCCAAAGCAAAGCAAAGCCAACTCCGTACAGGCCATGGAGGCCCTGGGAGTAGTGGAAAGTACAGGCTTTCACACTTTGTGACATCGGCACTGGTTGGGATGGAGTTGACAGCTCCACGCCCGGCCGTCTTTGCTCCCAGGAATTACCCTGGTACTCATTTCTGGTGTAGGCTGAGTGAACCCCAGGGCCATCTGTTTTTCCGAAAGTGGGGATCGAACCGACTCCCTTTCAGATAGAAGCTCAGTGCCTCTACCGACTGCGCCATGCAGCCTCCTTTAGATGAACAGCCACTGTGGTGTAAGACCACCCTAAGGATTCCAACATTAAACCTTTGTATTCGAAAAGAAAGTAGTCTTACGAGTCCGCACGTGTTTGTTTTTTTGTTGGGGATGGGGCGTAATGACATAGAATGCTTTTCAGTCGGTCAACACGACCGTGCCCAATTACATTAGGCGAGGAGTACAAATAATTAAACACCCTAACCTGAAAGAAATATTGCATGAGTTATGTATCACGTCTTAATTAACACAAAAACAAAGGGGTGGAGGGAGAGGATAGGGGGGGGGGGTAAATATTTGTGCTCCCCACCTAACACAATTGTGTTGGCCGACTGAAAATCATTCCACAATAGACAGTAAGCAGCAATGATAAATGGCTTTGGACTTAATGTATGCTCCATCCAAGCATTCGCCTGGAATAGAAGTAAGGGAAACTACTTCTACGGTGGATGAGGTCTGATTCAAACCCATCTTTTATCAGTTCTGCCTCAAGATGCGAGTATACCCCATTACAGCCCTCACATCAGAAATAAATGCTGCAGGTCATAATGAGGAACTAATAATAATAATAATAATAATAATAATAATAATAATAATAATAATAATAATAATAATATCGTATGGCCTCTGATGCCGGGTGCAAGCTTTGTTATTTGACACTGATAGGGCAGCTTGCATGTCGAATTTTGTTGTTTCTAGGAGCGCTATGAAAGTCAAGGAGGTTAGATATCTAAGCTCCTTGACACTATAGCGCTTTCTAGTAGAGAAAGGAGGAACTTTTGCGTTGGCGGAAAATCCCCAGATTAATTTTGCCATTATGAACACGGCCTACTGAATTCAAATGGGTTCTTTGACATGAGTGTCGTGATTTTTGTCGCCTTTCAAAAATCACTTACCATGGCCAGGAGGGAACCTGCAAGCTTGGTGTTGGTAATACGATACGATAACCACTCACCCACCGTGGCAAGCAATGAGGGACTAAGAAGGCATAATAAGTTACTTAACGCCCACCCGCCTCATTTCTGAAAAAATAATCATAAATATGATAAGCACTCTCCTCCTCCCTTTTCTTCTTTGCCACCTTGTGATGTAGCTGTAAGCCCGGAGGTCCGGGTTTGATTTCTGGATCAGCCAAGAAATATAATTCTGGTTTGTGAAGTGACGCCCCAGAATCATCATAGAATAAACCAATAACATGTTGCCTCTAATGGCCTCTTATTCATTTCCTTAAAATTATAATTTATACAAGCCTCTCTTGGCCTTACTTTCTCTCTTATTGCTTTTCTACTCCTACAACTGCGCCCCTTTGGCTCTATCTGATTCTTCTCTTTCGGTGCTCTGGACACACCCTGACCAATAATCTATACAAATGGTAATCACCCAACCCCTCCAAACAAGTGCTGTTAAATCTTAAATTCATTGTAATCTAAACAGCTGGGCTGAAAGGCTTTTTAAAAGCTCGCAAAGTACGCCGCGGGTTTGTTTGTTTGTTTGTTTATTTGAACGGGGTACACTCAGCCTCGTGAGGCAAAACTAAGAAGAGGCTGGTTCTATTCCTACCTCAGGCCTCCTGGAAGTGATTTTCCGTGGTTTCCCACTTATACTCCAGGCAAATGGTTCCTAACCTAAGGCTACGGCGACTTTCTACCGAAGCCCTACCTCAATTACGAACACACATATTACAGTGGCACAGGTTATCAGACAAATTCTACATCCCCCAAATACACGGGGATACATAACCATGATGTCACAAAGCCCCTAAAAGAATCAACAACAACAATCTTCTTCCATATACTGTATGCATTTTGTATTCCTTTTAAAAAGAAAATCTACAGTCAACGAAGGCCAGGACTTTTTCGTTCTAAATTATGCAAGTTACGTGTATATAGAAATTTGATGTTTTTCAGTCGGTAACACTATTGTACCCAATTGTGTTGGGATATTTCCTAGTCCTGAAAAAATCATCAGATTAATAAACACACTTTATTTAATAATCTCATGTAAAAAATTCCAGGATTAGGAAATATCCCAACACAATTGGTTGATGATGATGATGATGATAATTGTTGTTTTAAGGGGCCTAACATCTAGGTTGTCGGCCCCTGACAACACAATTGGGTACAATAGTGTTGACCGACTGCAAAACATCAAATTTCTATTGCTAAGGCAATACTTGGCCTGTTTGCCATCTCTTGATGAATGCAGTACATTTGCATTTGTCAGTTGGCACAGGCTAGAGTAAAATGTGGCTTTTCACCGATGTCTCAGTCTCACTCATGGCTGTGATTATATGGAAGCTACTGAGGTATGGGTGGTGCTTAGTAATGACATTCAGGGCACAGTCAGTGCCTGTGGATGCTGTGAAAGGTTCTACTCATAGGGTTAGTACTGCTGTTCTGACTCAGTGAGGAAAGCAATGGCAAACTACCTCACTCCTCATCTTGCCTAGTACGCCTCAATATAGCGCTGCCTTGGGTCTTTGTGGGTATCTACCCTCATAACCTAACGGCGGTGCTTTTTGAGGATCCAACCAGCCTTCGGGCTGACTACCTAACAGACAAGGCAATACTGAAAATGGCTTCAAACACCATAATGTTACGTGTAGATTTTATGTGCACCTACATTGCCACAAGAGGCATGTTCTGTATTAACTAGGCCTTGGGTTTGAGCGTTTTTTATTACACCTAAGTGAAATGTTGTCTAAAGAGCATTATTACTCTTGGCTATCACCGCGGAGGTCAAGATGATCACAAATGTTACCAACCTCCGAATTAATCAACTTCATTGTTATTATCGGTCCTAAGAAATCTGGAAAGTGAAGTTTTAAGTTTATAACGGAACATCTTTATAAAATGGTAACTTTTAATTCGATGTTATTATAGCACCACATCGTCGCTTGCCACGGTGGGTGAGTGGTTATCGTGTCGGTCTAGCAACCCCAAGCTTGCAGGTTCGCTACTGGCCAGGGTAAGTTATTTTTGAAAGGTGACAAAAATCACGACACGCATGCCATACGTTGTTGGCATGTTAAAGAACCCATTTGAATTCAGTAGGTCGTGTTCATAATGGTAAAATTAATCGCGGGATTTCCGCCAACACAAAAGTTCCTCCTTTCTCTACTAGAAAGCGCTATAGTGTCAAGCAGCTTAGCTATCTAACCTCCTTGACTTTCATATGAATGAACGACAAAATTCGACATGGAAGCTGCCCTATGGGTGGCAAATAACAAAGCTTGCACCTTACACCCGAGGCCATACGATATTATATTATTATTAACATCATCACATCGTCAATTTTGTACCATTTCCTCATATAATTTTAGTGTGGAAGGACGACACGATGTAGGCTATGAGACTGTTCAGTTTAAATATACGAGCGCTCCTGGATACTGCGGAACTGGCAATCACGTGATTAACCTCTGGAGCAGGCGTACCACAAATACCGGTGTAGCACCATCTAGGTCACCGGCAGGTTGGAGAGGAGCCAGCATCTCATCTCCCACATACTCTACTGACTACCAACCACTCACTTTCTACCCAGTCGTCAACATATTCGTGGGTAAAACTGAAACTTGTGAGGGTATTGCGACACCTTGGTAATCAGCCCCGTGTAGTTGGTTGTGAGATGAACTTGTCTGATAACTTGTTTTCCGGTGATGATTGTAGAAGTGTGTGTAACTGTATTAGCGACAGGGGTGAAGTATGTGCCCCGGAACTTGAAGTAAGGTACTATCCCGGCGTTTGCTTTGAGGGAGTGATGAAAACCCGCGGATAACCACACTCAGTATTAGCCACTGTAAGTGCCACGAATTGAACCTGCGATCTCCGCTCTTGCTGCAGCTGCCCGCACGGCCGTGGTGCACGATTTAACGATCACGGCTACGCCACGAGGTGAAACTTAATAGTACATTATACAACGAGCCTATAATGGCAATAATTAAGACACGAGTATGTTATATTTTCCATACGAGTGTCTTAATTACCATTACAGGCGAGTTGCATACGACTGTTTATGTTCAACGATAATTATAACTTAATTTTATGTTCGAACAAAAATATTCATAAATATCTGTCGAGATTCAGTCACTTGAATTTAATGATCGGAGTGCAAGCGCTGGGTTTGCTATCTGTGCTTTACAAGATCTCTGACCCACGCATGCGCTCTGTCTGCTTGGCAATGTCATATGTTTATAGCCTGCCGATCTGCACCAGCATTTACTCAAACTGTCACCGAAGTCGTTTGAAAGCAATGTCCTGTGCAGAAATTGGAGTTGGGGATATTAAAGTGCAGTGCTATTTATTTTCTCATATTCGCCAGTTTATTTACGCGAACATATAGGACGGTGCACTTTCCATGTGGGAAATTTATATAGAAGGATACTGTGTTGTAATCTTCTGGACGTAGATTCATAAATTTCTTGCATATGTCATAGTAATGGTTCATGCTGATTTTGTCTCTGTGTTTGGGATTGTAACTACAATGGTTGATCCGACATATAATTTGAACTTTCAAATTATGTAATTCATGTTGGATTTTGAGCGGATGTGTGAAGTTATCCTTACCTAATTGGTCAATGAATGAGCTCTGATTGGTTGGAGAAAATAATTTATAATGAAAAGTAGTACTATAATGGTCCTCATTATGATACAGTTTTCTGACATATAATAGGCCTATTTACATTTCGACATCGTCGAACATAAAAAACATATGCTTGGGACATCTTAGGTCATCAGCCCTGTGCACTTGGGTGCGTGTTCAATTTTTTAATAACCTGTGTTTCTATGGTGTCTGTAGTAGGCCCAGTAGCCTATGTGCAGCTGTAGTTATTAGGAATGGGGTAGGTGCCCCGAGACCTGAAATAAGGTACTAACCTGGCAATTACCTGGAAGGAGTATGGATAGCACCGAGAAGAAAAGAACACATTCAGGATAGCTGCTATCAGCGCCGGAATTCGAACCTCCGATCTCTGGACTCACTGCAAACCCCCGTCTTGGTCGTGATGAGCGATTTAACGCGCACTGTGTCATTCCACTGGACAGTTGTTTTTATTCAGTTAGGAGCTTAGAACACATTTGATCATCAATCCCGCTTAATTACAAAGGACGTTTGTAGTTTTACCTGACCATTAATCTCGCGGTCATGAGCCACAGGACCCCCTTTTTTTTCTCGTGGCATCCGAACCACAGGACTTGGGCCTTCACTTCGAAATCCTCACATGCATTGACTGGGAATCAAACCAAGTCCGTCTTGGTGAGAGGCAAGCATCTTGACAAACATTAAATAAGTAGGCCTATAAAGGAAAGGAGCTTGTAGTCACACGTGACCATTAATCTTGCGATCGAAAGTCGTGGGGCCTTCTTATTTTTATGTCGTCCGTTTCCTGGTGTAGCATTCTTGGCTGTCGGCCCGGACGTCCGAGTTCGATTCCCGGTTCTGCCATGGAATTTAATTCTGATATGAAGGCTGGAACGGGGGTCCAATCAGTCTCGTGAGGCAAAACTGAGAAGGGGTGGGTTGGATTCCCACCTCAGCTATCCTGAAAGGGGTTTTCCGTGGTTTCCCACTTTTGCTTCAGGCAAATGCCGGGATGGTTCCTAACTTAAGGCCATGGCCGTCTCCTTCCCAATCCTCACCTGCATTACAATAATACACACAAACTACTACCGACACCACAATAACACAGGTTATCATACAAATTGTATATTTGTGTGAATATATATTATATATACAAATATATATAGGCAAATGATTGGAGACAGAGGAGAATTCAGAAACAAAATGAAGAATACAACATTTAAAGTAAATGAAAAGAAGAAGACGGGAAAATCGTGGACAGCAACGGAAACAGGAGCACAGTCAAAAGATGAAGAGATTTTGGGAAGAGAAGTGGAAAAAGGGAGAGAAGTGAAAATTGTGTCATCATGAGATATTTAAGTTCAAACACTGTCCATAAGGGCAAAAGAGATATAATAATAATAATAATAATAATAATAATAATAATAATAATAATAATAATATACACATCCAAGTACACGGGGCTAATGACCACTAACAATAACAACAAATATATTTTTTCGTCAACTGGGAAACAAAGGAAGGCAAGCAATTTCACCGCTGCGTCATCGCACCACTCTAAAATAAGGTAGCATCCTGACAACCTCAGATCTTTGAACTGCAGCTTCCTATTGCAATCGTGTGACATGAATTAACGCGCTTGGCTACGCTGTTGGGTTGAAAAGAACGGCAATGAACGAGAGTGTTGTGTTTGCAGTTACCTTTGAGACAGCCTGTACCTGGCTAACATTGTATCAACGCGGCTGTATTTATGAGGTCAGACTTTTATCTCTTCTCCGCATCGTACGAATGAGTACTGCAGATTATGAGATCACAGTGCTGAAGTGGGAGGTTTGGTTGGTTTGTATGAAAATTCAGCATCCTACCTGAGTGAAAACTATACTCCGCCATGAATGACAACGCCCAAAGCCATGAATGGTCCCCACCCAAACCAGGCGGTCCATTCTTGATTTGTGGCAAGAGACAAATACTCTCGTGTCACCAGTATCGTTGTGATCTCTCACTACAGTAAGCGTAGAGTTGGCTTAATAATAATAATAATAATAATAATAATAATAATAATAATAATAATAATAATAATAATAATAATAATAATAATAATAATAGAAGGCTGTGACTTGGTGAGGCTGATCGGATCGAGGCTCCTCCTATTTATATAGTTTGTTTAGTTATTTCATGTCTACTTGAATGTTTTATGGTTTGGAAGATGTTTATTAGTGACTTACTGACAGTACACAGTGTTTAATAGTGATTGTGCGAGGTTTTTATAGTGATATTTGGACATCATATGTCTGTGCATGAAACTTGTTTACGTGGTTGCCTAGGGATTGCTGGTACAGGTTAGGTTAACATTACCACAAATACTTCGTTTAAAATAGTTTAATCTATGCCCTGTATTGTGTGTTTATTACTCCGTTTACTCAAGTAGTCCAATTGAGCCCCTATAACAGATATCCATTGTGTAATGTCGTTTATTTCATTAGAAACGGAGGTTACGATCGAGTGAATTGATATCAGTTGGATCACATATGTACAAAGAACCTCGGTCGATCAGTCAAACTAACACACTGGCATTCACAGGAATGTTGTAAACCTTGCCATAGGTATAAAAGGCAATACCCAGTGTCTTACGACAATGGTGAATTCTGAATTAATTAAACGCCCGCTACCGGAGGATCGTCCGGGCACGTCTAGTTCTGGCGCAGGACGTGACAGTTTACAAGCCACCAGTAATGGCAGGTTGTGGATGCAGCGGACAACTGCCATTTCATCTGAAGAAACCCCCGCTGCCAACGAAAATTCTGCTGATACCCAACATCAACAGATCAGCACCGCCGAAAGTGCTTTGCAGAATTCATTTGCAACCACCAAGGCTGGCCGCAGTAGACAACGCATGCAATGGACACGTGAAATGAATACAGACGTCATGCGTTTCTACTTCCAAGCTACAGACATGGAAAGAAATCTGACTGGATATAGAACTTCTCTGCATTCTAAGTTTATAAGTAAATACTCCCATTTGAATATCACAGAACAGCGAGTAAGTGATCAGCGTAGAACCATAATAAGGAACAGTCTCCTAAGCGAATTTGAAATTCAACAGATTAAAGATGGGGTTCTCTCAGAACTACAACTCATGCAGGAGACCAATAATGAAGTTCATCCTGCCGTTAACATAGACACCACACCACGTCAAGGTACTGCAAAAAGTAATAAATCTTCCGTAGTCGAAATTGAAGGCAATAGTAGCACACTGGAGGATCGTAGAAATGTGATGAATATTTTACAGACAGAATTAATGAAATGGGAAGATAGTGATCCAAATTCAAGGAGTATTATTCCCAAGCTAAGATTTAAAAATAATAGCAGACATATAATTGAGGATGTAAACAATTGCTTGGCAGCTTTCTTAGAAACAGTAGATAATCTTACGGACTTCCATTTGCTCATATACTGCGCAGCTGTTACTGTGTTATCACTCCATAACCAGGTGCCCAGCAACCAAAACTTCAGTCCTCGTACAGAAAGAATACCTCCATGGGAACGACGAATCAATAATAAAATAATGTCGTTGCGTAATGTAATAGGTCTGCTCACACAATATGCTTCAGATAATAGAACTCGAAAGATCACTTCAAAAATTATGAGAATAATTCCGAACATAAAAAACAAAGGGAAGCAAGAAATCCTGAATATCATGGACGACTACAAGCAAAAACTGGCAGTACAAGCAGCAAAACTCAAGAGATACAAAGAAAGTTATCAGAGAAGAACACAAAATTATCTCTTCAGAGCTAATGAGAAAACTTTCTACGCGAATCTTGATGGCAGCCGTGAACCAACAATCTCTAAAACACCGAATGAGGAGGAAATAAGCAACTTTTGGCGTAATGTGTGGTCAAACCCGGTGCAGCATAAAGAAGATGCAGAATGGATCCATAAAATCAACGAGAAGCACTCACGCATTAATCAAACGCAAGAGTTAGTCATTCATGAACAGGACATCCAAATAGCCATCAGCAAAACACACAGCTGGAAATCTCCGGGACCAGACAAAATTCAGAACTATTGGTACAAAATATTTACCAGCACACACAGAAAATTAGCTGATCTTGTAACTCAGGTAATCTATGATCCCGAAGAGTTCCCACACTTTCTCACTGAGGGACGAACCTACATATTGCCTAAGAGTGCTGACTCAGCTAATCCAGCAAACTACAGACCAATAACCTGTTTGCTGACGCTCTACAAGATCATCACATCGGTCATCACAAATGTAATTTATGGTCACATGTACCAGCATAGCATCTTGACAGAGGAGCAAAAGGGTTGTAAGAGAGGCGGCCAAGGCTGCAAGGAACAGCTCACCATTGACAGTGTGATTATACACCAAGCACAGAAGCAACAACGTAACCTCTTCTTGGCTTATATCGACTATAGAAAAGCATTCGATACGGTGCCCCACAGCTGGCTCATCCATACCCTTGAGATATACCGGGTAAACAAGACACTCATCAACTTCCTTGCTATCATTATGCAATTTTGGCGTACCAAAATCATCTTGAAATCTAACATCACTACCATTGAAACAGAGGTCATACCCATCAAACGTGGTATATTTCAAGGTGATGCCTTAAGTGCACTGTGGTTTTGTTTATGTCTCAATCCTTTATCAGAGATTCTAAAGATGAACAACTACGGATACCAAATAAAAGAAAATAAACAAAATCTTCTCAAAGTAAATCACCTCTTTTATATGGATGACATAAAATTGTATGCAGCAAATAGGAACCAACTGACATCACTCATCAATATAACAGATAACATTTCGAAGGACATTTGCATGGAGTTTGGGACTGGCAAATGCAAAATCAACAGCATCAACAAAGGACAGTGGTGTAGAACAGAGGGAATAAGCATAACAGCTGATGAGCGAATAGACAGCATGGGGAAAGATGAAACATATAAATATCTAGGATTTGAGCAAGTAGTTGGAATTGACAGTAAATCTGAGAAGGAGAAACTCTACCAGAAATTTAATCATAGACTTCGACTTCTGCTGAAAACCAAGCTTAGTGCTCATAACCTAACAAAAGCTATCAATTCATATGCTATATCTGTGCTGATGTATTCGTTTGGTGTTTTAAAATGGTCTCAAACAGACCTAGAGAACATTAACCGCACAATAAGAACTATGCTTACGAAACACAGAATGTTGCATCCCAATGCTTGTATAGAGAGAGTAACAACACCCAGAAATGAAGGAGGCAGAGGTATTCTTGATGCTATAACTCTGCACAATCAACAAGTTATACATCTAAGGAATTACTTTCATTCTCGGAAAGATACCAGTGTTTTACATCGAGCGGTAGCACAAGCTGATTTCAACCACACTCCTTTGAATCTCCATGAAGGAAATTTCGTCATGAAAGACAAGAACACACTGAACAGAGAGAAGGTGCAGAGATGGGCTGGAAAAGAACTTCATGGCAGATTCTACAACCAGTGCAATGACAAGAATATTGACAAACAGCTTTCGAACACATGGTTGTCAAGGGGAGAGCTGTTTCCAGAAACTGAGGGATTTAACCAGGCGATACAAGACAAAGTTATCACCACAAAAAGTTATAGGAAACACATCCTGAAAGATCAGACTGCTATAGATGACGAATGCAGGAAGTGCAATACCGGTCCAGAAACCATAGAGCATATTACCAGCAGCTGCAGAATTCTAGCGCCAACATCTTACACTGAGAGGCATAACGATGTTGCCAAAGTCATTCATCAAGAACTCGCCCTAACCCGATCTCTCATACACGACAGGACGCCTTATTACAAATACTCTCCAGAAAGTGTGATGGAAAACGAAGATTACAAGCTGTATTGGGATCGCACTATTCAAACAGACAAAACAACTCCTCATAATAGACCAGACATAACTTTAACTGATAAGAAGAACCATCACACGTACTTGATTGACATATCTGTTCCGAATGACCATAATATCCACCATAAATACAGAGAAAAGATTGAAAAATATACTCCTCTAGCTATGGAGGTTGCTAGAATCTGGAGACAAAAAAATGTGACGATTCTTCCTTTCCTCCTTTCTCCCACTGGCCTGACACCTAAATCCTTTTCAGTAAATCTAGCTACACTAAATCTTCCCATATTCACCCATACTATTGCACAAAAGGCTGCAATTCTGAAAACCTGCAGCATCGTTAGAGGGTTTTTGAATACACATTAGGATTTTTCTTTGGACCCTCTTGTGAAAACGAGACGTGGAAGATAAGAAGAGAAGACAAAATTAACTGTCAAACATCTATGCTATTCGAAAATGTATGCAATAGGCTTAAGTGTTACTTGACTCATTTTCTTGTACGTAATGTACCGATATGAGTCATGGTACCGACTGTAAGTTGAGTAAATAAAGAGATAATAATAATAATAATAATAATAATAATAATCTTCTTCTTCTTCTTCCTAGTGTTGTCCCGCTGGTGCAGGGTCCGCTTTTTTTTGTCATTGACCTCCATTTTGTCCGGTTTTGTGCGTCAGCTGGATTTAGGCCGGTAATTTTTAAATCACCATTTATTGTGTCTTGCCAACGCTGCTTCGGTCGTCCTCTGGGGCGTAAGCCTTCAACCTCAAAATGAATGAATGAAAATCCACAGCCTGCTTCCAGTCTCCGACCGGGTCAGGAATGGAATGAATGAAGCCCCCATCTAGCGGCGAGGATATGAACTGTGCCGGCTGCCGAGGCCTGACGCACTCCTCTGGGGCAATGATTAAATGAATGACAGATGAAATGAAATGATAGTGGAGAGTGTTGCTGGAAATGAAATTTTTACAGGGAAAACCGGAGTACCCGGAGAAAAACCTGTCTGCCTCCGTTTTGTCCAGCACAGATCTCACATGGAGTGACCGGGATTTGAACCACGGGCCCATCGGTGAGAGGCCGGCGTGCTGCCGCCTAAGCCACGGAGGCTTTTCCCTTCAACCTCAAAATGAAGGACAGAATTATTAACCGTTTCAGGCGCTGCACGCAGGGCATGGCCATACCATCGGAGCCGTTTCTCTCTCATTTTGTCCACAATTGAGGCGACACCCATTAGCTCCCGAATTGTGTCGTTTCTGACATGGTCAATAAGGGAGATGCCCATTGTCCAACGGAGCATTCTCATTTCCATGGCGTGCAGGCGACGTTCTGAAATTTTGTCGGATGGTCGACATTCAACTCCATACAGCGCAACTGGCCGTACCACTGTCCGATATATTTTCGATTTGAGACGAAGTGGCATTTTCTTGTCGCAAAGCACACCCGTGACCTCCTTCCACCGCAACCAGGTTGCGTTTACCCTGGCTCTTACTTCATCTTTGAAGTTGCCATCACTCTGAAGACGAGATCCAAGGTACCTGAAGCATTCTCTCTTGACTAAATTTTGTCCAGCGACTTGAATGGTACCGTCGCTTGGGTTTAACTCCAGATACTCCGTCTTTTTCACATTCAGACATAGGCCGTACTGGGAGAGGCGGTTATTCCAATCTTCAACTTGACATTGAAGTTTTTCTCGGGTGTCATCTGCAACCATTATATCATCTGCATACAGAAGGGTCCAAGGAACATTCCGTTGCAGGTCACGAGTGATGGTGTCCATCACAAGAACAAAAAGGGACGGTGATAGTGCTGAGCCTTGGTGGACGCCGACATTTACAGGAAAGTTTTCCGAGGTGCCAACAGCACAACGTACTCTACTGCTGGTGTTCGTGTATAACATCTTGACCACATTTACAAATGACTCTGGCACACCATGGTTGCGGAGCGCATACCAAATCAACTCATGAGGAACACGATCGAAGGCCTTTTCAAGGTCAAGAAAGGCAATATGCAGAGGCTTTATTTTCTCACGGTGCTTCTCCATCAGTAACCGTGCTGCGAAGATGGCGTCAGCAGTTCCAGCCCCCTTGACAAACCCGCACTGGTTGGAGCTGATTTCGGTGATGGCACGTAGGCGTCGATCAAGAATCCTCTCAAAGATCTTCATTGTATGTGAGAGAAGACGTACTGGGCGATAGTTTGAACATTCCGCTGGGTCTCATTCGTTCTTGAAAATCGGTACTGTAATGCTTGTAGCCCAGTTAATAGGGATGTGGAGAGAGTCCAATATGGCATTGAAAAAGGTAACAAGCCAATCTATCGCAGTAGATTGCAGTTCTTGAAGTTTCCAGAAGTCAGCAGGGAGGTTGTCTGGCCCAGGAGATTTATGGTTTCTCATGCTTTTTAGGGCAGTGGTAACTTCCTGTGGAGTTATTTGGGGGATAGGCCCACTAGTTGGGACACCTTCTGGGATTGTTGGATGCGGAAACTCTATGTTTGAGATCTCCTCGAAATGCTATTTCCATCGCTTGAGAATAGCATGTTTGTTGTGTAGTCTTTGGCCTTCCTTGCTCTTTATGCACACATAGTGTTCAATATCCCTTGCTGTTCTTGCTCGGGCTTTGGCCAGACGGTAAATATCCTTTTCACCATCTTTGGTGTCCAAGTTAAGATAGAGGTTGTTGTAGTGGTTGGCTCTTGCTTCAGCCACGGCTTTCTTTGCCTCTCGTTTAGCAGTGACGTAGCTTTCTCTGCTCACGTCTGTCTTTAGAGAAGCCAGCTTTTATATGCTTTTTTCTTATCACGGACCTTATCTTGTACCTTATCTGTCCATAGCCATGTCTGCTTGTCAATAAGGCGACGCCCTGGCTTTGTGGTACCCAATGTTTCTGTTGCAGCAGTAGTCACTGACTCACAGAGATCAGTCCATGTGGTGTCGATGGAATTTGGAATGACAAGAGGAAATGTTATACTGTTAACCAATGCTGATTTCTGGTCGCGTAGTTTCCACCACTTTACTTTTGTTGAGACTCTTGTACATCCACCTATCCTGCGCTTACTGATCCTTAGGTCTGCAATGAGTAGTTTGTGTTGGGTGGCAACACAATCGGAAGGTATAACCTTCACATCTAAGACTGTTCGGAAGTTACATCGCCGTAACAGCACAAAGTCGATCTGGCTTCTGCTGTCACCACTGGCGTATGTTACGAGATGACTGGTAAAGAAAGTGTTGCTTATGAGAAGGCTGTTTGCTTCTGCAAAGTCAAGGACTCGGCATCCGTCATCATTTCGTCTACCATAGCCATTTCCACCATGACAATTATAACCATTCTTATTTTGACCAACATGTCCATTTAAGTCACCACATACGAGTAAGAACTCCTCCTCTGGGCACAACAAGACAAGATCCTGGAGTTCTTGCCAAAACCTTTCTTTCTCACTCTCATCACAACCAGTTTGTGGGGCATATGCACTAATTATGTGTAAGCGACAAGATGGCATATCTATGATGACAGTCATGAGGCGGTCTGACTGGCGATTGACCTCGGCTACCTGATCTCTTAAGTTGGCACAAACAACAACAGCAACCCCATTTCGGTTGCTTGTCCCATGGTAGATGAGCTTGTATCCATATAATAATAATAATAATAATAATAATAATAATGATAAATAATCATTTATTATAGAAAAATGAGGGTTTTTAGTTATTAGGTTGTATAATGCACAAATATTGCAAGCCAAGTAGATGCACGCACGTTGGCATCAGACACTTTAATTCTGTAACTTCCATCTATTATTATTATTATTATTATTATTATTATTGTTATTATTATTAGTCTATTATTATTACTATTATTATACCGGGTGAGTTAGCCGAGGTCGTTGCGGCATGACTGTTGGCAGTCGCTCACATCCGGGAGGCGAGGAGATTCGAATCCCCCCGCCGGCAACCTTGAAGATGGTCTTCTGTGGTTTCCCATCTTCCTTCCAGGCAAATGCCGGGGTTGGTCCCTAACTATAGGCCACAGCCACTACCTTCCAACTCCTCGACCCTCCCTTCCAACTTTCCTCCCCAACGGTACTTGTAGCTCACCCATTGGGTGTCCGTCTCGAAGCAGCTACAAAACTGGCGAGCCGAACATGTCCTCGGACACTCCCGGCACTAAAAAAGCCATACGCTAAAAAAAAACTATTATTATTATTATTTACCTTTTAACTGCTATGTATTTCCAGATAAATCAACACGCATATATTTAGTCATCTTTATACATCTTAGCCACATTTTATATTAAGATCCTAAATCAATCTAGGCGGCTTCGGTGGCAGTGTTGGTAGCATGCTGAGCTTATTTGCCCAAGGTCGCGGGTTCAAACCCAGCCGAAGTCGTTGGATTTTTAAGAGGGTTAAAAATCCCTCAGTATGCCTTCCTTCAGAGGGGAAGTAAATCCAGCGGGACCATGTCATAGATTTATGGCATGTAAAAGAACCTTCCCCTAACTAAAATTGTGTGAAGCAAAATTTGTAGGTTAGGGTTGATTAATGCTCTTGAATTCTAACATTCGTCACCAGGCGTTGGTAGAGATGGCATCTAGTAGTAGACCTGTTTACAGCTAGGTGTCATGGAAGGTAGCATTTGGTAGCGAAAGTAGGAACTACTTGAAATTATCGTCTGCAGTCCTTACTTGAATTAAAAACAGATAACACACACTAATACAGTCATCACAATTAACACCAGTTATCAAACATATTCTACACACACACACACACCCAAAGTACACGGGGCTATATGACCGCGTTGTCGCAGCTCCTAAACTAAGGAACCAACCAACCTAAATCAATTTAACATATCCTCCTTCTATTAGTTCTACTGTACATACCAGGTGAATCAGCTGCCCCTAATAATATTGTTTTATGCAGCCCAACTAACGTGTGTTGTCAGGAAGGTCGATATTTCTCTGTTTGCATTCCGTATGAAATTAATGCACTGCAAGTATATCCCGCAAATGATACTAAGCGTTATTAATTTTTCCTCGTATTAGTCTGCATTCACATCGAGAGAAAAGTAATAGGGTTCAGTATCGTTTGCAGTATATTCTTTCAGTGCATTAGTAACATACGGAATGCAAGCAGAGAAATATAGACCTTCCTGATAACAACGTTAGTTGGGTTGCATAAAACAATATTATTAGGGGCAGCTGATTCGCCTGGCATATTACATATTACATTGGGTTCCTTTTTACACGCATGTTCTCAAATAAGTTTCCTTCAGAGACGTACCCGGTGGATAGAGAAGGTAGGGAAAGGCTGCTTTATGTTGTGACTGGCTAAATGGCTTTTCACTAGGACTGACAAATCATACTTTTAGGGAGGACATATCCCCTTTCTTCCCTCTTGGGTACATCTGACATTTTGAAATGCTACTACTCGAACTGCTGCTTGCTCAGTTGTCTGCCATTATGGCGCTACTAATCAAACATGAGTCAAACCTCGCCATATATTTGAACAATTGAATAGCGTAATTCGCATCACCATGGTGATTAAAACTGCAACGAAACTTAAATTGTTCTGTGGACTGTCACAAAAGAGCAGGTAAGTCTACTTTTAAATAACATCGCCTCAAACAGCTGGAATGTCAAACTGAAAAGGCGTGAACGTTGCGAGGAGCCATTTCGTCAATAGCACTCGAAAGGTTAACATTTGTATACTAAAAGTCCTCTCGGCACGCCGGAAGGCGGAGGTAGATTTCACCGGACAAACTTGGGGATAGTCGAAAATAGGCAGAATATGCAGGTTTTCGTAGAAGGATCAGACCACATTTATTGCGTGAAAGTATTTTATAATTGGAGATTAATTAACTTTGTTTTTCGTCATTTTATGCATATTTTAAACATTCTATTGTCTTATGATGACGGTAACCTTCTTGTCATTTGGAGTCCATTTTTATACTTGTGGTCACACTGTCCTTATGCAAAGTTTCGACACTGATGTGTAACTATGTAACGGTCTGTTACTTCTTCACGCAAAATTATATCTCCCGCAGAGATTTTGGTTGGTTCCTCAGTTTAGGGGCTGCGACAACGTGGTCATGTAACCCCGTGTACTTTGGGTGAGTGTAGAATCTGTCTGATAAACGGTGTGAATTGTGATAGCTGTATTAGTCTGTAATTCAGGTAAGGAATGCAGACGCTCAATTTCAAGCAGTAGTTCCTAATGTTGCTACCAGATACTACCGTCAACGACACCTAGCTGTGAACTTGGCTACTAGATGCCACCGCAATCAGCAACTCGCAACGAACGTTGGAACTTCCCCTCCAAAGGAAAGCATACTGAGGGATTTTTAGCGCTCTTAGAAAATCTGACAACTTTGGCTGGCTTTGAACCCGCGACCTTGGGCATAGGAGTTCAGCATGCTACCAGTTCCGATACCGAAGTCGCTTCCCACTGACATATGAAAACTGAATGTGATCTCGTGCAGTGGCGTTGTCATAGCAACTGCTGATGGTCATCCCTTATCAATTAAAAGTAAAGTTGTCATGGCAACCTCTCTTGGCACTTGGCATTTTCTTATAATTTAAATCATTTTGTTCACCCCGTGGCGTAATGGTGGGTCATATCAAAAATTCTTTCAGACAAAGGTTTTAGGTAATTATTAGAGGAATATTGTCCATTTTGTGCGGTTTTGATATTGTGCCTATTAACAGAGATATGATTAATGTTTCCCGAAAAACCCACTTTTTCCCACCCCTTTGGTCAATGGTTGGTGCTATCAAAAAACTTATTTGACATAAATTTTTGGCACTTATCCGACACATATTATGAACTTTGAAGGGATTCGATATTTCATGTATTAAGAGAGTTATAGCGATATTTCACTTTTTCGAAAAAAGCCCCCCATTTTTACCCCCTTTGACCGATTTTGCCCATTAACGAACTCAACCGAGATTTTATAGGGATACATATTATGTAAAAAATTCAAAGTGATTGGTGCAAAATTACGGCAGTTATCGTGTCCACAAGAAACTGATATATATATATATATATATATATAGATACATATATACATAAATTATATATAAACTTTTGAACTGACGGTGGTTTTGGGGTCTGGGGGATGTGAAACGCGAAGATATGTCGAAATTTTCCGGAAGTTGAAACATGGGACCCATTGCAATAGTTAGCTTTCTAAAGAAATCTACCTAATAATAGGGGAAGTAAAGCCGGCGGGCCCATGTCATAGATTTATGGCGTGAAAAACAACCTTCCACTACACTAACTTCAATTGTGTGAAGCTAAAATTTGTAGGTTAGATTTGATTAACGCTCTAGGTTCCAATGTTCGCCGCAGGTTGCGGTGGCTTCTTGTAGCCAAGTTCACAGCTAGGTGCCGTTGGCGGTAGCATTTGGTAGCAAAAGTAGGAACTCTGGAAATGAATCGTCTGCAGTCCTTACCTGAATCACAGGTAACACACAGTAATACAGCCATCACAATTAACACCGGTGTTCAGACCGATTCTACACACCCCTAAAATACACGGGGCTACATGACCGCGTTGTCGCATCCCCTTAACTGAGAAACCAACCAGCCAAGAATGATTTATTCCACCTTGTTCAATACAACTAAAATAAAACCATGTTGAAATCAAACTGTACTACCGTAATTTCGGTTAAATTTCTAAACTTCATCAGCTCTATGTTAACTACAGTAGTACAATTTGATGGTTTGAATTTAGGTGTTGTATTAACTCGGATGGAATAAATCAATCCTGTCTCATTCTTGGTATTGATTTAAAAATCAATTTGAACATTCCTTCAGTATCTTA
Source organism: Meconema thalassinum (assembly GCA_946902985.2). Classification (NCBI taxonomy): domain Eukaryota; kingdom Metazoa; phylum Arthropoda; class Insecta; order Orthoptera; family Tettigoniidae; genus Meconema; species Meconema thalassinum. The sequence goes on from OX336390.1 coordinate 612,329,584, forward strand.
AATTTTATATCTATGCATTATAAATATTAATATTATTTTCATTTTCAATGATCAGCCGGATGGCTCGGTATGTTACAGTAACTCTCATAGCCATGTGGCCAGGCCATCAGCGGACGTCCTGTGACGTAGCCATGCTCGTTAAATCGTGCACCACGGCTGCGAATGCAGCTGCAGTAAGTCCGGAGATCAGAGGCTCAAATCCTGGCACTGACAGTTGCTGAGTGTGGTCTTTCTCTTGGGTTTTCCACACTCCTTCCAGGCAAAAGTCGGGATAGTACCAAACTTCAAGTCCCGGGGCACCTACCCCTTCCCTATCCCAAAAAATGGCCTACATTTGGTTTCGATAGCTGCAGCCATTTAGGAGTTGATATAGGGGAGGGACACACACACGGACAAAAGGACAGACAGACATATCCCAGGGTGATCTAATAAGACTACTTTTTCAACATTTTTGCAGAATGTGAAACGTTGGCTAAAATATAATATACAGGGTGTCTTTTAAGTACCTTTGGAGAATGATAGGTCGTGTAGGGGACGGGTATAGAAGTAATTTGAGATAGGGAACTTGGGGTCGGAGCGGCCTCCTTAACCCCTAAAATAAGGGTTGATTCAGACCCTCCACCCTGTAAGTTAGGCAACCGAACCAAGCCTCTATTACCTTTCTCAATTCTTTAAATCTTGGCAAGATTCATTTCATCGTGTGGCGCTGCCGTAATGGATAGCGTTGCGGTGCGAAAGGCCGGTAGTCCCGGGTTCGATTCCGGGCTTGGGAAAATCTTTTTTAATGTTATTTGTCGCATTGTAGTCACATGATACAGTCTGGTGCTACGTCAGAGAAGAGAGTACAGTCGTACAGTATTAGAGAACAAAAAAGAAAAAAATACCCAAACCCGGAATCGAACCCGGGACTACCGGTCTTCCGCACCGCAACGCTATCCATTACGCCAGCGCCACATGGTGAAATGAATCTTGGCAAGAGTTAAAGGATTGAGAAAGGTAATAGAGGCTTGGGTTGGTAGCCTAACTTACAGGGTGGAGAGTAGTCTGAATCAGCCCTTATTTTAGGGGTTAAGGAGGCCACTCCGACCCCAAGTTCCCTATCTCCATTTACTTCTATACCCGTCCCCTACACGACCTATCATTCTCCAAAGGTACATAAAAGGCATCCTGTATATATAGTTTATATATATTTGTTATGGAAAATAGAGAAATACTTTATGTTTTTTGATTTGATGATGCTCGCTTGACGAGTGAAACATTATCGTCCTAAGCAACACTGTCAATAAGGAAACACTGAAACATGGCTTTAAAGCTCTCTATATTCACGTGCAAAGCCACCGTGCCAGGCTATCTCCATGATGGTGGTGATGTCAGGGAGGGAACGTGGGCCTGATCCCGTAGAAGTGAGAAGCAACTCAAGCCACTGAATGAATCAATGGAAGATGGGTCAACTATTCTGTTAGGTTGCAAAGCGAGTCGAGCCGAGTCAAGTCAAAGTGTAGCGATAAGATGTGAGCGTGTGGTGGACAGGTTTGGTCTAACAGTACCTGATAGCATAGATCAGAGAGCTCACCTGTAGCCTCCTAACGGTGTCTCGCCACTCCCAATACAATCACATGCATAACCAGCACTGAACCCGGACCAGCTTCCATTTAATGCAACAGGCGTCCTCATCAGAGTGGAACAAACCAACAGAATGAAACTGACTTCAGGTTCTGTGCCAACGCATCTAGTATCCGACCTTGGAACGTTGTTGTTGTTGTTGTCATTAATTCGTATGAGGGGCTTGGGACATCTTTGGTCTTCATCCCCGTATACTTGGGTGTGACCACCTCGTTGCGTAGTGACTAGAATTCTTGGTTCTTACCGCGTAGGTCACCATCAGCGTTAGGTCATGAGGCCAAGCTCTCTGCTGACTCGGTAATGCTGGGACGGTACCTTCTGACAGGCCACGGCCGCTTCTTTCCACATCCTTGCCCAGTATCATTCATCTTCATCAATTCAATCTCTCATTCCGACGCGCAGGTTGCCCATGGGCGTCGACTAGAAAGACCTGCTCTTGGCCTCTTAGGAGGCCACACGATAAAAAAAAACAAAAAAAAACGCGGAAGCCTGAGTTCGATTCCTATTTAGTCCCATTTAGTTGGAAAGAATAAATTGGTTGTATCATTGGACATAACTCCCAGATTGAAAGATCTAAAAAGAATGCTATAAAGAAAATGTTACCAGAAAAAAAGCCCTGGACCATTTCCAATTTCAATAATTCACGCATAAGCCTAATCTTTCTGACCAAGAAGTAATACAGCAGCTCATCTGATTATTCATCCATCAAAATTATTTACTCATGAAAATGAATATTGCAACACCATGAAGGAATCGGTCGTTTGTGTTGAGTTTGAAGATATGAAACAACACAAAGTAGGTATGCAAACGATAACATATTCAGGCCATTGGATTGTATCTACAGGTCTCAGCCTCGTGATTGGTCGTGGAGGAACCAGCTCTAGTATTCGGACCGTAGACTGTGCAGTGAACTGTACCCACAGAGAAGAGAACGCCTTCAACAATAATTGCCAAAGTTTGAGAGAGTTCGGATAATTAGTCTGAGAGTGGGTTATCTCTACGGACTGTAGTTGCACTTGTTTGGCCGACAAGCATCTACAGTACAACGGATATGGAAGCAGTGTTCAAATGAAGGTACGAACACTCGTGGATACGACACAGGTCCAACTCATTGGATAACTGTGAGAGAGGATCACCGCATCATTCGGATATCCCGGATGGAACCCCGCGCAACAGCAACGGAAATTCGAGCAGCAGTGGAACCCACAACTACCAGTTGAGAATCATCTGCGTGCAGGTGACTTACGAGCTCGTGTTCCTGCAAAATGTGTTCCATTGACCTAATAATATCGACGTGGAAGGCTGGCGTGGTGTCGAGAAAGATCGGCGTGGGTCGACGAAGGCATAGTGTTGTCTTTAATGAAGAATCGCCCTTCTGTCTAGCCCGCAGTGATCAACATAATCGTGTGCGACGACTTACTGGCGAGAAGGGTCACTCAGACCTATTGTCGACAGGCACACATGACATTCTGGTCTGGGGAGCTATTGGCTTTAATATCTAATCAAAAGCAAAGCCAACTCCGTACAGGCCATGGAGGCCCTGGGAGTAGTGGAAGGTAGAGGCTTCCACCCTTTGTGACATCGGCACTAGATGGGATGGAGTTGTCAGCTCCACGCCCGGCCGTCTTTGCTCCCAGGAATTACCCTGGTACTCATTTCTGGTGTAGGCTGAGTGAACCCCAGGGCTATTTGCGTTTCAGAAAGTGGTAGTTATGTTTCTAAAATCCACTACATGGGTGGGGATCGAACCTACTCCCTTTCAGTTAGAAGCTCAGCGCCTCTACCAACTGCGCCACGCAGCCCCCAATACCTAATCACGACTAGATATGAATGCTCGCCAGTATGTTGGCAGGTTATTAAATCCAGTGGTTGTACCTATGATGGCGAACATTAAAAATGAGATATTTTAGCAGGATGATACCCGCGTTCACACTGCAGGCATCTCCAGAGAAGCTCTCTTTACAATGGCCCACCAGATCCCCGACCCTCAACCGTCTTCAGCATGTGTGGGACAACTGGCAAACTTGACTTGTCCAACCACAACTCGGGAACAACTAACCTGTACAGTGCAGCAAGAATGGACCACAATTCCTCAGAAAGTGATCCAGTGCTTATTGACTCCACCCCTCAAACAATTCAGCACTGTATTGCAGCTCATTATGGGCACAACCTGTATTGATTTTTGTCCACATTTGAGATAAGAGGTACTACCAAACACTCGTCCTCTGTTTGCAACAGCATTCCATTATAGTGGTGATGCTATTTTCATATTCGTGAATGTATCTAAATAGTGAAGAGTAAGCTAGAACACGTATTTGAAATTCTACCCCTCCAGCCAAACAAGTCTGCTGAGCATTCATTATTGTTTGCGTGCAAACACTTGCTCAGATTAATCCAAGAGTGTCTGTGAATATCAAAATCAAAATAGATAAAGCATCCCTTGACGCCCATACTGGACTCATAAATTGCAAATAATGAGGATACATATCTCTAACCAGTAATTTAGTGTCATTACGGAAGAAAGCACGTTTCCTGGAAAACAGCTCCCATCATCTCCGTGAGAATGTTATCATAGGCTAGTGACATTCAATAAGTAATCTGCAATACACCTGCACAGAGACCAGCACGTGTTGAATGCGGTTCCCAGAAGCTCGACAGTTCTGTTAACAAGACGCACAACACCTGCTAGGATATCAATTACCCTCTCTTATCAGCTTCTGCAGTGTCCAACCGGCACTCCCAACGTCGCGTCGCGTCGCGTCGCGCCAAGCTTCACGAGCGATCTCGCCACACTGAAATCTCAATGAATAATAATTTCGTATGGCCTCGGGTGCCGGGTGCAAGCTTTGTTATTTAACGCCCATAGGGCAGCACGCATGTCGAATTTTGTCGTTCCGTGCTGCACTATGAAAGCTCCTTGACACTATAGCGCTTTCTAGTAGAGAAAGGAGGAACTTTGTGTTGGCGAAAAATCCCAAGATTAATTTTGCCATTATGAACACGGCCTAATTAATTAAAATGGGTCATTTAACATGCTAACAACAAATGGCATGCGTGCCGTGATTTTTGTCGCCTTTCACTGCTATACTGCGGAGAATACATCCAGTGATAAGACCACTTACCAGCGATTTTGAACTTACTGGGAAACCAAAACAAAACGCTGTAACCTGGTTTATAGCGGCAGCAGTGGATTGGAACATAACAGCGCACGAAGGAGGTGGGGGCACCTTAAGGGACTTTGTAAGTTCCATCAGAAGAATACCCTAGACAATGGTTTAAAGCAAAAGTGTACAGAAGTTTTCAACGCATCTGTTTCATGTTTTGATTGTCGGTGTTAAGCTTTGTGTGTTTTAAGCGATGGTTGATTGAAAGAAAGGAAAAAAGGGAGGAGGGAAAAAATAAATGAATTTAGGCAACCATAGGAACTAGAAACTTGTAGTTTCCAGAGATTTTCAATAACAATCATGTCCGTGTACTTATTATGTATTACAAAAAGTATAATATAGTTGAATAGAAATAAATAAATTAAAAATTAATAAACAAAAGACATTTACAAAACACGATCAATGTCCTTCAAGGCCAAACTGAGGCACAACATTACCGTTATTCGCCCGGAGGCGTTATATGCATCAGAATGCCTGGCGATGAATAAGAAAGGCCTGGCAGAACAACTCGAAACCAAAGAGGGGAAGATTCTGAGAAAGATCTTGGGCCCGGTCAAGGAACGAGGAGAGCATAGAAGAAGACACAACTATGAAATTTATCTACATGTGGAGAAAATAACGGACACCATTCGCAAAAGAAGACTCTCCTTTTATGGCCATTTAACACGAATGAACTCTGGAAGACTGTCCAATCGAATCTGTGCCTACTTTGTGGGAAAGAAAACCAAAGGGATCTGCTTTACAGACGTGGAGAAAGACCTACAAGATGATGATGATGATAATTGTTGTTTTAAGGGGCCCAACATCTAGGTTATCGGCCCCTGAAGACCTACAAGAACTGGGGATATCACATGAGGACATCATGAAACGTGACTCTTTGAAGAAGAAACATTCGGAGATACAGAGTTTTCAGCCAAAATCTATATTGAAAACCGTCAAGAAGTGGACCGAAGAACGGAAGGAAGCTCACGGAAGAAGAATGCGCGAATACTGGGCCAATGTGAAAGACAGAGGGAAAAGGCTGTTGAAATAACGTGGTCCATGGACGACCGAAACTATTATAAAACAAGTAGTTCCGTGAAGAACTTTACAGCCTATTTTCATATATCCTACTTATGTTAATTGCCTCTATACAAAATTTCAGTTTGTTTGCTGTAATAGATTCGTAGATATTGCGAACCGACTAAATATTTCGGATGGTCGCCATGTTGGATTTTATATATGTAGGTCCTAGAGTTATGTACTGTTACATGAAGATTATTGTGTACGTGTAGCATTCAAACTTCAATCGCATGATTAGGACACAAGAAGTAACAAGGAAATTTTAAAATTTCGCACAGCTGCCAACTTGTGGTTATGGAAACAATTGAAATGAATTAGATGCCAGTGGATTAACATTCGTATAAGAATTTACTGTACCAAGTTTCACTGCACTCGGATGGTTAAATTGCGAGAAACGTCCATGTGAATATTTATACTTCGCGTCACCGCCATGTTGGATTTGTGATCACCGGGTTATTTAAAGTCCTATAGGTGAAGTTAAGTTCATAGCCCCTATGAACATAAAAAAATTAGTTTGATTGCTATAATAGATTCGTAGATATTCAGAGCCGTCTAAATATTTCGGATGGTCGCCATGTTGGATTGTTAAATGTATTGTGCCCAAATCTAGGAATGGGTATTCAAGTTTCAGACACCTAGATATCAAGGGAAAGGCTGTAGCAGCTTTTGAAAGTTCGGATATTTGAATATCGCGCTACATTGCTTCTCGAAGCCATTCGAAGGAAATTACCGATAGTTGGATGGTAAATGACGTAGCGAGTAACAGCAGAGGTGGAGACTATTTATTGATTAAATAGTTAACTATGGAGCAGAGACTTGAGACTGGGATCAGATTACTGGCACGGCCAAATAAAAGAGAATGCAATTAGTATCAAGTAAATCGGACCAGGGATTCAAGAGATATGAGGATTTCTAGATATCAGGCGATGACGCGTGACCCTGACCGTTTTTGTATAAAAGCAAGCTGGAGCAGAAACAGTTAGCTCAATTCATCACAAGCACTTGGCGAACAAGTTGCGTCTACGCTGAGCCAAGGCACATGGTTGCCACGTCTACGAAGAAGTACTTTTCAAATCGTGATAGTCACGAGAAGTGCTGCGCAAACGAGTTGGAACTTAGTAAGTTTCTGGTGAGGAGAATCACTGAGGTGATTGTTTTTCTACAGACATTGGTGGAAATATTTATATTTCTTAAAGGACATATGCTAGACTTGGTCTAGAAAGTAGTATTTGTCACAGTCCAATAGTAAATTAATACTTGGATGTTTAGATCCATTTGAAGTCAGTTTTCATATTTTGTAACTATTTAACCACTTCGATCGGTCAGTACATTGAAGAATAGTCTATAACGGTGGCGTTCATTAGTCTACGCAAGGGAAACTGCAAGTTGTCTAGCGCATGGCAGATGGTGATATACAAACCATGCCCAGGGAACGATCTTCAGAACAGCCGTTAACTGCTTAGACTGTCAACGTTTTTCTTGTACTGATGAGATTACAGTGAGTTGAGTTACAACTGACACATTTAAGAAGAGATCGCTTAGATCTGACCCTTTTCAAACAAACTGTTATGGCTTTGTTAGAAGCACATATTAAAATGGAACCACAGTCATTTAAAACGTCGAAGAATACTACCACTATGTCTGACTAGACGATTTGTGGGTCTACAATGGCGGCCGATACAAGGATTATACATGCTTGTCCGCTAGGGCATATCTACGGATAAATCTGGTATAGACCAGGTTTACTACACTTCAAGAACATCAAGAAATGTAAGCCACATTTGAATTATTTTATGCCTAGCTAATTGGAACAAACTATTTTTCTGCAGATGACCAACACATTTTTTTCGTCATATTTAAAGCTTGTAATGATTTACGCAAGACTTGTTAGATTTATTCTGAGCATTTTCAGCACTCAGAACAGTTTAGGATCGATGACCGAGCATTTTGAGCATTTATTTGAATTTTTCATATTTTTGGGAAATCACGGTAATCAGCCGATGTAACTGTAAAAGTTAAATTTATTTTGTTGAGGAATGGATATTTTTTTTTCCATATTCGAAGGTTCGAACATGTGGATTCTCACATAATGAGATGATAATTAAACATATTTGAAATAATAATAATAATAATAATCCACTAATAATAATAATAATAATTTTCATTATTTTTCTAAATAATTCTTGGATATTATATTTTATAATAATCATATGTATTGAGAAAGAGCCTATGAAGTAGTTGAAACATTTCTAGTGTGGAACAGGAGATTTGACGAAGGAGAGTGGTTAGCGCAAGCCCGCATTCAACCTACATTTCAGTTCTGGTTGAACAGTTGATATTTGCTATGAGCAAAGTATATGTTTCATATAACACGGAGAGGCATGAAACGGGAAGCAATTGATATTTGTATCAAATAGGATTTTTGTATTTATATAAAATCGTGACATAAATACACTTCGAAAGTGAAATGAAGCTTTTCATAAGTATGGTAAATTCACGGGTTGAACTGAATGGTAAAATAAAATAAACTTGTAAGTTTATTAATCTTCCAGTGTTGATGACAAGCAGAGGCTTGATTTATTGTATAAATTTTGGGAAGATAATTTATGTGTGTGGAATAGTTGAAATGCCATTCCCAGGTGCGCATGTTAAGTCGCAGGAATGAAGGTTTTTTCGAGCATCAATCAAATAGCAGGTTCGATGGCTCAGGTTTATAGTTGGAGTATTGGAGCCACACATTTCGTCGTATGAATAACCCGAAGGTTATTTCTTTGAAACCATCAGTTCTTATTTCAACCTTGTTTACGAATTCCATTTAGAATTTGATTTTGCTAGGACCCGGATTTGTCATGATAGTAGTTTATTCTTCTTCAGAGGAAGACCTTTGCCGTTGTTGTTGTTGTTATAATATTGTGTTCTTACACAAATAGTAGAATGGGCCACTGCCAATTTAAAATAATTCTTTAACCACGAATAATTTGAAGGATATTTTCAAATCCTAATGCCATGAACTAAATGAATTCATTATAAGACTACAATTCTTATTTCCGCATTCTGTCGAAGAATTGCAAGTTGTGAAAGTTGCTAGAAATGGCCATAAATATAAATATTTTTTTCATAATAATTCCAAGTGGAAAAATCTAATAGTTGAATGGTTCAACCATTTATTGATCAAGTTAATGATTCAGAAATCATATATTTTGTTTGGAACTTCAAGTTCATAATCGAGTCACTTCTCGAATGTTTAATGTCAGAAGAACAATTAATTGTTGTTGTGCTTCGCACAGTTCTTCGATGCTATGCTCAATGGTCAAATACTTTTCAGATGTTGTTAATATGTGTTAATAATTTGTGTTGCTACGATGATAATAATAGTTTCAACGATATATTTTGGAAAACTGGAAAACAAATGAAAGTTTAAGAAATTCTATAAACATTTATTCTACGAGTGTTAATATCATGTAAATAGTCAAACAGTGATCTACGTTATTTCCAGTATGGACAATTCATTTTGCACTGGAGTTAAAATGTTAATAATTTTGGAACACAGTCCACAGGACTAACAATCGGACTTGTGTTTTCAAAAAGATTGTCAAATGTGTTTGGAAGATTTCTGTATATTGTGTGTAAATAAGAGTGTGGATCGCCACACGTGGATGATGCTGCTTTGAGCATTATTCTTGCAGTCAGATTTTAACTTTAAATAAACTGAGATAATTTTACCAGATGTGTCTTACCCCATTAAATCTCCTTCTATCCTTATTGTTGCATTGAGCCAAAAATCAGCAAAGCATTTTTATAAATTTGATGTCGTTTTTGCGATTTGCTTTAACCCATCTGGCGCTCCGGGATATTTTGATTCTCGTGCTGACTGATTATTGGTAAAATGCATATGTGGTCGTGCGGACTCCGGTCTAAACGGGCACATAAAATAAGATAGAGAGAGAAATGGCTTCGAACGTGGGTCCCGATTTAGACATGGTCAATCGCATGCCGATTTGAAATTGTGATAATTTTTATAGAAATATTTTGGGAGTTGAGAGATGTCTGGTTTGGATGAATAAATTAGTAGGAAACCCAATTAGTGGGAAAATTAAAAATTTAACTGGTTAATAATTAGAATGGGTTTGATTATTTTTGATAATGGCTTAACCATTAGGGCGTCAAGTAAATTCAGTAGTAAACGTTCGATGACTGGAGATACACATTATTAGAATCCAGGTGGAGGATATTTGAGAACTTGCATATTTTTCTTGTGATATTATGGTAAATGTAATTCGTAAAAGTAAAGAATTTTGTTTTTCCATCACGACGATATTAGGACAAATCTCATTTTATTATAGTGTTCCAATTAGCTATTCATATTTCTTGTTCTAGTTATAAGCTTGTGTTTGCCACTGTTGTATACCCCTAAGTTTTGAATAATTGAAATTATGGAAGAAATGATGAGGATGATGAGGAGTTTGGAGGAGAGTTCGAAAGAGGCTGGACGGCGTGTAGCCGCTATTATGAAAGAAAATACTGAGGCTTTAGAAAAGAAACTTAAAGAAAATTCTGATTCTTTAGAAGGTAAACTTAAAGAAAATTCTGATTCTTTAGAGAATAAACTTAAAGAAAATTTGAATGATAAACTTAAAGAAAATTCTGATTCTTTAGAAAATAAACTTAAAGAAAATTCTGAGTCTTTAGAAAATAAACTTAAAGAAAGTTTAGAGGATAAACTCAAAGAAAATTCCGATTTGTTAGAAAGCAGGTTAAAAGATAACTTAAAAGAAAATTTAAACAGTAAATTTAATTCAATGGAAAGTAAATTTAAAGAGAATTCTGAAATTTTGAAAATGACACTTGAAAGTAAAATGAATAAATTATGCGAAAAAACACATGAGCTCGAAACTTCATTAGCTACTAACGCTAGTTTAATGGACGATACATTTCGCGATGCCGATCTTCGATCCCAAAGCTTAGCTGATAGGATAGAACATGGTCTTAGGAAAGTTGGTGAAGACATGGTCAACCTGGAAGTCAGAGTAAAGAAGGAGAGTAACGAGATGGGAATTCTGGTTGTTCAACGTTTAACGGAACAATTCAAGGAACTTGTCATGGGAGAAATAAGAGAAGGAGTGATTCATGAATTGCAAACTGAGATCAAGACTACAGTTGTCAATGAAATTAAAGACACACTCAAGCTGGAGAATCAAGAGGGAATCAAGGAGATTAGGGAATCTTTGTCATCCCACATTGAAGTAATTGCCAAGGATATTCAAGCAACTCAGAAGGACATATCAGATATGACAGGGTCATTGAAAAGTCATGAGGCTGTTATGAACCAGATATCCATTGATGTTAAAGAAAATAGTAAAGAGATTGAAGCAATCAAGAAGATGGCAGAAGAAAACCAGAAGGAACTTGAGGCTATGAAAACTCAAATAAAGGATGAGAAACAGTCTGATCATCTTTTGAAAATGCCGAATGTAAAAGGAAAGGAACAGATACAGATAAATCTAGGAGGAGCTAGAGAGACTGAAAGACAGGATGAGGTCAGGACAGTATTTCAATCCAACCCCATAACTGTATTTAAGAATATAGAAGACAAGCCTTCTAAATTTTCAGGGCGAGATTCTGTAACACCCGTGGAATTTCTGAGAGAAGCAGGCGATTATCTGAAAGATTCTAAGATCCCTAAAGAAAGACAGATCAGGGTAATAGGGAAGTTCTTGGAAGGTCCCGCACTTTTGTGGTTTAGAGCATTTAGATCCACTCTAAATACTTTTGAGGAGTTTTCTCGTGGGCTATTGAAGAAGTTTTGGTCCCCGGAAACCCAACAGCAAGTTAGAGCAGAGTTGTATTCGAAGAGATTCTCGACGTCACAACCTACTCGATACTCTACATACTTTTCTGGACAGCTGTCTAAACTCCAACATTTAGATCCGCCAATGCCAGATAACGAGTTGATTACTGCGTTGATACGTCAATTTCCAGCAGACGTCCAGAGGACTTTGATCGCTGCTGACATCTACAATATGGAACAGTTTGATGAAGTATTGCAGAAGCTGGATCATACAAACGCTCAATTCTTCCATCAGAAGGGAGTAAAGAGTAATAACGCTGTGTATGCTGTTATGGCTGACAGTTATTCTCAGACACCTCGAGAGATTCGAGAGGAGCGAGAAGAGAAATCGCCGAGGGAAGATTCCAATACGAGAGGATGGAACCAATACCGTAACAGATACAGTTACAAACCATATGCAAGACCGGATGGTGGTAATCGATACAACACTCGATGGAGAAGACCACGTGATACTCAAGGAAGGTACCAGGAAAGAAGATCCTATGGTAATAACTATAATAACAGAGGGAATGTAGATACTCGTCAGTCCAATGAAGAGTTTAACAAGGACACGAGGAAAAACTTGGAAGCAAGACACCAAGATAACTTACAATTTGTGGAGCAGAGGCCCAATGATCCAGGTCCATCGGGAACACAACAATCCCGGGGGAATGGTAAAATTAAGGATTTTGAATATTGTGGAAGTCAACAATAATGGAAGCTATGAAGTAGCTAATACACGAACTGGTAACATCGTGGGAACTTATAATGCTTCGAATTTGAAGATCTATTATTCAAGAACCAGATAATTTAATGTGTAGATAGGAAAAATAAAAATTTTTCAATTTTTATTTTTTGCTAGGTGTGGGGTGGATGTGCCCAAATCTAGGAATGGGTATTCAAGTTTCAGACACCTAGATATCAAGGGAAAGGCTGTAGCAGCTTTTGAAAGTTCGGATATTTGAATATCGCGCTACATTGCTTCTCGAAGCCATTCGAAGGAAATTACCGATAGTTGGATGGTAAATGACGTAGCGAGTAACAGCAGAGGTGGAGACTATTTATTGATTAAATAGTTAACTATGGAGCAGAGACTTGAGACTGGGATCAGATTACTGGCACGGCCAAATAAAAGAGAATGCAATTAGTATCAAGTAAATCGGACCAGGGATTCAAGAGATATGAGGATTTCTAGATATCAGGCGATGACGCGTGACCCTGACCGTTTTTGTATAAAAGCAAGCTGGAGCAGAAACAGTTAGCTCAATTCATCACAAGCACTTGGCGAACAAGTTGCGTCTACGCTGAGCCAAGGCACATGGTTGCCACGTCTACGAAGAAGTACTTTTCAAATCGTGATAGTCACGAGAAGTGCTGCGCAAACGAGTTGGAACTTAGTAAGTTTCTGGTGAGGAGAATCACTGAGGTGATTGTTTTTCTACAGACATTGGTGGAAATATTTATATTTCTTAAAGGACATATGCTAGACTTGGTCTAGAAAGTAGTATTTGTCACAGTCCAATAGTAAATTAATACTTGGATGTTTAGATCCATTTGAAGTCAGTTTTCATATTTTGTAACTATTTAACCACTTCGATCGGTCAGTACATTGAAGAATAGTCTATAACGGTGGCGTTCATTAGTCTACGCAAGGGAAACTGCAAGTTGTCTAGCGCATGGCAGATGGTGATATACAAACCATGCCCAGGGAACGATCTTCAGAACAGCCGTTAACTGCTTAGACTGTCAACGTTTTTCTTGTACTGATGAGATTACAGTGAGTTGAGTTACAACTGACACATTTAAGAAGAGATCGCTTAGATCTGACCCTTTTCAAACAAACTGTTATGGCTTTGTTAGAAGCACATATTAAAATGGAACCACAGTCATTTAAAACGTCGAAGAATACTACCACTATGTCTGACTAGACGATTTGTGGGTCTACAATGGCGGCCGATACAAGGATTATACATGCTTGTCCGCTAGGGCATATCTACGGATAAATCTGGTATAGACCAGGTTTACTACACTTCAAGAACATCAAGAAATGTAAGCCACATTTGAATTATTTTATGCCTAGCTAATTGGAACAAACTATTTTTCTGCAGATGACCAACACATTTTTTTCGTCATATTTAAAGCTTGTAATGATTTACGCAAGACTTGTTAGATTTATTCTGAGCATTTTCAGCACTCAGAACAGTTTAGGATCGATGACCGAGCATTTTGAGCATTTATTTGAATTTTTCATATTTTTGGGAAATCACGGTAATCAGCCGATGTAACTGTAAAAGTTAAATTTATTTTGTTGAGGAATGGATATTTTTTTTTCCATATTCGAAGGTTCGAACATGTGGATTCTCACATAATGAGATGATAATTAAACATATTTGAAATAATAATAATAATAATAATCCACTAATAATAATAATAATAATTTTCATTATTTTTCTAAATAATTCTTGGATATTATATTTTATAATAATCATATGTATTGAGAAAGAGCCTATGAAGTAGTTGAAACATTTCTAGTGTGGAACAGGAGATTTGACGAAGGAGAGTGGTTAGCGCAAGCCCGCATTCAACCTACATTTCAGTTCTGGTTGAACAGTTGATATTTGCTATGAGCAAAGTATATGTTTCATATAACACGGAGAGGCATGAAACGGGAAGCAATTGATATTTGTATCAAATAGGATTTTTGTATTTATATAAAATCGTGACATAAATACACTTCGAAAGTGAAATGAAGCTTTTCATAAGTATGGTAAATTCACGGGTTGAACTGAATGGTAAAATAAAATAAACTTGTAAGTTTATTAATCTTCCAGTGTTGATGACAAGCAGAGGCTTGATTTATTGTATAAATTTTGGGAAGATAATTTATGTGTGTGGAATAGTTGAAATGCCATTCCCAGGTGCGCATGTTAAGTCGCAGGAATGAAGGTTTTTTCGAGCATCAATCAAATAGCAGGTTCGATGGCTCAGGTTTATAGTTGGAGTATTGGAGCCACACATTTCGTCGTATGAATAACCCGAAGGTTATTTCTTTGAAACCATCAGTTCTTATTTCAACCTTGTTTACGAATTCCATTTAGAATTTGATTTTGCTAGGACCCGGATTTGTCATGATAGTAGTTTATTCTTCTTCAGAGGAAGACCTTTGCCGTTGTTGTTGTTGTTATAATATTGTGTTCTTACACAAATAGTAGAATGGGCCACTGCCAATTTAAAATAATTCTTTAACCACGAATAATTTGAAGGATATTTTCAAATCCTAATGCCATGAACTAAATGAATTCATTATAAGACTACAATTCTTATTTCCGCATTCTGTCGAAGAATTGCAAGTTGTGAAAGTTGCTAGAAATGGCCATAAATATAAATATTTTTTTCATAATAATTCCAAGTGGAAAAATCTAATAGTTGAATGGTTCAACCATTTATTGATCAAGTTAATGATTCAGAAATCATATATTTTGTTTGGAACTTCAAGTTCATAATCGAGTCACTTCTCGAATGTTTAATGTCAGAAGAACAATTAATTGTTGTTGTGCTTCGCACAGTTCTTCGATGCTATGCTCAATGGTCAAATACTTTTCAGATGTTGTTAATATGTGTTAATAATTTGTGTTGCTACGATGATAATAATAGTTTCAACGATATATTTTGGAAAACTGGAAAACAAATGAAAGTTTAAGAAATTCTATAAACATTTATTCTACGAGTGTTAATATCATGTAAATAGTCAAACAGTGATCTACGTTATTTCCAGTATGGACAATTCATTTTGCACTGGAGTTAAAATGTTAATAATTTTGGAACACAGTCCACAGGACTAACAATCGGACTTGTGTTTTCAAAAAGATTGTCAAATGTGTTTGGAAGATTTCTGTATATTGTGTGTAAATAAGAGTGTAGATCGCCACACGTGGATGATGCTGCTTTGAGCATTATTCTTGCAGTCAGATTTTAACTTTAAATAAACTGAGATAATTTTACCAGATGTGTCTTACCCCATTAAATCTCCTTCTATCCTTATTGTTGCATTGAGCCAAAAATCAGCAAAGCATTTTTATAAATTTGATGTCGTTTTTGCGATTTGCTTTAACCCATCTGGCGCTCCGGGATATTTTGATTCTCGTGCTGACTGATTATTGGTAAAATGCATATGTGGTCGTGCGGACTCCGGTCTAAACGGGCACAGTATAGGCCATAGTGTCATGTGCCATTAAAGGAAAATCATTTCGAAGGTTCATTATACAAACTTTCACATCGATCGCATGACTACGACACAAGAATTAAAAACTTAATTTTAAAATTCGCAAAGCCGCCATCTTGAGGTTATGTAAACAATTGAACGAAATTAGATACCAGTGTATTACAATGTGTATAAACATTTCCTGTACCAGATTTCATTAAGGTTGGAACATTACATCGCGAGAAAGGTCTATTTAAAATTTTCAAATTTGCTTGGCCGCCATGTTCGTTTTGTAGTTAACCGGCTTTGAAAGTCTTATAAACGAACTTCCAGTAGTGCCCTTTATCTCCGTACAAAATTTCAGGGTGATACCGCTAATAGTTTCAGAGATATAGAATGCCGGTGAAATATTTCGCACATCCGCCATCTTGTGGTTATGTAAACAATTGAACGAAGTTACATGTCGGTGCATTACAATGTGTATAAACATATACTGTACCAAGTTTTATTGCGTTTGGTTGGTTAAATCGCGAGAAACGTCTATTTAAATGTCGCAAATTCGCGTGGCCGCCATGTTGGTTTTGTAGTTACCAGTTTTACAAAAGTCACATAGGTGAACTTCTAGTAGTTCCCTTTATCACCGTAGAAATTTCCAGGGTGATGTCAGGAATAATTTCGGTGATATTGAATGCTGGTGAAATATTTCGCACAGCCGCTACATTGAATTGGTGAGACTTAACAAAAATAGAAGGGCACGGTCGGGGTCGTCCAGAATAGTGCTATGAACTTACCGAGTTTCATTGAAATTGCTCCAGCCGTTTAGAAGTTATTAGGGGGGATACACACACACACTCCTCTCTCTCTCTCTCTCTCACACACACACACACACACACACGCACGCACACACACACACACACACACACACACACACGGACAAAAGGTGATCTCATAAGCCTACTTTTTCAAAATTGAAAATAGGCTAAAAAATAATATAAAAAAGGAGCGAACCTTCAAGCTTGGGGTTGGTAGTACGACACGATAACCTCTCACCCACCGTGGCAAACTATGAATAATAATAATAATAAATGACAATCATCAATTTTCAAACCACCCTAACATTACATCCTACAGAACCTAGACGAAGGAGAGCAGATAGATCCATAGCGAGAAGATGAAGATATTTTGGGAAGACAAGAAAGCAAGATTAGGTAGATTGTTCCTTAGACGGGCATAACGATGTGAAATTCAAATTGTTAGTTCCTTTTATATGCACTGAAGTTCTCTGCATATTATTTTCATTTTAAATGATCTTGTCGACTTCGTCGTTACGCTGGGGTCTGGCGTTACGTTACGGTGACGGGACAAAATGTACCGAGAATGCACTGAGGTGTGTGACGTCATAGTACTGCTTGAGCTTCCTCCTTTCCCTGCGCGCTCCGGTGAGCGTGACGTCATCCAGCCAGCTACCTCCTTTGACCTTGGTTTGCACTTGCTAACGGACTTTGAGTTCACGCAGCATTTGTAGCATTTAAAATGATATAAATTCTAGTCTTTCAGGCTGACTATCAGTGTTTTATTATTATCCTGTTGATGACAAGGCATAGGCTACAAGGAAAGGAGGCACACACAGTACTGATTTTAAAAATTCAGATGAGCAAGCGTGCTATCATTAATTATTTAATACATTCTACGAGTTATGTCCTTTCAAAAATTGATACCTGCGAAACGGGAAATGTTTGTTGGTGTTGGTTGATTTAGGGGATTTGCGACATCATTGTCATGTATTCCCGTGTACTTGTGTGTGTGTGAGAGAGAATTGTGTCTGATAACCTGCGTGAAGGCTGATTAGTGTTTGGCCTATAGGCTATGTGTAACTCAGGTGAGGATCGGGAAGGAGACGGCCGTGGCCTTAAGTTAGGAACCATCTCGGCATTCACCTGGAGTAGAAGTGGCGAAACCACGGAAAACCACTTCCAGGATGGCTGAGATGGGAATCGAACTCTCCTCTTCTGAGTTTTGCCTCATGAGGCAGATTTGGCCCTGTTCCAGCCCTCAGACCAGAATTAAAATTTATTGGCAGAGCCGGAAATCTAACCCGGACCTCCGGGGTGGCAGGCAAGAATACTATCCGCTACACCACGAGGAAAAGAGGGAGAAATACATACGTAGTACATCTGTTGTCTAGTTCTAACATACTGTCATACAGTATGTTACTTGAGGAACCGTGGTATCTTTTTATCGTGCCTGCACAGAAATTATTCTGCTATCCACAATTTTACATTTGCATGTTTGAAACCCATTATGCTTGATGCATGGGTAACGCAACACCACTCATACGTCGTTGAATGAGGAATGAGTACGGCAACGCAAAATGTACTAGAGGCATGAAAGGCAGATAGGATACGGAAACAGAAGAGGTCCCCCTGAAGTCACTAGAGAAAGGGGAGAACACAAAAAATGGACCCCTTGGGGTCGCCAACTCCTGAACTCACCAGCTTAAGGGTGTAGACAACCCGGGAGTATCACTGGTTAGTGTGGACTAACATAGTTACTGGGTGCCGTGAAAAAAAGAAAAGAAAGAAGACAGCGCATTAGGAAGGCCCAATTTAGGCAGGAGCATGCAAGACATGCGCGGGTTTGAAGCCATGTATTCAGTGTTGCAAGTACGAACTATCAATTTATACTTTTCAGACGGCCTTTTGCTCAGATTAGCGGGGTAACTGTATATCTCTACATAGTATAACACAAATCCCTGATTATGGATGTAACGGGTAATCTCGAGAACCACTGAATGGATTTTGATGCGGTTTTCACCAGTCTGTAAAGGATTTCTCGACGAAGTTTTCTGTAGAAAAACATTCATTTATGACCAAAGGAAGCCGAGCAGTAACGATTTCATTGAATCGAGTCGAAGATTCACCTGCCGTCCGTGAGCCAAAACCTTACGCTGGGTAAACCGTTTAAAATATCTATATAAGTTACTACGATTGTAAGAATTGTTCAGCATGAAAAGTTCTACAAAAAAGTCCCAGACAGCATATCTCTATCTTTAATCCATCGCCCACTATAAGTGTTTTAACGTTTTCATTTTATCCAACAATCTCCATTCAGTGGAAATTTAAATTACTAGCTTCGGAGTGAGTTTACGAGCTAGCGAGTGAGTCTATCACCACAGCTTCGGCCAGCATCTAACTGCCGAGTCGTGTCGAGTTAAGACTTCAGAGAACAGTATTGTGTGTTTGGAGTTTCGATGTTCACCTCAGCTTTTCTGAATTGCGTCTGAGATCTGCCGTCCGTGCGCCTTTTAAGCTTACGCTGGGTAAACCGTTAAAGATACCGGGCGAAGCCGGGGTGGGTTGCTAGTGATTGAATAAATTGATAGCATGAAATAGTCTGAGGTTCAATCGGAAGAGAAAATGAGTTGACCAAAGGAGGTCTAGTGCTTTTACTAGTGGTGAACCCTTGGGCCGGATCACGACTCCTGAATGTGTTACCCGATACAAGAGACAATGCCCGTTGTCAGCTTGCTCTGTAATTGACTTGGCGGCGACCAGACGCGCTTCTATGGCATCCTTTACGACGAGTGACATCATTCAACTCATACAGGAACACATTTCCCCGTATGGCTGTTACAAACGCCATTTAAACACGATACCGATGATTCACCACGTTTGATATGACAATCGAGATAACCTTTCCATAATGTTCAATTTAAGTAAGCCTATACTCACCCATTTTCCGTGAAACTGTATGAGTGTATGATTGCCATAACGGGAAGAGGGTTGAGTCACAACAGGCCTGTTGTACCCAATCTTTGTTTTGGCGCAGTCGTAGGCAGCGAATCGGAGAGGCAGTGAAGGGCTCGGATAATTGTGTGCCTAACTTTCTAGAAATATGTAAACATTACGTGTCAGAAAACCGTATAATAATGAGGCTCATTATAACACTATGTTTAGCCTATTTTCAATTTTGAAAAAATAGGCTTATGAGATCACCTTTTGTCCGTGTGCGTGTGTGTGTGTGTGTGTGTGTGAGGTGTGTGTGTCCCCCTAATAAAATCTAAACGGCTGGAGCGATTTCAATGAAACTCGGTAAGTTCATAGCACTATTCCCGGCGACCTCGACCGTGCCCTTCACATTTTGTTACGTCTCACCAATCCAACATGGCGGCTGTGCGAAATATTTCACTAGCATTCAATATCTCCGAAACTATTACTGATATCGCCCTGAAATTGTGTACGGTGATAAAGGGCACTACTAGAAGTTCACCTATGAGACTTTCAAAAACCTGGTGACTACAAAACCAACATGGCGGTCAAGCGAAATTGAGACTTTTAAATAGACATTTCTCGCGATTTAACTATCCAAACGTAATGAAACTTGGTACAGAAAATGTTTATACACATTGTAATGCACTGGAGTCTAATTTAGTTCAATTGTTTACATAACCTCAAAATGGCGGCTGTGCGAAATATTTCACTGACATTCTATATCTCCGAAACTATTACAGATATCATCATGCAATTTTGTACGGTGATAAAGGGTACTGATACAAGTTTACCTATGTATATTTCATAAACCTGTAAAGTACAAAACTAACATGGCGACCAAGCGAATTTGAAATATTTTAATAGACTTTTCTCGTGATTTAACTCTCTGAGCGCAGTGAAATGTGGTACAGTAAATGATTTTGCAGATTGTAATTCACTGCCATCTAATTTAATTCAATTGTTTACATAACCTCAAGATGGCGGCTGTGCGAAATTTTAAAATTAAGTTTTTATTCTTGTGTCGTAATCATGCGATCGAAGTGAAAGTTTGAATAATGAAGCTAGGCAATAATTGTCCTTGAATGGTACATAACTCTATTGCCTATAAATATAACAATCCTAAATGGCGAGCTTCCGAAATATTTAGACGGTTCTCAATATCTAGGAATCTTTTACAACAACCAAACTGAATTCTTTATGTTCATGGAGACTATGAACATATGTTCACCTATAGGACTTTCAGTAACCTGGTGAGCACAAATCCAACATGGCGGTGACGCGAAGTATAAATATTTAAATGGACGTTTCTCGCGAATTAACTATCCGAGTGCCGTGAAACGTTGCACGTTAAATGCTTATACAAATGTTGATCCACTGGCATGTAATTTATTTCAATTGTTTGCATAATCACAAGATGGCTGGTGTGCGTACTTTTAAAATCTCGTTTTTACTTCTTGTGTTCTAACCATGCGATTGAAGTTTGAATACCACACGTACACAATAATCTTAATGTAATAGTACAAAAACAAAAATCCATCCTGGCGACCATATTAAATATTTAGACGGTTCTCAATATCTACGAATCTGTTACAGCAATTAAACTGAAATTTTGTATGTTGATAGAGACAATTAACATGAGCAGGATATATGAAAATAGGCTGTATAGTTCTTCACGGAACTACTTGTTCATTATGAAACAGTTTCTCCCACCAATCAGAGCTCAAGAAACAGTTGTGTGACCAATTAGGTAAGGATACCTTCGCGCATACGCTCAAAATCCATTGCCAAGCACACAGAGCGCATGCGTCGGTCGGTCAGAGAGCTTGGAAAACAGATATCCTACCCAGCGCTGCACTCCGATCACAAAATTCTAGTGACTGAATCTCAACAGATATTTATGAATATTTATGTTAAAACATATAATAAAGTTATAAATATCGTCGGACATAAACAGTCGTATGTCACTCGCCTATAATGGTAATTAAGACACTCGCATACGCTCGTTTTATAAACATACTCGTGTCTTAATTATTGTCATTATAGGCCCGTTGCTTAATGTACTATTATTTATGTGCTTAAAAGTGGAAAATATATGATTAAGTTTCCAAAATATGTTCTTAAATGCGTTTCATTTCGTATTTATGTGCCCCAGTTACTCGAAAAGTTGTTGAAACGCCCAGCTGCTTGAATAATTTAGACAAATGTTCCCGCTTAACAGGCCGGGCCTAGCCTCAGTTTCCGAATTCTATAATACTTACTGCATATGCGCGATACGAAATCTTATATGTGCTATTTTGAATTTCATTCTAAAGAGCGGAAGAAAAGGTCACTTCAGAAACTTTCATAGCACTGATTGTTTCTTTTACTGCTACTGTATTTGATGCGTAAATATGCTCGATTGACGTGAAAAATAAATTAGATAAGTTAGATACCGCAGTTCAACACAGCAACACCTTTAATTATGAATAGTCCTCAGATGTACTAAAATTCACTATTTGGTTTTCCTCAGCAACTTATTATTATACAGAATGAATACTTCAACGGCATGCTCAAAACACATAAACACGAAAATAAACAGAATTCAATAATTTAATAATTTCCAAGTTGTAAGATATAGGCTACGCAACATACCCCAAAATATAGGAAATATGTACTTATGAATAAATACGCCAGAATATGTATTTATCTATAACATCGGCAAAAGTATGTAAATAAATATAAAATAGTTAAAACTCAACAAATCTTCTAGGTTTGTGCCGTGTCTTGAGTGGGGTTTCGTCTAGGACACCAAGCTGGCTCATCGGCGGGCTCTTGGTGTCTCCGCCAGGACGGGCGAAACCCCACACAAGAAGATTTGCTGAGTTTTAATTCACCGGCCGTGAAAGCCAATATACCATCTTTTTGGAAGCCTTCATAAAATAGTTAGTTAAAAAAATATTTAAGCACATAACTAACCGGGTTTTAGTCATGATAATTGTGTTGTAAGGGACCTTACACCTAGGTTATAGGCTCTAAGTGATTCTAAGAAAATATGATTAGGCATTAAACTATTGTTGTTGTTGTTTCATTTACGGTCTTGAACATCGTAGTCATTAAGGCCCCGTATACTGTATCGCGTTGGACGTCATTTTTCAGTGTAGCCATAGTAAACGAAACTTCAAATGCTTCTCAGTCAGTCAAAACGATTGTTCCCAATTGTAATGGGTGTTATTCCCCTAATGAAATGATTACATGAGGTTAATAAATTCTCTTGGATTACTTCTTTCGATCGTCAAGCCATCATCATCAGATCCTTTACACTCAGGCTTTAAATCTGTTGTTGTTGTTGATTCTTTAGGGGCTTTGCGACATCGTGGTTATGTATCCCCATGTACTTGGGTGTGTGTAGAATTTGTCTGATAGCATGAGTCACTGTGTGTATTTATAATTGAGGTAGGATTTGGGCAGGCAGCGACCGTGGCCTTAAGTTAGGTACCGGCCTGGTATTTGCCTGGAGTAGAAATGGAAAGACCACCTCGAGGCGCAGTGGCTAGCATTATTGGCTGTCACCCCCGATGTACCGAGTTCGATCCCCGGCTCTGCCAAGAATTTTAAAGTCTTGGTACGGTCTGGTACGGGGTCTCCCGGCCTCGTGATGAAAAATGGGAACCTGCCGGATGCTATGACAGGAGGAGGAGTGGAAAGGAACTGGCCACCCTACCACTCGCAAACTCCGGCTCGGGATACCTGGTTAGAGATCCCTTGACCAAGTCAAGGGCCCTAATTCAGGTCGCCTACGTCCCTGGAGGAGATATGGCACTCTTTGAGAAACGGAAAAGTACTTCCAGGATGGCTGAGGTATGAATCGAACCGGCCTCTTCTCAGTTTTGCCTTACGAGGTTCAGTGTACCCCGTTCCAGCTCTCGGACTGGAATTACATTTCTTGGCAGAGCAGGAGTCGAACGTTGGCCTCCGTGGTGACAGCCAATAATGCTAGCCACTACGCAACGAGACGGACGCTTCAAATCTATGTCGAGGATTATATGGGAGAAGATATTTACAATATATAACAAAATTCCAAAAATTACTGCGAATACAACTGTTACAGACCGAAGCGCTGAAACCCCTTAAAATTCAGATAAAATTGACGTACTGTATATCAACTTTGAACACACACTTATAGAAAGTTCCTTCTTCAGTGCTTATAGTTCTATTCTGGGGGCTTATTGCTTAGGGTATTTCTCAGCATAAGTAGCCGAACCTTCGTGGAGTAGTTTGGAGGAAGGTGGGTGACCGTTTACGAGTGGATTTGTGATTCTTTTAGCCTAGTAGCCTTCTTAACAACTCATTAACAAATATGTTATGGAAAGACGAGGACCAATTAAGGCGAGAAAATGAAAGACACCCTAGGCCTCGGATGTCCTAATACTGTAGGGGTCGGAAGAGAATGAGAACTGTTAAAGGGAGATCGACAGAAAGATGATAGAAAGAGAGAAGTCCGGCACAAGAAAGTGAAAGCTATGCCCCTTTCTCGAATCCTGTTATTTATTACAAAATATACTCTACACACACACAAATACTGTCATCACAGTAACATAGGCTATCAGACACACACCCAAGTATACCAGGTTACATGATCACGATGTCACAACGCCCCTAAACGAATCAAGAGCAAAAGCAACAACGTCCTTGTCGTTAAAAAATATATATAGTCTAGGCCTATAGTCTATTGCCGGCCCCGTGATGTTAGGGTAGGGCACCTGCCTCTCACCCGGAGGCCCCGGGTTCGATTTCCGGCTGTCAGGGAATTTAGAAACTGACGTGAGGGCTGGAACCGGGTACACTTAGCCTCGTGAGGACAATTGAGTAGCAGCGCCCCGGTCACGAAAACCAAGATTAACGGTCGAGGTGACCCGACGCGCTGACCACGCGTCACCCCAATGTCTGCAGGCCAAATGGCTGGGCAGCGGTCGCTTGGTAGGCCTAGGCCCTTCATGAGCTGTAGTGCCAGCGGTTAGTTAATATTATTCTAAATTGTTTTAAGAAGAAGCTTGGTTTATAATATTAGTTTTATTTATTTTTTGTTTGTTTTATTTTAAACCTTTTCCATTGTTAGGCGTACACCTCTAAAATTGAATATATTATTTATTTGCATAATTTAATCTGTATTAAGAGGGGAAGATGACCTCGCTGTTCCGCCCCTTAAAACAACAATAACTAAGAGGGTTGGTGACTTTCCGAACCCGATTAACAAATGAATTATTATTTCGTTATTTTCGACACGTTCAGTTCTATTTCACCTCTCTCAGCCCGAACAGTTATATAATGTTTTCCACACTTACTGCTCGGCAAACCTTCGGAAACCAGTTTTGCTGTGCACAATAGTTCACGGAGCAATACATTTTGAAATATGGGCACATTTCTTCCAATCCGATCGTAATCTATGCTAAGCAGAAACCGTTAGGCGTTGCTTTCCACCGAGTGACGTATCATAACAGCAGATCCGACTCCCTTCATCTAGCTTCTTGACTGAACAGTTGGCACTTGTATTAAATACCACTGCTTGTAGTCAGTGGCGTCAACAAGGGGGTGTTACTGAGGGTTAGAACTCCTCCTCCAGTTGGAAATAACACAAAAACTAAAAGTAAAACTGATCATGAACATTTTTGGTTCACTAGAAAATGGAATGTAGATTGAGAACAGCTGACCTCCATTTATAACGCCGGCTTCCCCGACTTCACGTCGCGTCGCTGGGCTTGCTTGCTTTCTTGGCAGTTCTTGGTTCCGTGATAACCTTATAGCCATTTGCAAACTCTCACACAAATGTAATAAATGGAGTAACATTGCTTTTTACAGAAATAGATGGAAAGTTGGAAGCCACCCCTTGAGATAATGTTGTCATGGTTACCGATTTGCATTCCTTCATTCCTTCATTTGAGGCTAAAGGAGTCTTCATGACAAAGCAATTTGTACATAAGATGAATAAACTTTCTTTGGCTTTTCCCAGTTAATTGGGGTCGCCGGAGCTAACCAGGCTCATTTTGGTTTTGGCCGGGAAATTAAGGCGGGATGATGCCCTTCCTGACGCCACGTGATTTTTAAGGTGAAAATCCTCCTCCCCGCTGTCACCAGGATTCGAACCCCGGCCGTCCCGGTGAATGACGAGTAGCTAAGCCACTGCTCCATCACGCTTCCCTGTACATAAGATGAATATCAACGTCATTCACTTGTATTATTATAAATAATGTCCTATAATGATATAATAATGAATAGCGGCTTCGGTGGCGTAATCGGTAGTATGCTGAACTGCTATGCCCAACGTCACGGGTTCAAACCCGGCCGAAGTTGTCGGATTTTTAAGAGCATTAAAATCCTCCAGTATGCCTTCCTTCAGAGGGGAAGTAAAGCCGGCGGGCCCATATCATAGATTTATGGCTTGTAAAAGAACCTACCACTACAATTGGTAGTGTGTAGCCGAATTTGTAGATTATTTGGTGAAAATCACTCTATCAAGTTCCAACGTTCACCGCTGGGTGTTGACAGTGGCGTCTGGTAGACAAAGTTGGAACTACTTGAAATTAAACTTTCTCTCTCATTAATGTCACCTCTCATTAACTTTCTTGTGAGGTTGAAGTCAGTAAGGGTATCCAGCCGTAGAAATCATCAGCCACGTGGAATTTCATCGCATCTCATCTCCGACCCAGTTGAAAACGGGATGAAAAAGGGGTGGACATAGATAGAATGATATAATAATGAACACCACGCATTATTTTGATACTAACCCCCTCCCCATTGGTCGATCATGGCTAAGCTACTGCTTGGAGTGAAACTAATCTATTCTCAATTTTAACATAAAACTTAATATTATTTGGTAAATCTTCCGTTAATGCAGCCCCGTGTACTAGGGTGTGTGTGGAAACTATCTGATAACCTGTATCATTGTGATGACTGTAGTAGTGTATATATTTGTAACCCAGAGTAGGATTGGCTGTAAGTTAGGAACCATTCCTTTGCCTGGAGTAGAACTGGGAAACCACATGACTGAGGATGAGATGAAACCACCTATGCACAGTTTTGCCTCACTACAGTAGGCTTAGTGCACCCCGTTCCAGCTCTCACACCAGATTTAAATTAAAAAAAGAGCTGGTAATCGAACCCGGACCTCAGTGGGTGACAGTAAAGATTCATAACTTCTGAGCCGTGAGGTGGACTACATCGCCGTGTGCTTGGGTGTGGAATCTGTCTGATAACATGTGCAATTGTGACTGCAGTAAATTGTAAATTGGGGATAGGATAGGGAGGAAGGCAGCCTTGGCCCTAAGTTAGGAACCATCCCGGCAGATGCGTGGAGTAGAGGATGGCTGAGGTAAGAATCGAACCCTCCTCTTCTCTGTTTTGCCTCACGAGGCTGAGTGTACCACGTTCCAGCCCTCACACGAGAATTAACACATTTTGGCAGAGCCGGGATTCGAACCCGGACCTTCAGGGTTTCAGCCAAAACACACACACACACACCTTAGTACACGGGGCTACATGACTATACCGTCGCAAAGCCCCTAAATGAATCTACAACCACTTCTACAATGGCAGAGACGGAAAACGAACCCATCTCTCCTCAGTTTTGGCTCTTGAAGATAAATGTATAGTTCCCTCACTTTCCTGGTTAACGAGCGGCGATTCAAAAGTAGCACGCGCTCACAATAACCATTGTTCGCTACTGACCAACAGCTGACGGTTGTTGACCAATAGCATGTTTCCTCTATCACTCCACGTGGACTCCAAAGTCCCGCCCTGGCGGCCAACTCGTGTCTCACGCAGTTATCAGGTGTCCAGTCACAGCTTACCTTACTACAGATGTCCGACAGCCATGCTAATTCTTGGCTCCTAAGACTTCAGCGCTGTCTGGCGAATGGCCGCGTAGACCTACTAGCAACATGTCGACCCGTAGCGCCACCTATGAGCAGAGCTTGTAAACACTACTCCTACCACCCCCTCACCACTACCCCGCCCCTTCCCCTCGTTCCGATAAATATTCTCCATCTTAAATGCTCTGTCCACGTCAAAGTTCCGAAAATCACAATCATCCCAATAGAATTTAGCACGTTTTTAAGTGTGGAGATAATAATATGATCCACAACAAATAATCACATTCAAAATACCAATAACAGAACAAATAATAAAAAGAATACCAAAGTGTAACACTTATTATTTGCATTGGATATGTACCGCCATTTTCGAACTGAAGTAGTCTGAAGTAGTAGCCAATGCCGCCAACCCAGTAAAATAATGTGTATTTAATGATAAGTAACGTAATTATCGTATGTGAGCAGGATTATGTCAATTAGCAATTAAGTGTATATTTATTGACTAAATATAGGGATATGTTTGCAATTTAATTACAATATACACAATATACAGCGCTCCAAGCGACTGACAGCCAACTACACCGATGGTGCCAAATAAATCCTAACTGTTTGACAAACCCTGCGTCCAGTGTTGCACATCTGCACGTAGTTTTGTCCAGTCTCGCTGCTAGCTCTCAGTAGCTACGGTGGAAAGTTGACAACGCTGTGCCTCACACTGGGAAAGCCTTGGCTCCACGTGGCAAGAACTTTCGTTTATATCCCTGTCTTAATTTCAGTGGGCAATTACATTTGTCAAAAGCCGGCATTTGAATTGAGGACCTTTAGGAGCAGAGCCTCAATAGACTACTTACCATGAGTCCACAGAAAGTGGAAAGACTGTTTCGATTGGTCCTCAGGTAATGAAACGTTAGAAGACCACTCTGGAAATCAAGATGAAGAATCTGAACGGCGAGATGAAAGGTCGAGTGTCTTCTTACAGTTGTGAATGGCCACCTTACCTGTGAAGTATTATAAAGGTGACATCCAACCTTTCACGCTCAATCCGCTAAGTTACGGTAATACGAAGCCGCAAACAATAGCTGAAGCCTTTAAGGGGGGGGGATCAATGGTCTATCATGCTGACACCGTTCATGACGAGAGGTCAGATTTTTATGGCTCTTTCAACAAGACGAGTCAACACTTCACTTCCCACTTGAAAGGAACAGTTCTCTGGTGATTCATCACAGTACCGTTTTTCTTAGAAAATGAAATAATAATCGCTTAATGGCTTTCTTGTGTCCAAGAATCAAACAGTGACAGGGTGAGGAAGTCTCCGTTTATAGCCTCCACATTGTTTATCGCTTTGAAACGTTTCAAGGCACACGGTGGAGTTGATAATGAGATGCCGGAAGATAACAGTAATGACATTTGTGTAATGTTCCATTAAGTGCTAATGGTTTCCAGGGGAAGCCGGGGTGTCAGAAGTTTAACTGGATCCGCCTACAATGTGTATTATTTATTGTCTGACGAAATACCGAGCAGATGTTCTTATAGAAATTGGTCTGAGGGCTGGAACGGGGTACACTCAGTCCAGGGGCGTATAGCCTATACAATTCTTCTTCGGGGGAGCCTGATTATCATGGAAAATTGTGAGTAATCTCACGGGATTGTCACCGCAAAACACCCAGAAATATCAACCAATGTCTTAGAGCATATAACTTTGTGTAATTACTTTAGATAAGAGCTAATTGTAAAATGCTAAGTTTATATAGCCTACAATAGTGGCAACACAAAGAAAGTTGTAAAATACAACACAACGCAAAATCAAATTTTATTCCTAATGAATTTTCTATTATGGCATAAGGCGTATGGATGGCAAATATCTAAATATTTGTCGATTTAATATTAAGCAGAAAGGTGTACTAAGTCTTAGGCTGATTTTGGAAGGTAGAATAAGGAAAGATAGAGAACGTTCATGGCATTTGTAGACTTAGAAAAGGCTTTTGATAACGTTGATTGGACTAAATTGTTTGACATTTTGAAATCTATTGGAATAAAGTACAGGGATAGGAGGGTGATATACAATCTATACAGAAACCAGACAGCAGTCATTAGAGCTGAAGGACATGAGAGAGAAGCTGATATTCAGAAAGGTGTAAGGCAAGGCTGCAACGTATCACCCATACTTTTCAATCTTTACATTGAACAAGCAATGAAGGAAATTGGAGAAAATTTTAAAGTGGGAGTGAAGATTCAAGGAGAAATAATTTCAACTCTGAGATTTGCTGATGACATCGTCATCTTGGCCGACAAGCCTGAGGATTTGAATGAGTTTTTGAATGGTATGGATTCCGTCTTACGGAAGGAATTCATGATGAAAATTAATAAATGTAAAACAAAAATACTGGAATGCAGCCGAAATAAATCAGAAACCTCTATGGAGATCAAATTGGCAGGTGAAAAGCTGAAGGAAGTAGGAGACTTCTGTTACTTAGGAAGCAGAATAACCAGTGATGGACGAAGCAAAGAGGATATAAAAAGTAGGTTGGCTCAGGCAAGGAAAGCCTTTCTACAGAAAAGGAATCTGTTGACATCGAATATAGATTTAGGTATTAGGAAGTCATTTTTGAAAGCCTTTGTCTGGAGCGTGGCGCTCTATGGAAGTGAAACTTGGACTATTGGTGCAGCAGAAAAGAGGAGAATTGAAGCATTTGAAATGTGGTGTTACAGGAGAATGATGAAGATCAGATGGGTAGATAGGGTTACAAACGAAGAGGTATTAAGGCGAGTGGGAGAGGAGAGATATTTCTGGCGACTGCTAATGAAGAGAAGAGATAGGTTGGTAGGACACATACTAAGACACCCAGGAATAGCAAGCTTAGTTATGGAAGGAAGGGTCGAGGACAAGAACTGTAGGGGTAGACCAAGGTTAGAATATGTTAAACAGATTGCCTCGGATGTAGGGTGTGGTA
This sequence comes from Meconema thalassinum, assembly GCA_946902985.2. NCBI lineage: Eukaryota > Metazoa > Arthropoda > Insecta > Orthoptera > Tettigoniidae > Meconema > Meconema thalassinum. The sequence goes on from OX336390.1 coordinate 612,360,026, forward strand.
GCTATGTAGAGAGGAAACGATTAGCTCAGGACAGGGAGGCATGGAGAGCTGCATCAAACCAGTCAAAAGACTGAAGACTCAAACACAACACAGAAAGGTAAACATTTAAAAAAAAATACAATTTGATAATTTAATGTATATCTCAAAAGTACCGTACTGTGGAATTCTCAGCTTTGCCTCAGAAGGCTGAATGTAGACTACCCCGTTGCAGCCCTCAGACCAGAATTAAAATTTCTTGGCAGAGCCGGGAATCGAATTCGGACCTTTGGGCTGGCAGCCAAGAATGCTAGCCACTATACCACGAGGTAGTCTAATTTCAATCTTAATATTGTTTATAACTGAGCCAATAAGTTAAGATTAGGGTACAACCAAATTTACAATTATTTTATGCTCTTACCAAAACAACACTTTCTTAATTTTTATTGTTTCTTTTGAGGGGGGGGGGGGCTAGAGCCCCCACAGCTCCCCCCTTATATACAACACAGACTCAGTCTCGAAAACTAGACATACCAATGGAAATCTACGCATCAAATGCGATGCTAGACAGGAGATGGAAATGCGGCACGTTGCGTCTGAACAGGCTTGCGGTCCAAGGATTTCATTATAAGATCTGCTCCAGGAAAGAGTACCATGATCCGGATGAAAATTGCGTATGTGGACTATGTGGGAATGTACTGTATGTGAAATGTATCACATCATCACATGCCCAATCATGTCAATAGTGGCATATAGCAAGGATTGATTGATTGATTGATTGATTAAGGTTTCTGCTAAAATGTAGACACATTCGATATGGCCACGGGCTGCAATAAAGATTATATAACAATAACCTAAACCTTGCTTGTCACGGTGGGTTAGTGGTTAATGTGTCGGACTACCAACCCCAAGCTTGCAGGTTCGCTCCTGGCCAAGGTACCGGTAAGTGACTTTTGAAAGGCGACAAAAATCACGACACGCATGTCATAAGTTGTTGGTATGAAGAAGAACCCATTTGAATTCCGTAGGTCGTGTTCATAATGGCAAAATTAACCTCGGGATTCCCCACCAACACAAAAGTTCCTCCTTTCTCTACTAGAAAGCGCTATAGTGTCAAGAATCTTAGATATCTAACCTCCTTGACTTTCATAGCGCACCAAGGAACAACAACAAAATCGACATGAAAGCTGCCCTATTGGTGTCAAATAACAATGCTTGCACCCGGCATCCCAGGCCATACGATATTGTTGTTACCTTAATCTTACCAAATATTAGCTGTCCTGTTTTTGTTTTCTTAATCGCTCTTCCTCCCAGCTCAGCTTCACACACGGATTCTGCGAGGCTTTACTACTCTACCATCGCAAGGACATTGTCTTGGGGCTGGACACACTTTGCCAGTAGATACAACTGGAGATGGTGACAGGCCGATCGCCCAGGCGACCGCTAACTTGGGTCTAATGAAGGAAAGGTCAGGAAAGGGAGTGGGAATGCAGTCGGCCGTGGACCTGTTGAAAGTTACCGTCCCGGCATTTGCTTGGGAGTGAAAATGAGAAACCACGGAAACCATTTTCAGGACGGCCGAGGTAGGATTCGAACCCATGCTCTCCCGACACCAGTGAGGCACGAGGTAGCGCATTAGTGCTCTCGGCCACTGTGGCCAGTGCTGTTATGTCGAAAATAAAATAAAGGTTATTTGGAGTAGTGAAATTTACGAAGAATTAGTAATAACGTGTGTTGAAAGAATGTTACTGTTCTAGGATCAAAGTTGTAAAGATGAACGTTATATTGACATGGTTCGGTGAATCTTTCATCGCCAGGTGACTGTTTTGGTCAGCGGCTTTCCAGTGTTGGCATTTTATTGTAGCCTATTTGCCGGCCGTCAGAGTAACTTAAGCCACCACGGGCTGAAACGTGGGCCAATTGATTCCCCCTCATGGTGGGAGTGCAATAGATAAGCTTTGTTGACGTCACTGATAACGCAGGTAACAGTCCTCTTTGTGTGACTCGGGGGACAGCTATAAAACCTTTTAACTGGAGACGAGTACAATACCAGAACACCGATCGTTCGAATAGACAAAGACGCACTAAAATCTTCAACATTACTATTCAGAAGGATGAAGCGCATTCATAAACGAGGCTTGAAACAACTGATTTGGAGGGCTGAACAATGGGATAAACGCCAACATGAGTAAAGTAAGGACTTTCAGTGGGACATCGAGTTTATGCTTCATGTATTGTGACGTAGGGTTTGTTACATCAGAAAGCTGGTAGATAACATGGGGGGAGATTCGGTTTAGTGAACGAGCTGTGTTATTTTTTGTAGTGATTGGGAAAACAGGACACGTGTCAGCAAAACAAAATGGCAGCCGCCCGCGTGTTCAGAGCTTAAATCGAATTACGATTAATTTGACCATATTCATTGAACTAAACACAATGTGTACATAGTTATTCTATAGAATAGGTCATTTGCATCAGTCCTTTCCATAATGTGAGATTGGCCGAGTTCTTTGGGCACATTCGAACAGATGATACTGTGGGCAGGCTTGGTGGCAGAGTTTGCAGACACATTCATTGTCGGCGTTGTGGAAATCTTTTCTGCGGCAGATTCCATGGTGGAATCCATGTATTGCCCCTCTTGTGTAAAGGTGGCCGAGTTCGTAACCGGCTGTTTTCCATTCTTCCTCTTTCATGGCTGGGGTTCGGTAGAATGCCGGGTCGATTTCTGCTGCTTTCTGTACTCGTTCTTCCAATAACTTGTCGCATGCTTCGGTTGAGGTCAAGCTGTATGTTAACATCATGTCTTCTATAAATTTTGAGAAAACAGAACATCATATGCGACGCATCTGAGGCTCAAAATACAAGGTCATTAGCTGAACAATTTCAAGATGGCGGCCACGCGAATCGTGCAAGGATTATAATCTATAACTTATGATCCAACTAAAAGTAGTCGGAGAATAATAACCTGCATATCATTACATATAATACTAAGTCCCCGATTCTTGGATGTAACGGGTAATCTCGAGAACCACTGGATGGATTTTGATGCGGTTTTCACCGTTCTGAAAAGGATTTCTGTAGAAAACAATAAGGAAGCCGAGCAGTAACGATTTCAGTGAATTGAGTCGAAGAAAAACCTGCCGTCCGTGCGTCTTTTAAGCTTACGCTGGGTAAACCATTAAAATTATCTATATAAGTTACTAAGAGTGTTGAGCATGAAAAGTTGTACAAAAAGTCCCGGACATCATATCTCTATCCTTTTACGTTTTCATCGGAATTTCATCGGAAACTTAAATTACTAGCTTCAGAGTGAGTTTACGAGCTAGCGAGCGAGCCTATCACCCCAGCTTTGGCCAGCATCAAACTGTCGAGTTGTGTCGAGTTAAGACTTCAGAGACGAGTATATGCTGGTTGGTTGGTTCTTAAGTTTAGGGGCTGCGACAACGCGGTCATGTAGCCCCGTGTACTTTGGGTGTGTGTAGAATCTGTCTGAAAACCGGTGTTAATTGTGATGACTGTATTAGTGTGTGTTATCTGTTTTTTTAATTTAAGAATTGCAACTTAGAATTTTTCAAATAGTTCCTACTTTTGCCGCCAAGCGCCGCCATCAAACAGTGGTTTTAAGAGACAGAAAACCACAACATAAATAAATAAAAAATAAAAAAACACGGAATACTTTAAGCAAACGTTTACGAGATATTTTCAAGAACTATAAAAATGCTCGACACCTGTCCAAATGAACTAGGTTATAATAATAAAGTGTTGATTGGGCGGACAGCCAAGACTTGTATTGCATAACGCATGAAAGTTGCAAATCTACTTACATAGGCCTAGTATAAAATTAAGTATTTAATTTTGTCTGTTCGGGTTAATCTCGAGAACTACTGAACGGATTTCAATGCGGTTTTCATCATTCTATAAAGAATTTATCGATAAAGGTCCAAATGAGAAGAAAAATACATCTAGCACCGAAGGAAACCGAGAAAAACAATTTAAGTGGGGTCAATGGGAGAAAAAACCAACGTCTGTGCGCCTTTTCAGCTAAAGCTGGCTAAACCGTTAAATATATTATATATAACAAGATGTTCAGTAAAGAACATATAGCCTACTTTCTCCTAAATTCATGGGTATTGCTATAACTCTTTGTCCTATTCAAGCAGTATAATTGAATGTTGGTTGTAGTAGCTTGTCGAAATACAACGTGGTATAGGGATATTAAACATGAATATGAGGTGCTCTTTGCTAGTGCTACATCTGTAAAAAAAAACATTCAATTCGGTTTCATCGTGTTTGAATTGATATGGGGAATCTATTTGCACACATACATGGCCGCTATCTGCAAACAATTGGGCTGACGACCTTGTAGTTCAGTCAAACGATGCTTCCCACAAAAAGGTATGTTGTTGCAAAATTTGGTAGAGATCAAATAATTAGGTTGGTCGTAATTTGATTTAAGCTTTTAACATTTGAGTGGCCGCCATTCCGTTTCTGTCAAGATGGCAGCGATATGAAACATGACACTGAGGTGCCCTTTGCTAGTGATATCTCTGTACCAAATTTCGTTCAATTCGGTTTCACGTGTTTGAAAAGATAGGGGGAACCGATTTTCACACATACATGGCCGCCATCCGCAAATTCTTGGACTGATGAACTTGTAGTTTGGTCAAAAGATTATTTATACATAAAAGTAAAACGTTGCAACATTTGGTAGAGATCAGATGATTAGGTTGGTCGTAATTTGATTCAAGCCTTTAACATTTGGGTGGCCGCCATTATGTTTTTGTCAACACGGCGGCGATATAAAACATGACACTGGAGTGCCCTGGACTAGTGCTACCTCTGTACCAAATGTCATTCAATTCGGTTTCACCGTGTTTGAATTGATAGGGGGAATCTATTTGCACACATACATGGCCGCCATCTGCAAACTATTGGGCTGATGACCTTGTAGTTTAGTCAGAAGACGCTCGCCATATGAATATATGTTGTTGCAAAATTTGGTAGAGATCGGATGATTAGGTTAGTCGCAAATTTGATTTAACCCTTGAACATTTCGCTGGCCGCCATTACATTTCCGTTAAGATGGCGGCGATATAAATCATGAGACTGAGTTGCCTTTAGCGAGTGCTACCTCTGTACCAAATTTCGTTCAATTCGGTTTCACCGTGTTTGAATTGATAGGGGGAATCGATTTGCACACATACATGGCTGCCATCTGCAAACTATTGGGCTGATGACCTTGTAGTTTAGGCAAATATGAATAGCCTATATGTTGTCACAAAATTTGGTAGTTATCAGATGTTAGGTTGGTCGTAATTTGATTTAAGCTTTTAACATTTGGGTGGCCGAAAAATAAAACCACACACATACACTCTCTCTCTCTCTCCAATCTGAACCGAATTTTACGATGAGTAACACTATCTACTTGAAAATTCGGACAGCCCTCTCCATTCCCTCCATTAAGGCCCTTTGACACAAACACTGAATTCCCATGCCACACAAGCTTTATAATTTTATTGAACGGTGTCATCAGTGGGATGGGGACTTACAGCATTGGTGAGGATTCGTTATTTTACACTATGAGCGGAAAAAATATTATTTTTCTTGCTTCTATGCATACTTGAAGAAGAAGAGTCTTGGTAAATATAGCTTCAGAGTTGATACTAATCTTCTAATTTTTGTCGTCAAATTTCGTCAGCACATAGAACCTGGGTCCTTTTGGAGTGTGGATGTCACCTCCAGATTTGGTCATCTGGGTGATATGGTGTTCTGAATAGGGTTAGTTTGTCTTGTGGCCGCAAAGTGTCTCTACACTCCTTTCAGTAGTTCTTATTTAAGTGTCGGTGGACATATAGATTCATACATGATATTTATTATGTACCTTTTTGTTGGCATTCGTTATTGCCCTAATGAAATGCATATATTATTATGACCTTCTAAGAGTTTATCTGTGGACTACCATTAAATTGCTGATCGACAAAACACGCAAGGCTAATACAATTAAGGAAAAGAAATTCGCAGGCCTTAAAATGTAATGCTGCCGCGGAATTTTTGTAGAAAGTTTTATGATGAACATTAGTATTTATATAGAATTGATGTATCATTAACACCACGTTAGCCCCCGTAGCGCAATATCCGTTGTCAGAGAGCGTGCGAGTCTGTCAGCTGCAAGCAAGCGAGCCTTTCCCAGAATCAGGTGACCAAGGCCAGGGAAAATATTCATGAGAAATCTTCCGAGTAGAGTTGAATCTGTTAAGATTGAAGTTGCAATTAATTAAAAATTGTAAATAATTGTTACGAAATTACATGAAAAGGAGCATGCCTGCCCAAATCCTCATTGACAGTTTAATTGGAATAGGAAAAGCCCAATATTTGGGTACACTGTACCGGTAATAATATAACTTTCTTCAGCATATAGTAGGCTATATGATACGAATGAAGTTACAAGATTACATAGTCTATACTTTTATATAAAGTATGAGTTCAAAGATATTTCCAATAACGTTAAATATATAAATGCTTAAAAATACTCTGTCTGTTAGGTAGTCAGCCCGAAGGCTGGTTGGATCCTCAAAAAGTACCACCGTTAGGTTATGTGAGTAGATACCCACAAAAACCCAAGGCAAGCGCTATATTGAGGCGTACTGGGCAAGATGAGGAGTGAGGTAGTTTGTCATAGCTTTCCTCTAAAATATTAAAATCCGATCTGTTACAACTTTCTTTATTCTTCAAAAATAAGAAGTCAAAATTATCTAAAAAGAAAGAATAGGCTAATGTTGAAATGAGAAGAGTGTTCATATTAAATTAGAGAGAAGAGAGAAAAACAAACCTTTAAACACTTACATGGAAACGATGTTGTTGTTCATTGTGAAATTTAGAGGTTGAGTTAAGGTATCTTTTCCTAATCCAATTAAATAGTTTTTAACAATAATTATATAACCGCCTTAATCAATACATAAATGAAAATAATAATTATTAGAGATGCTCCTGGTACATGTTTCAGGGATTAATTAACAACATTCTTTTAACCCCTTCATTAGCCAATAGTAAAACCTGAAGAAAATAATAAAGTAGAGTGTCACTTAATATTAAATGGTTATTAGAATTAATATTGTGCACCATATAAGTAGGTTGTAGAAAAATATGTTAAAGTATAGAGCAAAGTTGGAAAGTTTGTGACGGTGATACAGTGAGTCCGGGAATGTTCTCCGCAGAGCCTACATGCGTCTGGGAGAGCTACCTACAGCAGTTACGTTGGTAGCACGGCTGCCGCTTGCAACATCTCACTTAGTATAAAACAAAGCCCCCGATTCTTGAATGTTACGGGTAAACTCGAGAACCACTGGATGGATTTTGATGCGGTTTTCACCATTCTATAAAGGATATATCGAGTATGATTTCTGTAGAAAATAATTTATTTATGATCAAAGGAAGCCGAGCAGTAACGATTTTAGTGGAAAAGTCGATAAAATACCTGGCGTTGAGCGCTTTGTAAGCTTACGCTGGGCAAACCGTTAAACATATCTAAATACTACGAGCGTAAGAATTGTTCAGCATGAAAAGTTCTACAAAAAAGTCCGCGAGAGCATATGTCTATCTTCCATACATCGCTCACTATAAGGGAACAACTGAAGCTTGTCTCTTACATCTCTGTGTGCTGTCGACTTAGAGATTCCTGTTTGTTGAGCTAATTTTCGTGTTGATTTACTTGGACTACGCAGCATTATATCGGAGATTTCATCAAGTTCTTCGTCTGTTAAAAGCGTAGGCCTGCCTGTTCCCGGTACATCGTGAACTGAGTTAGTCACACGAAATTTACTTACCAAATCCCGAACGGTATCACGGTTTGGACACTTTGAATTAGAAAACCGCGCCTGAAATCTTAATTTTACATTTTCTGTAAACCGATCGCCTTCGCGAAAAACGTATTCCACCAAGAAAACTCTCTCTTCAGTAGTAAACATTACCGCCTGTATACTGTTGCACTCTTCCAATAATAATCTATCTGAACGCTCGCTGACTGTTGGTTGGTTGGTTCCTTAGTTTAGGGGCTGCGACAACGCGGTCATGTAGCCCCGTGTACTTTGGGTGTGTGTAGAATCTGTCTGATAACCGGTGTTAATTGTGATGACTGTATTTGTGTGTGTATCTGTTTTTTTTTAAATTCAAGTAGGGACTGCAACTTTGAATTTTCAAATAGTTCCTACTTTTGCCGCCAAACGCCACCGTCAACGACTACTAGGCCCAGTTCAGAACTAGCTACTAGACGCCACCGCAGTCGGCTCTTGGCAACGAACGTAGCAACCTAAGAGCGTTGTTTACATTCTTAACCTATCCAATTTAGTTTCACACAGATGTAATTAGTGGAAAGATCTTTAACATGCCATAAATCTATGACATGGGACCGCCGGCTTTACTTCCCCTCCGAAGGAAGGCATACTGAGGGATTTTTAACGCTCTTAAAAAATCCGACGGCTTCGGCCGGGTTACTCGCTGACTGTAATACACGCTGAAGACATGCAGGCTGGCGCGCTTATCGCGATACACATCGACAGCTCACACGGGGAAGTCCCGCTTTGAAGGACACAGTGCAGTGCAGCCAACTAAAACTCATGACTCAACCACTCACAGCTGCACGTACCCACTGCGGAGAACATTCTCGGGCGCCCTGTAGTATTCAGCCATCAAATATAAACGAAGATATACGAAGAGAACCAGTGGACAGTTCATTCACATTTCCGCTCCAATCTAAGGTCAATAGCTTGAAATGACATAATTGGGATTATAATACTTCACCATCCGTACACAATCAAAGAAGAAGCCTTTATGCTGAAATATGTACCAGGAGCAACTCTAATAATTATTATTTTCGTTTATGTATTGATAAAGGCGGATGTATTATTGTTAAAAACTATTTAGTACATCAATACGGAACCATCATGAGTAATTTAAATAATATAATTCAATTAAATAATAATTATAACAAAAAAAACAATTTTTATAACCCATCATGTGGAGAAGGAATCCAAATAAAGGTCGTAGTACAACGAATTCTAAAACAGAGTGTTTATCCCATAAACTGCTCCCAGGCGAACTCGGGGCAGATATCTAGTAGAAAATAAATTGGGGAAGAGAATGGTGATTCTAGTATTTTGGCCACTGATGGAAGTTAGAGACCACTGAGCTGCAGAGGTGTGTAAATTATTATACTCGATGCTAGTATTCCAATATTTCATTTTTTGGCGAATTAATGCAGTAAAAATGTTTGCGTGGCATTTTTTCAAATGATTAACCAATAGTCTTAATTACATTTTCTCTTAGGGAACTGAAATTAAATGTTCTTTTTCAGAATTTCCACTGATTGAGCAGCTTTGCTAATGCAGAATGTTACTCGTTCTGTTTGATTTTGATTACGTTATTCTAGGTTTCTTGCGAATTTAGTGCAGAAGTCCTTTATTACTGATTGTCCGCTCTTGAACTATTCAAAGATTCGTGGGCCAGGGATTGAAATTACCTGATTTAGAGGGTACATTCCAATGTCAATGAAAGAAGAGAAAACTGACCCAGCTCAGGTATCCCTCAGATTCTCCAATTTCGAAAATATCTCCACGCAATTCCTTATGGGGAAAGTTGTAAGTCCTTAGGGGAGAAAATAACAAGTACAGTACAGCTGGAACGGTTTTGTTCCAAAAACCGTGCTATTTTGTAAATCGTTAGAAAAGCACAAGAACAGCTTAACTCTAAATTTCGGAATAATTTGCAGTATCATGTTGTCGGAAAACTCAAAAATAATTGAAAAGCGTTTTTCTCTGAATGTACGTATTTTAAAGAAAAGTTAATTAAACAAAAAATGTAGAGGACTGTGTTACCTACAATTTGTCTCATTGAGGTCATGTCATACGTTTTGAAATGCAGAATCTAGGTGGCGCCAAATTTTCCAAAAAAGTGTTTTTTAACTTTTTGTCCTAGTTTTTTTCTTCCTTTTTTTTCACAAAAGAGTTAATCAGAAATTTGTTCCTCTAAAAATTGTCTGCAACATTTACTTAAACGTTTGTTTCCTCCGACTTACCGTTCCAAAGTTATAGCGCAGCAAATGCAAAGCTGCGTAGTCAAGGCTACTATTGTTACTGCGGAGAGAGCGGTGGGCATAGTTTAGACCGGTACCGGTGTCGGACAATTTTCACACTTCGGCAAAGTATAACTTTGGAACGGTAAGTTGGAGGAAAAAAATGTTTATATAAATGTTGCAGACAATTTTGAGAGGAACAAATTTCTGATTCGCTCTTTTGTGAACAAAACATTTTTTTTAGGACAAAAAGTGAAAAAACACTTCTTTGGAAACTTTGGCGCCACCTAACTTCTGGATTTCAAAACATATGACATGACCTCAATGAGACAAATTGTAGGTGACAATGTCCTCTACATTTTTCGTTTAAAAACATTTGTTTAAAATACGTCGATTCAGAGAAAAACGCTTTTCAAAAATGTTTTGAGTTTTCCGACAAATGATGGTGCAAATTATTCTGAAATTTAGAGTTAAGTTTTTCTTGTGCTTTTCTAACGATTTACTAAAAGCAAACCATAGCACGGTTTTTGGAACAAAAGGGGATTCTTCAGTGCAGCTGTACTGTACTATAAGTAGGATAATATAAAATGAAATAAAATGATTTTGAATGAAAAACTGTGACTGATTTAAATTCATTAATATAGTCTAATAATATGCACTCCTTGTTCTGCATAAGAGGGCACACTAATTCTCACTTGACATTGACACTTGTCTGCGCCAACCTATATGTCCATCGCCTGTTGTTGAATATTAATAGATTCCAGGAATTGCAGCTTTATGACCACGAACAACAACGCTAATTGCTCGAGTCCTTCATTTGCCAACATTTCAGTTGTACAAATCCAATTCATGGAACCTGTACATTTATTCTTGCACCACACTTATTATTATTATTATTATTATCATTATTATTATTACTTGAATCGATTTCGGCCTACTACGGACCACGTAAATAACTTCTCATGACTTCATTTTTCTTTGGCGCCAATATTCCTTAATTCTCTTGCTCGCAGCTTCTTTCTGTTCATCTGTCCACGCTGTTTCTGACTCCTGAAACCCTTCAGATGTGTCTAAATGTGGCTTACATGGGAAGTATAAGGTACGACAGGTGGAATCCTATCTTGAAACGTTGTGGATGCAATCTTTGTGCTATAAGAGGACAACGTGCGGAAAATCAGCCACCAGATTGAACTGCAAAGCTCCTAAATCATGTGGTGAATCTCTTATATAAATCAATGGGAAGTAGCAGGGAGTACCGTACATGTTGGAAGGGACAGCCCTGACGGCCCAGGCACTGAAGGCCGGTGAGAAGCAGCCTGAATATACGCCCCGCCACGCGACAACTCCGAATGCCGCAGGGATGTCGAGCTCCACCAGCCATCATGCCTGCGTACCAGGATGTCAGGTACGATTTCGGAACATTTCAGTTCAATCTGGAGGCTGATTTTTGTACGTTGTTCTCTTATAGTACAACGATTGTGTCCACAAAGTTTCATGATAGGATTCAGCCTGTCTTACCTGATACTTCCCTTGTCAGTCCCAGATGTCTTGTTCTGTGATGTTCATAATTACTAGTCTATTATTACTACTATTATCATTATTATTATTATTAATACAGCTGCATTAAAAGTGTCAGTGGAAAAGTGCTGTCCGAGGGTGAAGTAAAGTGAAAATACAAAATTACATTGGACGAAAACAAGATGTTTAGGAAATAAAATATAGCCTACTTTCTCCTTTCACCAATGTGTTAGGTAGGGCCTACTAATAACGGAGTTAATATTTATATAGATAATTTATTACAAACATGTCTAATGGGCATCACTCTACCACTCGCATAGGCTGTGATATTTGGCTGTAATAATTGCCGTGACATTCGGTGACTAGAAGGTCGAAATATGAAATGATCATTTCCCTTTGTCAAAATTTGGCGCAATAGATTGAAATAAAATTACGCTTATTATTACTGTTTCAGTTAATAATGTTCGCGATCTACTAAATATATGCTGGAGAGCTACCGATAGACGTGCTACCTACTGTACACATTAGCGGGGGGCACATGGCAAGCCGATGACACCTTCAGCCGCGTCTCCAATCCTTAGCGATCTATTTGAATCCCTAGTGATTTCTCTTTCGAATCTCTATGCGATCTGGTGTGGAATCACTACCGATCTCTTTCACGAATCCCTAGCGATTTCTTTTACGAATCCCTAGTGATCTCATTTCCGAATCCTTATCGATCTCTTTTACGCATCTCTATCGATCTGTTGTGAAATCCCTAGCGATCTCTTGTGGAATCCCTAGAGATATCTTGTGGAATCCCTAGCGATCTTTTTTACGAATTCCTAGCTATCTTTTTTACGAATTCCTAGCGATTTGTTGTGGAATCACTAGCGATCTCTTTCACGAATCCCTAGCGATTTCTTTTACGAATCCCTAGTGATCTCGTTTCCGAATCCTTAGCGATCTCTTTTACGAATCCCTATCTATCTGGTGTGAAATCCCTAGCGATCTTTTTTACGAATTCCTAGTGATCTCTTGTGGAATCACTAGCGATCTCTTTCACGAATCCCTAGCGATTTCTTTTACGAATCCCTAGTGATCTCATTTCCGAATCCTTAGCGATCTCTTTTACGAATTCCTAGCGATCTGTTGTGGAATCACTAGCGATCTCGTTCACGAATTCCTGGCGATTTATTTTACGAATCCCTAGTGATCTCATTTCCGAATCCTTAGCGATCTCTTTTACGAATCCCTAGCGATCTGTTGTGAAATCCCTAGCGATCTCTTTTACGAATCCCCAGCGATCTCTTGTGGAATCCCTAGCGATTTCTTGTGGAATCCCTGGCGATCTTTTATACGAATTCCTAGCAATCTCTTGTGGAATCCCTAGCGATCTTTTTTACGAATACCTAGTGATCTCCTTTACGAATCCCTAGTGATCTGTTGAATCCCCAGCGATATCTTGTGGAATCCCTAGCGATCTCTTTTACGAATCCCTAGCGATCTCTTTTACGAATCCCTAGCGATCTGTTGAATCACCAGCGATATCTTGTGGAATCCCTAGCGATCTGTTGTGGAATCCCTAGCGATCTCTTTTACGAACCCCTAGCGATCTGTTGTGGAATTCCTAGCGATCTCTTTTACGAATCTCGAATGATATATTATTGACGTCCATTTCGTTGCGGAGTGGCTAGCATTCTAGGCCGTCACCGTTGAGGCCCGGGTTCGATTTCCGGCTCTGGGAAGAAATTAAGTTCTGGTCTGAGGGCTGGACCAGGGTTCACTCAGCCTCGTGAGACAAAACTGAGAAGAGGGGGGGGGGGGGGTTGGATTCCCACCTCAGCCATCCTGGAAGTGGTTTTAGTGGTATCCTCACTTATACTCCTGTCGAATGCTGGGATGGTTCCTAAATTAAGGCCACGGCTGCCTCCTTTCCAATCCTCATTAGAATTACCAATACACACACTAATAGAGCCATTGCAGTAACACAAGTTATCTGACAAATTCCACACACACACACACACACACACACAAATACACGGGGCAACATGACCACGATGTTGCAAAGCCCTTTAATATTAATCAACAACAACGATATGTTATAGAAGCTGCCTGCACTGAACTGGTACAGTTCACAATCCACTCCGACCTGCCTATTTAATAACAATCACAGATATCGCACTAAACAAGCAAACTTGATAGTCAATCACCAGTAACAATATCTTTAACTAACAAGTCCTGACAAGTTGCGCTTATTTCAATAACTAATGCAACGAAATAAGTGTATATATTGTAAATACCATCACCCACACGTCTCGTAGACATACAGTATATTTAATAGCCTAAGTGTAAAGGATCCGATGATGATCGCTTGACGATTAAAACAGATCATCCAAGTTTATTTATTAATTGTTTTCTTTCAGAATTAAGGGAACACCCATTACAATTGGGTACAATCTTGTTGACTGACTGAAAAACATTAAATTTCGAAATATAGTAATCTAGCGACTATTTCCTCTAGTGATAACATAGGAATGTAGCGAGAGCTTACCTGCGAGTGGTGCACCTGAAGAGTATCCATGCCTAGCCCCATGGCGAGCACGACACTATCACTCGACGAGCGCACACTACACACACGCTCTGAACCACGGCTCCCGCCCTACTGAACACAACACAACACAGCTCGCTCCTCTCCACTCTCAATAATTACAGGCAGCCGGAAGTCCCCCGACAAACTACCGAGCAGCACACGCCTCAAGTCATCGAGCGACCTCGGCCAAAAGACGAGCAGTCCACACTCTGGCGAGAAGTCACCCGTTAAACACGATCACTAGAAAATCCACTAGCGCAGCCGAGTGCGTAAAGTGACGTGTCACAATTATAAGTGGGCAGGGGAGCTACTCGTTTGGAGATCCAAGGTTGGAGGCCCGGAGCTGACAGTACAGTAGAGATGGTAATCAGTCGATTGAAATTAGTCGATTTATTTGATGTGAAAACCATCGACTTATTGGACTGCTTTAAAAAGCAGTCGACTAAACTCATCGACTAATCACCCGTGCCATAAACTAGTCGTTTGCAAACGACTGATTTCAAACCAATCGTTTGAATCATTTGAATTAAACAAGTCGTGTGCAAAGCAATCGTAGCCAACACCTCTAACCTAAATCTCGATCTCTTTGTTCTGCTAATGTGCTGGGTTTTCTTCTGTGTTTATTTGTGTGTTTTATAGGCCTACCCCTAATCTACTTAGTATAAAACAAAGTCCCCGATACTTGCATGTTCCGGCTAATCTCGAGAACCACTGGATGAATTTTGATACAGTTTTCAAAATTCTGTAAAGGATTTCTTGAGGAAGGTTTCTGTAGAAATACATTCATTTATGGCCAAAGGAAGCCGAGCAGTAAAGATTTCAGTGAATCGAGTCGAAGAAGAACCTGCCGTCCGTGCACCTTTTAAGCTTACGGTGGGTAAACCATTACAGATATCTATATCTACTAGAAATATCTACTATGAGTGTAATAAGAATTGTTCAGCATGAAAAGTTCTGCAAAAAAATCCATGACAGCATATCTCTATCTTCAAAACATCGCCCACTATAGGTTAAGTGCTCTTACGTTTTCATTTCTTCCAACAATCTCCATTCAATTACTTGTTTTGGAGACAGCTTACGAGCTAGCTAGCGAGCGAGCCTTCGTTCCACAGAATACACAGTCAAGTTTAGATTGGACGGAAGAGGGATTTATGTTTCATGCACCTCGTCATTCTTAAATTACTTCTGACAAGATTTCGTTGCACATGCTATCCCCATGATCATGTAATTAATAGGAGGGTATGACGGCTTTATACTGCTTGTAGCTTATAGATTAAGCCTGATGTTTCGCTAATATAACTGAATATTTAAGGAGCCTACTACAGTCATTGTATGCATTATTATTCTAACACATTTTAAGGGCCAATGAATTTCTTTTTCTTAATTGTATTAGCCTTGCGTGTTTTGTCGAACAGCAACATTTGAAGTGGATAATGGAAGTCCACAAATAAACGCTTAGAATCCCAGCTTCACGATAATATATATATATATATATATATATATATATATATATATATATATGTGCATTTGATTATGGAAATATTGAATACCGAAAATAAGAAATACATACTAAATATCATCTAAGAATCTGTATGTCCACTTACACTTAAATAAGAACTACTCATTCGAGTGCAGAGAAATCTTGTGGCCAAGAGACAAACTAAACCTATTCAAAACACCGTATTACCCAGATGACCAAATCTGGAAGTGAAAACCATACACCAAAATGACGCAGGTTCTATGAGATGAAAAATTTGACGAAAAAATTAATATGATAAGTAAGAAATTGTATCTGATCTACATTTACCAAAACTCTCTTTCCTCAGGTGAAATCAATACTGACACCCTCATACACGGAAACCAACACACGTAGGATATTAAAAGACCTTAAAACAAAACAAAAGAATGAAATAAAGTATGATTATAGTCATGAACAACAGACCCAGCGGTGAGAGGCCGGCGTGCTGCCGCCTAAGCCACGGAGGCTTCTATGTAGTGAAATTTAAATAATCTTTCTTAAATATTGAACACCCTTCGTTTAACGTCCTCATACTACTGTACATTTGGAAGTGAATAATAGTATGCTAAAAATACATCAAACTTTGTAGCATTTGTCATCTCCGCTGTAAGTAATATTGTGCAAACTATGTATCATGCCATGATTCTTAAACACATCAATATTTCTAAGTTTATGCCGTGTCTTGTGAGTGGTTTCGCCTAGCAACACCGAGATTGGTAACCAGTGAGCACTTGTTGTCAATTTGGGAACCCAAAAAGGCCCAGCGAATGGTGCTCTACCTAAATCCTTATCTAGTGCACCTGCGGTACTTAACTACGAGAGGTAAACGCTCAACACCATTCACTTCCCTATCAAGGCATCCAAAAAGATTGTATATTGGCAATCATGGCCAATCAATTAAAATTCAGGTACATTTATGGGTTAACGCTGTGTCTTGTGCGGGGTTTCCTTGGTCGTGAAAGAAGAATTACCAATTTTATTGAAATATGTTAGTGCAATTGACCAGTGAGATTTATAAGGCAAACTTAATAAACTAATGGGAGAGTCTGTTGAATACGTCACAGTAGTCAGTGAATTTAGGTTGCACATAATGGTAGAACACGACAAAAAGCAGTTAATAATTTGCAACAGAAGAATTCAACTAACAAAAAAAATATCTATAAACAGTAAGAAAGTATACCGTACAAAATAGAAACAATAATACCTTGGTAAACCGTCGCAAAGATCCAAATACTCACATACAATAAGCGACGCGGAGACTATAAAATTAGACTCAAAATCAGACTCAAAATCACGATCGTTTTCGACCCCATAATCCACCTATATAAATAAAACAGTTCATGTTCGCGTGTAGAAATTCAAGGAGCAATATTCGATGAGAACCACGAACCCCGCGTTTTAAGGCCCTAAAACGAACAGTTTTCGAGATATTGCAAGAAAACTATACCCGCTCTGCGAAATTGATAAACGTTGTCATTCCAACGCCATTTGACGATGTCTCATTCTGCTTTCATTAAGTCTCTGTAAGAGATTATATTTGCATGAAGCAATAACAGACTGTTAAACAGATAAACGTCAGTGTCGAGACTTTCGTACGAACAGTACCACCATCCGTATAAAAGAAAAGACCCTAAAATATGGTATTGATTCTGACCGCAAAAGAGAAAAATCGTGGAAAATAAATACTTCTTCGTAACTGGAAGTAATGAGATTAATCTTGCTGTATAGAGCTATAAAAGACCTTTCGTACGACAAATCACACTGGTCCCCTTAAGCGCATTGGATGTTTTGTTGAAATTTATATCCTAAAGTGATTCCGGGATATTCTTATGGCCATTTGCAAATTTTGAACGAAATCTGTTGATCAGTTTTCAATTGATGGAGGAACGGACAGACAGAAGGAAAAAAGTACAATTTTATATATATAGGGATTGAATGTCTTAGTTTAATGTTAGAACTTGGTGTAGATATTGCAGGCTTGATGTACCTGAATAGTGGCCAATGCACATTTAATATTTATTTGGCTTATGATAAATGAGAGAAAGATAAGAATACGCTCAATAAAATTTTAATACCTAATACTTTATAAATATTTAATTCTAAGGACTACCAACGTCTCCAAAATGATGTCGATTAAATATAAATTTGGTTTACATCTCTTGGTACGAGTGAACTCCGTGGCTTACAGTGCTTTGCACGCCACCTGGAAGAGACTACTTTAGTTGAATACGTCAAACAACACGTTTAGTGGCTATGCGAGAATACAAGAAATCTTTCGACTGAAAGTAGTCGACTAACTAGTCGATAGTTCTTTTTTTCGACGAATTGACGAGTCGATGGGTAAAAGTATTCGATAGTCCCATCTCCAGACATTACTCATGCGGAGCATGGATCTCTCTCCCCCCCCCCCCCCCCTGGTGTTGCCAACTCCCTCTGGGGAGGGATTGATGCCCCTGAGCCCCCCCCCCCCCTGTCCTGTAGCTAAGCCACTGCTCAGGGGTGACAAACATTACAACAACGAGGTGGGCATAAAATTATTTTACTTATTGGTGGAGAAATCCAGTATGTCGGGCTCCTGAGTGGCAGACTACCAACTAAAACTCCCCCCGTTACTTCTAGACACTAGCCTGGATCCGTTTATCACATTACCTCAAGCTAGAGACATTTTATCTTTGTCCGTAGTGAATTATCTTCAATAGCGATCCAGATCTGTCTTTTTTTGTTTTACCCTCCAGGTTGGTGGAACCCACGGACTCAGCGAGGGAACTCACCACTACCGCCTCTACGGGCAGTGACCTAGAGCGGGGAACATCGAATCGGAAGGGATACAACTGGTG
Source organism: Meconema thalassinum (assembly GCA_946902985.2). Taxonomy (NCBI): domain Eukaryota; kingdom Metazoa; phylum Arthropoda; class Insecta; order Orthoptera; family Tettigoniidae; genus Meconema; species Meconema thalassinum. The sequence goes on from OX336390.1 coordinate 612,378,511, forward strand.
AGGTGGGATTGGCACCTCGCCCTGGTGGCCTCACCTGCAAAGCGAACAGGGGCTTCATGAGGGAAGGTAAGGGATGGTTAGGATGGATAGGCAAGGAAGAGGGAAGGAGGCGGCCGTGGCCTTGAAGAAGGGACCATCCCGGCATTTGCCCGAAGACGAAGTGGGAAACCACGGAAAACCACTTCGAGGATGGTTGAGGGTGAATCGAACCCCCTCTACTCATTTGGGCCACCCGAGGCTGAGTAGACCCCATTCCAGTCCTCGTACCACTTTTCAAATTTCGTGGCAGAGCAGGGAATCGAACCCAGGACCTCCGGGGCGGCAGCTAACCGCTACGCTACGGAGGCGACTGTCTTCTTTGTTCGGAGGATATTTTAGACAAATCTTACTACCAGCTTCTAATTTTCTTCATTCCGTAGCATCACCGCAACAATGTTGTCAGCAGATATACCTCAATGTGCTCTTCAAGAGACTGTCTATTTTGGACCCACCGCCTACAAGAGAAAACATATCATAATAATACTAATGACAACAATAACCTACCCAGTTAGCTCAAGTATGGCATGATGTTGCTGATATATTTAGGAGCTTTGCAACATCGTGGTCATGTAACCCCGTGTACTTGGGTATGTGTGGAATTGGTCCGATAACCTGTCTTTTTGCGATGACTGTATTAGTGTGTGCATTTTTAATTAGGGTGAGGATTGGGAATGAGACGGCCGTGGCCTTTAGTTACGAACCATCCTGACATTTTCCTGGTGTAGAAGTGGGAAAGCCCTCAGACCAGAATTAAATTTCTCAGCACGGCCAGGAATCGAACCAGGACTTCCGGGGCGACAGGCAAGAATGCTAGCCACTACACCACGAGGTGAACAGGTAGGCCTTGAGGTCATTCTACTTTGTATCTATATAAAGATATGGCTTTCAAATTGGATAACTTATCTACAGTCCTGATAAGATTTGCAACAACAAACCAGCATTTGACCTTGGTATAAACTAGCTATCACTCTTAAGTGATCAATATTCAAGAGTCTTCAAGTGTTCTACCCCGTTAAATTAGTAGATCTCTGTGGATAAATAGTTAAATACTTGCATCTGTTCCTCAGAGGACACAACGATTGTCCCTCTTCTTATAGTCGAAGAATTATGGTGGGCGCGTGGTCAACGCATCGACACCCTCAGTCTCTTTGCATTGGTTTCAGGTCCCTGGCACTATTTCTCATATCAAGCAGCTGCCCACCACCGGAACACGGGGTAATCGAATCTAAGTAATAATAATAATAATAATAATAATACTAATAATAATAACATATTCGTGAATTTGTTTTCAAGATGTAACAGCTTTATGTGGTCCAAATTTTCACTAGTTTTTTTTTACGTTGGTGGTGGTGTTGTTCCATTTGACAGATTTGGACATCATGGTCATTTAGCCCCGTGCACTTCGGTGTGTGTAGAATTTGTCTGATAACCTGTGTTTTTATGGTCTGTGGTGTATATAGGCCTAGTATTGTGTGTATTTGTAAGTCAGGAAAGGATTGTGAAGGTTAACGTTTGAGATTGAAACCTCGGTTTCAACAGATGTGAAGGGTAAGGTTGAAGACGGGGATGTTATACCTGGGTCGTTTGACCACTTCTTTGACTGGCAACCCATCAGTATTCTCTTGTGCAGATTTATCGACAGAAACATCTGCCAGCTGGGTTACCTTCGAAAGGGTGCTACATCTGCTCCCCTATTTTATCAGGAAAGGACACGTTATTTCTGGTTTCGTTTAGGTTCTGCATATAAATCTAGTGAAGAATAAAGGCCAAATCACCTTATAGAAACACAGGATCTTTTATTGAATGACACGTGGACAATATTATTATTATTATTATTATTATTATTAATAATAATAATAACGCTACGAAATACATCTTCGTCACTGGCGAATTATTAGCATGTTATAAAGCGTTTTACTAAACTAACTCGTTCTTGCCTGTCAACAACTCATTAATCCACAGAATATTCTTTTGCAACAAAGTGCAGTCTGCACACTCAGTACCGGAAAGAATTTTCCCTAAAGTCTTTTACAGAAGATCAAAACAACTGCATTTATTAGGAGATTACAAGTAACGGGTTTACTCTTAGGCACTACTGGAAGGGAAGAGATCACGTCAGCAATATTGACTTTGCAGGTCGAAACGTGAGATGCTCTGTCTACAGGGTTGGTGCAGGAATCACTAGTGACGCCTTCAGGGGTTATTGAAGACAATGCACGTTATTCCTGTTTTTGTTTCATTTCGAATCTCGGTAAACAATGTTTTGAACTAGAAAAACGCCTTTAGGGTTTATTGAAGAAAGTGTATTCTTTCTGGGAGAGTCAGTGGCTAGCGGACCCAAAGCCCAATAAATTGAAAGCGATCAAGGAACTACTCGCGTGTGGCGGAGCTCTTTCCGGTCACGGAGGGAGTCCGTCATTTTGTGTAGGCTAAGGATAGTTCATGAAAAACCCACCCACTCGAACCTAATAAGAAGGGAAGACCCCCCCACTTTGTACCTGTGGAGCCGTATTCTCCGTGGCCCACATTATAACCGAGTGTGTGGATCTTGCTGACTTTCGAAGAAACCTTTGTTTTCAGATGACACTCTGTCTTATATTAGCCGATGACGTGGTGGCTGCTGATCTCGTCATCCGCTTTATAAGTGAAAGTGGGTTATGGTCAGCAATCTAAATTTACAAGTGAATATTCACTCAAAGATCTTGTTCTTTTTCGAAATTCTGATTTTTGTTTTTCCATAAATTTTGTTTATTATTAGACAATAATTATTAGTTTTATTTAATATTTTGTTTGATTAATTGTAGATCTTTTTTAATATTTCTGCTTCCACCTTAAAATTTAAATATATATTCCAAATTTGTATAATTTAATCTGTGTTAAGGGGGGGGGGGGCAGATGACCTCTTAGTTACTCCCCTTAAAGCAACAATAACTAATTACTAAAGTGTATTCTTGCGTTTGTTTCATTCAGAGGATCATCAGCTCTGTGCACCAGGGTGTGTGTGGATTTTAATCTGTCTGGTAACCTATCTTATTGAGGTGTCTGTAGTAGATTGTATTTGTAATTGAGACCAGATTTTGGAAGAAGGCAGCAGTGGCCCTAAGTTAAAAATCATCCCGGCATTTTCCTGGCATATGTGAGAAAATACGGAAAAACACTTTTATGACTGGTGAGGTATCTCCGTTTTTCTTCATTAGGCCGAGTGTACCCAGTTCTGAATTTCAGACCAGAATTGAATTTTCCTACAAAGATATGGAAATCGAACCCAGGACCTTTAGGATCAGAATCTCAGGACGTAGCATGGAGCCACAGAAGGTCGATTGGTCCTCAGGTAATGAAACGTTAGACCATTCTGGAAACCAAGATGAAGAGCCTGAACGGCGTGATGAAAGGTCGAGAGCCATCTTACAGTTGTGAATAACCACTTCCTATTTTTTACGCCCAATGTGCAACTAGCAAACCGCTGGCTTACTGTAATACAAACAATGGCTGAAGCCCTTAGCAAGACACCGCTTCTGTTGGATGGTACGCCGGACTTTGTGTCTCTTTCAACAAAACGATTCAACTCTTCACTTCCGACTTAAAGAGAAGGTTAGCAACAATTCTCCTGCTGAATCATCAAAGTACCGTTTTCCATAGATTGAATTAATGGTCTTCTTATTTCGAGGAATCATGCTGCTGCTTTTTCAATTGAGAGCCATGGACATCGTGGTCATGTAACCCCGTGTATTTGGGTGTGTGTAGAATTTGTATGATGTCTGTACTAGTGTGTGTATTTGCAGTAGGATTTGGGTAGGAAATGCCCTGCCTGTAGTAAAAGTGGGAAAACCACTTCCAGGATAGCTGAGGTAGGAATCGAACGCAACTCTTCTCAGTTTTGCCTCACAAGGCTGAGTGTACCCCGTTCCTCAGACCAGAATAACATTTCTTGGCAGAGCCGGAAATCGAACCTGTATCTCCAGGGTAACAGCCGAGAATGCTAGCAGATTCACCAGGATGTGTATATGGGGACAAGTGAAGCGCGTGAGCGATCACCATACTTAAGTCGAAGACGGTAATTAAAAATAAGCGAAAAAAAAAAAAATAACAATGATTCTATGTTCTGGCTCTTACAGTATATTTTCTGTGATGACCTGCATAACGAGTTGCATATTCCTAGGAGTTTCCAGACTCAAGCAGTGTGTCTGGAGAAAGTACCCCAGACTAATTACTTGAGATAACATCAGTCTACAAGTTGACATCACAACATCAGAGCGATAAGAGATCTACTAGCTCACACTCCACTCCACTCCACTCCACTCCACTCCTGCGCGTTAGGCAAGCCAACAGCCTTCAGGACTTGCACATCTCTGCCTTGAAGCGAGCAGGAACAGGAACTGTCCTAGGTACAGTAACTAGTATGTTAATTTCAAGTACGTTGTACATATTGGACAAGTACAGAGTCATTAATCTTATTTATCATAATATTTTATCTTCGAACACGAAGTTTGTACTAACAAACTCTAGAGAGCAGCTCAATTATAGATAGTCCTGCTGTGAACGACCAGTGATCGATCAACTCGGGTCACGAGGTACACACCCCGATCTTGATGTTGGTAGCAACAATAACAATGTTATTAGTAGTGACGACAAATAACTTAAAATATGTTAGAGATAGCCTTGGAGCCATTTTTCACTTCTGCGAAGGATATAATAAATTTATCGGAAGTTGGCATTCTTACACCAAAAAATGAACACTGTAATGAAATTAATTTTCAAGTCATTGAACTGATATCCAGTAGTCCAAAAATATACACCAGCGTTAACAGATTAAATACTGACGATGAAATCAGCTACTTCAGTTACCTACAGAATTCTTGAATTCCTTGGAATTAAGAGACTTGCCTCCACATATACTTACTCAAAACGTTTAAGCCATAGTTATGCTCCTTAGAAATTTGAACGGTTCCCAAGGGCTCCTAAATGGAACCAGGTTATTTGTAAGAAATACCGTATGTATAAAAATTGCCTAGATTTTGAAATAATAACTGCACATAAAATTGGGCAGAGAGCTATGATTCTTCGACTTGATTCAACATCATCCGATAAAACACTTCCATTTTCCAATTTCCAATTCGCTTGGTGTACTTTATCACAATCAATAAATCTCAAGGAGAAACTCTGGTACATATAGGTCTCTATTTGCCTCATCAAGGTTTCAGTCATGGCCAGTTATATGTTTCGAATTCTATCTTTCGACGCCCTTAAAGTTGCAACAGTGTCAAAAAGTAATCGTTCAAAAAATGCATACTGTATAAGAAAATCCTTCAGTAAATATTTCCCCAATGACCGTCATATTTTGACGGGTTTCAACTAGTTAACAATTAATATTCCAGCTTTCAATCGGTCAACACAAAATCGTTCCAATTACTGGAACATGTGAAAAACAAGTAGTTCCGTGAAGAACTATACAGCCTATTTTCATATATCCTACTTATGTTAACTGCCACTATCAACATACAAAATTTCAGTTAGATTGCTGTAATAGATTCGTAGATATTGAGAACCGACTAAATATTTCGGATGGTCGCCATGTTGGATTTTATATATGTAGGTCCTAGAGTTATGTACTGTTACATGAAGATTATTGTGTACGTGTAGCATTCAAACTTCAATCGCATGATTAGGACACAAGAAACAAGGAGATTTTAAAATTTCGCACAGCTGCCATCTTGTGGTTATGGAAACAATTGAAATAAATTAGATGCCAGTGGATGAACATTCGTATAAGAATTTACTGTACAAGTTTCACTGCACTCGGATGGTTAAATTGCGAGAAACGTCCATGTGAATATTTATACTTCGCGTCACCGCCATGTTGGATTTGTGATCACCAGGTCATTTAAAGTCCTATAGGTGAAGTTAAGTTCATAGCCCCGATGAACATTAAAAAATTCAGTTTGATTGCTATAATAGATTCGTAGATAGTCAGAGCCGTCTAAATATTTCGGATGGTTGCCATGTTGGATTGTTAAATGTATAGGCCATAGAGTCATGTACCATTAAAGGAAAATTATTGCGTAGGTTCATTATTCAAACTTTCACTTCGATCGCATGATTACGACACAAGAAATAACATTTTAATTTTAAAATTCGCACAGCCGCCATCTTGAGGTTATGTAAACAATTGAACTAAATTAGATACCAGTGCATTACAATGTGTATAAACATTTCCTGTACAAGATTTCATTGCGTTTGGAACATTAAATCGCGAGAAAGGTCTATTTAAAACTTTCAAATTCGCTTGGCCGCCATGTTCGTTTTGTAGTTAACCTGTTTTTGAAAGTCTTATAGATGAGCTTCCAGTAGTGCCCTTCATCTCCGTATATAATTTCCGGGTGATACAGCTAATAGTTTCAGTGATATAGACTGCCGGTGAAATATTTTACACATCCGCTATCTTGTAGTTGTGTAAACAATTGAACGAAATAGATGTCGGTGCATTACAATGTGTATAAACATATACTGTACCATGTTGTATTGCGTTTGGTTGGTTAAATCGCGAGAAACGACTATTTAAAAGTCGCAAAATCGCGTGGCCGCCATGTTGGTTTGGTATTTACCAGGTTTTGAAAAGTCACATAGGTGAACTTCTAGTAGTTCCCTTTATCACCGTAAAAAAATCCAGGTTGATATCGAGAATGGTTTCCGAGATATTGAATGCTGGTGAACTATTTCGCACAGCCGCCATGTTGGATTGGTGAGACGTAACAAAATTTGAAGGGCACGGTCGGGGTTGTCCGGAATAGTGCTATGAACTTACCGAGTTTCATTGAAATCGCTCCAGCCGTTTAGAAGTTATTAGACACACACACACACACACACACACACACGGACAAAAGGTGATCCCATAAGCCTATTTTTTTTCAAAATTGAAAATGGGCTAATAACCTGAAAACAATTACATGTGATTAAGATTTATATACAGGGTGTAACGAAATATGTGGGGAATCTTCGGGGATTCGATAGAGGACCTGACAACAAGCAAAACATCTCATGTAATTTTATTTCAGGATTAATTGGGTACAATCGTGTTGACCAACTGAAAAACATCAAATTTCGATTACTGAACATTTTGCGTTCAAACTGCACGTTTCAAGATGTAGTTGACGAACTGGCTCTAACTACAGTACACATTGAAAATGCCTTCAACAACATGGGAGAAGAGGCTTCGATTGAAAGAGACACCCGGTTATATTGCTGGTCGTGTGAAGGAAAGAGGTCGTTGTTGATTCATTTGGGCATTGCGACAGCTTGGTCATGTAACTCCGTGTACTTGGGTGTGTGTGGAATCTGTCTGATAACGTGTATCATTGTGATGGCTGTGCTAGCGTGTGTATATGTTATTGTGGCTAGGATTTGGATAGGAGACCATGGCCTTAAGTAATATATCAGCCACCTGGAGTAGGTATGGGAAACCACGGAGTATTGTCAACAAGAAGTGTAAAACCTACAACGTGCCATTTTCTCTCATTTGCTGTAAAGGTGAGAGAATGTGTAATTCTCACCTGGTCCTGGCCATTACTTCACTACTTGACATTTGCATAAATATTATTACCATATAAATGTTCCGTTTCGCTCGGTTTCAGTAAATTGATTTACTTCTATGACTTCGTCAAACAGTTGCAAAATTAAATGCTCTCGTATTTTACTTCATCACTTGACATTCGCGTAAATATTATTACCGTATAAATGTTTCCTTTCGCTTGGTTCCAGTAAATAGATTTACTGCTATGACTTTGTCAAACAGTTGTGAAATTAAATGCTCTCGTATTATGTGCATTCCTAATTTACATCGTTTGAAATTTAATTCGTTAAACACCTCATTACTAGTTTCACACACTTGCAAAATTCATTCTAAGTGGCTGCCAAGACAACATTTTATGTCATTTGTGCTACTTTTACTGCTACTTCATCCTTTCCTCGTTTACAGTAATGTGACATTCTAATAGCCTAATAATTAAATATGTACGTGCATAAATTTTCACTTTAGATCGTTATGTCTTTAAGCGTCTGAAAGCATCTGAGTAATTGCAGTGCCGCAAGTTCTGTCTGTCTGTTAGGTACTCAGCCCAGAGGCTGGTTTGATCCTCAAAACGTACCGCCACAGGTTAGGTCAGTAGATACGCACGACACCACTATAATGAAGCGTACTAGGCAAGGTGAGGATTGATTGATTGATTGATTTATTGATTTTATTTTCATGGGTACACTTAGAGCTTAAGAGCTCCTTTACAGTAGCGCCCTACATAAAATAAGATTAGGGCTTATAAAAATAAAACATTTCACTTACATTCACAATATAAATAATCATAGTCTAACAATTATAGCAACAAAAAGATAGTAACAATACAATAATAAGAATACTAATGATAATGGAGAAATTATATACAAAAGAGTGAGAGTGCATACAGACTATCAGCCCGAAAAACAAACACCATATACTGTACAAGAAAAGCTATTAAAGTAGATAGGTTGTCAGCTATTGTCCTTGTGTTATAATTGAACTAAAAAAAAGTATTTTAACATAATACAGTAATCAAATGTGAGAGGTATACTGCTCCAAGAAGCAGGACGAAAGATGTCTTTTGAAAGCTGCAGTGCTTGCAATGTTGACGAACTTATATAAATCGAAGGTGTTGAAGAGGCGTGAGGCGGTGAGATAGTTTGCTATTGCTTTCCTCACTAAGTCAGAACAATAGCACTGACCCTATGAGTAGAACCTATCACAATACATGCAGGCACTAGTTGTGTCCTGAAGGCCATTACTCAGCAACATCCATACCCCAATAACTTCCAAATTATTTCCTTTTTGTTGTTGATTGATTTAGGGGTTTTGAGACATCGTGATCATGTAGCCCCGTGTACTTCTGTGTATGGTAACCTGTGTTATTGTGATGGCTGTATTAATGTGTGTAATTCAGATGAGGATGGGAGAAGGAAGCGGCCGTTGCCGCCATCCCGGCATTTGCCTGGAGTAGAAGTAGGAAACCAATGAAAACCACTTCCAGAATAGCTGAGGTAGGAATCTAACCCACCTCTTCTCATTTTTACCTCAAATGGCTGAGTTTATCCCGTTCAAGCCCTTAGACCAGATTTGAATTTCTTGGCAGAGCCGGGAATCGAACCCAGGTCTCCACGGTGACAGCTAAGAGTGCTAGCCACTACGTAATGAGGTGGAGGTGGACTTCAGATTATCTCATTTGACCTTATGTAGCGGAGGGGGGGGGGGGGGGAAGGCGAGAGGGGATATTTTCGAAAACCTTATTAATTTATTAATTTGGGTTTGTTGCTCCGATTACGGGCTTGAATAACTTTGTATCATTACTACTGAAGTCACCACAGAAGCACAGGTTATCAGATAAATTCAACACATATTCAGGTACACGGTGCTGGTGACTAAGGTATACCAACCCCTAAATTAAGTAATAATAATAATGTTATTGGTTTTACGTCCCTTTTAAGTACTGAAATTTTTAGAGACGCAGGGGTGCCGGAATTTGACACGAAGGGGATCTTTAACGTGCCAGAAAATCTACTGACAAGGCTCCCTCACATTTGCACACTCTCAAATGCCAACTGACTCCTCCGGGATTCAATCCTGAAACCTTGGGAACAGAAGGCGAGAATGTTACCACTGCGCTTAATGGGGCGTATCATTCTATTTATGGCTGTGATTATATGAAGGCTATTTAGGTATAAGTGGTGCTGAGCATATTGCCAATTCATCGATTTTATTATTAGTCTCTTACTGTATAGCCTATATTGGCCTGTTTGCCATCTCTTGATGAATGCAGTACATTTGCATTTGTCTGTTGGCACAGGCTAGAGTAAAATGTGGCTTTTCACCGATGTCTCAGTCTCACTCATGGCTGTGATTATATGGAAGCTACTGAGGTATGAGTGGTGCTTAGTAATGACATTCAGGGCACAGTCAGTGCCTGTGGATGCTGTGAAAGGTACTACTCACAGGGCTAGTACTGCTGTTCTGACTCAGTGAGGAAAGCAATGGCAAACTACCTCACTCCTCTTCTTGCCTAGTACGCCTCAATATAGCGCTGCCATGGGTTTTTGTGGGTATCTACCCTAATAACCTAACGACGGTACTTCTTGAGGATCCAACCAGCCTTCGGGATGACTACCTAACAGACAGATTGTATATACAGGGTCTTTCACTCAAAGCCGCGCGCACTGAGCTTGGGGTCGAGAGAGCGCCCATACGAATCGCTTGTAAATAACAAGCACACACAATCCAAGTCACATGCCACAGAAGATGTTGAAAATGTCCTCTACCTGGATGTACACATTTAATGGCATATTCTAAAAAAAATGTTAATTCTCACGCATTAGTTCATCTACCGAGATAGCCTCAATTTTTTTTTTCGTGATATTTAGTTTGAGTTCATCTAGAGTGTGAGGGTTTGTTGCATAAACCTTATGTTTCAATTTCCCCTATAAAGAAAAATTGATGCAATAGGCTTTAACAATTAGCAATAACACGTTATACAATTTTGAAACACAATAACAATTAAACAATAACCACGTACTCACGTTATAAACTTAAAACACGTGTACCTTAAACAGGCTATAAACGAAATAACGAAGTCAACTTTGCTTGTAAAATCCTGCGTTGCAACTGTCTCAGCTCCGTGTTGCAATGTGCTCGCCTGACCTTTGGCTCGACCTTCCACCTTCACTTTGAGTGAAAGACCCTGTATATACCTTATATAATTCGCTAGAGCCACCTAGCACCACGCTAGGTCTTGTTACATTTGGCTTTCTTCTGAGCCCAAAATTCACTCATCCTTTGGGAATGAACCTGGTTGCAGTCCTCTGTCCAAGGGGCACCATGTCTTCTCTTTGGAGGCAAGACTCGGTTGAACCCGTTCGTCACTATCTTTTGATGAAAGAGAGCCTTGTTCAATGCGTCGTCGGAATTGATTTGAAGCATTTGGAGGTCTTCTTTGGCGTTTCTAAACCAGGGCATCGTGGTTTAGTGGTTGGAATAAAAAAAAAGAAAGATCTTCTTTGTCAACCTGTTGCCGTCCAATCGTCTGAGGTAGCCATAAATTCGTCCTCGTATTTTACGGATTGTGTCTGTAAGCCACTCTATTTTACTACAGACTTCCTTGTTGGATCTGTTTTGGTGGATGCCATTCTAGTAATATTGGATCCAATTCCTCTAATGATTCTGCGCCCGTTTTTTCTCCAGTTC